>OY998099.1:13546809-14746809 GCA_963921955.1 Aleiodes alternator
GTGGTTTGTGGAGGTAAAAGGAGGGCTGAATTGCGAGACTGCATTGATGCAGGTTTCGGATAGCTACTTATGCTAAATTTATTACGCTAAACGCTGTATACTGAGCTTATGCTGTTTTGTTCTTTACTTTTTGCTTCATAAAAACTGTATTTTTATATGTGGTAACGTTGTAGAACATAATGTACACGAATAAAAACCAATCAATCAATCAATCTCTCTTACTCTTTCTTTCTCTCTGTTTCTTTTCTCTTTTCTCTTATGCTCTTACTTCCTATTTCTCTTTCCTCTCTGTTGCTTCCGAATGGAAGCATTGTAAACGCGATTTTTTTCGATTTCGAGATTTCATCACAATATGACTCAGAATGATTCAAAACGTCGAGAAATGACATTTTAAAAAAATGTCTGTATGTGTGTGTGTGTGTGTGTGTCTGGGTGTGTGTGTATGTGTGACAGATATCAGCTCATTGCTCAGCAACGGTAATACTTAGTGAGCTGAAAATTTAACAGTACTTTTTCTCCCCATGCAAATTGCTGTCAGTGAAATTTGAACGAAATCGGTTGAGTACTTTTCGAGAAAACTCAAATTTTGGAAAAATCGTTTTTTCGACTTTTCTCCGCGAAAAATTGATTCACAGCCCCCACACTCAGCGATGAAATACATCTCATTTGAACTCACAATTTTCACTCGGGGTAAATTTTGCTCAGATTTTTCGTTTGCAGATAATTTCAATTACAGTGTTTTTCATCCCTAATTTACTATACACGATAGCTCAAAAACTATTTGAGTTAAAGACTTCAAATTTCGCCAGTTTGTGCATCTAAGGAGCGAAAAGTTTGGTATTGAAATTGGGCGAAATCGCTCCAGTAGTTTCTGAGATATTGGCCAAAACCCATTTTATGAAAAGAGGTTATATCTCGAAAACTATCCAAGCGATTACATCCAAGTTCAGCTTAGAAGATTCATCTCAATGAGCCCCACAAATGGTGATAATTTCAGATTTTTCAGAAGAAGTCTCTTGTAAGGATGTTCGATAGATTAGTTTTTTCAAAAATCACGGTTTTTCTTAGCTTTCTCCCTAAGAACATTACTATTTTTTATTTCACCATTCGAAAGTAGACAATTTTTTCTACAAAATGAGTACCATTTCATCTTGACGACAATCAGAAAGAATAGAAATCCTATTTGGAAAGCGAACGTCAATTTTTGTGTTCCATCATAGTATCTGAATTTTCATCTAATATTGAATTTTTATGTACCATGTGATATTATTGCAATTTAATCGATTATTCTGAGCTGAGATTTGTAGGGATCTATAAGTGCGTATTTCTTGCGATAATAATGTTATTTTTTGAGCAATTGAAAAGATATTCATTTTTATAGAGATTCGATTGATTATGGGGAAAATCCCATTCGGAAGCATTTTGCCAATCGCATTGGCAAAATATTAAATGTCACACAAAGAGTGGGGTTTGCAAATAACGCACAAAGGGTGGAACTCCTGGTTGTTTTTCTTGGCCTTTGTGTCGGCTGTGGATGAATGAGTCCTTTTGCGGAGTTTTCCGTTTTTCGGTTTATTTTTTTTTACATTCTTCTTTTTATTTCTTTTTATTTTTTTATTCTTATTAAGTCTTTCATTTCACTGGAAAGTATTGGTAGTATGTATATCCGTACTTGAGTGCTCCGCCCTGTCGGTAGAACATCTTATTTTATGAGACGTTATAATATGCTGTTGTTTTCCTGAGCCTACTTCTTGCACTGCAATACACTGCCTACTGCGCGATTTTCGATTTTTCGATTTTTTTTTGCTTGTGCTTTCTTTTTCTTATAAAGTTAGCTTCATTACTATTATACTGGTAATTTAATTTAATTTCATTACAAGCTTAAGCTACAATTGTGTTTTTTTCATTTTTCTTTGCATTTATTTCTATTGTTTTGTTTTTTATGATTTATTTTTTGTAAATCTTGCCATTTGTACAACATAATGTACAGCAATAAACAGAATCAATCAATCAATCAATCCTGATTCCATATGAACGTCCATGTCGCTCCATCTCGCTTATTCACCGAAATAATCACGAAGAGCTAGAAAACTCCCTCTTGATTCCATAGTAACGTCCATTCCGCTCTATCTCATTTATTCACCGAGATAATCACAATTTTATTGTATGATCTGAGTTTTTGTATAATATTGATTTTTTTCATGAAATATGGACAGTGTTTAATTATTCAAGGGGGACAGATTATATTCAGGCATCTATTTTGATTTAGAAGTATAATTCAAATATAAAAACAATGTTCTAATAGTACACTACACACTTTTTTTTTTTAACAAAGTTTATTTTTAGAATAGGTTACAGTATTTACGAGTATATACAGGATGTCTTAATTAAAATGAACATGTTTGAAACAAAAATTTTTTTGATATGTGTCAGTTATGACTACTAGTCAAATGGCTTATGAAGCTCTCGTGACTATAAATTATCGATCAGGGAATTAATGTTTGTATTTATATGGGGGTTTTCATCAAATTATGTGATTTTATTATTTTCTATTGGAGAGAGTATTAAATGGAAAAGGTGATGCCTTAACCCCAGCATCACAAAAAGCATTCTGTTGCAGTACATTACACACCTAGGGAGTAATCTGATCGAATCAGATCGAATTATTTCAAGCGTTATGTTGATTCAAGAAATAATTTTCCATATTCCTGGATCATCATGTGGGCTCTTGAGTGCTAATCCAAGAATATAATTTTCAATATAATTTAGAAAAGTAATTATTCAGATTTTCCAATCATCGAAGGGAGGAAGACACTTTTGAAGAGACAATGTATTGGATGTGTTTCACAGGAATGGGCAGGGCTGGTGCCCTTTCTAAATTTTCTTTATAATTCTAAGTTCAATCCTGAGTATAACTTCTCATATTTCTGAATCATCATGTGGGCTCTAGGGCGCTATGCTAATTCACAAATATAATCTACTGATATAATCTACGAATATAGTTTTTCAGATTTCTAAACTATCAGGAAGAGTTTTGAAGAGGTGATATATTGGACTTGTCTGACAAAACAGGACATTTCATCTTCACTGTATTCATGATAAATAATGCAAGTTAACGTAATTCAGATGCATCACGGTAGCTATTAACAGATTATGAATTTCAGAATTCCATTTGGAAGCTTCCTGCCAATTGCATTGGCAGAATATTAAATTCAAGTATAGTACTAAGACATTCAAGTAACGCACAAGGGGCGGGAGCCTGCTTTTTTGTATATTAATTAGTAAAATAATTTTACTGTGGTGTATTGACTTTTGTTGTAAAAATATGAAAGAAATATCAATTAGGACATCATCATATTTTATCAAATTTTCCTACAGAAAATTGTATCATAACTTAAAACCCCACTAGGGAGGCTATCAAACGGGTATTATTCTTTTGAGCCGTATGGGAACCACCCATACTGATAATATCAGAAATGTGGTGATTTTGTTGCCTAACACGATCCTTGCACGATCGAATTGTCATAGAAAACTCGCTCGCCGGTTTGAATTTATGACTTCTAAAATGATAGTGGACTTGGGGACTAGTTTTCTATGATGCGCGCTCTAGTGCCGCCTTCAGAACTACCAATTTCACTCATATACATAGCATGATATGACATGATTTAATGCTTAGAAGATGATATAATCTGTCATGATTTGACATTATATATCCCATTCTATCACTTTTCATTATGAATCTACATTTTCCAACATGCCTCCAGGAATTACTGTTTGTCCAAATATGAAATTATATGACATATTATGATAGAAAATATTCAACGAAATTTGAAATATGCTGACATTATTCTTAATATTTACTCATGAATCGTTCAATTCTGACCGTTTATGAAACACCACGAACTGGTGAAAAATCACAGAGGATGAAAGGTCATACTATGGCAAAGATTGTCATTTTCCGACATATTTAGATGTTATATGATGTGGCAAAAAATGTCATAAAGTGACAATAAAAGTTCATAATTTTATGTGAATAAATGACATTTTCAGCCATGATGATGACATAAAGGGTCAAATAATGACAATATATGTCATCCAATCGATTTCTCATAATACGATATTCTCCGTCAAAATTCGTCATAGAATTATGTCGAACTGCATGCTATTCTCTCATTATCTGTACTATTTCTCATTTTATGACATTGTTTGACATTATTTGTCAAAATCTGCCGGAGCGATTTTCACGAGGGGCCTATGCCATATTTCATTGAAAACTATCTTATCATGAAATTAATTCATTTTCTCCCTCTTCCCGCTCTTTCCAAGATACTCCTTCCCTCAATAGAATTGAAGGAATTCGTTATCAGTATCCACAGACAGTTCAATCCAAGCAATTACCAATAAATGCCCTGCAGAATTTACAAAAAAATCATTCATCTGATATCTGGAGACAGCACCCTTGCATTACTTCCCTCTCCATTCTTTATCTACTGAATTTTTGGGGGTATCACCGCACTAGATACTTTGTGAAATAAGAAAATGAGCCTATCGTATATGATAATCCAGGTCCCTTGTGAGATGAGCAGCCCTGCAAAGTGGGCGTATACCCATTCACAGATTTAGGCAACATATTCCATAATCCGTACAAGATATTCTGGTTCCAGTGATGCTGTCCTTTTTTCAATTCAGTATTAGCCCCTGAAAATAACCCCAGCCTTGGGTCCCACTCTGATTTTTGGAGTGACATCGAGTGTGATTCTATGTATGTAGTAGTGTGCTTCTGTTTAATACCACCATACCAAATCATTATCCCTAAACCGATGGCTTGTGTATATCTCAATGACACATCGCTTCACACGGGACTTACGGTTTAATGGACTCTCGTTACATGGATATTTATCATATCGGTGTCTCGTAATCTTCTCTGTGGACACACAGTGTGAGATGAATTTTGTGTCAATATTTCTACAAAATTAACCAGTGAATTGCTTGATTGGAATTCCATAGAAATTATTAGATAACTACGAATTTTTTTTTCAATAGACTTTTTCTCCTTATGATCTACGAAAAAAAAAAATAACAGCCAGATTGAAATATTAAAAATGATAAAAATAATAATAGTGTTTATTCATTAGCCCTTGGCTACATACAGTATGATACATAATAAATGAAGGAATAATAACCGCTACAAAAGGTTAAAACGTAAAGTACATTCATTTGAATTTTTCAGTTCATCTCTTGAAAGTTCTTCAAAAATTTGTAAAGATTTAGTAAAGAAACATTTGTAAAGATTTAGCATCTTTTGCCATATCAATTAATTGATTGTACAGACCCGGCAGGATCTATTGTTCTCTCACCTGTCCTTAATCTTTGTTTGGCGTTAATCAATTCATTTTTTCGCCGAGTATTGCATCCATGGTCTCGTCTCCTTATTATTTTTGTGAGGTAATTTAGTGTGAGATTGTGTATAATTCTGTGAATAAATACAGAAACATTAAATTCCATTTTTCCTTTTGTAGACATAAGACATAACTCATTTAACATTTCCACAATTGATGTATATCTCCCAACTCTCAATATAATTCTTATGGTAAGATTTTTTTTTTCTGATATTCCTACACAATCTTTATTGAGATTTATCATCAAAAATGAACAATATTCATAATATGGTGCAATGATTGCTTTATATAATAAAATTTTGGTATAATCACCAACATAATCGCCTATTCTATATAGAAGATGAATTTTCCTGCCAACTTTCTGCGCTACATGATATGTGTGGCTATTGAAAGTCAAGTGTTAATCTAGAAATAATGCCCAAGTACTCTGTTTTATTTACTTCCTGAATTCTCTCGCAGCCAACGCAATATTAAAATCATGTACGCCTGTCTCCCTCTTATCATGTAGAGGCATGAAAAGTGTTTTTTTACAATCTACTTCGAATGAATTCATATTTAGCCATTCTTCCAGACACTCGAGTGCTGCATTAATAGCCGCCTCAATCGCTTTTTCATTTTTACCACTAATATAAAGCATTGTCATCGGCAAACAATTTGGCTCTACATCCAAGTTGATTTGTCATTTCAATAATATCATTTACGTATATAATAAACAAGAGAGGTCCAAGAATGGAGCCTTAAGGTAATCCAAATGTTACATTCCTCTTTTCTGATAATTCATCACCAAATTGTACTGATTGTATCCTATTTTGTAAATATGATTTGAACATTCAAGAGAATTCCATTCATTCCAAACATTTTTAATTCCTCGATCAATCTGACTATTTATAGTTTCAAATGCACGCTTGAAGTCGATAAATACAACACCACTCATATCACCATTATCAATGTCTTCACGCCATTCACACAGAGTTAACTGAAGTGCTGTTTCACATGAATGCTTTTTCTGAAAACCTGATTGCTCCTCAATTAGTATATCATTTATATTATTCTAGTCATCACACGTTTGATAAAGTAGTCACAACTAGTCAAAAATTAATTTATTGTTTTGTGTACTTATTTATTGAGTTTTTGTCTTTGAATGTTGTGAATTATTGAGTATTATTGTTAATTGAAAATGAACAGTGAAAAAGAGATGATGGAATATTCTCCTTGTTTGTCAATTTTAATTTTAATATTATGACAACTTACATTTATCTAAAGAGCCTGAAGAAGCTCCTGATCAGGAGCGAAACGTCGCGAATTTAGTAAATAAATGTAAAGATTGACATTTACTATTTATTTTATTTTGTCCAAATATCCCGCATAACCTCCAATGAAATCTACAAATAATATGGACGCAAAAACACAGAATAGTTGTCAATATTTATCTCGTGTTCTTCAACTTCTTCGGTAACGTGTGTTTCCGTGACACACACTATATCTGGTCTTTTATTGTTCATTAATATACTCAATTCATCTTTGTGGTAGAGTAAGCCTTGTATGTTCAACAATAACATACATGGCTCTGAACTGTTCCCATTATTAGCGATTAATTGCTAATCCAAGTAATATTTTATGTTTTTCTGGGCTCTGTTGATGAGTCTTTTATAAAACTCACAGTTCACATCATTAGCACAATCATCTGTCTTTATTCCCTACAACTTGAATTCTTCTACCATTTTGGTGCAGTTGGTACATTTTTTTGTATTACTGGCACAGGCGACTTCAAGGTGATTCCCAGCACATTTCCTACACTTGACTTCATTTTGGCAATCTTTTGCAAAGTGATGATATTCACAATACTTGTAACATCTTGAGATACTGACACAGTCAAAAATTCTAGATTTATTCCATCGTACTTTAATTCTCTCTTCATCCAGTAACAATTTATGGAGTTTGGGATCAACTTGGATAATTAACATACCATTCTCCCCTCTCTTAATCTTCTTTTGCTTCCGAATGGAAGCTTTGTAATCGTAATTTTTTTCGATTTTGAGATTTCATCATAATATGACTGCAAATGACCCAAAACGTCGAGATCCGTCGTTTTTGCTTCCGAATGGAAGCTTTGTAATCGTAATTTTTTTCGATTTTGAGATTTCATCATAATATGACTGCAAGTGACCCAAAACGTCGAGATCCGTCGTTTTTAAAAAATGTCTGTATGTATGTGTGTATGTGTGTGTGTGTGTGTGTGTGATGACGCATTTTCCGCTTTACTCTGAAGTGGGGTTAGCTAGCGATCTGAAAATTTTACCATAAGTTCGCCACGCGTGCCCCAAGCTCTCATAAAAATTTCAGCTAAATGGGCCGGATAGTTTTTGAGAAAAATGAAAATGTTGAAATATCGTTTTTTCGACTTTTCTCGATGAAAAATGGAATCACAGCTTCCAGTCTCCGCGAGGAGATGCGCGTCCAAGGCCCGCATCTTTGACCCCCGGGGTGATGGGAGCTCAGATTTTTATTTTAGCCAGTAGAAAACTTTTGATAAATTTTTCGTGAAAATCTTGATTCCACGATAACTCAATAAATAATTGAGCTAGAGACCTCAAATTTTGTGAGGTTATACATCTGATGAGCACAAAGGTTGGTATTGAAACTGGGCGGAATCGGTCCAGTAGTATTTTAGATATTAGCATAGAAACATCAGAAAAAGCAAGCTATATCTTCAACCTTGAATTATCTGCAACCTTGAATTAGGCTGAGTTTGGGCAAGGCTAAACTCGAGTTAGTTAACTTGACTATGAAGTTGAAGCTCAAGATTTCAATGGAATATGACTCAAGATGTTCCAAAAAGTAGAAATATGACAATAAAAAAGAATTTTGTTACTCATAGCAAACGAGGGGATTCTCATCATCTTCAGAACATTCAAAGAGATATCATATTTAACAAAAAGAACACGAATTGACGTGATTAATATGAATAAGATCAGTGATGGTAGATTTGAAATTAAAAAATTCATTCGGAAGCTTTCTGCCAATTGCATTGGCAGAATATTAGATGTAAGATTCTCAAATTACGCACAAGTAATGGGGCTCCTGCTTGTTTTATTTCAATTCTGTTATCATCATTTGTTTCTATATCATTTTGCTTCAAAATCATATCTAGAATATCTTTGCCACTATCATTGTTTAAAATCTCCTCTTCAACATCAATAATCTTAACTCTTGGTAACTTTTTACTCGTTCCCTAGCGGTATTGGTAACACCGTGAAAACGCGGTATGAAGACAGTGTTTTTACGGTGTAAACACCCTTTCAGAGTTTACACCGTATAATGACGGTGTAACTACGGTGTAAACACAGTGTTTTCTGTGCAGTTTTCACACTCAATTTACACTGTGTATATGCGGTGTTTCGAGGGTGTTTTTACAGTGGTTCCACCGTGTTTTAACGGTGTTTTCACAGTGTTTTTGCAGTGTTCCTAAAACTCAGAAAACTAGATTTTTTTAATCTTTTCCATTTTCTCCCGTTTCTTAATTCGTACATGATATTGAAAATGGTAAGTTTAGATAATTAATGGTAGATGTATATTTTGTTATGAGTATTCCGCTTGATTTTGAGGTTCAAAATTCGTGAAATATTCGAAATTCAACTTTTTTTCCAATATTCAATTCAATTATTCGTGATAATTAATTAAATATCATGGGAGATCGGAAGATTATGAATACGATACTAAAATATGGTCAATTTACGACGTTTCACTTATAATTCAACCTTCTTCAGGCTTTTGACATTCTTAGCATTTCATCAAGAGAATGTCAAGAGCTTGAAGAAGCTTAAAGTATAATCGAAACGTAGCGAATTGACAATATTTCAGTATTGTATTCATAACCTTCACATTCACAAAAACCATACGCATTCATTGATTTATCGGCAGTTTCTGTTTTTTTTTTGTGATATGCAGTTCATCCCTCCTTCGAGTATCATAATTGTGCCCACGTCTTCTTATCATTCTCAAAAGATAATCCAGTGTTATACCATTTGTCAAATATATATAATTATATGAATATTATATTTAATATATGATAAATATCAGTATAATATTATAATTATTGCTTCCGAATGGAAGCTTTGTAATCGTAATTTTTTTCGATTTCGAGAATTCATCATAATATGACTGCAAATGGCCCAAAACGTCGAGATCCGTCGTTTTTAAAAAATGTCTGTGTGTATGTGTGTGTGTATGTGTGTGTGTGATGACGCATTTTCCGCTTTACTCTGAAGTGGGGTTGACTAGCGATCTGAAAATGTTACCATAAGTTCGCCATGCGTGCCCCAAGCTCTCACAACAATTTCAGCTAAATCGGCCGGATAGTTTTTGAGAAAAATGAAAACGTTGAAATATCGTTTTTTCGACTTTTCTCGATGAAAAATGGAATCACAGCGTCCAGTCTCCGCGAGGAGATGCGCGTCCAAGAGCCGCATCTTTGACCCCCGGGGTGGTGGGAGCTCAGATTTTTATGTTAGCCAGTAGAAAACTTTTGATAAATTTTTCGTGAAAATCTTGATTTCACGATAACTTAATAAATAATTGAGCTAGAGACCTTAAATTTTGTGAGGTTATACATCTGATGAGCACAAAGGTTGGTATTGAAACTGGGCGGAATCGGTCCAGTAGTTTTTTAGATATTAGCATAGAAACATCAGAAAAAGCAAGCTACATCTTCAACCTTGAATTATCTGCAACCTTGAATTAGGCTGAGTTTGGGCAAGGCTAAACTCGAGTTAGCTAACTTGACTATGAAGTTGAAGCTCAAGATTTCAATGGAATATGACTCAAGATGTTCCAAAAAATAGAAATATGACAATAAAAAAGAATTTTGTTACTCATAGCAAACGAGGGGATTCTCATCATCTTCAGAACATTCAAAGAGATATCATATTCAACAAAAAGAACATGAATTGACGTGATTAATATGAATAAGATCAGTGATGGTAGATTTGAAACTAAAAAATTCATTCGGAAGCCTTCTGCCAATTGCATTGGCAGAATATTAGATGTAAGATTCTCAAATTACGCACAAGTAATGGGGCTCCTGCTTGTATTATAATTATACTATATATGATTGAATGGATTCATTCTGAAATTTTTTTTTATTTATTTATTTTTTTCGATAGTCAAATCATATTAAAATAATATTATTATAATTATTATATTAAATATGATCATAATCATTCCAGACCAGTTTCGAGGTATGTTATAGTATATTATTATACTAATATCAATATTATAGTTATTATCGATAAAATATTACTATATATTTATGTCTTTATCATATCATTATTTGAAATAATAGAATTTTTTTACCACCAAGGGATGCGCAAATGCGTAATATTATTTTGAGGATGCCGAAGAATGGTCGGGTGTGAGGATCCGCATGCGAATTGCCCCTGAGTGATGCGCAAATGCGTAATATTTGTTTTTTTAAATATATACTCATGAAAATCGAGTCATCAGATTTTTTAGAAAAATGGCAGAAGCTGCAGAATTCAGTAGGAATACATCAAAACTGGCTGACAATTTATGTCAGATTTCCACGGAATTCGGTCAGAAGCGGATATATATTGATCATACTTGACAGTTTCGATCAAAAAATTGACGATTTCTATCCGTAAATTGGAACAAGCACGTCAGATATCGTCACATTTATTGAGAAAAAAATGTCATGATTCGACGAATTATCGAAGAATCTGCCATGATCTGTCATAACTCGGGTGTGAGTAGGGATGGCGAATTTGTCAAAAAATGTCATGATGTAAAATTTTCTTACAGAATCTATCATAAGGTGTCATACTTTGATGTTTTTCTGTATATTAATTGGTAAAATAATTTAACTGTGAAGTATTGACTTTTGTTGTGAAAATATGAAAGAAATATCAATTGGGACATCATCATATCCTATCAAATTTTCCTACAGAAAATTGTATCATAGTGTAACACTCCACTATGGAGGCTATCAAACGGGTATTATTCTTTTAAGCCGTATGGGCAGCACCCATACGGATGATATCAGAAATGTGCACGACGGAATTGTCACAGAAAACTCATTCGCCGGTTCAAATTTATGACTTCTAAAATGATAGTGGACTTGGAGACTAGTTTTCTATAATGCGCGCTCTAGCGGCACCTTCAGAACTACCAGTTTCACTCGCACATATAGCAGTGTATGACATATCTTAATGCTTAGAAGATGACATAATCTGTCATAGTTTGACATTATATATTCCATTCTATCACTTTTCATCATGATTCTACATTTTCCAGCATCCCTCCAAGAATTACTATTTGTCCAAATATGAAATTATATGACATATTATAATAGAAAATATTCAACGAAATTTGAAATATGCTAACATTATTCCTAATATTTTCTCATTAATCGTTCAATTCTGACAGTTTATGAAACACCATGGAAATTGGTGAAAAATCAAAGAGGAAGAAAGGTCATATTATGACAATGATTGTCATTTTTCGACATATTTGGACGTTATATGATATGGCGAAAGATGTCATGAAGCGACAATAAAAGTTTATCAATTTATGTGAATAAATGACATTTTCAGCCATGATCATGACATAAAGGGTCGAATAATGACAATATATGTCATCCAATCGATTCCTCAAGATATGCATTCTCCGTTAAAATTCGTCACACAAATTTTGACGAAACTTGAAGAATCAGGTCGAATTGCATACTATTCTCTCATTATTCTGTAATATTTCTCATTTTACGACATTCTTTGACATTATTTGTCAAAATCTGCCGAAGCGATTTTCACGAGGGTATAATTATAATTTGTCACGTATTTTTAATCCACGGTAATTGAATAATTTCGTGAAACTCAAAATAAATGGGGACGCATGCGCGAAACTGTTTGGAACACACGTATAATTACTTATGGCAAGTCATTTTGCAAATAATTTACACCAAAATTTGAGAAAGTAATAAATAATTTGTTAATAACAAGCTAAATCACCCTGGACATTTTTTCACCAATAAAATGCCCGGCAAAAAAGCGTAGAAAAAACCTGAATGGCAAGATAAATTACGAATCTTAAAGTGAGGTTAAGGTGACAAGTTTATTTCTTCAAGAACCCCAACAGGTGAGGAGATCACATTTACAAAGAACATTAGCAAAAATCCGGTAGGAAGACCAAACGCCACAGTTTTGAGATTAAGAGAAAGAGCAAATCTAATAGGGGCAATAGAGGAGCTGGTAAAGGGGTAGTTTCACTCAGCTGAACAAAATTGAATTTCTTGAAAATTTTCGAGTTTTTATGCTATGATATGATGTATTCTAATTGACTAAAGATCGGTCACAAGATTCAAGGGTGTGACCGAACGAAATAATATATACCGATTACTGAGTATTATTTCGTAGACGATTCACAACTTGCTGAATTATGCGTAATTCTATCAAATTGTGTACACTGGCCACACGCAGTTCCGGTCGCCAGGTATTTTTACTTATGAATAAAAACACCAAAAATACAGTTATCATTAGAACGATTTTTATTTTATAATTGTAACACATTTAATACACTGTTACACGATTGCTTAAAACTAAACACTACAATGTTCACTCTTAGTTATTTTTTAATGAATTTAAAGTTTAGTATTTATAGGAAACTATGTGATCGACTACGGGTAAATTTAGCTTAGAGAGCTACGTCACGGTTTAAAGTTCGGATGAGACTGACTTTGCTGCGGTCCGTGCACTCCTTTTATAGTGCACGAGACCGTTGTTTTTTGTAATTATTTAAACTAATTATTTCGTTCAAGAAATATATATTTTTGTAATTTTCATTCATTAATCATTAATTCTTCAGGGGTCTTAAGGCTCTATTGTCTTAATCCTCCCATATCAAGTATGAAAATACTTTATAAAGAATTCTTTACAAAATGTGTCTCATAAGAAATTGGAACTTTTCTTATAAAGATTCTCTTATGGAGTTTTTATTGTAGCTCTATAGAAAAAGTTTTTATAGAAAAAATATTTATAAACTTTTTCTGAATTAGAAAAACGCAGTTTGATCCGATAGGATCATTGATAATGTTCTCTATAGAGTGATATTGTCAGGAAGCTACCCTTCATCAAATTTTGTTTTATACAGGCGATTCTTATAGAAAAAATTCCATAGAGGGAAGCAAAAGATATACAATAGTATCAATATTTTTTTTGTGAATACTATTTTATAAATTCATTCTTTATAGAAAATGTCTTAATAAAGTAGAATTCTAAAGAGACATTTCTTATAAATTGACTTTTTACAAAGATTTTATCTCTCAGTTCAATAGTTATCCTTCAAAAAATAGCTGCATGGAAAACCCCGAGCGGTTTAACAAAAATTCAGACTTTAGCCATTAGAGCCGTGTCCGGTTTCGAATAGCAAGAAAGTCTGTTCCTCAGATAACTGTGCCGAACTGCGCCGCGATCTCGATTATATGTACTTTTTGTAAAATTCCGCTTACGGACGGGATTCCGACGGTGCGTGACCTATCGGCCGCGGCGGGACTACAGTTCCCTTTCATTCTGACGTTGGGCGCTGCCCTTTGAATTTCATTCCTTCCTCGCGTTTCAATTCAATTCTTCTTCTTTGCGCCTATTATTCTCCTTTTCTTATTTATTCATTATTTACTATTATTATTTTTTTTCATTAATTATTGATAAACTAGGTATGAGGTTCCTACAAGAGATACTTCTGTGAGATAACTACCCCACAGAAGTGCCTCTAAAAAAAACGTCTTTACAAAATAAAATCTCATGAAAATGTTTTCTGTGAAATATATATACACACGCAGCAAAAAAATTGAGGAAACAGTAGATTTTGTCAGTTTTTTTCGTGATTTTTAAATGGCTGTAACTTCACGAAAAATGATCGGATCGAAATAAAAAAAAATGGTTGAAAAGCTTGAAGTCTCCTTTTTAAAATCTTGAGATGGAAATTTTTTTTGACCATCTGTTATAATGAGATAAGAGGGTTGAAAGCGGAATTTCTTTTTCATTCTTTTTTCATTTTATTTTTTCTTCTTACGATCATTTGTCGCTGAGATATCGTCAATTGACTCAAAAAATACCCTTTTGTCTTACTCGCCGAAATCTGAGAAACTACTGATCGCACAACGAGTAGATGATGGGATTCGTAAACTTAAATGAATTTCCTGTGAAGTTCTTGCACTGTTTCATTGAAAAAGAATTTTCTTTCGCTTTCAAAATTGGTTCGAAGAAGTACCGAAAAATGTTTTTTTTTTCTTTTTTGAAAAGTGCTCTGAATTTCGCGAATT
The DNA here is from genome assembly GCA_963921955.1 of Aleiodes alternator. Lineage (NCBI taxonomy): Eukaryota > Metazoa > Arthropoda > Insecta > Hymenoptera > Braconidae > Aleiodes > Aleiodes alternator. The sequence goes on from OY998099.1 coordinate 13,561,540, forward strand.
TGGGAAGCACTGCAAATGTTTTAACATTTTTTTCTAGTTCACTGTTTGCTGAACTACTCCCTAAATTTTCAAGCCAATCGGCTAGACCGTTTTTTCGTTCTTCAAACACTAATTAATGATGGTTGAGGCTGAAATTGTTTTTTCTCCGTTATTTCTTCGTAATTGTTTGTGCAAAATTTGTTGAATTTGACAAGAAAAAAACAATGAAAAAAAAAAACTTTGAAATCGAAATTTTTTTAAAATCAATATAAAATTCGAATTTTTTTTGAATCAGTAAAAAATTGGAAATTTTCTGTTCAAAAATCAATTGAAAAATCGATTTCATTTAACCGATAGAGGAATAAAGGAAAAATTTGAAAAATTGAATAAAAAACCACCAGAATCGTATTTGACTTGGAGAGATAGTGACTCAGAAATTTTTTTTAAACAAAAATTTTTTTTTATCAATTTTTGAAAAAAAATTTATTGTTTTTCTTTGATAAAATTCAACAGATACTGCACAAAAAGTCACGAAAAAATGACGGAGAAAAAACATTTTTGGCCTTAAACTGACAAAATTTTGTTCCGTCAACTTTGTTGCTGAGTGTATATATATATTTCACAGAGAACATCTTCATAAAACTTGTTGTTTCAAAGATGTTTTCATTAATGCACTTCTCTGAGATAGTTATTTCACAGAAGTATCTCTTGTAAGAACCTCATCCCTAATTTATCAATAATTAGGAAAAGAAAAATAAAAGGCAGAAAGAAGAAGAATTACATTGAAATGCGAGAGAGAAATAAAATTTAAAGGGACAGCGCCGAAAGTCAAAGCGGAAGGGAACCGTAGTACCGCCGCTGCCGATAGGTCGCGCATCATCGGAATCCCGTCCGTAAGCGAAGTTTGACGAAAAGTACATATAAGCGCGATCGCGGCGCAGTTCGACATACTTATCTGAGGAACAGACTTCCTTGCTGTCGAAACCGCACAACGGCTTCAACGGCTAAAGTGTCTGCATTTATGTTAACACTGTTTGGGGTCTCCCATCCAGTTATTTTTCAAAGGATAACTATTTCGCTGATGAAGAATAATTATTGATTAAATTAAATAAACTATTCAGCTGAGAGATAAAATCTTCGTAGAAAGTCACTTTATAAGAAATGTCTCTATAAAATTCTATTTTATAAAGACATTTTCTATAAAGAATGAATTTGTAAAATAGTATTCATAAAAAAATATTGATACTATTGTATATCTTTTGCTTTCCGCTATGAAATTTTTTTTATAAGAATCGCCCTTATAAAACAAAATTTCATCAAGGGTAGCTTTCTACAATATCAATCTATGAAGAACATTATTAATGATCCTATCGAATCGAACTGCATTTTTCTCATTCAGAAGAAGTTTATACATATTTTTCTTATAAAATTTTGTTTTATAGAGCTACGATGAAAACTTCATAAGAAAATCTTTATAAGAAAAGTTCCAATTTCTTATAAAACACGTTTTATAAAGAATTCTTTTTAAAGACTTTATTAAGTATTTTCATCCGTGATCCGACGAGGTCGTGGATACACGTTCATCAACTTGATTCACGCATCCCCAATCTCGTTCCGATTGATGAGTAGCAATTTGTTGTTCAATCTATCAATTAATTACAGAAAAACCTCCATTTTCTATTTGGATTGTTATTATGATTTTATAATTAGTCCCCACACTCGCCGGAGTTGCCTCTCCTATTTCTTAAGGCTATTTCTTATTTTATTAATTAATATTCAAATTAATTAACCCTATGATTAAATTCCATGTGTAATATCATTTTCCTCCTACAGGGGCGCTGGCAGTACGGTGGAACCGAGCCATACCGGGCCTATACGTTTCTAGTTCGGTCTTTATTTCGTAGATGGCGGCATGGAAGACCTACCCCATCATACCGGGTTTCTTCCCTGCTGTAACAAGGGCAAAGAGACAAAATCCTAATTAAATTTTTCACAAAAACAACGAACTTCTGTTGGAAGTCACTAACCAATTGAACCAAAAAATTAAATGAAAATTGAGATTATCATCACGTTTGGCGTAACCCAAGGCCACGACGAGGACATAATGGTGCATAGGTCTCGAAAAGAAACCTATCACGACCCATCCTATAAATGACACTCGGTATTTTAGATGAAGAATATATTGACAACAAACTCCACCTACCTCCATTAGGCATAAAAAATTTAATTTTTATATTACACGGAAACAAGTACTTCATGCACAATGTGCTTTTTAAAACGTACCTTTTCCTTCTTTTGTCAATAATTTGTACACTTCGCGTGGAACAATTTCAATTTGAAATATCAATTAAAAATAGAAACGGAAAAAAAAGAAAAAAGACGAAAAAAACCTCAATAAATTTAATACGGATTACATGAAACTTCAAAATACTCATCTGAAAACTGAATTTTACAAAAAAAAACCAAGACGCAGTGGTGGCAACTAGCTTTTAAAACAAAACACACAGTTTTGATGTTTCAGTGCAGAGACACAAATTTATACTGGTCTAGAAAAGGCTCATTTGGTTGAATTACCAAATTTACCATTTTCTTAAGACCATCGGTCTCTGTTTATCATTGTGTTTTCACACCAACTGTCTTTGTCAGGAAGAAATCGATTATTTCATTACCTCTTCCCCTCTCATCAGGTTACTTCTTTCTGTCTATTCAATCAAAACATGAAAATATACCGTATATGGAACAAGTTATTATTATTCTACAATTTCTAGAGTTAAAATTTGAAAAATTTTCGAAATTAATTCATTGATTTGTTGAAAACAATGAAATCACTTCAAGTTATTTAGCTCGAAGGGAAATATTCAATAATGATATTTTAAAATTTGCAAAATTAAATTTCAATATTATCATTGTCAATACGACAGTTGAAACTAGACATGATTGAAAATTTATCAAAAAATTCGGATTTTCAATGTCAAAATTGAATACTTTTTGGTGGCAGAGCTCTACTTCCCCTTTACCGAGGAACTGTTCAGAGGACAAAAAAGACTGGGAGAAAAAGCTGAATCCGGGGAGAAAAACCCGTCTACGAAATTTGCCAAAACATACATCTGCAGATCTGACCACAGTACCAATTCGTCCCCTCCTATCAACAATAACCAAATATCATTATCCTTGGACCCGGAGAGTAGTGGAGTAGCATCACCCAACACAAGTAGGGAGGAAACACAACTACAGGAAATGGATAATTTGGAGTTAGAGATGCCAAACTTTAAGCAACAATCCACCGCCCAATCCTCCCGCTGGCTTGCAGAACAGCTTCTTGATGTTAAAAAAATGTAATTATGCAAGACCATCAACTCAATAACTCAATCAACAAGGCATTAAAACTTATGGATTCGAAGATTGATAAAGTTGATGCTAATGTAAAAAAGCTGAATACCGAGACAAAAAAACTTCGTGATAGCCAGTAAAACATCACCCATCGTATCTCCAAACTCCAGAGTGCCCCAAGTGATATTGACTTAACAAACAAAATCATATTAGGGGGAGATTTCAACTGTCCAATCGCGAAGTACAATAACTACATTCCCAACGAACTCATTTCAGGCTCAGCAGTATCTTCTGAGAGACAATGTATGGATAAAGGTACCCCAATGTCCAAAATAAGAAATAAAATGCTGATGAAATTTATGATCGACAACGAATTGGTGCTGCTTAATGGAAGAACTCGAGGAGACCGTACGGTAAGTTCACATTCTGCGGGAACCAAGGCCTAAGTACAGTGGATTTGAGGTGGTGTAGCTTTACAGCGATTGAAACGGTAAATTCTCTTCACATCAATGAGACATCCTTTAATTCTGACCATTTTCCGCTAATCCTGAAATTTGAGTTGAACGAGACCATACCACAGAGAATCAATGAACTGGGCCACGAAACAGAAACTTCGCGTACAACTCTCAAGTAGACAGAGAGCAGGAAACGTAACTACATACAAAATCTAATGCAATCCAGCGAAATCTCCAACAAATCACCAAACGTACGTGCGCAAAAACGCTTCGAGAATCTGAAAAGTGCCATCTCAGAAGCCGCTCTCAACTCAGGCATGACAGTCACTATTGGAAAAGAGAAACATACCAAGGGCCTGAAGAGCATCCGTAAACCTTGGCACGATGAGGAATACAAAATGAACAAAAACAAAGTAAACAAAATTTAGCGACAATTCAGCAGGTCCAGATTCAATCCTGACTAGAGTGAAACATATAATCAGACTATGAAAACGTTCAGGAAATGCAGGCAGAGAAAGATAAGAGAATATATTAACACAATCGAGAGTAAAACGGCTAACACCAGAAATTCCAAAGAGTTCTGGTGCACGGTGAGAGCAGTTCGTGGTAGAGAGCTTACACCCAATAAAATCAGTAAAGAAACCTAGGAGGCATTCTATCAGGGAATCTTTCCGCCAAGATGTGAGGAAGCTCAGCCATTCTCTGATGCCCAACATCCATATCTGGACAAGCTCTTTGATCTAGATGAAATGAAAAAAATACTGGCTCAAAGTAAAGATGATGAATCTCCAGGACCGGATGGAATTGTCAGCGAATTCTTCAAAAGCCTCCCTGATGAATGGACGAAGGAGTTGGCCGAAATACTGAACCAACTCTGAAATTCAGAGACTGTACCAGACGAATGGCCAAAATCAGCCATTACCATGCTATTCAAGAAAGGCGATAACGATGATCCGGCGAATTATAGAGGAATTGCCTTGATAAACAGCTGTCTGAAATTACTAACGGAACTGATCCATAGTCGACTAAAAACCTGGAGTGAATCTTGGAAGATATTTCCGGAAGAACAAGCTGGCTTTAGACAGGGCAGATCTTGCCTAGACCATATATTCACGCTAATCACGGGCGTCCAAATGAAGCTCAGGCTGAAAGGCACAGTCTACTGCATTTTCATCGACTTCAGAAGAGCCTTTGACTCTATTCCTCACCACTTGCCTTGGAAGAAGCTGGAAGAGGTTGGGGTCAGTGTAAAAAGCATCAGAATGCTGCAAAACATATACAGCAAGGCTACGATCCAAATAAAAACTACTGAGAGTCTCACCAAGGAATTCGCAATTGCTGAAGGAGTACTTCAGGGGGATAAGCTCAACCCGGAACTATTCATACTCTACATCCGTGATATCATTGACTTCTCGAAGCAAAAAGGCATAGAAGAACTTGACATCGGTGGGAAAGAGCTTCATGGCGTACTCTTTGCGGATGATACTATTCTCCTTGCCAGATCGGTCGCTCACGCGAAAAAGATCCTAGAGGTACTTCCAGAATACTTCGATGCGAATAGACTGATTGTCCACCCTCGCGGTTTCAGAAAAACTGTATAAATTCGGAATTAATACGGTCAGAGTTCAGTCTGTATTCCGTATTTATACGGTCTATCCGTGCAGTTTTTATACGGTATTTATACTGTTGTAATACGCTCTTTGTACTCGATATATGCAGGATTTTTTCTTATCGACCGTTGAAATATAGCTACGAAGTATTGATCTAGCATTTATCCAGTGTTTATACGAGATTTATCCGGCGGTTATACGAGATTTATCCAGCGTTTATACGGGATCAATTACTTAGAGTTGAGAATTCGAATAAGTTCAATAATCACGAAAATGTATGAAAAGTGGCATTAATTGGACTGAGGGCATTAATTGGACCATTAACGGTAAACAGCACATATTCGGAATATAGTCTTTATATATAAGAAATATTTACGATATACATATGCTATTTATTCAGCTTTTATCTAGTATTTAATCAGATTACAGTCGGTATATATACTGTATATCAACGGAATAAATTGCGACTAAAAACTGCATGGATAAACGGATTTTATCGGGAGTAAATGCGGCATTTATACGGCATTTATGCTTATACCGTATTTATCGGGTATTTATACGGTCTTCTCGAAACCGCGAGGGCACTCTGACAAAACTGAAATGATGGTATCCAGAACCAGCGGCAGGATAAGAAAGCAAGAGAAAGAAGCCTTCTTCTACAAAGAAACACAGTTGAAAACAGTTAAAAAAATACGAGTATCTGGAAAATGAACTGGACAGTGCGATGCGAGGGAAATCATTAGCTGAAAGTGCCTGCCGTAAAGCCAAAACAGCTATCAGTGCTGCTAACTCCATTTTGAGGAGATCTAGAGCAGAAGGCGGACGGTCAAGGTTTCGACTATTCGATAGTCTGGTTACTTCAACACTGATGTATGAGGTACAGGCTTGGGGTCCTCAGAACCACGACATGATTGGAAAAGTCCAGACAGACTATTTCAAACAACTCTTTCTGCTACCATCGAACATGCCTGGATATTTGGTTAGACTTGAAATTGGTATTCCGCACATAGCTACAAGTGTTCGAAACTGGCGCTAAAATCTGGAGCGATCAGGTGGGGTTCGAGCCGAAAAGTCTCGAATCGAGGCATTTCGAATTACCCCCCCTCCTACAGTCAAATTAACAGTCTTCATCGGATAATCATCGAGAAAGCATCTCTTCCAAGATGCTCTCAACGGTCTATTGCGAGTTTTCCTCGGTTATGGAACGGTCAACGACACTCATCATTAAACAGTAGTTTTTTCAACGAATGCTTTGTTAATGCATTCGGTCGTTTATTGGATCCTCTTCAAGTATAACAGAGTTATACATGGGACATCACGAGCACGCATCTTGCCTTTTCGGCACTCATTCAACATAGCTACATCCTCGGGTTTCAAGGTTACACCGCCAGTGCAGTGCTTTAGTGAATTACCAGTGTATTTTCGGTTATTAACGTTCAAAGACAATTAACGGACAATTAGCATTTATTAATTAACGGTCAATTCAACGATTCTATCTTTTTGCCAATTCTTAATACGCGAACAATAACTTTATTGTACTAACGATTCTCTTTTTTGAGGGATTAAATTTGACCATCAACGGCAATTGTGTTCACAGATTATTTTCCCAGAAATTCTCAATCCCAACTCCAGAAGTTCCAGTCCTCTAGAGAAAATCAACGAGTTTTCGATAAAATTTGGGAACATTAACGGACAAGGTCGCGTATTTTCAAGACAGTTTCGGCTTCGCGTCAACAAATCGATACGGATTAGGGAGACATAAACAATCAATTCAAAATCGAGTGGAATTATTCTCGCGATTAAATTAACGTGAACAGTGAAATTAATTTAACGTTCAGTTTCTTCACCAACGGATCGATATTCGGAAAGTTTACGTAAAAGAAAACATCCTTTGTCTGCGGATTAAATCGACTATCTAGTTGAGCAGTTTCATCATTCACGGCTACACCACCAAAAGACAGAAATGTCATTGTTTTCATCATGGACAACGCACATCTCTAAAAGACAAGGACACCAACAATTAGAAAGAGAGCGAAGTCGAGCATCTTTCGTTACGGCAATCGGAAACCATCGGAAAACTCCGTCAACTCGAGCGGTCTTCTTCCCCTACTCTATCGACTGGTTCGATTACGCGGCAGAGTGACGTACAAAGCTCCGCCCAACTATCGATTTTCCAAACCAGCTGATTGACACTCGACGTTAGCACGCGGTAATGTAAATCTGTCTCTCTCACACTTACTCATTATATGTAATATTTCAGTATGACAACGAGTGGTGAGATACAACGGAATACACGCAATGGAGATTTACTTTAACACAACTTGAGATGTCAATTCAATCAGTGGTACAGTCATCAAGGCATCGTCATCTAGATTCATTAACGATAGAGATGAAACGAGTATCTCAACAGGGACTGTGGCATTTAGCATGAGGTGAAAAAACAAAACGTTTGGAAACTTCATCGGTTAGTGCAGGGCACATGGCCATTCAAAGGAGAGGGGAGAAGAGAAGGCGCATTTACTCTGGAATTAATCAACAAGAGAGAGAGAAGGGAAACACAACACGTGCACTCTCATTGATAATCTACAGTTACTCAACATTCCAACAGCTTCAAGAGAATTAACGGTTGAGAGAAGTTTCCTGATTTAATTCATCAATTGGAAGGAAAAATCGGAGATTCATCCATTGAGAAATGAGTCAGACAATGTTTACACTAGATCAAGTTATTGGTTCAATAGTAATTCAACGAGAAATGTTGGAATACCGAGGCACCGTGCACATCTCTCCAATTAATCCATCCAGCACGATCCAGTGCATTCAACAAATCGGTTGCTTCATCATCTTTACGGCGAGAGAGATGAATATGGAGGAATTCATCAAGGAAGAGGCAATGACTTCATTGCAACCACCACTCCGGGTCCATAACACAGATGAATTCACCGAGAGCACTCGTGAATCATCGCACCATTCAGTATGGCGATCAACAAGGCACTCGAGTCAACCAACAGAACATTGAGGATTTATCACGTGAGTAAAGACCATATTTTTGGAATACTTTCTCAAAGACTCGTTTGTTTGCCAGATACTGTGGGAACCAATTACCAACGATAGCAGAACTTTAACGGATCTTCAACGGGCCCACAGAATTATTCAACAAGGCCATTTAATAAAATCGGCAGCCATACATGAGGATCAACTAATTGGGATTCATCAACGACTACGAGAGAATCGGCATCAATCCATTGAACTCAACGCTCAAGGTCTCCGTGCAAGGAGAATTAATTCACGATTCCTAAACGTGAATATAACTCGGCGCACGTACTAGTGAGAACAACAAGGAGACTGGCGGCAACCGCAGGTTATTCATCATCCTTATCATTCGGTTTGCCTTAACAGCAGCATCTCAATGATGAAAAAACGCATGGGTCTGGACCAACAAAAAATCATAAAAGCTCTCAACAAACGGCAGGACAACGGGTATTAGGTGCATCATCAAGGAACGCACCAGAATTAGTGGCCACTAAGCTAGTGAAACAAATCAATTTAACGGGACTAGGTCAACGAATTTATAATTCAACCACTGGTTCCAGACAGACACAGACAAGATTGCCGAGCCAACGGAGCAAACACCCTAGAGTCATCATCAGAAGCATCAATGTACCACCACCAGCAATATTTGAACTAAAAAAGGTGGAAGAGATTCAATGGAAATTCATCAAATCCATTTGCCATCAAGTGCAGCAGTATCATCAACGGGAAGGCTTGAATCAACAGCAAGACGGCAAATGCTCAGTTCTCGCCGACTGAGACTCCAACTAATTGTATCTACGGATTCAACCTCATCAACGAAAAATGAATCTCGTCATCAACTACACACAATGGGCTCTACATTCTTCAGAATACCGCAATAAGGGTATCAACAATCTATATTAAAGATTCTGAACGAAGAGAGCACAGCAACTAACACAGAAGCGATTCTCAATCTGGAGATCCACAACAAACTCATTGAGAACAACAGTTTTTTAATGATCTATTCATCATACTGGAGAATCAGCAAGATAGTGGAAATCTTCAAGGAATTGTGGATCAATGATTAATTAACGAGAATCACCAGGTCATCCCTTATCGACTTATTGAAGAATCCAGTGGTCCAATCTATCAGTCTCATTATCAGCTGACCAACAACGACGGGACACATCGTTTCATTGGAAGCGCCAACAATTAACAAGATTAAGGGGGATGACAACGAATATACATGGAGATAATCAACGGAGAGAAGAAGATTTGGCAGTTTCTCACGGCGGGCGGCACTCTGCGCCAATCAAGATCAATACATCGATTAGAAGAAAATCGACTGTCTCAACATATTCTACTGTGCACAAAGCAGGGATCCTCTTCCAGGGATTCATTGTTATCAGAATCGGTTTGGATAGCGATTATCAATTATACATCGATAATCAGCATAACAGCAGAAACCATCAACAAGAACAAAGCCGAATCATCATCTTCATCTTCAACATCTTGGGCTTCAACAGCTATAGTCAACGGCAGTGATTTCCAAACTTGGTATTGGAGTCAACAGATGAGATCTCCAAGAAACTCCGCACGGCGGGCGGCTTTCAGCTGCTCAATTGCATTCACATCCAACGAGAGATTCCTGAACGACTTGAATTATCACAAGCTACATCACCGACCATCTCGTTCACGGAATCAATTGTCAGTTCCTCGGCACGTCATCAAGGGAAATCATTCACATCACGGACATTTGGAATTTATCGCATCAGTCATCATCGCGGCAACGGGAATTGATCAAAGGCTTTCGGTTGTTGAGGCGCAACAGACAAGATACGATTCCAAAGACGTACAAATCCTTGGAATCAAGTCTTAAATGAGGCCAACTAGATCAATCAACAAACCACATCACGATGACTGAAAGTATCATCAAATGAGGCGGGCATCCAACTTCAAGAATGTACAGAAGCATCAACGAGGGTTAAGGAGGCTGAAGAACAAGAAAAGACTTGTAATGCAGTTCTTCTCATCACTTCGCCACTCAACATTCCATTCTTCATGCTGGAATCAACTTCACTTATTACAACATTGATTCAAGGGTAGAGATCGATTATCTACGGCATTGGTATCAAGGAATCAACAGTTTGTGTTATTACGTAAGTCAATTAACTTACCAACACCTCTGATGGACAGATCCAAGGCATTTTCGACAATCAGATCCTCAACGACTCCAACGATTACGTGAATTAATGGAAAGAGGGCCAGCAGTGAAGCAAAATTACTATAAAAGTTCACTCAACGGTGACACTACAACTTCAAAGAGTCAAGTCATTATTGAGAAGACACTGGGAAATCTTCAGGATTCCTCAAGGATCAACACTAATCAGCAGAATAGTTAACAAGAGGCTACAACGCGGAGAAGAAAACTAACGTCTTCTTCAACAACATCAGGTTCTTCAGAAAATTCATCGTCTCTTCCAATAATGGCAATGTCTTCAAGTTCATCAATGTCTTCAAGTTCATCAACGTCTTCAAGATCATCCACGTCTTCAAGGGGATCATCATCAAGCTAGGCTAGCTCCCATCATTCAACACTTGATACTATTTGGCTTGGCGGGCGGCGTAAACACGCTCCCATTCATCCAACGGATAATTAACAACTTTATCATAAAAGGAACAGAATGTCAGGATTTCTTATCAGAGTCACATAGAGAAGCTTCTAGGTGAACTTCAACAATTACTGGCAAGCAGATTTCAACGGAGGAGATTATTGATGGGAGAGCGCTAGACATTCTCAACGAATTGGGCTGCAATTCACGAATATTCTTTCACATGGGTGGAATAAATCAGGTTTTCTTCAACACTACCAAGAGGAAGCTTCATTGAAACACAATATTTTCCACGGATACATCATCAGCATTTCATGCTATCAGTCAAGTCCTCAATCAAATGAGTTATCAACAAGGAAAAGTAGCTCAATCAGAAGAATCAACGAAACCAACTCGTGCGAAATCAGAATCATCAACTCGGTCATTTGCACGAGCTTCAACGAGGCATATTGATCACAACAGCAATGTCAAGGTCGACATTCAGGAACCTCGGCAGCATCTAGGGAGCAATCTGATGGCGAAGACCAACAAAACCAAAGGTATCAGACGCAAAAAGCAGCAAACGGAAACTTCGTCGTCAGGGACAACGAGGCGGGCGGTATGTTCGAAACTGGCGCTAAAATCTGGAGCGATCAGGTGGGGTTCGAGCCGAAAAGTCTCGAATCGAGGCATTTCGAATTACCCCCCCTCCTACAGTCAAATTAACAGTCTTCATCGGATAATCATCGAGAAAGCATCTCTTCCAAGATGCTCTCAACGGTCTATTGCGAGTTTTCCTCGGTTATGGAACGGTCAACGACACTCATCATTAAACAGTAGTTTTTTCAACGAATGCTTTGTTAATGCATTCGGTCGTTTATTGGATCCTCTTCAAGTATAACAGAGTTATACATGGGACATCACGAGCACGCATCTTGCCTTTTCGGCACTCATTCAACATAGCTACATCCTCGGGTTTCAAGGTTACACCGCCAGTGCAGTGCTTTAGTGAATTACCAGTGTATTTTCGGTTATTAACGTTCAAAGACAATTAACGGACAATTAGCATTTATTAATTAACGGTCAATTCAACGATTCTATCTTTTTGCCAATTCTTAATACGCGAACAATAACTTTATTGTACTAACGATTCTCTTTTTTGAGGGATTAAATTTGACCATCAACGGCAATTGTGTTCACAGATTATTTTCCCAGAAATTCTCAATCCCAACTCCAGAAGTTCCAGTCCTCTAGAGAAAATCAACGAGTTTTCGAACAACAAGAGCATTGAGCTACATCTGGGACTGGATTATACGCATCATCAAGATGAATCCTACAAGATGGCCTCGTATCTGTCTAGTTGAATTGTGCAAATTAGCAAAAGCCCCGAATTGTAACCCAAATTACAACTGGGTGGTAAGACTGGACACAATTTTTAGAGAAATTGGTGAATGGCATGTTCGAGAACTTGGACTCAGCATATTGGGCTATCAAAAAGCCAGAGGTCTTTAATTCAATCACTGAGCAGGGAAGAAGAAGAGACCATGAGAATTATCTGAAATCCTCCAGCACTCAACTGGACCTTATCAGATACTACCTTGAAGACACAGCCAGCTATTTGAAGCTGAGATGCAGCATCACCTTTTTAAGGGCAGTCATCCAGATGGGGCTTGCTAACATCTATGCCAGCCGCATCATAACTCGAGGCAAGGTACACAAATTATCTCCGCTAAGCCCATGCTATGTCTGCAACCTGAATATGAGGGAATCGATCAAGTATATTCTACTACATTGTCCAGCATATGAGGAGAGTAAGCAGAAATATCTCGGAGACCTTCTGAAGCCTACCGATTCAGCTTACTTCCAATTGGTAAAAATACTGAACATCAACAGCATCGAAAACATGAAAAAACTGGTGTTCTATATGAACTCTGTGTTGAATCGGAGAGCCCAGCACCTTCAAGACTCAATCCCCTGAATGCCAACATGCCCCTGCAATATTGTTTTGTCGCCCCCCTCCCGCCCGAATCTATCTTTCATGTTACTACATGCTAGAAATATAATATGTGACTCATTTACTTTCAATTTGGATTATACTATTTGAAACATCAAGCCCTCGCTTGAAAAGAGATGTATAACTCTTATGAAGCAATGAAGAAACTAAAAAACTATATAATATTATTTATATTATATAATATATAATATATAATTGTATTATTTGATATATATAATATAATATGAATATATTATATATATTACTATGTGTTTTTGCGTCCATATCAATGTAGATTTAATTCGAGGGTATGTAGAATATTTGGACCAAATAAAATAAATTATAAATGTCAACCTTGACATTTATTCACTAAATTCGCGAAGTTTCGCTCCTGATCAGGAGCTCCTTCAGGCTCTGAAAAAGAAAACAATCGAGAAAATTTCTGTATTAACATAAGTTAAACATAATCAGTATTCCTTATTATGGCTATTTACCTTCAGAGAAATGTAAGTTGTCATAATATTAGAATAAAAAATGAGAACATGGAGAATAATTCATTTTATCTTTATCACTGCACATTTTAAAAACATTAACTGTAATACTCAAACTATTTCACAACATTCAAAGACAAAAAACTAAAACTCAATAAATTAGTACATGAAAATAAATTAATTTGTTGACTAGTTGTGACTAAATTTGCAAACGTGTGAGGACTAGAATAAACATTGATGCTTCGTGACAGCTGATGTTATTTCACTGTGTGTGTGTACTTCTTTTCAGCGCGCTTCCCTTCTTTGGTGTTCTTAAACATGATGAATCACCACCTCCTCTTTTCACGTCTGTTGTCCCATGAGCTAAATGTACCAGCCCACGTATTGTCGATGTTTTCTCCGTTTTCTTTTTTGCTGGTCTTCTTGCATTTTCCTCAAGACCTCAGCATAAACAGAGCTCAGACCATTCGTGTCACTTCTTCGATTCACGGTGTCACTGGTTTTTATAAAAATCATTTCACTGACATTTCTTTTTAACCTGTTTCTTTCATAGTCTAGCACTGCTGTCTCATCAAATTTGAATTGATGGCCCTTATTGAAATGGTGATTTGCCAATGCTGTTTTATTTTCTTTCAGTAAGTTGATGTTTTTGCAATCATACTGGTGATGTTTGAGTCTGTTACCTAGCTTCTGTTTTGTTTGGCCAATGTATACTTTCCCACATTCACACGGAATGCTGTATACGAGGTTTGACCTTGCAGTGGTCTCAGTTTTATCTTGCTGTATAGTTGCTGGATGTTAACTACATTATAAATAGCTAGTTTGCAATCATATTCACGAACACACTTGTCCATTTTATGTGACATTCCCGCTAAATAAGAGAAACTACCGAATTTCGTTTTTCCCCGATTATTATCAATAATTAGCTGTTGTTGTTGCTGTTGTTGGGAGATACTTGTCTTTTGTTCATTGATGCATTTGTTTACCAAATTTGTTGGATAGTTGTTCATTTTAAGTATGCTCCTTACTTTATTGATATTAACTTTATGCTACTTTTCGTGACTTTCTGGATCCAAACTACAAACTAGTGTCCCTCGATGTAGTTTCACTATTCACCAACATCCCTAAAGAGTTGGTGTTAGAAATAGTTGAGAATGACTGGGCTGAAATATCCAAAGAGACCAAACTACCAAAGGACCTATGTTTAGACATTATGAAATTCTGTTTTGAGTCCAGTTACTTCGTTTTCAATGACAAAATCTTCCTCCAGCTAGACGGTACTGCGATGGGAAATCCTGCAAGGCCAGTACTTGCTAGCATAGTGATGAACTACGTCATAACGAAGGCTCTAGACCAACTGATATTTAAGGAGGTTGGTTACCACTTGTGCGGGATGCGCGGGCAGGGGAGAATGCCTATGCTTTAGCATAGGCATCCCGAGCCAATACCAATTCCTGAACACGAAAATAGACAATATTTTTCTGACCTCTAATCAATTAATTACTCGCTGAAAATCATCATAATAATTTTTTTATTCCCTCTTATAATTTTTGAAAATAAATAATCACCTCAAATGTTGTCAATGTCATAAAAAATGAAAGAAAATTGATTGCGAGATGGGCTCGGGAACTTTGACAACGCTGCAGTTGAAATATATTTCAAACTGTATCCACACATACATACCGAGCTCTCACAGACATAATGCTACGTCACGCAGCGATGCCATTTTAGTTACTCGACACGTGAATTTTGATCGAGGAATTGTATAAAACCATAAATTGCAATTGTAAAAGGTCTGTAAGGCCCCGAAAAAATGGTCAATTATTTTTCCTAATTGTTCAAGGAAGGTACTGATCAGTTTTCCAATCAAATCTCAATTGTCATTCACGAGATTTTCCATTTTTTGTCTCCGAATTATCGGTATGGCTCAGTATGCCCATAAGAGGCTGTGTATAACCAGGGATTTTCATTAATTTATTACGTCCAAACTAGGTTCAAGAACGAATTAAAAATTTAACACGAGTCGTATGGGATATTCAACAATAACATTGAAAATTTTCAGAATTTTTTCATTTGAACGCATTTAGTGACCAACCTCCTTAAAGTACCGTTCATAAAAGTTGACGTTGATGATACGTTTCTAGCTGCTCCAGGGGAGAAAACGAAAGTACTTAATGATAAACTATAATTTGCTATGGAACACGAAGACGATGCCAACGCTCTATCATTTATGGATTTAAAAGTACATCGGGAAGAAGATGGTACTTTAAAGACAGAATGGTATACGAAACCAACTAGTTCTGGTAGAATTTTGAGTTACAACACAAATCATCCATCTATCCAGAAATGAGGCGTAATCAAAGGGCTTATAAAAAGAGCCATCGATCTGTCATGAAAAGTATCATAAACTTAATATCAATAAAGGAGCATACTTACAATGAACAGCTATCCAACAAACTTGGTGAACATTTGTTTGGTGAACAATGCATCAATGAACAAAGGACAAGTATCTCCCAAAAACAGCAACAACAACAGCTAATTATTGATAATAATCGGGGAAAAACGAAATTTGGTAGTTTCTCTTATTTAGCGGAAATATCACATAAAATGGACAAGCGTAATCGTGAATATGGATGTAAACTAGCTCTCCATAATTTAGTGAACATCCAGCAACTATACAGCAAGATAAAAGCTAAAACTGAGACCACCGCAAGGTCAAACCTCGTATACAGCATTCCGCGTGAATGTGGGAAAGTATACATTGGCCAAACGGAACAGAAGCTAGGTAACAGACTCAAACAACACCAGTACGATCGCAAAAAAATCAACTTACTGAAAGAAAATAAAACAGCATTGGCAAATCACCATTTCAGTAATGGCCATCAATTCAAATTTGATGAGACAACAGTGCTAGACTATGAAAGAAACTGGTTAAAGAGAAATGTCAGTGAAATGATTCTTATAAAAACCAGTGACACCGTGGATCATAGAACTGACACGAATGGGCTGAGCTCTGGTTATGCTGAGGTCTTGAGGGAAATGCAAGAAGACCAGCAAAAAAGAAAACGGAAAAAACATCGACAATAAGTAGGCTGGTGCATTTAACTTATTTGGCAATAGATGTGAAAAGAGGAGGTGGTGATTCATCATGTTTAAGAACACCAAAGAAGGAAAGCGCGCTGAGAACAAGTACACACACAAACACAGTGAAATAACATCAGTTGTCACGAGGCATCAATGTTTATTCTAGTCCTCACACGTTTGCGAATTTAGTCACATCTAGGCAACAAATTAATTTATTTTCATGTACTAATTTATTGAGTTTTAGTGTTTCGTCTTTGAATGTTGTGAAATAGTTTGAGTATTACAGTGAATGTTTTAAAAATGTGCAGTGATAAAGATAAAATGAATTATTTTCCGTGTTTCTCATTTTCTATTTCAATATTATGACAGCTTACATTCATCTGAAGGCAAATAGCCATAATAATGAATACTGATTATGTTTACCTTATGTTAATAAATAAATTTTTTTGATTGTTTCATTTTTCAGAGCCTAAAGAATATATTATTAATTCGTCGATCCAGGCTAGACTCTTGCAATGATATATTAAAATGATATAATATATAGTAAAGAAAAAATACTTCTTTTTTCTCCTTGCTTCCGAATGGAAGCATTGTAAACGCGATTTTTTTCGATTTTGAGGTTTCATCGGAATATGACTCAGAATGATCCAAAACGCCGAGGAATTACATTTTTAAAAATGTCTGTATGTATGTGTGTGTGTGTATGTGTGACAGATATCAGCTCATTGCTCCCCAACGGTAATACTTGGTGAGCTGAAAATTCAACAGTACTTTCCCTTCCCATGCAAATTGCTGTCGGTGAAATTTGAGCGAAATCGGTTGAGTACTTTTCGAGAAAACTCAAATCTTCGAAAAATCGTGTTTTCGATTTTTCTCCGCGCGAAATTGATTCACAGCCCCCACTCTTAGTGATGAAATATTTCTTATTTGAAATCACAATTTTCACTCGGGGTAAATTTTGCTGAGATTTTTCGTTTGCAGATAAGTTCAATTACAGTGTTTTTCATCCTGAATTTACTATACAAATAAAAAAAAAAAAAAAAAATTTACTATACACGATAGCTCGAAAACTATTTGAGTTAGAGACTTTAAATTTCGTCAGTTTGTAATGAACGAAAAGTTTGGTATTGAAATTGGGCGAAATCGCTCCAGTAGTCTTTGAGATATTGGCCGAAAACCATTTTATGAGAAGAGGTTATATCCCAAAAACTGTTCAAGCGATTACATCCAAGTTCAGCTAAAAGATTTATCTCAATGAGCCCCACAAATGGTGAGAATTTCAGATTTGTCAGGACAAGTCTCCTGTAAAGATGTTCGATGAATTAGTTTTTTCAAAAATCACGATTTTTCTTACCTTTCTCCCTAGGAACACTACTATTTTTTATTTCACCGTTCGGAAGTAGACAATTCTTCTTACAAAATGAGTACCTCTCCATTCTGACGGCAATCAGAAAGAATAGAAATCCTACTTGGAACCCGAACGTCCATTTTTGTGTTCCATCGTAGGATCTGAATTTTCATCTAATATTGAATTTTTATCTACCATGTGATATTATTACAATTTGATTGATTATTCTGAGCTGAGATTTCGAGTTCCGAGTAGATTCCAAATATCGCAGATGGAATCCTGAACAGATTGATACAGTCTGGAGCAATATTTGTAGGAATATATGAGTGCGTATTTGTTGCGAGAATAATGTTATTTTTCGAGTAATGAGATACATGAATAGCGATTCGATTCACCATAGATGAATTCCATTCGGAAGCATTTTGCCAATCGTATTGGCAAAATATTAAATTTCGTACAAGGAGTGGGGTTCGCAAATAACGCACCGAGAGTGAGGCTCCTTGTAGCGAATTGACTGTACGAACTGACAATTTCCAATTCGACCCCGTTGTATTTAAAACCTGAATCGGATTTCTTTCGTCTTCCTCCCCTCTTGAAAATCATAACCTTACTTTTAGCTATGCTGACTGCAGGGCCCCAGGTGTCACAATATTCCTTCAAGTTATTCAGGATTCTTTTGAGTTCAATGGACTTTCTAGCAGTAATGACAAGATTATTGGCGTATAAAAGCATTAGGAGGTCATTTACATTATTAAGAGGAATACCTCTTATCATGATATTTCGACTTAAAAAATTCTACGATATCCGCGATATATAAGGCAAAGAGAAGAGGACTCAGTACCTCGCCCTGGAGAATACCCATAGTGACATCAACTGGCTTCGAGAATTCACCATTAGCCCGAACACGCATCTGTGTATTATTGTACAAATTTGAAATAATATTCATAAGTCTAGGGCTTATTCATTGATCAAAGAGTTTAGATCACAGTTTGTCGTGCGCTACTGTATCACATGGTCTACGAAAATCTACAAACACTGAACACCGATGCCTCTTTGTGCCTCAGGTGAGCCTGTATTGCCGATTGTAATGTGAATATATTGTCCTAGCAGCCTCTGCCGTTTCTGAAGCCCGCTTGTTCCTCCGGTAGAAGTTTCTCTTTCTCTACAAACTTCTCAAGCCTAGTGCCAAGACTTTGAGTAAACACCTTAGTAATCTTGTTGATAAGAGCGATTCCCCAATAGTTATTGGGGTCAGATGTATCCCCTTTTTTATGCAACATAGTGAGCACGATATCGCACCATGAGTCAGGGATAAAGCCTGTATTCAGTATCGTATTGAATAAAAGGTGGAGCTATTGCACCCAGTTATGGGGCAGGTGCTGGAGAAACTCATTCAAAATTTTGTCCATACCCGAGGCTTTGCCATTCTTACATTTATCTATGCTTTGGTAAATTTCAACCAGCGAGATTTCTGAGTCCTGCAAGGGGTCGAAGGTCCCACAGAATAATTGATTATCAGAGAGTCTAACAGGATATAAATTTTCGTAAAAATCATCCTAAACGCCCGCGTCATGGATGACCTTATGGATGAGAGACCTTCTGCCCTTCCTTACAGCCTCCCAGAAATCTTTCGGTTTATTTGCTTTGGAAAATTGATCAATTAAGTAGCTGGTATCCGCTGCTCGTTAGATGTTCAAGAGCTGATTAACTTTTTGTTCACAATCAAAAAATTCTGCAGCAGAGCTTCTTGAAAAGTTTTCTTTGACACAACTTCTGTGGAGATTGTTTCGCAACCTTTTCATGACCATGCACCCCTTATCGAACCACTTTTGATGGTTTCGTTGACATCTTGCTGACGAGGCAGCGGGAGAATTCTTTTTCATACCTGCTGCTGAAGCCGCCTCATGAATAGCTTGAAGAAAGTGGTGATTTAACTCCTTGGCTGAAGACGAGGGGGTGGCTTGATAGACTTTGGGCGAATTCAGAAGATGTCGAATGTGAGCAGATGCACCGGATGAAGACCATTTGAGTATTTGAGCTTGTTGGAATGCCTCACTCGAGCGGTGGGCATTGGATGTGCCCTCACCAGTATCACCCATATGCAGTTGAGCTTCCAAAACTACTGGGTAATGATCGGAAGACTTTTCACTTTGATCAATCCAGAAGTGCTCAACAAGATGGATGCCTCTAACGTTTATCCACACAGTATCGACAGTACTTGTCCCGTTAGAATTAAAAAATGAGATTTTACCAGATCTGTCACCCGGAGTGCGGCCATTAAGCAGAATCATAACATTCATTTCCATTATGTTTAACAGTGGTTGACATCTGTCATTGCACGTCTTGTAACACATTATTCTTTCCAGGAAGAGTACTGATCCCTCCATGAGTTGATCCTCGATTGAGTTTAGTTCTGCCAGCCTGGCATTAAAATCACCACCAATAATAAGCGGATCAAACTCTTTTGTGCACTGAATACTTTCGATAAGAGCGTTGAAAGGCTGTAAGAAATCGTTGAAGTTGACCTTGGGGTCAGGAGTTACGTACACAGGGCCAATTATCACCTTGACGCCACTTAAAGTAGTTTTAAAGAACTGCCACCATTTTGGTATTTCCAGAGTATGAGTTAAGACTAGCGAGTTGGATAAGGTTAAAAGACCACCCGAGTGTCTTCCCCCAGAGAGTGGAGATCTGGCATAAACCCATGTCTGGTTGTAGTTCGTGAAGGCACCGAGAACGTGGGCGGTAGCTTCCGTACTCCAGGTTTCACTCGTGCAGATGATATCAGACTTTTTTATGTGTAAACTGCGAGATGAATCTTGTAGGCCATGTACTTTCCAGAATGATATTGAGCATGTATTCTTTGATTTGGCTGTTGATGTTACCTACAGCCTGACCTCACGCTTTTCCATTCTTTACATAAAAAATATAACCCTTTTCCTTGAAAGCTGCGAAGAGCGTTGGTTTGTCCTGCAACAGGCTCTTCAATATTTCAGTGAGAAATTCGAGAGGTATACATGAGTATGAAAAACATCACGTGTCCGTTATGGAAAAATTTATCGTTTTCAAAAAAATAGCAGTTCGAGCATTAAACAAATAAATTTATTGATGAATTAATTTTTATTAATAAATTTTTAAGAAAATCAAATTCCGGAAGAAATATGTAATGCGCGAGCAGGATTTGAACCCACGACCCTCTGATTACATGTCAGGTGTTCTACCGCTGAGCTATTGCGAGTTACTATAGTTACCATCGAATTTATGATTCTCACATCTTTACTCCACCTCTCATCCACGAGGCAATGTCGCCATTAAACAAATAAATTTATTAATAAATTAATTTTTATTAATAAATTTTTAAGAAAATCAAATTCCGGAAAAAATATGTAATGCGCAAGCAGGATTTGAACCCACGACCCTCTGATTACATGTCAGGTGCTCTACCGCTGAGCTATTGCGAGTTACTATATTTACCATCGAATTTTTGATTCTCACATCTTTACTCTACACATTGCCATTAAACAAATAAATTTATTAATAAATTAATTTTTATTAATAAATTTTCAAGAGAATCAAATTCCGGAAAGAATATGTAATTCGCAAGCAGGATTTGAACCCACGACCCTCTGATTACATGTCAGGTGCTCTACCGCTGAGCTATTGCGAGTTACTATAGTTACCATCGAATTTATGATTCTCACATCTTTACTCCACCTCCCATCCACGAGGCAATGTCGCCATTAAACAAATAAATTTATTAATAAATTAATTTTTATTAATAAATTTTTAAGAAAATCAAATTCCGGAAAAAATATGTAATGCGCAAGCAGGATTTGAACCCACGACCCTCTGATTACATTTCAGGTGCTCTACCACTGAGCTATTGCGAGTTACTATATTTACCTTCGAATTTTTGACTCTCACATCTTTTCTTCACCTCCCATCCACGAGGCAATGTCGCTTCGAAGAATTTTATTGTGCAAATCTATTATTCATTTTGCGACTTGTCAGATGAAATCCAGCGCACGATAATACTGCATAACACTTTCATGATAATAATGATTTTTTCCCCAATTCTTCTTAAAACTTTTCCCCAAAACTTCTTATTTCGGTACTTTTTCAAACGAATTTTAAAAGTGGAAGAAATTTTTTTTTTCAATTAAACGGTGCAAAAATCTTACAAGAAGTTCATTCAAGTTCACGAATCTTATCATCCGCTTGCTGTGCGATCAGTAGTTTCTGAGATATCGACGATTAAAGACAAAAGGGTGTTTTTTGATCCAATCGACAATATCTCAGTAACAAATGGTCATAAGGGGAAAATAAAAAAAGAAAATTGAAGCTGAAAGGTCAGGCTATACGATCCTGATAAGGATTGAGGCGAAATTTTTCTTTGAAGTCCGTGGAACAATTTAAAAACATGAAAAAAAAAGAAAAAAAAATTTTCCGTTTTCAACCCTCTTATCTCGTGATAACGTATGGTCATAAAAAATTTTCATCTCAAGATTTCAAGAGTAGAAACTTTAAGCTTTCCAACCGTTTTTTTTTCATCCTGATGCAATGATTTTTGATGAAGCTACAGCCATTTGAAAATCACCCAAAAAAGTGACAACATTTACTGTTCCCTTAATTTTTTTTCTGAGTGTATTCTATGTAACAATTGCTCAAGTATCCTCGTTTGGAATGTGAATAGGACTTTATCATTATTTGCTTCAGAATTCTCAAAAATGCTTTCAATTTCTTAGTTTACAATGTCTGATCATGATAGATTCGACAGAATTTATCGCATTTCCCATATTTTTTTTCTTTTGTTTGCTATCACAGGCATTATTTTCATGATCTGACCTTCACTATTAATTTCTGGAACAGTATGAGACAGTTGGTTGAAGTCGTAAGAGGTTTCGTAAAAATAGGATTCACGGGAAGCATGGATCCTCTACAAAGATCACGCAACTGATCCTCAATGGTCTTATAATGTGGTTTCACTCTCGAAAGATAAAGATCTGCTTTTTTCTTCAATATAAAAGTATGATATACTGTTCGTGTATATCTACGTTTCTGCTGCAAGCTCATTCTGATGATTCTTTCAGCTTCCAAACGCTTTTCAAGTATAGTTCTTTTCACAAGTTTCTCAGTCAAATTTTGAACATAAACTTTCGTGGAAGATTGAGGGTTAGGATAATTCAAATTATTTTCAATGGTACTTGGATTTGATATTTTTGGCAATATTCAAGCTGCGCTCGCATTTTTTTGCACTTGAAAATTTGGATTGGAATTTGCTCTTAAATGCCTGAAATTTGTCTGCATGACCTTCATCTGCACTGGGTTTGTTAATTTCATCATTTATGGTATCAGTTTCTGGAACAAATGTCGGGTGATAATCCTCATTATTTGATTTTTTTCGTTTGGCTTCAGGATTTTCCTGAAAGTCCTACTCAGCATCGTCTCGATTTTCAATTTCCCGATAAGGGAAGTTTATGTAATGGCCCCGAAAATGAAAAATCGGTTTTTCGATCGATCTTCATGTTTTAAGACCTTCCCAACATTTTTTGACAGTTTTCACGATCATGTCTGTGTGTGTGTATGTCCGTGATCAATTTTTTCGTTCTCGTTTTCTCATAAATCAATAATGTGATCGAGGTGATCGATGTCGTAATCGAAGCATCTTGACATAAATTCGCGGTCATTAGATTTTGATCGGAATCGATCCAGTACTTTCTTAGTTTTTTAAGAAGAGATTATCAAGTTTTTCTTAATTTCCCAAAAAGGGGGCATTCCACGCTATTTCGATCACTTCTCGGACTTTTTTTTTTGATTTTTTTCATTTTTTGATATGTTGTGGAAATGCTCAAGACAAGTCATTTCCCACAAGAAAAAAAAAAAATTTTTTTGAAAATTTTACGACCATTTTCATTTTTGGAAAAACGCGGTTTTTGCCCATTTCTCTCCAGCTTTGGAGGCTCGTATCTCGGTAACTATAGGTTATATTGAAAAAAAGAAACAATACTTTTTTGTGGCAAAAGAGTACGGGAATTCATTAAAAAATTTCCATTTGTCTAAATATAATATTTCTATTTATTATCAACAATTGAAATAAAAAAAATTATGGCAACTAGAGAATGCGTGCTCCTAAAAATCTAGAAAAAAAATATGTTACAGACTGATTTATTTCTGATTTTCTTGTAAATTTTGGTGAAACTTCCGTCGACCGTTCTCGAGATATCGATTTTTTTATGTTATTGCGTGATCGGCGGGCGCTATCGAAAGGCCATGCGCATGCGCACAACGGCTTTAGCTGCGAATCACGTGGTCACTGGCATGTCAGTTACTTAGCTTACGCGCCAGCGACCACGTGATTCACAGCTAGAGCCGTTGTGCGCGTGCGCATGGCCTTTCGATAGCGCCCGCCGATCACGCAATAACATAAAAAAATCGATATCTCGAGAACGGTCGACGGAAGTTTCACCAAAATTTACAAGAAAATCAGAAATAAATCAGTCTGTAACATGTTTTTTTCTAAATTTTTTGGAGCGCGCATTCTCTAGTTGCCATCATTTTTTTTATTTCAATTGTTAATAATAAATAGAAATATTACATTTAGACAAATGGAAATTTTTTAATGAATTCCCGTACTCTTTTGCCACAAAAAAGTATTGTTTCTTTTTTTTAATATAACCGATAGTTACCGAGATATGAGTCTCCAAAGCTAGAGAGAAATGGGCAAAAACCGCGTTTTTCCAAAAATGAAAATGGTCGTAAAATTTTCAAAAATTTTTTTTTTTTTTCTTGTGGGAAATGACTTGTCTTGAGCATCTCCACAACATATCAAAAAATCAAAAAAATCAAAAAAAAAAGTCCGAGAAGTGATCGAAATAGCGTGGAATGCCCCAAAGAGGAGTCTATGCACTACCCCCGGAAAGGAAAAATTGATTTTTTTTATTGAACTCCATATTTTGAGATCTCCTCAACATTTCTTGATCATGTCTGTTGTTATTTATCGTTTTTATGATTCATCATTTTTTCGAATAATAAGTGAGAGAAATTATCGGGAAGTTCTTAGTGTGGCTTGAAGTCACACAATACATTCTCACTAATTCCTTCTAATCAGCAATAACGCACTCCTCCATTCGCGAGCGAGCGTAGCGAGTGAGCAACTACGCACTCCTCTATTCGCGAACGAGCGTAGCGAGCGAGCAACTACGCACTCTATTCGCGAGCGAGCGTAGCGAGCGAGCAATTGCTCACCCCTAGTTACGCTTTCGAGTTGCTGTCAATTCTCTCGCACTTATGACATCTAATGGTAATAGATTGAGATTGCGATTACGATTAATTACAATTGGAAAATGAGTTATTCAATCCGTTTCATACATTTTAAACAGATGATCGTGCCTCAAATCATGATTACATTCTATCATCCTCGCAATACTGGATTCTGCTTGAAAAGTAGAGATGTCGCAAGAGCAATCGCACAAACACCACAGTCATCTTTATTTGGTTGTTGTTGGACCTTACATAATATAACATTTCGATCATTTACATGGTAATGAGGTAGCAAATGCTGCAAATATATACGATGATCTTGATGAAGACACCTTAAATTCAATAAATCATAAATATAAATAGTTTTACAATCATAATAACTGCAAATCCAGTGTTCATTCGATGAATATAAAATCTGAATGTGTTTTTGATGCAATACAGGTTCTATACACTGTAGTCTATTCGAGTAAACAGTATCTCTCGGTCTATAATTGGAAATTTTTAGAAACATGATTCGAAATTGATACATATGATTGTCATTCAGCCTAAATCCCTGACGTATTTGGTTCAAAAAGAGATTCCGACGACTGAGTTGACTAGAAGTGTCAAGAAATTCATCCACATCCGAATCTATAATATAAAAATCGTGCTGATCAGTTTCATGTACTTTATCACAATTAAGATCAGTCTTTAGGAAATTTTTTTTAGAGTGGACTTCAGATTCTTTGAATTCGCTTTTAGGCCTAATTTTGGGTTCGCAAGATCTACGTTTAGTTCTCGATCAAGGCGCTTGATTCCTTGGCGCGGCTCGAGTTACAAATTCTGCGAATTTTTGCTCGGACTTTATTGGAGATTCTTGAACTTTTGGTTCGGTGGATGACTTAGTTGCAGTCATTGAATCAATGCTGACGTGACCCACATTTACATCCAGCTTTTTGCAACCTCAGGCAATGGGAACCTGCGGAAAGAGCATAATTTTTTGAGTTGATAATATCTCGAGTGCATGCAAGCACAGCCTTGAAGTATTATACTGGACTTCCTCACGACGAGGCCAAGTATTTTCAGCAAGAGAAGTTGCAAAAGCCATCGCGAATAATCCACAGTCTGTTGAATTCGTTTGTCTCTGGATTTGCACGAATTGCACTGGATTAGGATCGAATGAATAAGTGGGATGGAGTTTTTCTAAGAAAATGAGCCATTTTGGATGACCTTTTTTTCTGGACTCCACATAGAATCGTAAATTTGTTGACCATCGTACAAAGAGCATACCCAATGATCAGATGGATCATGGTGAACATGTTTAGTGTAATCACCATCCCGCGAATGTAAAAATTGAATGTGAGTTTTTCTAGGATCAAGAGGCTCAATCAACTCAGGAATTTGGATTTCCCAACTCTCTTGGAAACGAAAACCATATTGTTGTTCCATGAAATATGAAAAGTCATCGATGTGATCATCTTTCAATAAATCCATTTTTGATGATAAGATCCATTCATAATCATTAACATTTAGTGGCTTCATTTTACTGAATAAGATTGTGACGAATTTCAGTTATCAACATACAAATGTATGTTTCGATTCGAATTTCGAATGACAATACAGGAGAATCTGATATAAATGCAGAGGAACTGCTGTGAATGCAGAATATGCTGTAAAAACAGAATGCAGGAAAACTGCGATTAATGTAGCAGGACCGGAATAGATGCAAGCAAAGTGCAATGAATGCAGAAAGACTGCTATGGATACGGAGAAACTGTAATTAATTCCGAGAATCTGCAATGAATGCAGCGAATCTGTGATGAATGCAGAGAAACTGCAACAAATTCTGTAAAACTGTTATGGCTGCAGTTAACGTACAGTAGATGCAGGGAAATTTCAATAAATGCAGAGGAACTACAATGAATGCAGAGAAACTGCTTTTGATGAAAAAAAACTGCAATGAATGTAGAGAAGCTGCAATTAATGCAGAGCAACTGCAATTAATGCAGAGAAACTACGATTAATGCAGAGAAACTGCTGTTACGTTCAAGTGTTGGGGGAAAATTACAATTGAATTATAAATTTAATCGAAGGATGATCATTGGCCCCGAAATCTGAGGAGTTCGTAGAGATGCGACTCAGCCCCCGTTTTCACCCTAACCTTTCGGTCAATAGACTGAACTGGGGAAATGTTGAAAAGGCTTCAGTTGAGGATAATTTAAATAAAAAGATATTTGAAGTTAATTCAAACTGACCGAACTGGCCTCTATCTCAAAACTCAAAATCGAATTCTATAATAACAAATGAATGAAAGTTTTGCCGACTTACGATAGTCTATTTGTTTCAGGAGAAATGCGCCTTCACCCAATACTACCTGAATTATCAGCAAAATTGGTCCTCTCGACTCTTTTTACTCTCTGGTTCTGGCGTCTTTCTCCTTTGAAACTACTCTCTCCTTCAAATTCGTTTCTTCGGTGGAAAAGAGAAGACTTTCGAAATACAACCGAGTTATATCAACGTGAATGATTATTTCAGATAATTACTCCGAATTATTCATCAATACGGACTCTACTCTATTTTTCATATTCAAATAAGAGGTTTTATTTTTGAATCTTTGGAATGCAGGTTTTCTCGATTTGACTTTCCTAATTAGACTGCGAGTTCACAATTGCCTTTCGATTATTTTTTTTCTCTAGAAGAAACCTCGATTGGACACTCTTCTTGCTTTTTTCCAAGGGTAGGGAAACTCTCAGTCAATGACATGGAAATTTCCACTTTGACTTTCCCTCCCTTCACGCAAAGGACCCTATATTTCGGGACTACACACTCCCTCCACATAGGTTCTTAGCCAAATTCAATATGTGGGAGGCTAACTAGAGCTCTTAACTAGCCAATCCCGTTGCTTCGAGGATGCCCATCGTTGCCTCCACAATTGATTCAATTTCAACGGTTTCAGCTTAGATTATTTTAACATAAATTACTCTTGGTTGACTTTTTTAGATTTCCTAGAAGTCCTGTAGCCCATCACTTCTATAAACAGAAACAGCTAACGTACTTTTTACTTCGGTTTTATTGATATTTTATTATTCGAAACTGAATGAGAGACAAGGCGAGGGACCCTCACCTGCACACACCATCTATAACTCTCACCTGTATTGTGTTTACAAACTTTTTTAGGTTTTAGGGATTCTCTCTAAAATATATGATGTAATGTGGTACTGTACAATAACCGTTCCCTTAAAATTTTATTGTCCTTAGAAAAGGCTTATGTATTAAGCTCTCATCTACTCTCATTAATTGTTCGAATAAATTGAAAGAAACGAAAATGATTAAATTAACAGATGGACGTCACATTGCGATTAATGCAGAGAAACTGCAATTGATGGAGACAAACTGCAATCAATGCAGAAAAACGGCAATTAATGCAGATAAACTACAATTAATGTCAAAAAAACAGCAATTAATGCAGAGAAACAACAATTAATGTGAAAAACTGCAATTAATGCAGAAGAACTGCAATTGATGTAAAAAGCTGCCCTTGATGCAGAGAAATTGTAATTAATATACAATAACTCTTATGAGTGCAGAGAACAAGTAATGAATGCAGAATAACTGCACGTGGAGTACAGCGGACTCAATTAAGTAAAAAATAAATTGAATGACTGTTTGAAAATACAGGAAAAATTCATAAGAATAAAATATTTTGATGATTTATCTAGCAAAGAATAAGAGAAAAGATTTTAGGAGTAATATGAATTGTGAAAGAGAGAAAGAAAAATTATTTTTGAAATTGGAAGATGGAAGAGGAAACAGAATTAATATAGTGAGTGAAGTCACCAGAAAAAGAAGGAAAATTTTAGAGGTTAGAAATTCGATAGATTAGGAGTTCCCCAGTGTATAGTACACAACAAAATTGAGAAAAAAAATTAATATGAAGGAAGAAATAAACGAGAAAATCAAAACCATAAGAACTAATAACTAATACACAAACGAGCGAGTATAATGGGAAAATAATCCCGCGAAATAGACAGTGTAACGCATAATACTTAATTGATTGATTTATTGATCCAAGTGTGAGAGATGTGTACGATGTTATGGGGGAAAAAGTCACTAGATGCCAAGTCACTGAAGCTCTAGCGCTATGTGGATGCACCTTGATTATTATGGAGAACATAATCACATTGACATGGTGTTTTCAAATCGAAACAAGCAGGCTTCTTCCCCTTGTGCGTTACTTGCATGTCTTAAAACTATGCTTAAATTTGATATTCTGCCAATGCGATTGACAGGAAGCTTTCGAATGGAATTCCAACTCACTTTCCTTCCTCGCTTTTCTCTATCAGAAACTTCATTCTTTACTTTCTTTGTTGAAAAAAATAGCATACACACACCAGATGTATTCTTGCCTCCCTAGGTGTGTAAAGTACCATTAAAACATTGTTTTTATATTTGAATTATACTTCTAAATCAAAATGGACGCCTGAATATAATCTGTCCCCCTTAAATAATGACATTTCATGAAAAAAATCAATATTATACAAAAATTTAGATCATGTAATGAAATTGAATAATTTTTAAATTGAATTTCAGGTTTTAATTACTCTTTCTCTTTGTCATAGTAGAATGATAATGGGGTCATCTTTTTAGGAAAAATTGTCTCCTTTTCAATTATTGAATAAAAAATACTAGCGTTCCTAGGAAAAAAATGGAGAAAAATTGAAATTTTTGGGAAAACAATTCATTTGAGCACTCGTACGAGAGAATTCGAAGGATGAATCTGAAATTATGAGCATTTGTTAAGCTCGTCTAAGCGAATATTTTAAGCTGAATTTGGGCGAAATCGGTCCAGTAGTTCCAGAGATAGAGTGTCCATTCATTTACTGCTTTATCAAGGATATCTCAAGAACTACTGGACCGATTTTGCTCAGATTCAATCCCAAAGGTCTCACTCATAAGATATACAATCCCACGAAATTTGAAGTTTCTAACTCAAATCTTTTTCAGGTATCGCCTTGCTCAGGACTTTCAAAAAAAAAAACATGTTTGTTGAAATACCGGATAAACCATAAATTTTGAGCACTCACCACCCTCAGGGTTTGATGTGCGCCTTATCAATACGCATCTCCTCGCTGGGGAAGGATGCGGTGAAATAATTTTTCGCTGAGAAAACTCGAAAAAACGATTTTTCAATAATTCGCTTTTCCTTGGGAACCATTCGGTCGATTGAGCTGAAATTTCTGTGAGCACATGGCGCACACGTGGTAAATATACCGTAAAATTTTCATACATACCGCCGTTATTGAGAAAAGCGATGGAATGTATCATCACACACACACACACACCCAGATATACGGACATACATGCAGACGACCCGAAAAAAATATCATTTTTCGACATTTCTCATCATTTGGAGTCATATTCCGATGAAATCTCAAATTCGAAAGAAATCACGATTACAATGCTTCCATTCGGAAGCAAAAAGAAAACAAAAACTGCTGATAGAACAAAGAAAGCGGATGGTTTTTCTTTATACAATGAATTGAGTGAACAAATAAAAAATGTAAATGAAATAACATCATCTAGAAGACTCTTGGCAGGGGAAATTAGGAATGGTGTAGATTGTTGTCCTCATTATCGGTTCTCTTGGAGGCATGGAGCGTTTTTTGTGTTTGAATTATCCATTATTCTAGCGTGTAAGTCCCGTGCTACCAGTTAGCTGGGCAAATGCAGAAGCCTGTTATTTTTGGGTTCATCCGTATTGCACGGCAGTTTGAGTCTGAGCTGCAGTGATTGCCTACCCTCCAGTTGGTGAGAGTGGTCACTGTTGTAAAGCGTTTGAATATATTCCCGTTCACTTGCTGAGTAATCGTCGACGGGGTCAGAGCCATCGAAGATTATTCAGCAATTTATATCATGAATATATATAATAATGATGATAATGGTGATAATACGAATGATAATAATGAGAATAATAATAATAATCTGACTCCCGACACATAAATCCTTTTTTCCTACAAACGCATACCGAGAGAGGAATTATTCAAGAGTTTCAATCCAAGCAGACTCGGAGTAGTAATTCTATTAGACGGTGGCGTAGCATCATAAAGGGTTCATGGTGCACAAAAGACCTGAAGAGGATGAGGTTGTGACTAGGAATTAAATGAGAGGTGATAGTAGAAATGGTAGCAGGCTCGCACGGACCAGTCTCCCTCCCTCGAACATTATAAAACTAAGGAGGAGGGTAGGCATCCCTCTATACGACACCCTGGTGCACCCTCACACTAACTAGCTCGCGACACTCCTTGCCCAACCCCTTTCACGATTTCTACTCAATTTATGTATCATCTGAGATTTAAGTAATTTCCACTACCCACCACGCCTAAAAATCCCGAGACCCATTCTGCCACAAGGGGACGACTATTCTTCATTTTGATTATTAGAAGTTTCAGTCTTCTTCGTTTCCTTTGGCTTGTCACTGACATGCAACATTTATTTCTGATGGAATTATTGACATTCATTTTAAGATTAGTATCATTTTCTCGAGAAATATTCAAAATTTTGATGGAAAAAATACATACTATTCACAACTAATTCTGGAGAGCTGCTTGCTTGTTTATCGGAGCAATTGATTGAGAATATATCCATTCAACAACTAGTGAATTTTCCGTAAGGCAATATGAAATGTTATACTATACTAGAACTATCAGTGAGAAATTCAAGATTTAAGGAGACAATGAAGAAAATTACTTTCTGAAATTTGCACGAACGAATTGAGATCGTTGTGAACTTTCAGGAAATAATTTTAATTTCTCCATTCATGAGTTGAAATATTATTGCTTATTTCACGAGTAGAGAGCTATCTTGCATCAGTGACACCGATGTAGCCAAGGCTCTTTCGTAGATAATCTGATCAGCTCCACGGCAAAATCATAATCGTAAAATTCATGATTCTGTGAGAACTGCAGACTGACGACAATGTTGTATTATACTCTCTTTAGGAATGTTCGATCCGTGAAAATACATAGGAATTGATTAGAAAAACGTCAAAAAAATAGTTTTTTGGAGTGAACAATTTTTGTCTAGAAATTTAGTTTTGGCTATAAGTTGACACGTAGAAAAATTCTGATGGTGGCCACCATGGCGGCCGCTATCACGAATTTGCCGCTTTCCATGGCATTTCTTTCCATGGCGATTCTTTCAATTTTTTGTCCGTGGTTTTTTGTTCATAGCATTCCCTTCCATGGCGTTTTTTTCCATGGCATTTCTTCTCCATGGTGATTCTTTCCAGGGTGATTCTTTCCATGGCGATTCTTTCCATGACGATTCTTACCATGACGATTCTTACCATGGCGATTCTTTCCATGGCGTTCTTTTCTATCACTTTTTTTCCCATTGCATCTTCTCCATCGCGGGATTCGTCGATGCGAAATTTGCCATGGAGGGATTCGCTATAACCATAAATTCAATGGTGGATATTTGTGTGATATTTGAATTTCACAATTATAGAATTTTTATAATTATCACAAACTCCTTATATAATAATGAGTATTAGTGCAGATTTTTCTACATAGATACTTCAGTAAAAAAAATGTCTTCATGGAATCGAATTTTATGAAGAGGTTCTTCATAAAATGATTTCTTACAAAGGTTTTTTTTGTATGAGGAGGCATTTTATGAACATATTTTCTATGAAATATGTACATATCGTTATTTTAATGACAGTGTAACGCTTTCTATAAGCATTTTATAGCACTGACTTGACTCTGTTATCAAGCGGAAGATGGGATATTTTCCATTATATCATTTCTTTACATTTTCAATTTTCCTTGCTAATGAATCCTTAATAATTCGAATGGAATTATTCTGAAATACTTTGAAATTCAATTTCAGGGAATTGAAGTCCGCTAGACTGTCTTCGTTACTCGGTAATGCTATTCTGTAGTTTCTAGCATTTTTTATCATCAAAATCTCCACTTTTTTCTTTTGTTATTCTCAAGTGCAGTCTACTCGCACTCCCAGTCGATTCATGCAACTCTAATGACATCTTTTCATATCAATGAATAATAATTCGTTCGATTCAATCGCTCGAGTAAACTTCAGAATCTTGAATCTATTATACATATTTACCGAGAAATGGTAAATATGCAGAATAGCCAAGTAGAAAAATTCTGATGGCGGCCGCCATGGCGGCTGCCATGACGGTCACCATGGCGGTCGCCATGACGGAAGCCATAATAAATTTGCCGCTTTCCATGGAGGTCTGCGCCATGGCATTTTTTTCCATGGCGATTCTCTCCATAGTGTTTCTTTCGATAGCTTTCCTTTCTATGGTGTTCTTTTCCCATGGCGTTTTCTGCCATGGCGTTTTCTGCCATGGCGTTTTTTTCCATGGCGATCCTTTCCATGCCGATATTTTCCATTGCGATTCTTTCCATGGCGATTCTTCCCATGGGGTTGTTTGCCATGGCGATTCTCTCCATGGTGATTCTTTCGATAGCTTTCTTTTCTATGGCGTTCTTTTCCCATGGCGTTTTCTGCCATGGCGATTTTGTCCATGGTGATCCTTTCAATATCGATTTTTTCCATTGCGATCCTTTCCATGGGAAAAGAACGCCATAGAAAAGAAAGCTATCGAAAGAAACACCATGGAGAGAATCGCCATGGCAAACAACCCCATGGGAAGAATCGCCATGGAAAGAATCGCAATGAAAAATATCGGCATGGAAAGGATCGCCATGGGAAAAATCGCCATGGAAAAAAACGCCATGGAAAAAAATGCCATGGCGAAGACCTCCATGGAAAGCGGCAAAGTTGTTATGGCGGCCGTCATGGCACCCGCCATGGCGGCCGCCATCAGAATTTCTCTACGTGGCGCCCACAATTTGAAAATAATTATCAAAGTCAAATCTTCGGAAACAAATATGGAATACGCAAGCAGGATTTGAACCCACGACCCTTTGATTACATGTTAGGTGCTCTACCGCTGAGCTATTGCGAGCTCCTATACCTTCCTTCAAATTTTTGACCAAGATATATTACATCATTTTCACCACCTCCCTTCCTGAGGTAATTTTTAAATTAAATTGATTAATTTTCATTTTGGGCTCTATTATACATATTTACCATGACATCTTTTCATATCAATTCTGTAAACTTCAGAATCTTGAATCTCTTCTTCCTGTTGCTCCTTCTTGTAATTGAGAAAAGCCGAAATAATTAATTGAAAGAATCGATTCGTTCAATTTTACTTTTTCACTGGATTTTTGTTCCAATTTCTCGGAAACTAAGCGAGATAGAGCAATTTCGGCTGAATCCTTTCTATAGAAAATTCCGAGAGCTATAAAACAAGATGAGCATAACATAACTCTATCCGGCTTTGTTTTCAAGATATTCTCAAAAACAATTGAGCGAAAAAACCGTTTCATTCAATTTTACTCTTTCACTTCATTCATATTTTCATGAATATCATGGAAATTATGTGAGGTACAGCAATTGTGCCCTGATCCTGTTTCTTAGAAAATTTCAAGAGCTATGAAATAAAATGGGACTGAAATGACTCTATCTCGCTTACTTTCCGAGATATTATTGAAAAAAATTAAAAGAAAAAATGGATTCATCCAATTTTACTTTTTCACTGGATTCATTCAATTATGAATATCTTGGAAACTAACTGAGATCGAGTAATTTTGCTTGAATCCTTTTTTATTAAAAAAAAGGCTTCAAAAAGGCTAAAAAAAAATTATGAGTGAAATCACTCTATCTTGCTGGGTTCTTGAAATATTTCCAAGAACAACAAAAAGAAAAAATAAATCTATTAAATTTCACATTATCACTGGATTTATTTTTCCTTGGATATCTTGGAAACTGAGCGAGATGGAGCAGCTTTGCTTGGAGTTTTTTTCATGGACAATTTCAAGAGCTACAAAACAAGAAGAGGGTAATATCGCTCCATCTCGCTTAGTTCTCGAGATGTTTTCAAAAACAATGGACAAAAAATCGATTCATGAAAATTCTACTTTTTCACTTTATTCATTTTTGTTTGAATATCTCAGAAACTAAACGAGATGAAGTAATCCTGCCTTCATGCTGTTTTGTAGGAAATTTCGAAAGCTCCTATAGAGTCTGTAAGTAGAGTCATCTTTTTCGGACGGTTTTGACGCATTTCAAAATAGATATCAGCGGGTATCACGATATAAATGGACTGTGAGTATAATTTACCTTCTCGCTACTCGACTTTGAGTATGAGTTCGGTGAAATTTACGAAACCTTTACCGGCTCGCTCATTCTGAGCACACCTGTGAACTAATTATGTAAAATAAAAGTGAGTAAATTTTGGGAGAATTATTTATATTGATACGAAACTCGCGGGGCTCACAAAGAGACAGTGAAGAGAGTTTTCACGGTTCAAATTTTCATTGGAAGAACCAAAATCATTCGAATATCTGGGAAAAACCATCGAATATCGAATTGTTCAATCCAATTGCGAATTAGTCGATCGAAAATGGAATTTTCGATTTTCCGAATTATGCGATCGAAAATCGAATTTTCGAATTATTAGATCGAAAATCGAAGGGAATATCCATATTCGATTTGATTTGAACGCTATTCGCACACCCCTAGAGGATATATGTCCAAAACTATCCAAGCCATTACAGTCAAGTTTACCTTGGAAGATTCATTTCGATAAGCCCCACAAATGGTGAGTGTTCAAAATCTGCCTAATTTTGTGGTAGATTCTGAGTAGAGAATTTCGATGCAACTCGCCGAAACCCTCGATGATTTTCTCCTTTTAGTGGACTGTATAATTGAATAGCTGTTAATTGATTATAAGGAGTTAAAGTGGATTTGATCGGTTTCTCAATGATAATTGACACGTGGTTTATCAAAAATATAACTCTTTAATAAATAACGTGACTAGATTTACATACTCAAAGATAATTTGCCCGCACTGAATTTATTATTGTCTTTGATTAATTGTCTCTTTTTGATAATTGTCTCGTTTTTTCACTAATAATGTCAATTAATTCACTGTTTATTTAATCCCGGTTGTAATTCGCGATTAATGTAAATTAATGATTCACTAGTTTGATTTGTACTACTCAAAACCGTTAAAACAATTGTTGTAATTATTAACGCCACGCGTCTATCGACTCGGCGTCGGTTTTCGTCGTTCTTGATAGATTCACACACGTTGTCGTTGGATAATTTACTCAATGTTCATTAATTGCACAAATATATTAATACCGGTTGTAAATCGTTATTAATTGTGTATTAAAGTTCTCAATGATTTATCTCACTCAAACCGTTAAATAATTGTGATTATTTAATTGCCACGCGTCTATCGACTCGGCGTCGGTTTTCTTGATGATTTTCACGGCTTTCCGTCGATGATGCTTCTCTGATGAGACCCACGCGAAGAAGCATGATTATTCGCGAGACCACGCCGGTGGTCCCCCAAATCACCTCTGGTGTTGATACACGTAATTGTCTCGACGTGATTGACCTTCTGATCCCGTGGTAATTTAGGATCAGTCGGTAATCTAGCCATTTTCTTAACATACCGCCCGCCGTCGACGAACCCCTGGAGGTGACTTAGTAATTGTGTTGTTCTCCAAGGTGTTGCCAACTTTTGTAGTGGGCTGCGGTATCAGTGGCTCATGCTGATGTTCTCGTGCTGGTCTTCTCCACTAGTTGTCTCGGGTGCTCTAGTGTGGTGATGCTATTGATGCAGTACCTCCAGATACTGCTGTTGGTCTCAATGATTATTGGAATTTCTGTAATGATATAAGATGATTAGTTTCTGTGATAATTACTCTTATTCTCCGCTAACGGGTTGTAAGGCCGTTTAGCTTGCAAGAAATCGTTGTAGAAACTCGTCTCGGTTCACTACAGAAGTCCATGAACTTGCTGATTTTTCTCGATGATTCTGTACTCTGGTTGATGATGTTGCTTGCCATTGATGATGATGAATTCTCTTCTGAATGATGTTGCCGCCCGCCATGCAGCGACGGCTCGTTCTCAGCTGCGTCTATGATGATTGGCTTCTGAATTATTTCAAGTAAACTGTCGACCGAATACTTGACTCTTGACGTGATTGACCTGGAACATTCAATTAATTAAGTTACTTTGATATCGCCTAGTGCTCGATAATGTTTGCAACCATTATCGATCTTATTGATGCCATTGTTTCTCATGATGATCGTTCCAAGATCCTTGTTGTTGCAGCTTTTCGTAATAATTAATGCAGTCTCATTTTGCTTGATGACTCTTGATGATTGTTGGTGTAGTTGATGATTTGTCAATTTGTTTTGAATCTTCTGTTGATTCTTTATGATTCTCTCAGCTCTGCACACATTATTTAATATCGGGCGTAAATCGTTATTGAACTATTGTGCTGTAATTCACTCGATTCTCAGCTCAGCGGATCTGACTCGTTCAATTGAATTTCCTATTACGTCTATCGACTAGGACTCGCGTCAGTTCCGCAGTAATTGCTTGGTGTTTGCTCATCTCGTTGTGTTTTGATTCGCAATATCTCTCATGATAATTTTTGCACGTCTGCTTTTTGGTTCCGTTGTATTTTGCTAGTTTTGTCGATGTTCTCTTCCAAAGTTGTCATAACGATGGATCACTTGATGATGATTCTCGATGACCTTGAAAGCCTGATTGTCTTTGTTCGATGATGCATCGAACTTGATGATTGTTAATCTCCATTTGATTCTGTTGTTGTTTCCCAAGTTTGTGAAGTAGAAGAGGGAACTGTGCTCTGCGTCGTTATTAACTTCTGTTGTAGGCTTCCAAGTCGTTGATTCCGTTGTTGTCTCCCAAGTTTGCTGGCAGCTCTGCTTTCTCTCCTTCTGCGTCTGAAGAGGTGCTACTCTCCGAGAAATTCTCATTGTTAATTGTTTGATTATTATTAAGATTGGATTGATCAGCTTTGCTGTCATCCTGTGCATTCTCCTGAACCTCTTTAGGGTTCCTCTCGTTGTGGTCAGCCATGTTAGTTATAATTAAATAATTTAACTTATCTTGTTTGAAGAGTTTCTCTATGTTAAGTTACTCAGTTTAAATGTATTGAGTAATACGCCAGAGTTGCGCGCGCCGTTCTCGCTGTAAGTAGCCTCAGTATAGCTGCTTGACTCTAATGATGTATGTGGGCGTGGCTTCAGTCCCCTCTGCTTCTCCGCTTCGGTGGGTCTCGATGAGGTTCGCTGACGTTCGGGCTCTGACGTCAAACGCGTCACTGAAAGAGGGGGCGATGATTTTCTCTCTCTCGCACTCACTTGAATTCGCGATGAATTTTCGAAGCTTATAACGCGCGTTTTTCGTTGTAAACAAACTCGACTCTCAATGTTTTTGTCCTCTTTTGCACTGATTTTATTGTTCTCAAATAATAGAATTTTATTTCTCGAATTTTCGAATAAAATTCTCTCAATAATTTCACTTTATTTTAAACGAAATAAATTTTATCGATTTAATTATTTTGATTAGCGTCACTATAATTTACACGGAATAATGCCTTGAATTTTATGTATTTTAGCACAGTGTCTTTTATCTCGATAATTTTCTCTATGATTTCCATAGGCGCTTCCCATAGGTGCTGGTTTTGTGTGTCTCTCTCACTCACTCTCAGAGCCGGATCCTCACGATCCGGCTCGAAGGACCATGTTCAAAATCTGCGTATTTTTACATGTCCTTCGAATGGATAAATTTCTCTTGATTCCATAGGCGTTGGTTCTGTGATTCTCTCGGAGCCGGATCACTCTGATCCGGCTCGAAGGACCATGTTCAAAATCTGCGTATTTTTTACATGTCCTTCGAATGGATAAATTTCTCTTGATTCCATAGGCGTTGGTTCTGTGATTCTCTCGGAGCCGGATCACTCTGATCCGGCTCGAAGGACCATGTTCAAAATCTTGTATTTTTGCATGTCCTTCAAACGGATAATTTACTCGATGATGTCTCGCTCCTCTGCCGGATCCTCACGATCCGGCTCGAAGGACCATGTTATTTATTTATTAATTAACTGGTTCTTCCGTCAGATAATTTGTTCGATGATTCCTCTATCCGAGCCGGATCCTCACGATCCGGCTCGAAGGACCATCTTCAAAATCTGCCTAATTTTGTGGTAGATTCTGAGTAGAGAATTTCGATGCAACTCGCCGAAACCCTCGATGATTTTCTCCTTGTAGTGGACTGTATAATTGAATAGCTGTTAATTGATTATGAGGAGTTAAAGTGGATTTGATCGGTTTCTCAATGATAATTGACACGTGGTTTATCAAAAATATAACTGTTTAATAAATAACGTGACTAGATTTACATACTCAAAGATAATTTGCCCGCACTGAATTTATTATTGTCTTTGATTAATTGTCTCTTTTTGATAATTGTCTCGTTTTTTCACTAATAATGTCAATTAATTCACTGTTCATTTAATCCCGGTTGTAAGTCGCGATTTATGTAAATTAATGATTCACTAGTTTGATTTGTACTACTCAAAACCGTTAAAACAATTGTTGTAATTATTAACGCCACGCGTCTATCGACTCGGCGTCGGTTTTCGTCGTTCTTGATAGATTCACACACGTTGTCGTTGGATAATTTACTCAATGTTCATTAATTGCACAAATATATTAATACCGGTTGTAAATCGTTATTAATTGTGTATTAAAGTTCTCAATGATTTATCTCACTCAAACCGTTAAATAATTGTGATTATTTAATTGCCACGCGTCTATCGACTCGGCGTCGGTTTTCTTGATGATTTTCACGGCTTTCCGTCGATGATGCTTCTCTGATGAGACCCACGCGAAGAAGCATGATTATTCGCGAGACCACGCCGGTGGTCCCCCAAATCACCTCTGGTGTTGATACACGTAATTGTCTCGACGTGATTGACCTTCTGATCCCGTGGTAATTTAGGATCAGTCGGTAATCTAGCCATTTTCTTAACAGTGAGAATTTCAGATTTTTTAGATGACTTTTATGAAAGTGTTCGATAAATTAGTTTCCTCAAAAATCACGGTCTTTCTCCGCTTCTTCCCAAGGAACACTACAATTTTCTATTCTACCCTTTAAAAGGAGATAGTTCCCTCCACAAAATGAGTACATTTTCATTCCGATGACAATCTCATCTGAAACCTGAACTTCAATTTTCAAGTTCCATCGTAGGATCTGAGTTTTCGTCTAATATTGAATTTTCATGTATCATATGACATTATTGTAATTTAATCAACTATTTCGGGCTGCGATATCGAGTTCCAAGTTCACTTCAACTACCACAGATGGAACCCTGAACAGATCGATGTAGTCTGGAGCAATATTTACAGGAATGTATAAGTGTGTATTTGTCATGAAAATAATGTTATTTTTCGAGCCACGGAGAAGATAAATAGCGATTTCATGCATTATGAGTGAAATTTCATTCGGAAGCATTTTGCCAATTGAATCGGCAAAATATCAAATGTCGCACAAGGGTTTGCAAATAACTCACAGACGCTGGGGCTTCTGCTTGCTCAACGAGATCATGAAGACCAACGACGTATTCTGAAATTACAATTTCGATAACAACCTACGAGGAAATAAAATGCTAGGATGTCTAAATAGTGTGACGTAATTCCTGAGCCTAACGGTAAGCTCAGCAATTAAGCACGCTTGAAAAGCACCCAATAGCCAAAACAAAATTCAAAACAAAAACAAACTCAAAATGGGCGCCAGGATGTATCTCAACATCCGATCAATCTTAAATTGATCTAAACAATAACAACAAAATCAAAAATTCAAATAAAATAACCACAAACTCAAATACTCCCTTATTCAGCACGAACTAGTTCAGTCTCCCCCTCAGGGTCGCTGTTGTGGGTTTGAATAAGGAGTGTAAATAATTCCAAACAAAACAATTTAGGGGATAAAATAAAAATTTTTATATAAAAAAATTAATTATGAATTATTAAACCCCTGCGTTACATCGGCGAGTGCGCAGCACAATAAATAAAAAAAATTATAAATTTCAAACAAATAAAACAATTCAAAATAAATAAACAATTAATTACAAACCAATTCTTTGAAACCAAATTTAAAATAAAGTTAATCAAATAAAAGAATTTAATTAATTAACAAATTGATTAATTTATTAATTAATCGTCAACGCTTAATAAAGTTATCAAATAAAAGAAATATTCAAAGAATAACATTCAAATTCAAATTCATAAGAAATTAATGTTGCTGCCACCTACAGTTATCTTTCGCAACGAAACGAAAGTAACTATTGTTCCCTAGCGCTAAGTTACTAGAAATTCCCTAGCGATATTTCCTAGGTGTCAAGGCCGACTCAACTATACTCAATGCATGAAATTAATTGAATTAATTTCATGAAAATAAAAATAAAAAAAAAAAACATCATTCATCAAACAAAATTTCTCAAAATATTGAATAATAAAAAAAAATTAAAACAGAATTCAATATATTTCACAAAGTCGCGAGACTAAAATTCCAAACTAAATTCCAATTAATTATCTTTGGCCATGACGCCAAAATATATCCGTTAATTGAATTTTCTCAATTCGCGACACTTTATCCAAACAAAAAAAAAATAAAAAAAAATATTTTTCAAAAAAAAATATTTTTTTTTTTCGAGAAACGAGCACGAGAGTTCCAATAATTATTTATAAAAAAAATAATATGTTTCCAAAATTATCAAAATTAATTCGCCGATAAATGGTAATTAATCTCATGGCGTCTTTTCTACTTGGCGTCATTACGCTAAAAAAATACAATTTTTCACGACCACGAAATTAATCACCGTACAAAATTTAATTAAACAAAATTCTGCTCACCAGATTATGTCAATCAATTTCAACGTGAACAATATTTTCAACTTAATTACACGACAATTCATACAATTAATTCCAATGAATTAATTTATTCCAAACGTGAAAATGGCGATTATACTAAATTGTGCAAAGAGACACGACAAAACATGTGTCTACTCTACGGCACACCAAACGAGAATCCTGCCGACAGCAAACGCTGTACTCGGCTAAGGCGTCTTTTCCGGGAAGGACTCTTCTCATTGGTCAATCCCAGATTACGTCAGTTAACACAGCTTAACCTGACGACAATAATTTCTTCTGTTCAATGACAATAAATTCCAACGAAGACAATTGAGAAACTCCAAGTCGATGACATTAGAGTTGGGACAATTTTATCAAGTCCAAGGATGCAACCAAGGTTCATCTAAACGTCTCAATTAATTCTTCCGATGAATCTTGTCATTGGCGCCAAAACTTTCGTCCAATTAACCGACTCCTTCGGTAATGTCGATTCCCTTCATCATCGTCCATCTGGTGTCTCCCTCTTCCAGTCGTGAGACATCAACTCAATTGACGACAATCCAATGAGCGTTAACAAAAGAAATTAACCAATCGGCATTAGTTTTACATAATTTATACAAAAATTGAACTCTCGTGATTCGTTTGTTTTGATTCTCCATTGGTGGTGCCAAAACTATTCAGAATTTAAAATTAATTACGCGCCCAGACGACAAAAAGTAACGTAATCCAAATATTACGTTACAATAGGTAATGGCTTCCGAAAAATTGCACCTTGAAAGATTTCATTAAAGTGAGACATTTCATCCCATGTTTATCTCTAAGCAAATTCTCAGATGAAACCATCGTCTTTCACTTTGATATATCTATCGTGTGGTTAATCAAGGTTCCCTCTATCAACCTCAAGAATATACTCACCTGAACACCTGCTGAATGTATAACAACCAGAATAGGATACCGGTATTCGATGGCCTCTATGCTGGAAGCCCCTATAAAATGAAATGAGACATGTACTGAATAACAGACACATAAGAATGTAGGATGAAGAATCAGAATGGCACCTTACATCAATACAATAAATTACACTGGATGGGTAATATATTATCTCAAATTATAGGTGATATCTGGACAGAGCATTACAATCGCCACTCTGACCAGATGGGTAGATTCACGGTGGCAGTATATGCCTGACTCACGGGACCTCATAAATATCAGCACGCTCAGGGAATCGTACGTACTCCTGCACCATGTTACCTGCATCGTTCTATCATAATATAATTCATATTCTCCCGGTGTTTGAGTTGTTCACTGGTTTTTTGAATATTTATTAATGATTCGCGAGATTTAACCGGATTTTGAGAGGAGCGTGGTGTGAGATCAAAAATGACGCGTGCACGAGATTTTCTATTTAATATTATAACTTTATTATAATTTTGCACTAATAAAATATCACAATTTTATATCACTTTTTGTTTTAACAATAATTGAATTGAGATAATCAAGAGTTTTGAGAGTTTCTATTAACTATTTTTTAATTGAGAATATCTGAGAAATTCTGAGAACACTTTTGCACTTGACGCGAGAATAGCTCTTTCGAGAATAAGGATGAGAATTCCAAGAAAATATGGCAGGTGTCCTGAATTAATTAATCTATCATTCGATAGATTGCGGGTCAGAACACCTGTCAATCAAGTGGCGCCTCGAGTGCCAAAGTTGAGTAGGTCACGGTCAGTAGGCCGATGACCGATAAAGAAATTTGAGTGGCTCTGTGTGAGTGTGAGTGCGTGAGTGTTTCTAATGGTTATTCGTCCATAACCAAACATTCTCCCCGCCGTCAGCAACTGTTGCTGACAAATTGAGTAAACT
Source organism: Aleiodes alternator (assembly GCA_963921955.1). Lineage (NCBI taxonomy): Eukaryota > Metazoa > Arthropoda > Insecta > Hymenoptera > Braconidae > Aleiodes > Aleiodes alternator. The sequence goes on from OY998099.1 coordinate 13,605,367, forward strand.
GAAACAAACAAAACAAAAAATTAATTTGTTCGAGATTAATTGAGAACTCTTGAGAACTTCACCAAGATCTATCTGAGCTGAACCAGTGCAGAAACACCAAGACTTGGGAGGCGTAAATTCCTTATTCGAGATGTCACTGCTTCCATCCATCACCGATATCCTCTCGTGTGGGTCGTAAATCCTCACCAGAGTACGATGATGACTGAAGATGATGATAGATTGGTGCCGTGGAGATGTTCAGGACTCTTTTGTTGTGATTGGCAGAAGAGCGAGCTTGGCGATTGGTCTCTGTAGAATTGAGGTGGCTGTCTTTATGGTAACTACTCTAGTAAGATCGTCCTTCCCAGGATGTAGAGTAGTCACCCGAGCGAGAGGCCATTTTGAAGGAGGAAACCTCTCATCAGTGAGGAGAACTATTGAGCCTACTTTGATTTCATGAGAAGGATGATGCCACTTTGAGAGTGACTGGAGATGTTGGAGATAACTCGTGGACCATCGTTTCCAGAAACTCTGAACCTTTTGTTGAATGAGTTGCCAGCGAGAGAGACGATTGATGTTGAGATCTTCTAGTGAAGGTTCAGGGAGAACTAAGAGAGGTTGTCCAATGAGAAAATGCCCTGGCGTTAGCGCAGAGACATCATCAGGATCTTCAGAGAGAGGTTCCAGAGGTCGAGAGTTGAGAATAGCTTCTATTTGAGTCAGTAAAGTAGTGAGCTCCTCGAATGTTAATAGAGAATCACCAATGGTTCTCTTGAGATGGAACTTCACTGACTTTACTGCTGCTTCCCATTTTCCACCGAAATGAGGAGCCCCAGGAGGATTAAATGACCATCTGGTTCCATCGTTGAGTCAGAGTTGAGCGATTTGATGAGATTCCTGAGATGCCATTGAGAAGAGATTCTTGAGATTTTTATCTGCTCCAACAAAATTTGTTCCACAATCAGAAAACAAATTCTTGCAGATACCTCGCCGAGATATAAAACGTCGATAGGCCGAGATGAATCCTTCTGCTGAGTAGTCGGAGACAACTTCGAGATGAACTGCGGAAGTGGCCATACAAACGAAGATGGCTAACCATCCTTTGTATGATTTATGGCCACGACCTTTCGTAGTCCTGAGAGAAACTGGACCTGCATAATCAATTCCTGTATTGAAAAATGCACGTACTTGAGATAATCGAGAAGTCGGAAGTTGCCCCATTAATTGTTGAGCTCTCACTCCTCTCTGTCGAGCACAAGGAACACACTTGAGAATAAACGATCTTACTGGAGCTCTTCCACCAAGAATCCAGTAATAGTTTCTGAGATGTCCGAGAGTAACTTGAGTCCCACCATGAAGAGTTCGTTGATGAGCTTCCTCAATGATGAGTTGAGACAAGTGTGATTCTTTTGGAATTATCGCTTGGTGCTTATTATCGATCTTGAGATCTGCGAATTTGAGACGACCTCCTACACGGAGAACTCCCTGATGATCGACGAAGGCAGTGAGTCGATTCAACGGATGAGAGGTACTTAGTTTCTGTCCCCTGGACAATGCGAGAAGTTCCGTTGAAAAATGAGCTGCTTGAGTAGCCTTAATTCAAAAGATTCGAGCACGTTCAAGATCATCAGGAGTTAGAGGAGTCAATAGAGAAGAATTTGGGATTTTCTTGAGACGAGCAATGAATCGTTGGCATATTGCCGTGATTCTGAACAATTTGTTCACTGAGGAGAACTTGTTGATGAGATCCCAAATTCCTATATGTTGAATTTTCACGTTGAGAGTTACACCAGGCTTTTCTTCAAGATCGATTTGAGAGAGAGGAGTTGTGCTAAATACTGGCCAGGATGAGGAGTCTTTGTTGAGCCAATGAGGACCTTGCCACCAAAGCTCATGAGAACATAATTGTGCTGCTGTCAACCCTCTAGAAGCACAATCAGCAGGGTTCACTTTACCAGGAACGAATTTCCATTGAGACGACGTGAGCTCTTGAATGAGTTGAACTCTATTCCTAACGAATTCCTTCCATCGAGAAGGATGAGAACTGATCCAAGTGAGAGTGACAGAGGAATCCGTCCACAAATATGTCGGGACGTCGTTTAACTCGAGTGTGTCCTTGACATATTTAACGAGTTTTGCAAGGAGAACCGCAGCTGTGAGTTCTAGTCGAGGAATCGTTAATTTTTGATCGGAGCTACCTTTGTTTTCGAGCAAGCTAATGAGATTCGAGTATCAGTACCATTCGTGACCTTGAGAAATACTACTGCAGCCATTGCTAGCTGTGAGGCGTCTGAGAATCCATGTATTTCGAGTTTTGAGTTATTGAGAATTCCAAGCCATCTAGGCACTGTCAATTTTGAGAGTTGTTCGAGATCTTCACGAAATTGTTCCCATTTATGAGCTGTCTGTGGAGAAACTTCATCATCCCAATCGAGTTTTTCGATCCATATCTCCTGTAGCAACATTTTTCCACGAATTACTACAGGAGCGAGAAATCCGAGAGGATCATAGAGTTGAGCTATTTCTGATAAAATGATTCTCTTCGAGATTTTCGATGCGTTTTTTGAAGTTGATGAGAAGATGAAGTTGTCTGATGCGGGTACCCAAGATAATCCAAGAATTCGAGTTTGAGAATCTTCGTAAAATCGAAGATCATTTGAGATACTGTCAGGAGAGAGCCATTTGAGGAGTTCTGAGCAATTACTGTGCCATTTAGCTAATGGCATTCCTCCAGCAGCACAGAGATCTTTTACTTGTTGAGCAGTCTTGATGAGTAATTCTGAATTATCTGCACCTCCACAGATGTCATCCACGTATCTTCCTTCAATTAATGAGTTAACAGCTAGAGGATACCGTTCTCCTTCATCTTCAACTAATTGAAGAAGAACTCGATTGGCAAGATACGGTGCTGAGCGCGTTCCATACGTAACCGTAGTGAGTTGGTACGTTACGATATCTCCATTTGAGTTGGTCCAGAGAATTTGCTGTAGAGGCCAATCATCTTCATGAACTCGAATTTGACGAAACATCTTAGTGATGTCAGTCATGAAGATGAGTCGATGTTGACGAGTCCACAGGAGAACGTCTGAGATGTCCTTTTGAGTTTTGGCCCCTGTATGGAGAATATCGTTGAGAGAACTACCTGAGCTGGTCTTAGCCGATCCATTGAACACGACACGCAACTTCGTTGTTTCACTACTCTCTCTGAGAACACCGTGATGAGGTAAATAGTAACTATGAGAAGAACCAGCCAGAGCACTCTGAGTCGTTTCAAGAACCCTCAACCCTCCTGATACCGAAATATCATGTGCCAAGGTCATTCCGTCTGAGCAAAGAGTGATCTGAGACTGTTTTTGACGAGTTGACCGATGAGAATCACTATTTACCAATCTCATATGATCCAAATCCTTATATTCTTTGAGAAAATCTGAGTAGAGTGAGAAGAATTTCTGATCCTTAGAAATTCGAATAAGCATTCGTTTGAGACATGCTAGAGCAGTAGAATGAGAATCTCCTAACAACGAAGTTGAGTCTGAAAGAGGTAATCGAACGATATAGCGTCCTGATGAATCGCGAGAATGATTTGTTCTAAAATGCTGTTCGCATTCGAGTTCTTCCTTTGTCAATTCTGAGTTTTTTGAGCTAGGAACTTCTTCTTGAACCCAGAATTTTGAGAGTAATTCGTTGAGTTGATCATTAGTTGTTGTAACATGGAAAACATTACTTGATGTTACATGAGATGGTCCGGTTGGCCCGAATATTATCCATCCAAAGATGGTGAGTTGAGCTACAGGGGAATCTGGACCTCTATTAATGACTCTTGGTTTTATGAGTTGTCCGAATATGTCAGCACCGATGAGAAGGTCGATCGGAGCTGGAGTTCTAAAATTGGGATCAGCAAGTTGTAATCCTTGGAGATAATCCCAATTAAGATCTTCAGCTGAGAATGTCGGTAAAGAAGAATTGAGATGATCGATTACGTGAGCAGACAATTGAATACGTTCTTTTGAGTGGATCGACTGTAGAGTGAGTTGTACTTCTCCATTGGTCGTCCCAAACGACGTTTCCCCAACACCAGTTAGGGTGATTGAGTTTTTTAATCTAATTAATTTGAGTTGTCTTGCGAGTTTTTCTGAGATCATCGAAATTTCCGACCCAGGATCTAAGAGAATACGAACTTGTTGAGAATTTCCATTTGAGTTTACTAATCGAGCTAGACTAGTAGCTAAAAGAACAGCAGTTCGGAGTTGAAAAGACTTTTGTTGAGTAGAACACGAGATTGCCGTTTGGGATTGCAATTTTCACTGAGATGGCGCTGATGAGATTTCTTGAGCAGGCTCGTCATGTATTTGAGCAGTCAGAACAGTACGATTTGAGTTGTTCGACGCAGCTGATGAAGGAAGTTGAGAAGCCTTACGTGGACCAAGATGAAGCAGAGTATGATGCTGCTGATTGCATGTCTTGCCTTCTTCAACCGCTTTGCAGCGAGCTTGATTTTTGCAATTTCTGACATTATGTCTCCCCAAGCAGTTGTAGCAGAGATGGAGACTTTCAACTGCTTGTTTTCGACCAATCGGAGTGAGATTACGGAAACCCGTACACGAAACGATATAATGCTCTTTGTTACAATAAGAACATGTTTCCGATTGATCACCTGCTGAGTTTTCTTTTGACTTTTGAGTGGAACCTGATTGAGAAGACAAATTTTGAGGCACCTGTTGTTGCTGATGAGAAGTACTGCTGACTTGATTTACTTTTGCTCGAGGTCTCTGTTGTTGGTGATGTTGAGAAAGAGCCTGTGATTTTTGACCGTTGAGCTCGATGCTCTCCATTGCTCGAGCGCGACAATTGAGAAACTTAAAGAGCTCTTTTGGTTTTGGGAACTCTTTAGTTGAGCTGATCTCATGTTCCCAAGCTTCTCGGAGCTTGGAACTTAACTTCGAGACGACTGAGAAGACAATGACAGGTCCCCACTCCTCAGTAGGAACCTCCAATGCATCCAAGGAACTAATAGCCTCAGTTACGCAGATAATCAGCTTGTTGAGTTCCCTGGAGCTATGAGAAGACATTTGAGGTGGATTTAATAATTTGTCTAGCAAATTAGTAATGAGAATCCTACGATTTTCATAACGAGACGTCAACAACTCCCAAGCACAAGCATAAGAATCTCCATGCATGGGTAAGTTCGAGATGATCCTTGCTGGCTCATCAGCAAGACTTGAACGCAAGTAATGTAGACGCTCGACATCTGAGATTCCTGCTTCTGTACCAGTCAAAGATAGGAAAAGCTCCTTGAAACCTATCCATTCTGCGTAACTTCCTGAGAATTTCGGTAATGGAATCTTTGGTAAAGATTTTCCATTTCGAGGAACGGTACCAACGAGGTGACTTTTGTTACCAACGTCCCGACGAGATAGTTCAAATTGAGACGCCCCTAATTTATCGAGACGCTGATTTAGTTCAACACGAGCTACATGGTACTTGTTGAATGTTTTTTCGAACAGATCTTCTTTAAAATAAGCATGTTCTGAGAGGGCTTCTGATTTCAAACAAGCTGTAACAAGTTTCTCGTGTTGAGATTCGTATTTTGTCCAATAACTCTCGAGAATGTCTAATTCAGCTTGTAAAGCTGAAGGACCCAATTTTTGCTCCTCTACGTTGAAAATACGATCATGAATTGTTGAAATTTGCCGATTTCTTGTTTGTTGAGAAGAAACGAGAATTTCGAAAGCCATTTGTTAATTATTATTCAAAGATTCGAGATGAAAAACCCAAAATTATTCACTTGAATGAATCAAGTTATACGAGAAGACCAATTTAATTTCTTTGGAAATAATAATTAATTCAACTTCCCTTGTTGTTGATGAGAAGCTGTTGAGAATCACTGCGAAGTTGAAGAATTTCAAAAAATTCAAAAAAACGGCAAAAATTGAGTTGAGATGTCCTAGCAGCGCCCTCTGGTCAATTGAGAAGCCGATTGATGCGTAACTAGTTGAATTTTGAATTCCGTGGAAAACACGTTTGAGATCCCCAAGTTGAGTCACACTGGACGAATTCAAATTTCGAAAAGTTCAATGTTTGAGATGAGCACCACTGCCGAAAACGTTAGCAACACCACGCTCTCGAATTTTAATGATAAAAATTATAAAGAATGAGAAAATCCAATAAATATTCAATTTATTCTGCTCGAAGGACCAAAATGTTTGAGTTGTTCACTGGTTTTTTGAATATTTATTAATGATTCGCGAGATTTAACCGGATTTTGAGAGGAGCGTGGTGTGAGATCAAAAATGACGCGTGCACGAGATTTTCTATTTAATATTATAACTTTATTATAATTTTGCACTAATAAAATATCACAATTTTATATCACTTTTTGTTTTAACAATAATTGAATTGAGATAATCAAGAGTTTTGAGAGTTTCTATTAACTATTTTTTAATTGAGAATATCTGAGAAATTCTGAGAACACTTTTGCACTTGACGCGAGAATAGCTCTTTCGAGAATAAGGATGAGAATTCCAAGAAAATATGGCAGGTGTCCTGAATTAATTAATCTATCATTCGATAGATTGCGGGTCAGAACACCTGTCAATCAAGTGGCGCCTCGAGTGCCAAAGTTGAGTAGGTCACGGTCAGTAGGCCGATGACCGATAAAGAAATTTGAGTGGCTCTGTGTGAGTGTGAGTGCGTGAGTGTTTCTAATGGTTATTCGTCCATAACCAAACACCCGGAGAAAATTTATTCAGAATTGACATTCATCTTTACTGAAATGGACTAATTTATGTGAATTTCCTTCCATCTTAAATTTTGTTTCAAAGCTGTAATGAAAACCTGAATGCAATTGAAATGAGATTGAACCAATTGAAACAATTTAATTTCACTTCAGCTGTATTTGAAAGAAAATTTGGTAAATAAGTGGTATTGCTCTGCCAACTGAAAAATATTCAAATTAAGGTTTTTTGTCCGGTTTTTTTGTCCAGACTGGTTCATTGGGTAGTTTCTGGGTACGCATTGAAGTTCATTGGGGGAAATTCTGATAAAATAAATAATTAACAGTTGACACTTCATTCTACCAAACATACCGCATTCTAACGCTCAAAATGAGGTATGACGAGGTTTCCCATGTCATCCGGAGTGAGGCTGATGCTATCATGTTTTCACGAGAGCATGATATAATAAAGTCCCAAGCTTCATGTGAGAAGTGTGAGAGCTTGATGACTTTGAACAAGCAGCTGACGGGATTCGTGTGTAATGTTCACACTATGAGCGTGCCAATCGCCGTCGTAGAGTTAGAGTTAGGTGTTCAACGTACTTGAGTATTTATGATGAATCGTGGTTCTCTGGACGGAAAGCGAAGATTCAGAGCATCCTTAGACTCATTTGTCTGTATTTGAATGACAGCAGAATAACCCATGATCTGCTGTGCTTTGAGACACAATTATCAATACGCACGGTTACCTATTGGGTTATGAAAATTAACAAAAAACTAGTGCAGTGGACTAGTGAAACTAACAATGAACAAATGGAAGGTATAGGAAGAGTAATTGAAATTGATGAAATGAGATTGAGTGGGAAACAGCTAGCTAGAGGCAGATCGGTCAAGGATGCAAGGTGGGTGTTGGGTCTTCTTGAGAGGGACTCGGGGTGATTAGTCCTTGTCCCGATTCCCAATCAGAAGGCTGAGACGCTGATACCTATCATCCGTAAATGAGGCATTCCACACTATTTCGCTCGATTTCCGGGTCGTATTTTTTGATTTTGTTCATTTTTGAATATGTTGCTGACACGGCTATTAGAACTCATTTCCCGCAAAAAAAAAAATTTTGACCAAATTATGACCATTTTTGATGTTGGAATGAGCACATATGCCATTTTTCCAAAATCAAAAATGGTCATACTTAGGTCAATTTTTTTTTTTTTTGCCGGAAATGACTTCTAATAACCATGTCAGCAACGTATTCAAAAATGAACAAAATCAAAAAATACGACCCAGAAATCGAGTGAAATAGTGTGGAATGCCTCAAATATACAAGACTGGGTTCAATAATCCAAACCGATTATGGGAAAGGGTACTCACGATTGTACTGTTATGGCTATTACCATATCAGAGTCAATCACAAGGTACACCATGTTAACGGTTCTAGGAATAAATTTCCAGGACAAAATCCCCTCGGAAAAAAATTTCCAGAAAAAATCCTCTCTTCAAAAATCCCCTCTACGAAAATTACTCAGGAAATAATTCCATTAAATGAAATGTTCTCAATTCATTGATGATGTATTGGCATTTCAATAACATAGTACATTATAAGAATCATTTATTAACATCAGGAAAATAATCATCATGCTTTAACCCTTCAAGTACGGGTTATAGTCGTATCGACCCTCTCCGTAAACATCAAAAAATCATTTTCTCAAATATCATCACAGATTAAGGAATTTAAAAAATTCTTTTGGGGAGGTAATGGAACTGTCTTCGAAATGATGATTTTTTGTTTTTTTCAATATTTTTACCATTTTTTTTTTATAAACAAAAGTTGCGGGCTGGAATTCCACGTCTCATATATTCAATCGTCTCATTTATCGCAAAAATTTACTTTAAAAATTCCGAAATTTTTACTCAAATTACTCTGAAGGTTCTTCTATCGAATAGTGCATGGCAAATTTCAATCGGATTGATAATTTGTTATATCTGAATTTAGCGTGTAAAATTAATTCAGCGACTAATCTACTGATAGGATTGAAATTAGGCTCAAAAATTCACTAAATATTTCTATAACGCAAAATCTGAGGAAAATTGATATCTCTATATAGTATTTCGATGAAAGGCCAATGCTATTCATGAAAGCTTCTCCATAATTTTTGGATGAACCGTTCATTCCAATCGTAATACTTTGGAATAAAATGATTTACACTGGAAGTTTTCTGATTTTATTATTATTTTTTTTTTTAAGAAGAGATTTTTGTCGAGGGGATTTTTGTCGGGAGGATTTTTTCCGGGGAGATTTTTTCCGGGAAATTTTCTCTGGGGCAATTAATACCGGTTACCCATGTTAGCCCTCGTAATAAAGCTGACACGCAAAGATCGATAGGACCTGGAGAGAGCTGAAGGCTGCTTTTCCCAAATACGGGAAGAAACCGGAGTGGTACCTGGGGAGATTGGCTAAATTCCTCTTCTTCAGGGCCTACCCTGTTTCTGAACGTCTGAACGCGTTTCTTGATTTGATCAGCTTCGATGAAGATCATGATTTACTACCTATGAATAACCAGTTTACGTACTTGCTCTGGATTCTTGAAATTCAACTATTACTTGTGATGAATTCGACCAGCATTCCACTTGTCACAATTTACTTGTCAACGCATGTGTACGTAACGAGAATGACAATATGGTATGTGGATATATATGAAATTAAATCAAAATTCTTAATGCTCACTGAATGTGAGCGGTGATTAGATTGGATTTATGCTAATTTCGTCAGCAATTACCCATTTGGTTAGGTGAATGGTTGCAGAGGTCTTCCCTTTGGGGCCGTCGAACTACCATGTCCTCGCCGTGGTCCTGGGTAAGGCTAAGAGTAGTGCATTTCTTGGTTTCGTCTTCTTGTGGTTAAAAAAGGTTGTCTAGAGGTTGTTCATTAAGAGGTCGTATGTTTATAGTGTCATTGAGAGCGAAACTAGGGCCATAAATTTAAATTTTTTTGGAAATGTTGGCAGAGTGAAACTCATCATTTACCGAAAATTCGATAATTCATCAGTTCCACTCTGCCAAATATTATAAAATTTTTCAATAATTTCATCAAATTTTTTGAATCAAATTGATGTGCTTTGGTGTAGTAGAGGTCGGTGAGTTTTTCTCCTTTGTCAAAAACTTGTACACATCGCGTGGAATAATATCAATCAAAAAATGCCCCATATAAATTGAAACGAAAAAAACCACAAAAAAACCTCAATGAATTTAATACGGATGAAATGAAAACTCAGAAATTCTCATCTGAGATGTGGATTCACCAAGAAAAATCACTAGCAGTGGTGGCAACTAACATTCAATACAAAACACACAGTTTCGATGTTTCACTGTAGACAACCAAAATCAAACTGGCCTGGAAAAGGCTCATGTCGTTGAATTGCCAAATTTGCCGTTTTCATAAGACCATTGGTCTCTGTTTATCATTGTGTTTTCACACCAACTGTCTTTGTCAGGAAGAAATCGATTATTTCATGACTGCCTCACCTCTCAGGCTGCTCCCTCTCCCCTCACTCAATCAAACATCAATCTCTACTCTATTGAATTTATTATTCTGTTTCTATATTACTGTGAAATGAAAGTTTCAATAAAGTTTGAATGTTATATTCATTGAGTTGTTGAGCACAATGAATTAATTCAAGTTTTTCGACTTGAAATTGACAACCCAATTTATTTTGCAAAAAAAATTATAAAATGAAAATATTCAAAAACTGAACTCAATGCGAGCCTAGAATAGGCGCACTGGGCACGGCGGACGAAGAAGATTTGAAAGAAAATATTAAAAACACTAATTTTCAGTTGGCAGAGCTATTCTGTGAAATTACCGAAAATTCTATCTCATATACCCTTTCAAATGATACTTGGAAGTCTATTTCGGAGTGATTGATTCGTTCAGTGTTATTGATTGAATGCAGTAGTAAACAAGCAGAAGCGTTATATCTTGTGCGTTATTCGCAGGCCCCACTCCTTGTGCGACATATAATGTTTCGTCAATCCGATTGGCAAAGTGCTTACGAATGGAATTTTCATATATATTAGCCATGAAATTACTATTCATATTCTTCATTATTTGACAGAAAAGGGCGTAAGTCCTATGTATAACTGTAGCACTTGCGCCTCTCTGTTTCTATGGCGACGATATTCATACAGATTAATTGACCGGACCAATTCATATTTTTTTTTATCACAGATTGTTTTCAATCAAAGAATTCCACAATTCTCTATTCGAAAATTGAAGATATTTTCATTTTAGTAGGAAAGAAAGGAAAATAATGGTGTTTCGTCGGGATGATTTGGGTATAAAAATTTTATGAATGTACTGAAAATATTTGTATTATTTGAGTACGATTTGGGTATAATCTGAAAATTATACCAAAATCCCACACAATGTCCACTCTACCGAAATTATACTCAAAGAATACTCAAAGAATCGGTATAAATGAATTCGCTAGAGATAATATTCATTTATGAGAAATGAAATAACAGAAAAAATTGATTATGGGCTAAAAATCCAATTGACTTGCCTGGCCCACATAAAACTCATCGGACAGAATCGTGTAGAATTTAATTATACTCAGCCAAGACGTTTCTAAATGCTCAACCATTTTTCATACTTCTTTATACTTTTCTTTCTGTTTTTCAATTTCCTCCAACCAACAATTTTCCCAATTTGTGGAATTGTCATAAGTGGAAATTTTGTCAAAGAAAATTCACTTGTGAGGACAAATTCAATGATGGTTTGATCTTCGGTGAACTTTATTTATTAATTTTCACAACAAAAAACAAGCAGAAGCCTCACTCTCGGTGCGTTATTTGCAAACCCCACTCTTTGTGCGATATTTAATATTTTGTCAATTGGTAACATGCTTCCGAATGGAATTCATCTATGGTGAAGCGAATTGCTTTTCATGTATCTCATTGCTCAAAAAATAACATTATTCTCGCAATAAATACGCACTCATATATTCCTACAAATATTGCTCCAGACTGTAACGATCTGTTCAGGATTCCATCTGCGATACTTGGAATCTACTTGGAACTCGAAACCTCACCTCAGAATAATCGATTAAATTGCAATAATATCATATGGTACCTAAAAATTCAATATTAGATGAGAATTCAGATCGGTTGGCGATTCGGAGAAATTAATTTGGAACACTTCAGTATATTTATTAATAGTGATTTATTCAAAATAACCAAGTTGCACATGGATGACTTGAAAACACCCGAAAATGATAACGTGCTCGTTAGACTCGATTTTCGCCATATGTAAATTAGCATGACGTGATGCGCAAGGAGAAGTGCGCATAGAGAACATGAAACTTTTGATTCTCAACACTTCCCCTCAGAAGTTTATATTTGATAGTTTATTTATTCATAATTTGCGTTTATCATACCCAATGATTTCATGCATGACTGTAATTTATTATTGCTTAATCCTTTCCTTAACATGTCGGCGGGCATATGTTCAGTTGGTAGGTACATAATTTTTATTTTATTTAATTCAGATCAATCGCGAATGAAGTGATGACGTATGTCTATGTGTTTAGTTCACGCGTGAAATGGACGTGACTCTACTAATTTTTGTGCACTTTGATTATCGTTGAATATTATGACCCAGTTTTTCTTTGTGCCTATCTCGCTCAAAATTCCTTGTAGGTGGATTGCTTCTTTGGCTGATTCTGCGATAGCGATGTGTTCTGCTTCTGTGCTGCTCAGAGCCACAGTTCTCTGTTTTTTCGCCTCCCAACTCACTGTTGCACCTGCCAGTACAAATGCATGACCACTGTATGATCGTTGATCGTTTACGTCTGAGCCCCAATCAGCATCGGCAAGACCATACAAAGATTTGTTAATCTTCTGATATTCAATACCGTGGGCTGTTGTACCCTCCAAGTACCTCAGGATTCTTTTCACTGCCTTCCAGTGGGTTTCATTGTAATTTGTATTGAACTGGCTAAAGAAATTGACTGCATATTGGATGTCTGGCTTCGTTGATACAGCTAAGTACAGTAATGCACCAATTAATCGTTGATACGGGTATTTGCTCATTTCTTTTTCATCAAAGTTATCAGGCTTAATTAAATTCGTGTTGATTTCAATTGGAGTGATGGCAGGGTTGCAATCATGCATTCCAAAACGCTCGATGATATCCTCGGTGTATCTTTGTTGTGTAATGCATATTTTGTTGTTGTCGTTGCTCTGCTTGAACTCCATACCGAGACAATTGTTTACTCTGCCGATGTCCTTCATTTCAAACACCTTTGTCAGATGTTCTTTGATGCTGTTCATCCATTTGGTGTTCTTGGTGGCAATGAGGATGTCGTCTACGTAGATTGCCACTAACATTATGTCTTCTCCACTTTGTAACGGGGATTCGTCCAATCCCGTTACACTTCCGGCCATCCCTTTCCACACACACGGTTCGATAGCATGGGCGCCAGTTTATTCTTTACCGGAGGAATAAACAAAACTCACTGTGTGCTGGTTTTCCCTGGGCTCACCACGCCTAACCTTTTAGGGCGGTTTCGGGCTAACCTGCTGAACCTTCGGCAGTAATTACTCGGGGAATTACTAACCCCAATAGATGGCATGGGCAATCCATTCCCGGTAACCCAGTGTGCTGGTTATGGTAGAGGGGCGTGGATCTAGTCACAGTCCATCTAGCGAGAACAGATCGGAATTGGGGTATTCCGCGATAGCCTCTGGATGAGCCCGTCCGCAGTATTCCTCTGATCTATCGTCGCCCAGAGAATACCGGACGTCTCCATCCACACGAGAAACGCCACGTAGCCACGCTACGGGCAACCAACGATAACTCTCACCGAAGTGAGTAGTGGAGGATTCAGGGACGTCTCCCGATCCTCTCGAGTCTGCCGCCCAAGGCAGACTAACTGAGCACCGTATCGTTGGGTCTATTTATGTCGGCTGCGGCTGCTTCTCCTCGTCTAGAGGTCTCTCCGGGCGCCTGCGTGATTCTTCCTCCCATACCACTGCCAGGCCCGGAGATAACTCCGACATCTCTAGTGGAGCGCCAGCATTTCAGCTGGGCTTCTGCCTTATCCTCAGCCTCAGCCGCCATATGGCACAACGGTAGTATTTTCTAGCTGTTCATGTGTGAGTCTCCTCGAGCTCTACACTTGAATAGCTTCACCTGAAGGTGGCTTAAGCCGATGCGATAGCCGTAACGAGAAACCTCGTTACATCTTTTAGCAACGAACATACATGGATCTTGGTGCAATGGTTCAAGTCTGAAACACTTCAACTCGATTACTAGGCGGCGATACCATTCTACACCTGATTGTCGTAGACCATATAGTGCTTTGTGGAAGCAACAGACTGGATCTTTCTCGTTCTTCATTTTGTTGCACCAGTTTTTAGCAGTTGTCACAATCTCCTCATCTTGTATCACTTGGTGTTTTGATCCAACTGGTTCAGCAGAAGTTATCTTCATCAATACGTCGTCCAGGTGCTGTGGTATTTCCATATAGACTTTTTCGCTTAATTCACCATTCTAGTAGGCTGTCACCACGTCCATTTGAGTAACTGATCATGGTACACTCAAAAGATCTTGAATCAAATTTCCCCTTCTGTTTCTTGTTCAATACGTATGCTTTCGATCCGAAAACTTTGAGATGAATCACTGTAGGTATTTTACCTGTCCAAACGTGGTGAGGGGTATCACCATTTAGTGCTCTAGTCGCACATCGATTTCTCAAGTAACTAGCTGTGCGTATTGCTTCAGCCCAAAACATTGCTGACATACCAACTTGCTTTAGCATACAGCGCGCCCTCTCCACGAGAGTGCGATTGATCCTCTCTGCTATGCAATTTTGTTGGGGTGTGTATGGTACTGTCAATCATCTCTGAATCCCATGTTCGGTCAGGAAGCTCTCAAAATTATTTCCAGTGAATCTTTCGCGTTGTCGCATTGGAAGAATTTTATTTTCTTCCCCGTAAATGTCTCGGCCATTGCTTTGTATTCTTGAAATACCTGTAAACATTCAGATTTATTTTTAATAAAAAATACCTCACACCATCTGGATTTATCGTCGATGAATGCGATAGAATATTTAGCACCGGATAATGAGGCCACTCTCATTGGCCCACCCACATCGCTGTGGATTATCTCCAAGACATCAGAGGTGCGATCCCCAGTTCCTGATTTATAAGATGCTCGAACTTGCTTCTCTGTGATGCAAACCTCACAGGCTGGTAATTTCTTATTATCTCCAAAATTTAATCCATAGATTACTTTGTTCCTCTCCATTTGTAATAAGTCCCTCTCATTCAGGTGTCCTAGCTTGAGGTGCCAGGCTTCTAATTCGTTCCTTGGATTCATTGATGCAGCTTGTGCTCTTTCTTCTTTGGCGTTTCTGGGAAAATATAAGTCTCTCACTCTATCTGCAACTAGAACTACATCATTATTTTTATCAAGAATTAATGCATCTCATTTCCTAAATAGTACCTTTAAATTATTATCGGTAAATTTTGCAGCAGATACAAAATTTGTTCTTACAAAGCTCCGAAATTGCAAATTTTCACTCACTTTCCAAATGAATTTTCCAGATTTGTTTTTCATGCATCTGGGCCCATAACCTGTTGGCGATTCAAAGAAATTAATTTGAAACACTTTAGTATATTTATTAATAGTGGTTTATTCAGAATAACCAAGTTGCAAATGGATTTTATTTTATTTATTTTATTTTATTTATTTATTCATCAAGACCCAACAGCTAGTAGCCAATAACAGGGTCACATAATACATAAACACGTTATAAAGTAAATAAGAATATATATACATTAAATGAAATAACAAATTATATAGCCGAATGAAGACTCACGGTCTATTTTTTATCACAAACTTGGTCGCTTCAGTAATAATACTCTCAATTGGAGATGAAAAGAAGTCTATCTGATCTTCAGCACTCATAAACAACTCATTCACAGCAGTATATACTCTATATAATGGAGTCGCTAACGGTAAATTAGTACGTGGAAAAGGGAGGTAGAAAATTGACTGATTTCTAACTCCCTTCACCGGCACACGAAAAGGCAATCGTTCCAGAAACTGAGGACAGTCAACATTGCCTCTTACAAGTTTCACTAAAAATCTAATCGCTGTTATTTGCCGTCTCTCCTCAAGAGATAAGATACTAAACCTAGTTAGTATTCCATCTGAATCAAAACCACGCGACAGATACACGCCTGTTTCCTTCCAATGCAAGAATCTCAGAAATCTACGCTGAACAGCTTCTAATTTCTTCACTTGATTCTGGTAGCAAGGCGACCAAATCACATTCGCATACTCAATCTTAGATCCCACGAGACTGAAATAAAGAGCTTTGATTGCCGAAGAGTCTTAAAAATTCTTACATATTTTCATTATGAATCCTAATATCTTTTTCGTACACGCGACGAGGGAATCAATATGTGGCATACGACTTGCAAAGGTCATACGACTGTCAAATATAATACCAGGATCTTTTACGGTCTCTCTACAATCCAGTACAATACCATCTATTACAGAATCGAAATTAATGACATCTCTCAATCTCCCATATGGAACTTTCACACATTTATCTGGATTCAAATCCAGTCTATTCAATCTACACCAATCAGCAAATTTGTTGATGTCACATTGTAGCGACATGGCATCATTCATATCTTTGATGACTCGAAACAGTTTAGTATCATCAGCGTATATCAATACATTACATTGAAGGTCATTGCATATGTCGTTAAGAAAAATATCAAATAGCAGACCACCCAAGTTGGAACCCTGGGGAATCCCAGATGTTGGATAGAAAACTTCAGAGAATTGTCCGTTACAACCGACGACACATGATCGGTTCTGTAGATAGGATTTCAGCAGATTGTACATACGAGAACTCAGCCCTAAATTACCCAATTTACCCAACAATACCCCGATGTCAACCTTATCAAAAGCCTTGGAGAAGTCCGTATATATCACATCTACTTGCAAGCCTTGCGCCAACGCATTATTTAGAAACTGAGTGATTGTAATCAAGTTCGTCACTGTTGATCTCCTCGGTATGAATCCATGCTGACTAATTGATAACTGCGATGAAAATATTGAGATTAAACGGGTGAATATACACATCTCCAAGAACTTCGAGAAGGTCGACAGAACAGCTATTGGTCTATAGTTCTCAATACTTGATCTATCCCCTTTCTTGAATACCGGACAAATCCTTGCCTTTTTCCATTCATTCGGAAAAGTCCCGGATGACAGACATTGATTAAATAATTGAAACATTGGAGAAACGAATACACCAACATGTCTCTTTACAACGTCATTCGGTATAAAGTCTAAACCAGCTGCGCTTTTGCTCGGCAGCGACAAAATTGCGCTTCGAACTTCCAAGTATGTGAATTGATCTGTGTCCCCTAAGATTTCCCACGCATTATCCTCATTCACTACGACATTCATCATAGGTACATAGACTCTGCTAAAGCATTCAGCAAATGCATTTGCAATTTTTTCAGGCTGCTCTATTGTTTCGCCTCCATATTTCATCACAACCGGAATACGGGGTTCATGTTTTATTTCCTGAGAATACTTCCCAAAAACTGCTGGATCTTTAATCACCGAACATTCAACCCTCTTGATGTAATCTTTATATGCAATTTTAATCTCACCACCCAAGCACTGACGCTAGGATACATACTGATCTCTATGAAATTCTGATTTGGAGTTAATCCATTTTTTTCTATGCTTCTCCTTCAATTTCAGATTATCAATTATTTCTTTCGTGAACCAAGTAGGATAACTGCTCATATAACCGGAAGACTTAAATTTCGGTACGAGTGGGTCTAAGACTTCATAGAATTTCTCATATAACATACTACACATTTTATTTACATCATCTTTGCAAGCAGCCAGCGACCAATCAACTTCATTGAGACCAGTATGCAGTCTTTCATGATCAATAGTCGAGAATTTATAATTGTGCTCATCATACTTCGTCACACTCGCCGCAGTTACGTGCACACCATGCCCACACCTTCCAGCGCTCCTAAAGACTATGGTCAGCACTGGGTGATGAGAAGAAACATTATGGATAACGTAATCAGCATTTGATACCTCGCAAGACAATGAGCTAAATACAAGGTCAAGCATTCGACCTCTATCGTTTTTAATTCCATTACATTGCCTCAAGTCATGTGAGTCCATCAGATCTCTCAGTAGCACCACATACTTAGAACTGTTGAAAATTTCATCTGTAGACTGGTCCAGAAACTCCGGACAGTTAAAATCGCCTAAAATAGCACATCTCGCTCCATTTACATTAATTATTTCTGATAAACATTCAAAAAAGCTCGATACATTGTCAATGTGAGATTTTGGCGGAATATACAATAAAAATAAACATACAGCACCAACCGGCAGAAATACCTTCGCTCCAACCACTTCAATACATTCAAATCGATTATTAGCATCATCTAAATTTATTTCAACCGATCTCATTGACCTGCGAACTGCACAAGGACACCTCCACCAGTTGCCTTTGAAGGATTATTTCTGTCACGCCTATAAACACAAAATTCGTTAAGATTCAAAAATTCAGCAGAAAATCTATCATGTGACAACCATGTTTCGGTGAACGCTAGGCAGTCCTGCTCCACCAATGCACTGTTAAGTTTAACCGATTCAGACTTTGAGTTCATACCACTCATGTTGTGATAATATATTGACAGACAAACACTAGGTGGTCTCTGAGTGTACAACCCTCTCATGCCACTCCTCCTATCATCTCTCGATGTATCTTCTAATTTACCATCGCCGGTGCCACGGCCACAATCTTTTGAATCCCGTCCCGGACAACAATTCGAAGATTGGGATTGTTTTCTGATATCTTCCTTTCCAGCTCCACTCGCAGCATCTGCCTCTGACGCCGTTGGTAATCCGTCAGATCTGGGAGAATTATTACCTTCGTGCCTGACTTCTGCTTGTTTCTCCCGAAGTAAGCTGCTTTCTGTATGATAGAAAGAGCAACATCGTGACTGTCTAATACCACCTTGAGGGGTCTAGGCCTAGCCAAATTTTTAGAAAAACGTCCAATTCTAAACAATTTTAATCCATCTTTATCTAACTCAATATCAATTTTGTTAAGAATTAATATCAAATTATTTAAATCAGCCATTTTCCTTTCATTACTGTCGTTGCCAGTAGGCTCATCAAGTCCAAAAATAATAATATTATTCTTACGCGCGCAACGGCTTTCAATTTCCTCTAGACAGTTTCTCATCATTTGACTTGCATGCTCATCCCTCGCAATAGGTAGTTGTTGTTCAACAGTCAATTTGGCAGTCAGTGAAGCAACCTCCTCACCATATTCAGCCAGTTGACCAGCTAATTTCCCAATTCTTTCATTGAGACTGCTCTCCATTTGCACAACTCTCTCATCAGGTGTTGAGGACTGACACTCAAGCGCTGACACTCTAGTCTGGACCCCATCAATTCTTTCTGAAACGCCATTGATCATCGTATGGAACTCAGAAAGCTGAGCCCCCACCATTACTCTCACCTCAGATACAGTCTCTTTGATAATCTCTCTAGTAATACTCTTCAATTCCTCAGTCACTGCTGCTTTTAATTCAACTTTCACCATGTTTACAATTTCTCCTCTGACAACACTCTTAACCTCAGATATCATAGCCTCACGCTCAAGTTC
Source organism: Aleiodes alternator (assembly GCA_963921955.1). Taxonomy (NCBI): domain Eukaryota; kingdom Metazoa; phylum Arthropoda; class Insecta; order Hymenoptera; family Braconidae; genus Aleiodes; species Aleiodes alternator. The sequence continues at coordinate 13,624,789 of OY998099.1, forward strand.
TGATGGAGCCAATTTGTTATCTTGCCCACTCCTCAATCCATTAACACCATACTCATTGTTTATATAATCCTTCAAGTCATTTACTATTTTCATATGATCCTCATCAGAGATAGTATCGTGCTTTAGTAAAATAGGCGATTTAATTTTGTTATTATTGTTGTCAGCAACTCCACAGCATCTTTGGAAACCACCATTTTCCAGGATCTTTGAAGAAGTAGCACAGCCAGGGTGATACAGGCTACCACACACCTTACACTTAGCCCGATCCCTCACAATTACCCTTCCACAATGAAGACATTTCACAGGGGAGGCTGCATTATTGTTGTGTGTAACTGGCACAGACAGCTGATTACCCGAAGTTATCGAATGGACGTTACTGCCGCTGCCATTAGGTGGAGAAATGGTCGATGATTGTGTAGAGACTCTCTTGGACGAGTCTAATTTACCGATTGTCATTTTGTGATTTTCACTCGATAAACGCTGCTCATCTGCCATCTTATCATCGGTGATATCTATATCAGAGTTTATTAGCTTCTACTACAGATGTCATTAATTGACGTTTCGAGGTTTACACCAATCAACTTTTCACAGCAACCTCAAATTCCAATCAAACTGAATAATAAATTCACTTTTTTACAGAATCAAGGCCATACGCCATAATTACACTATTCCAGATCTTATTGCAACTTATCAGACCAACTCATTAAACACTTATTATTTCATTTATTAAAGAATAACCACTGAATAATTGCCATTCTACGAACAGAACAAAAACCACAACTCTATCACTTTCCGCCATTTATTCATTTTTACATAAAAACACCCGAAAATGATAACGTGCTCGTTATACTCGATTTTCGCCATATGTAAATCAGCATAACGTGATGCGCAAGGAAAAGTGCGCATAGAGAACATAGAACTTTTGATTCTCAAAAAGATCCTACGATGGAACACAGAAATTGACATTTGGGTTCCAAACAGGATTTCTATTCTTTTTGATTGCCGTCAGAATGAAGAGGTACTCATTTTGTTGAAAAAATTGTCGACTTTCGAATGGTGAAATAAAAAATAGTAAGTTGGTATGCCAGGCCGATTCTAGACCAGTCGATGAGTCATCCTGGGATTGCTCTAGAATTCAAGCAAATGACGTTATCACATGATGAATCACCCTGGGAATTCTGAGGAATGACGTCTCATCACGTATGAAAAGACTTTATAAAGTCTTTATAAAGAATTCTTTATAAAACGTGTTTTATAAGAAATTGGAACTTTTCTTATAAAGATTTTCTTGTGGAGTTCTCATCGTAGTTTTCATCCTTTATAAAATTTTGTGTTATAAAGGCGATTCTTATAAAAAAAAATTTTATAGAGGGAAGCAAAAGATATAAAATACCATTAATATTTTTTGTATGAATCTTATTCTATAAATTAATTCTTTATAGAAAATGTCTTTATAAAATAGAATTTTATAGAGATATTTCTTATAAAGTGACTTTTTACAAAGATTTTATCTCTCAGTTGAATGCTTTATTTATTCTATTTATTTGAATTGTTATCCTTTGAAAAATAGCTGGATGGGGAACTCCAAACAGTGTCAACAAAAATGCAGACTTTAGCCGTGGGAGCCATTGTCCGGTTTCGACAGCAAGGAAATCTGTTTCTCAGATAACTGTGTCGAACTGCGCCGCGATCTCGCTTATATGCACTTTTCGTCAAACTCCGCTTACGGACGGGATTCCGACGGTGCGGGACCTATCGGCGGCGGCGGTACTACAGTTCCCCTTCACTTTGACGTTCGGCGCTGTCCCTTCGAATTTCATTTCTTCTTCGAGTTTCAATTTAATGCTTCTTCTTTGCGCCTTTTATTTTTCTTTCCTCTTTTATTCATCATTTGCCTTATTATTTTTCTTTCATTAATTATTAATAAATTAGGTATGAAGTTCTTACAGGAAATACTTCTGCGAGATAGTTATCTCACAGAAGTGCTTCTAAAGAAAACGTCTTTACAAAATAAAATTTTATGAAGAAGTTTTCTATGAAATTTATATATATCACTCAGCAAAAAATTTGAGGAAACAGTAAATTTTGTCGCTTTTCTTCGTGATTTTCAAATGGCTGTAATTTTCCGAAAAATCATTGGATCGGAATAAAAAAAAATGGTTCCAAAGCTTGAAGTCTCCACCTCTGAAATCTTGAGATGAAATTTTTTTTGACTATTCGTTATAACGAGATAAGGTGGTTAAAAGCGGATTTTTTTCCATTATTTTTCATTTTTCCAAATTGGTCTACGGACTTCAAATAATTTTTCTCGACTCAACCCTTATCAAGATCGCGCAGTGTGGCCTTTCAGTTTCAATTTTTTTTATTTCTTATGATCATTTTTTGCTGAGAAAGCGTCAATTGAATCAAAAAATACCCTTTTGCCTTTAAACGCCGATATCTCAGGAACTACTGATCGCACATCGAGCGGATGATGGTATGCGTAAACTTGAATAAATTTACTATGAGGTTCTTGCCCTATTTCATTGAAATGAATTTTCTTCAATTTTCAAAATTGGTTCGAAAAAGTATCGAGAAATGATGTTTTTTTTCTTTTTTGAAAATTGCCGTGGATCTTGCGAATTCGAGGGAAGCTGCCGATGTTTTAACATTTTTCTGTAGTTTACTGTGTGCTGAAACACCCCCTAAATTTTCAAGCCAATCGACTGGACCGTTTTTTCTTTCTCGAATGAACAAAGTTTCAGCTCAAATTAAAGGACCACTTTTTTGTTCCTTAAACCCCAATTAATGATGATTAAGGCCGAAGATGTTTTTTCTTCCTTATTTCTTCGTGATTTTTTGTGCGAAATTCGTTTAATTTCATCGAGAAAGGAACAATGAAAAAAATCAATAAATTTTTTTTTTTTTTCAAATGAATAGAAAATTCGTTTTTTTTTAGATCCGTAAAAAATTAGAATTTTTTTTCCTCCAAAATCAATAAACGAATCTTTTTTCAAAACCAGTAGAAAAATCAGAAGAAAAATTCTTTAAAATGGATGAAAAAAACTGCCAAATTGGTATTTGACTTGGAAAGATATTGACTCAGCAATTTTTTTTAAACAATAAAAATTTTTTTATTGATTTTTGAAAAAAAAATTATTGATTATTTTTTCCTTCTTTTCGATGGAATTCAACAGATTTTGCACAAAAAATCACGAAGAAATGACGGAGAAAAAACATTTTCGGCCTTAAACTGACAAAATTTACTGTTCCCTTAATTTTTTTTGCTGTGCTTAAATCTGTTGAATTTGATCGTGAAAAAAGGGAAAAATAATCTATAAAATTGTTTTCAAAAATCAAATCAAAAAATTTTATTGTTTGAAAAAACTTGCTGAGTCACTATCTCTCCAAGTCAAATACAATTTTGGCAGTTTTTTTATCCAATTTAAAATTTTTTTTTTTTTGATTTTTCTGTTGGTTCTTAAAAAAGATTCTTCTATTGATTTTTGAAGAAAAAAAATTCTAATTTTTTACGGATTTGAAAAAAATTCGAATTTTCTATTGATTTAAAAAAGAAATTTGATTTTTTTATTAATTTTTTTTCATTGTTTCTTTCTCGATGAAATTAAACGAATTTCGCAGAAAAAATCACGAAGAAGTGAGGGAGAAAGAACATTTTCGGCCTTAATCATCATTAATTGGGGTCTAAGGAACAGAAAAGTGTTCCTTTAATTTTTGCTGAAACTTTGTTTCACACAGTAAACTAAAGAAAAATGTTGAAGCATTTGCAGTTTTTCCCAAATTCACGGAATTCACGGCAATTTTAAAAAAAGAAAAAAAACTTCATTTCTCGATACTTTGTGGAACCAATTTAGAAAATGGAAGAAAATTTTTTTCAAAGAAATAGTGCAAGAACCTCATAGTAAATTTATTTAAGTTTACGAATCCCATCATCCGCTCGATGTGCGATCAGTAATTCCTGAGATATTGGCGTTTAAAGGCAAAAGGGTATTTTTCGATTCAATTGACACTTTCTCAGCAAAAAATAATCATGAGAAATAAAAAAAATTGAAACTCGAAGGCCACACTGCGCGATCTTGATAAGGGTTGAGTCGAGAAAAATTATTTGAAGTCCGTAGACCAATTTGGAAAAATGAAAAATAATGGAAAAAAAATCCGCTTTTAACCTTCTTATCTCGTTATAACGAATAGTCAAAAAAAATTTCATCTCAAGATTTCAGAGGTGGAGACTTCAAGCTTTGGAATCATTTTTTTTATTCCGATCCAATGATTTTTCGGAAAATTACAGCCATTTGAAAATCACGAAGAAAAACGACAAAATTTACTGTTTCCTCAATTTTTTTGCTGAGTGATATGTATAAATTTCATAGAAAACATCTTCATGAAATTTTATTTTGTAAAGACGTTTTCTTTAGAAGCACTTCTGTGAGATAACTATCTCGCAGAAGTATTTCCTGTAAGAACCTCATACCTAATTTATTAATAATTAATGAAAGAAAAATAATAAGGCAAATAATGAATAAAAGAGAAAAGAAAAATAGAAGGCGCAAAGAAGAAGCATTAAATTGAAACGCGAAGAAGAAATAGAATTCGAAGGGACAGCACCGAACGTCAAAGTGAAGGGGAACTGTAGTACCGCCGCCGCCGATAGGTCGCGCACCGTCGGAATCCCGTCCGTAAGCGGAGTTTGACGAAAAGTGCATATAAGCGAGATCGCGGCGCAGTTCGACACACTTATCTGAGAAACAGATTTCCTTGCTGTCGGAACCGGACAATGGCTCCCACGGCTAAAGTCTGCATTTTTATTAACACTGTTTGGAGTTCTCCATCCAGCTATTTTTCAAAGGATAACTATTCAAATAAATAGAATAAATAAAGCATTCAACTGAGAGATAAAATCTTTGTAAAAAGTCACTTTATAAGAAATATCTCTATAAAATTCTATTTTATAAAGACATTTTCTATAAAGAATTAATTTATAGAATAGGATTCATACAAAAAATATTAATGGTATTTTATATCTTTTGCTTCCCTCTATAAAAATTTTTTTTATAAGAATCGCCTTTATAACACAAAATTTTATAAAGGATGAAAACTACGATGAGAACTCCACAAGAAAATCTTTATAAGAAAAGCTCCAATTTCTTATAAAACACGTTTTATAAAGAATTCTTTATAAAGTCTTTCCATACGTGATAGATTTCTCAGAATTCCAAGGTGGTTCTAGGGAGGTAAATTCTGAGAAATAGCATCATATGGCTTTCTCAGAATTCCCGGGAGACTCAAGGCTAGCAGAATTCCGAGGTGATTCTAGGAAGGTAAATTCTGAGAAATGGCATCATATGGCTTTCTCAGAATTCCCGGGAGACTCAAGGCTAGAGAATTCTTGGAAATCCCAGGGGAATGACAAAATATCAGTTTCTTGGAAATGTAAGGACGCTCCAAGAGAAGGAGAAGGAATCATAAAGAATTCACAGAAATTATAAAACAATGTTTTTTGTGGGGTTTTTGAAAACAAATGATTCTTGACACTCTATGATATAGCGAGTACAGATCATTCATCATTACTGTTGGTTCATCATTTGTAGTATAAACAAGCAGAAGCCTCACTCTCGGTGCGTTATCTGCAAACCCCACTCCTTGTGCGACATTTAATATTTTGCCAATTCGATTGGCAAAATGCTTCCGAATGGAATTCATCTATGGTGAATCGAATCGCTATTCATGTATCTCATTACTAAAAAAATAACATTATTCTCGCAACAAATACGCACTCCTATATTCCTGCAAATATTGCTCCAGACTGTATCGATCTGTTCAGGATTCCATCTGCGATACTTGGAATCTACTTGGAACTCGAAATCTCAGCTCAGAATAATCGATTACATTGCAATAATATCATATCGTACATAAAAATTCAATATTAGATGAAAATTCAGATCCTACGATGAAACCTAAAAATTGACGTTTGGGTTCCAAATAGGATTTCTATTCTTTCTGATTGTGGTCAGAATGAAAACGTACTCATCTTTTAGAAAAAACTGTCTACTTTCGAATAGTGAAATAAAAAATAGTAGTGTTCCAAGGGAGAAAGCTAAGAAAAACCGTGATTTTTGACAAAACTAATTTATCGAACATCCTCACAAAAGACTTCTTCTGGAAAATCTGAAATTATCACCATTTGTGGAGATCAGTGAGATGAATCTTTTAAGCTGAACTCATATGTAATCGCTTGGAGGGTTTTCGGGATATGACCTCTTGTCATAAAATGGTTTTTGGCTCATATCTCAAAGACTACTGGAGCGATTTCGCCCAATTTCAATACCAAACTTTTCGTTCATTAGATGCACAAACTGGCGAAATTTGAAGTCCCTAACTCAAATAGTTTTTGAGCTATCGTGTATAGTAAATTCAGGATAAAAAACACTGTAATTGAAATTATCTGCCAACGAAAAATCTGAGCAGAATTTACCCCGAGTAAAAATTATGAGTTCAAATGAGATGTATTCCTTTGCTGAGAGTGAGGACTGTGAATCAATTTTTCGCGGAGAAAAATCGAAAAAACGATTTTTCGAAAATTTGAGTTTTCTCGAAAAGTACTCAACCGATTCCGCTCAAATTTCACTGACAGTAATTTGCATGGGGAGGGAAAGTACTGTTGAATTTTCAGCTCACCAAGTATTACCGTTGTTGAGCAATGAGCTGACATCTGTCACACATACTGTGACGGTAGTAAAAGGGGTGGGGGGAACAAACTCGTGGCTCTGAGACCACGAGTTAGAGAGAAGTAAAGGGAAAGCATACGTGCGCTCCCATTGGCTGAGAGAGAGCTGGTGGGGGTAAACCCAGCGCGTAGGGTCTGGGCTGCGAGTATATAAGGAGCTCGCAGCGCAGACTGAAGTCACTCGTCCCTCGCCAACGGTGGAAGACACCGGAGGCTCTCCAACGGGCTCACGCCCCGAGGAATCTCGAGCAACGGTGAATAGCCCGAGCAAAGCAACGGTGAATAGCCCGAGCGACTTCCCATAACGACGACATAGGCCGTGCATTAGCCAGCCAACCAGAGAACAGCTGCTACAGCAGAGAGAAGGGGAACCCAGGAGTGGGGGGGGAGCGGCGCCACCAGCAGAGAAGGATATATAAGAAGCCGGCAGCGCAGAGAAGAGTCAGTCGACTGCCGCTTGCGGCAGAAGACTCATCACGCGACGGCGATCAGCCCGAGCGAAACCCTTTCCTTACTAAACGACGGCGATAAGCCCGAGTGAGTTTTATGCAACGGTGAAGAGCCCGCGCAAAATCCCTTTTAGCGACGGCGAAGAGCCCAAGCGAGTTTCCCGCAACGGTGAAGAGCCCAAGCGATTCAATATAATAAAAATATTTTCTGTGAATAATCCGTAAAATATTCTATAACAATAAGAGAGACTCTGAGAGCGCTTCCAAGCGTAGGTGGACGCTCCAGGTCTTAGGGTGGCGAACTCAAATACGCAGAAGAGGACCAGGATCCGCACGAAGAGGACATCGCCATCGGCCCCGGATTTATTAATGAAATTACTACTAAAATCGTAAAATAAAAGGGTTAATCATTCATAAACATAAATAATTGAGATAAAATTCTAAGAATAAAGATTCTTCATGTAACGGAGGATAAATGCTCCTCTTCAAATCACTTGTAAATATTTGAATAAATATGATTCTTTAGAGCATAACCAATTCGTGTCGACTACATCATTCAAAACTCTAGATATAAGTCTCTCTGGTTCGTGGACAAAGACCCATCCACTCTTCTCGTATAGACGGCCAAAAAGTGGTACGTTACAATACACACACATACATACAGACATTTTTTTAGAAAGTCATTTCTCGATGTTTTGGATCATTCTGAGTCATATTCCGATCAACTTTCGAAATCGGGAAAAATGCTTCCCTTCGGAAGCAAGAACCTCCAGTCGGGAGAGTAATGATCAGACAGAAGCTGGAGACGTCTGAAATAAGTAATCCTCTGTAGAGTGATCTTATTGTGGATAGTCACACATCATGAGTGCTAAGAAAATTGAAATTATTATGGGCATCCAAGGATTCAAAGGTGCAAATTATGAATTCATTGTAAGGGAAATAGCTGTCATGTACCTCATACGTGATTCCAACAAAGCCACTGGACTTTCGAACGTCATTTTTAGTCCACCATATCCATGGAGTTCATTATCATTCCAGAATAAATTGCTGAATCGTTGGCGTTAACAGAAGCTCCACGGTTTGCCATGGGACTTGAATGGAATATCATACAGCGAGGTGAATCAAGTCCTCAAAAAACTGCTTTACTCAGTTACTATTATTTATGTTAAAGGATCAAACAATAGTATTTACAAATAAAAATATACCTTCATATTGTATTCAATTTTATATCATTTATTCAAATCTCAATCCAATACATAATGAATATTAAGTAAGTTTTCTTATATTACCACTGAGGACACTGTACTCAACTATCCGATCATGTAGAATCAAACAATATGCAGAGATCGATGGGTTGAATTCATCTGTCGATTCAAATTCTAAACGAATATCGACAGGGCCTGATTACAATGATTCACTTTGTTTTGAACAATCAATGACGATTAATGGAGCATACACTCATACACGCCATTAAACAAATAAATTTATTAATAAATTAATTTTTATTAATAAATTTTTAAGAGAATCAAGTTCCGGAAAAAATACGTAATGCGCAAGCAGGATTTGAACCCACGACCCTCTGATTACATGTCAGGTGCTCTACCGCTGAGCTATTGCGAGTTACTATATTTATCATCGAATTTTTGATTCTCACATCTTTTCTCCACCTCAGCAAAAAAATTAAGGGAACGGTAAATTTTGTCAGTTTTTTGCTTGATTTTCAAATGGCTGGAACTTTGCCAAAAATGATCGTATCAGAATAGAAAAAAATCGTTGGAAAGCTTGAAGTCTCTCCTCTTGAAATCTTGAGATAAAAATTTTTCATGACCATTCGTTATAACGAGATAGGAGAATTGAAAGCTGAAAATTTTTTTTTCTTTTTTTTTCATTTTTTCAACTTGTTCCACGGACTTCAAAAAAATTTTCTCGACTTAACCCTTATGAGGATCGTGTAGCCTGGGCTTCAATTTCTTTTTTTTTCCCTACGACCCTTTGTTGCTGAGATGTTGTCAATTGAATCAAAAAACACCCTTTTGTCTTTAATCGTCGATATCTCAGGAACTACTGATCGCACAGCGAGCGGATGATGAGATTCGTAAACTTGAATAAATTTCTTGTGAGATTCTTCCACTGCTTGATTGAGAAAAAATTTTCTTCCAATTTTACAATTGGTTCGAAAAAGTACCAAAAAATTGAGTTTTTTTCCTTTTTTGAAAATTGCCCTGCATTTTGCGAATTTTGCGAAACGATAAAATTCAACGAATTTTGCACAAAAAATCACGGTAAAATAACGGAGAAAAAAAATTTTCGGCCCTAATCATCATTAATTGATGTTTAGGGCACAAAAAAGTGTTCCTTTAATTTTTGCTGAAACTTTGTTCGTTCGGGGAAAAAAAACGGTCGAACCGATTGGCTTGAAAATTTAGGGGGTGTTCCAGCACACATTGAACTAGAGAAAAACGTTGAAACATTTTCAATTTTCGCAAAATTCGCAAAATGCAGGGCAATTTTCAAAAAGGAAAAAAACGCAATTTTTTGGTATTTTTTCGAACCAATTTTAAAATTAGAAGAAAATTTTTTTTTAATCAAGCAATGCAAGAATCTCGCAGGAAATTTATTCAAGTTTACGAATTTCATCATTCGCTTGCTGTGCAATCAGTAGTTCCTGAGATATCGACGATTAAAGACAAAAGGGTGTTTTTTGATTCAATCGACAATATCTCAGCAACAAAGGATCGTAGGGGAAAACAAAAAGAAAGAAATTGAAGCTGAAAGACCAGGCTAGACGATCCTCATAAGGGTTAAGTCGAGAAAATTTTTTTGAAGTCCGTGGAACAAGTTGAAAAAATGAAAAAAAAAGAAAAAAAAAAATTTCCACTTCCAACTCTCCTACCTCGTTATAACAAATCGTCATAAAAAATTTTCATCTCAAGATTTCAATAGTAGAGACTTCAAGCTTTCCAACGATTTTTTTTTTATTCTGATATGATCATTTTTGGCGAAGTTACAGCCATTTGAAAATCAAGCAAAAAACTGACAAAATTTACCGTTCCCTTAATTTTTTTGCTGGGTGTAAATTAATTTTTATTAATAAATTTTTTCAGGGAATCAAATTCCGGAAAAAATATGTAATGCGCAAGCAGGATTTGAACATGAAAAAATGGAATAAATTATAATGTTTTCATTTTCATATAGAAATATGTATATTGGTTTGTTAAAATATATTTAGGTGCGTTTCAATTCAATGATGACCATCTGATCTTCGAAAATTACTAAGTTATGAAAGTTTGGTTTCGAAATGAGTGCTCTTGCTCGATATCGACCTTCCCACTTAGTAACTAATTTAACATCCTTCTATTTCCGTTCGTTCTCCATAGTTTCACCAAAAACTGCATTATTCATCAATTTGAAGAAGTTTTTTTCAAATTCATTTCTCGCCTGCTTACGTAATTCTGTATTCAAAGTAACGTACGGTTTCAACCATGCTGCTTGTCTGAATCTCAGGATTCGATGAATTTTTACTAATTTTATTCCCAGGGCCAAACATTGTTCCAAATTACGATAGTTTATTACATATTTTTTTTTTGGATATAAGGTAGTCATCAACTTTGATTTTTTACTGTTGAGAGGAGTGTGATGCTCCGGACATAGAGGTAAATCTTTATGATTTTGATATAATTCTTCAGGATATTCAAGATCAGCTTCTAGGATGTATCCAAAGATGGAATTATCTGGATTTCAATAATTTCCCCGGAATTCTACACAGCTGCAAGGCAATCAAACGATTCAGCTTTCACCTTTTCCTCAAAATAATAATACTTTCCACCTTTAGATTTTCTACATTTATTCTATCACACGAAAACAGTCCTTGAAGCAGTTTATTACTTCAAGTACTATAGCAGCCCCGCTGTTTTTATGATTATCACTTCTAATCCCTAAAAATTACGTGACCTCCCCTCACTAATCCTCTGCAACCGGTGTCCTTAACTACCTCATTAAACGGACCCAAACATTACCACCACCACCACCTGTGGGAAAAACCCAAACACCCCCACTAATACTTAGGGAAAAACCCAACTTCCACCAATACCGAAAGAGCACGCCCTTCCTAACTATTTCCAACCAATCACAGAAACCTTACTTCCCGAAACCTGAACCTCGGCAGCTGCATCAAATTTCTGTATATATATCCTGCAATTCCCAAACTTCAGTCAGTTACCAATCTACTAACAGTGAGAATCTTGTTAGTAAAGCCCTCTCTTGAGTTGAACGTCTTGCTCTGTAGAAATATACAGTTATATCAACATTTGAATTCGTCTTTAATAGTTCAACTTCTGTATAATTTATAAGTATTATATTTGAATAAATATTTGTTTATTTTAAATTCATCAACGGTCTCAGAGAAATTTATTGGATTCACCTCAAGTAACGATCCGAGAAATTTGAAGTTCCCCCCTACCATTAAGACGGGAACAGGAATCCTTCCTACGAGGTAATTTATCTTCTTCCAATTTCTCCCAACTATCAATATACTCATAAGAGAAAATAGCCTTTTAGTTTCTAGTTCAAATTTCACTTGACTGTTGTGAATTTTCTTGGTAATCCTCTTATCATTATCATCCAAAAATGATGCAAGTTTTTCGAGACTAGTAGGCATGAATCAGAATGAGTCTATGAATCGTAGGCATACATTTGTGGTTTCGATATATTTACTGAAAGATATATATCTTTCTTTATTATGAGCTTATCTCAGCACAAGCAACAATTACTTCAAATCATAAACAAGAATAACATCTATTCCTAATTATAAAACTTTCAGAGCTGACTGTACCGGTGCCACGGGAAGAGGAGTTGCCGTAGCTGTATATAATTCCCTTCAATTCAATCCTCTTCCTACCCCAACCTCCTTAACCGAAGTCGTGGGCATCACCTTAGTCACAAAAACCAAAAACATAAACATATACTCCCTGTATAACTCACCCACCACCGACCTCGACATCCCTCTCATTTCCTCTCTCCTCTCTAATCCTCTCCCTACAATGATTGCAGGGGACTTCAACTCCAAAGATCCCACCAGGACCGCTTCTACATCAAACACCTCAGGCATTCTTCTAGCAGATTTCATCACTGACTCCCCCCACCACCTTTACGCTCCCTCTGAACCCACGTATTACCCCCGCTCCAGCGCAACTCCCAGCCCCCTCGATCTGCTTCTTACAAGCTCCTCCACAATTATAAACAAATTCAATGTCCTAGACGACTACCCCTCAGATCATCTCCCGCTGCACTTCTCAATATTCTGCCTCCCCATCCCCAAGCCTCCTCCTCACATCCTCAATTTCCGAAAAGCCGACTGGCAACTCTTCAAAAGGGACGTCGACGATGCTATCCCCACTGCAAACCCCTAGTTAACTACCACAGAGGACATAGATAATCAAATCCTCTCCTTCACTTGTCTCATCACAACATCCGTCGAAAAATATATCCCCAAAACAACACCAAGACCCTTCAACCCCCCTCTACCCGCCCCTCTATCCTCAAACTCATAAAAACAAAAAATTCACTCCGTAAACTATGGCAAAAAACACGTGACCCAATTCATAAACCTATACTTAACCAACTCGCACGTGACATCAGAGCCCATCTGCTGCACTTGACTCAAAAAAACTGGAACAATCACCTCCAAAATTCCGAAAATAATCCAAATTCAATCTGGAAGATTGTGAAATCCTTCAACAATCACTCTAACTCGGAAATCCCTCCCCTCAAACACAACAACGCCACGGCCATTACCGACATTGAAAAATCTGATGCCCTCTGCACTCACTATGCAAACATACACGCCCAAGCACTTGATAGGGGCCTCCCCGAAATTGATCTCAAAATTGACCAGGAACTACACCCATTCCTGCAATCTGCCACCCCTCCATCTTCTCTCCCTCCCCCCCGAAGCCCTTACTTTGCCTTGCGAGGTCTCTTCCATTATAGCCAAACTAAAGTCCCGCTCGGTTCCTGGCCCTGACTCCATCCCTACCACAGTCATTGAACATCTGCCCAAGAAAGCCATCGTTCTCCTAGTGAGAATAATCAACGCCTGCATCGTCCTTCACTATTTTCCCAAAAACTGGGAAACCCCATTCTCAAGCCCTCAAAATCACCCTACCACCCGGTCAGCTACCGCCCCATGAGTCTTTTCAACTCTTTCTCTAAAATAGCAGAAAAAATAATTCTTGCTCGGCTGAGCAAAGCCATCATTGAACGGGGACTTCTCCCAAAAACGCAGTTCGGCTTCAGAGCTAAACACTTCATACTGCATCAGCTTCTGCGCATTACGAATCACGTTGACTTAGCAGCGAAAAAGAAACTATGTACAGCCCTTCTCCTCCTTGACTGCAAGAAGGCTTTGGACTCAGTATAGCACCAAGGCCTATTACACAGATTATACTCCCTAAATATTCCCCCCTATATTTGTAAACTCCTACACTCCTATCTCCTCAATCGCTCGATCAGAGTCCGAGTCGGTTCCTCCCTCTCTAACCCAAATCCCATAGTCGCAGGAGTCCCCCAGGGCTCCGTGCTCGCCCCAACCTTATTCAAACTCTACATCGCCCATTTATTCCATAATCACCCTCCACTGGCCCACATAGCCGGCTTCGCTAACGACCTTGCGATTCTTGCGTCCAGCACTTCCACCCAATACGCCATCAATAAATTAATAAACGTTGAAGAAAAAATCATCAACCAACTCAAAGAACTCAAAATAAATGTAAACGTCCCAAAAACCCAATGTACCCTCTTCTCTTCCGCCAAAACCCATATAATAACTCTTCACCTAGATAATGAGGAAATCAAAATCACCAACATCGTTACTTACCTCGGTGCGACGATCGATAGTAGACTGATTTGGAACCACCATATCAAAATGAAAGTATCACTTACCAAAATCGAGAGCTCTGTCCCAAAAAACCAAAATTGAAGTATACAAAACCATTGTAAGACCAGTAATAACGTATGCTGCCCCAATTTTGCACAACGCAGCTCCCACATTGCTTGCTCAACCACAGATCACACAAAATAAATTTCTCCGCGTCATTAATAATGCCTATCGCTCTACCCCCATTCCCACTCTTCATGAAATTTCCAACATGGACTTACTCAAAACCCACATCCTATCCCTAACCCAAAAATTCACCGACAACCTCCCAATGCACCCAAATCATCTAGTTAAAAAAATTGATCCTCGCATCTTATCTAAATGGTCGACTAATCGCCGTTAACTTCCTCCTCCCACTCATTGAGTAATAGGGTTTTCCACGTGCTTTTCTCTATCCAGTATCTCACTTTCATAATCACTCATTAAGATATCTTATATTACACCATTAAGCTATGTATGTAAAAGGCCCTGGGCTGGTACTATATCTTCTAAACACTTTGTACTATCATTGCTCAATTGTTAATTGTTAACTTGTTGTAATGTATATATATTCTATGTTAATAAAATCTATTGAAATTGAAATCTTTCTTTATTCACAGGTAGAATTTTCATCCCTCCTTCAAATTCTGTAACCGAAGCTTTGATGAGAAAATGTGAATCCTATCCACAGAGATTATGAAATACTACTGGTATATCGAGAGAGTCCTTGTAATTCAAATTACATCCAGCGTGAGCAGCACCTCGATATTCACCAGTGAAATGGCAGTGATCACGGTGTTTTCTATCAAAAGTACTGAATGATCTACCACAAATGTTGCATTCTTCTGCTAACTGGAATTGCATTTGTTGATCAGTTGTGAGAGACTCTATGGGGATGATTGTATTTAGATAAGAATTTATCATATGAGCATGCTCTCGAAGTTCATTAATGAACCAAGTAATACATTCAGGTCCTCGTTTCATATTGAATTGAGATAAAGAGTCATCATATGCACAATGTAGATAATATGCTATGCTATATGGAATGTGTATTTCAGTTTCACCATCATCATCATCATCATCATCATTCTTGACAGGTTTGAGAATTGACTCAAGATCGGCATATATAACACATGGTACTGACTTTTTGAATTTATAGTTTCTGAATTTCAGAATACTAGTTTCTTCAGTGGGTAGAATCATCCTACAATCGCTTAGGCTTGCATAATCCTGTTTGTGTTTTTCGAAAGAGTCCAGATGTCTGAAATGATTCAAACATCGATCGCAAATTAATGCTTGATGTTGACTATTGGAAATTTGTTTACTTATCACGCGGGATACATTTTTGATTTACGCGAAATGGTAAATTGGTTCAGCCTTGGAGTTTTTCAAATTACTCTCAACTATGAGCAAGTGGATTGTTTTTTTCTCAGTAACGTGTTTGCTCAAATAAATTGGCACGACTTCCTGACAATTCTCATGCATTGTATCCAAAGCGTAAACATTGATTGAAAAATCATTCAATTTTTCAAATTTTGGAATATCTGTCAACATTATAGGGAATTCGATATCTTCGTATTTACATACATTCCGGAAATGTGTATACGAACTCTGGCGATTGCTATGAGTTTTTGCCGGATGAAGCGCAGCAGTACACTCCAAAGAAAGCAGAACTCATCATCATTCTTTATATTCACAACAGCTTTTTTCTCCATATACTTTCAGACAATTCTATGAATGTGGATGTTCCACCTCGTAAAGGTATATATCTATTGATATTTACCATGAGATTGATAACTTCAATCATCGTCCATCCAGAATCACGCTGCTTAAATTCCTCCACTTTGTTCAATAATCAATTATGTTCTCGTTGAACCACTCATTGATATCTGTAGTAGCTAAGATTGCGTTATTTGCTGTGGTGAAGTGTTTTCTTTCTTTTTGATTTTCACCATCACGAATAATTTCAAATTTATATGCTAATATAACGTTGACTTTAATATTTCCTTCTGTGCGTAATATATTTCGGAAACAAGTGAAGCAAATGGAGTAAGTTTATTATCACACAAGTTCGGAGTCGATTCTGAAAGGCGCATTCTACTTCTCACCATTGGACTCTATCACTTCTCTTATTCTTTATGCGTCTCCTCTTCTCAGGTCCAAGACGACCACCAGCTCGTGCCAAAGTTTTGAATCTCTCAATTATTATTTTGCGGATTGATATTGGTACTTGAAGTCTCACTCGCTCACCTACAGATGATGATGATGCACAGTTCCTTAGTAGTTTGTTCAATTTTCGTACTGTTGTATGTCCATGATCGAACCATTTCTTAACTGTTTCTGGAGATTCTTTCTGGCATAATTTGTATGCCTCCTCCATAACAGATGATAGCCTTATACAATTTTTCGAATCCATTCCGTCACAGTTGCAGCTGTCTGTCTTTCTGAGAGCAACTGAGTTCATGAATATCATGCATGGAGTATTTATATCCATCTCTGTATTGTTATCGTTATTAATGAGAAGTGATATGATGCTTAATGATATCACTATGACGCTCATCAAATTTCAGGAGAAAATATATGAATCATAAGTTCTGAGAAATGCAGTGAATCATAGTTAATTTCTTTGTCTGAGTCATTTCTCACGCTCCTATAACACGCATGACCGGTATATAAAGACAACTGAAGGGAGATCAACCATCAGTCCATCCAGAAATTTCGTACTGTAACAGTGAATCTTACTTGGTTGAATGTCAACGAAACTTGCTCAAACACATCATGGATCTGACTAAGCTGAATGAAATGAGCCGTTGGATGGGTTATAGGGATGGTAAAATCGATTCCGATTCTACTCGTGAATCGATTTTTTCGTTGAAAGAATCGATTATTTGGAATCTATTCTCAATTTCCAGAATCGATCAAGCATCGATTCTAAGTCTTCGATTTTTTGATGTCGGAGGTGGAATCGACATGGGCAGCACAGATACCAAATGAAACCGAAGTCCACGTGTTTCCAGCAGCTTCACTATATTGCCGTACTGGCGAAAGAGGGAACATGGAGATCGTTGGTAACCGAATCCCCTCTCCACGGTGCTTTCTCTTATTCTTCTGGCTGCGACCAATGGCATAGTGCCCTATAGAAACATCATAGATGCCATTGATCAGAACCAGAATAGTAAATGAAAGCTTCCTCACTCTCCACGTCATTCTTTTGCAAAATAATCAATAATATGATAGTGACGAAGCAGGCGGGTCACCCATTGAATTGAGGCAATTCATCGATTGGCCATCAGTTGCCAGAAAGATTAATTCAGATCCCATTATTATCTGGAGGTTCCCTCAAACATGGATACCTACACCTCTCAACACTATCTAAAAAATATTTAACGATTGTGGCAACGTCAACTCCATGTGAGTAGCTGATTTCACATACCGATCTGATTGCAAATCAGCTTCGCAGTAGACTAACGCCCGATCATCTGAATATGTTGCTTTTTCTGAGATCAGTTCCACAAAACATGTGGTAACTATAATTTTTCCGTTAACTTTTTGTTCTTAACATAATTTTGTTGGATTTCTAAATGGATATTATTGAAAGTTTATAATGAAAATTACTAAAAATCATATATTCCTGATGTACTATTGCTTTATCCCGCTTGGCTCTCTTAAATTACAATGATCATAATTTTCTTCGATTGAAATCAATCTTGAGCTCAGGAATCGATTAGAATCGAAAGAATCGATTCTCGTAGTCGATTAATCGATTCTGAGAATGGAAAGGATTGAAAAGAGAATCGGAATCGAGAATCGATTCTTCGATGAATTCTTCCATCCCTAATGGGTTATTCACCGACTAAGAAAATGATAGAGCTGAAAGCAAATACAAATTACGAAATGACTGAGCTGAGATGGGTTAAAACCAAATTTGGAGATCAACTGATTGCTGCTTTGAATAACGAGTTCACTGTATTCTTACCCGGTCGAATTATGAAATTCCTCTAAGAAAATCAAACGCAAGTACATCAGATGCAGCAAGCTATAGGAAAAAAACGATTACATCTGCATTTCGTTGGTGGTAAATTCAGTGAATGTGAATTCAAATTTATATAGCCTGTATGGATCATCGTCATCGTCATCATCATAATCGTTCTTATTGCAATTGATATGTTTCATCTGACATTGAAACTATGAGAAAAGAATATGCGAATTGTTTCATTTTTTTTTCTAAATGAAGAATTTCATTCATTCAATATGCTTTTTCCCTAGTTTCATTGTTTTTCTTTCCTTCCTTGAATTAAAAAAAAAAACAATTGAATTCTATTCTATTCCCTTTCTAATTCTATTCGTATTTAGGTTGATTTTTTCTTTCATCTCATAATTATCGTAATTGACAACTAATCATAAATAGAAGATAAGAAGATGCATAAATAATGGAGAGATAAGTTGATGTTGCGTTGGAGTTCATTCATTCTTGAATTTGACTGTTCTATTGTTATAGGAAAGAAAATACTATCTGTTCAAATTATTGTGAAGATACTTTTAATGAGATGCCATTATAGTGAATAAAAAAAACCACATAGGGCGAAATAAGAAGAAAGGGATGTATCCATAATTGATTGATGAGAACACTTCAAGATTGATTTTTTTTTCAGTTTATTGTGACATCAATACGATTTTTTTCCTCGATTCTGATTTGTTTTTTTTTCATACACTCTTGAATAGATGAGATGTAACAATGAAGTAGTGTAGTTCGTGGAAATGGTTCAATTTCATTGAATACAATTTTTTATTGTTATTATAATTATAGTAATTATGTAGCAATTATATTATTACATGAATAATTGGTTATGGATAAGAGACAAAAACTCGTCAATGATAATAAGAATGTGGAAAAAAAAATAAAATAAGAAAAACTTCAGAATAAAATGATTATGATTTTTTTGCTCTTTCAATCAGAGTGATGACCATCCTCATCATCATCAGAGTCTTCCACGAGTATTACTTTATTCAACTGCTGTTCTGCACGTTTCGCTGCAATTTTATCCATATCTTCCTCCTCCTCTTCGAATCTTTCATCTGCTAGTGAATTGGAATCCTCAGCTTTCTTCTTAATTTCCGCTTGGAGCTTTAAAGTATTCTTTACTCTAAGTTTTGGAAGTTCGAGATCGAGAGTCATCGAAGATTTTTTAACAGCAAGTAGATTAGCCATTTGATCTTTCTTCGGAGCTGCTGCTGCGGCTAGTGTTGTTGTTTGAGCGGCTCTGTGAATAGTATCAACGATGTCTGTACACATCGGATGATAGTCACCGCAAGCCTTCTCAAAATCTGAGTGCCCCTCCGCAATATAAAAAGCGTTCCCATGTTCGCATACATGGAAACATGTTGAAATTCCATTCATATTCACCCAGATTAGAAATTCAGGATGGAATTTGTGATACAAAGATTGTGTCAGCTCTGTAATAACTTTCGTGTCGATTGCAACCCATTTGAATGGGATACAGACGCGAATCATTCTCGACATAGTTGATAACGAAGAACTGAAATCAGAAAACACAAATATAAATAAGAAATGATATTTATAATTATTATTATTTTCGTCTTATTCATAATATTATTTCTCATATGAATATCATCTCATTGAGAAATAATATCCACCGTGAAAAAGAAAAAAAACGAGTTTTCAAATTGTTGATTCAAAAATAAATAAATCAATAAATAAATAAGATACGTATTGAAATTGACTGATTTTTCTGTTTGAATAATCAAAATTCGTTAAATTGACAACTTGGAAATGACTAGCCAACAATATATGTTCCGAATTTTCAATATAAAAGAATTTAGATGTTCTCCGCAACTTTTCGTTACAGCAATCATCAAATTAGTAATTAAGTATTTTACTTACTGGAAAACATCCTGGATGGGGAAAGAAGAACTTGAAGTTTTTCACTTTTCTTTCTTTAAAACTCTCCTTCAAATTATCCATTGAACAGTGAAGAGAATTCAAATTTTTCTTCCTATCTGAACACTTGAAGAATCACCTGATTGCTGCTCTATAATTCTGATGAGGTGCTCAGTGTTGAGATGATTTCAAATTGAAGCGAAAAACTCGAGGGAGGCTCATATATTGTTGAATTTGCCTGAGTTTACATGCACGTGGAGGTGATATCATTAGGAGTGAAAAAAAAATTCCGTGAGAAATGAAATGTTCAAAATGGGATGGAAATGATTTTTCATAGAATTAGACAAGATACTCGCCTCATCAACTAGGGTTCATTGGCTACGAGTTTCGCATTACCGTGATAAAATACAGTGAAAGAAATGCGTGAGAATAATTAAAAAAAAGATCAAGTGTTTATTCGCCTGACTGAATCGTCTCTTGTTCACATGCAGATGATGATACACAGTAGAAAAAGAAGGAATTTTCGAAAACTGAGATGAAGTGAATTTTAAATCGAATAAGACAAGACTCGCCTCATCAGCTGAGATTCATTGGCTGCGGATATCTCATCACATGTAATAAGATGCAGCGAAAGAAATGCGTGAAAATTATTTTGAAAAATCAACTGTTCATTTACTTGATTGAATTGTCTCTTGTCAATTATTATCACACGTTTCTTCACTGCATCTTATCGTAGGCAATAGAATATCTGCAGGTAATGAACCTCAGTTCATGAGCTGAGTTCATCTCATTCTATTAAAAATTGACTTTATCTCATTTTCTAATTTTTTATTTTCATTTTTACTTGAGTGCATCATCTGCACATGCATGTAACTGAAAAAATGATTCAATTAAATGAATAAACACTTGATCTTTTTTAAGTATTCTCACACATTTCTTTCGCTGCATCTCATTGCATGTAATGAGATATCTAGAGATATCGACACGTGTCTGTAACCAAGAGACAATTCAATGGAGCAAATAATGCATTTATTCACTACATCTTATTGCAGATAATGCGAGACTTGTAGCCAATGACCTTCATTCGACAGGCTGACTCTTGTCTCAGGTGATTAAGAATTATTTCCATCTCATTTCTCTTTTCTCGTGAAAATTTCACTCATAGTGCATCATCTGCACTTGCATGTGAACAAAAAACAATTCAATAGAATAATAGACACCTGATCTTTTGAATTATTCTCACGCATTTGTTTTTGCTACTTCTTATCATGTGTAATGAAATATTTGCAGCCAATGAACCTTAGTTGATGAGCTGACGCCACGTGCAGATGATGATGACAACAATAAAAATGCGTGAGAATAATTTAAATGAAAAAAAAAAATTTATTCGAAAATTCTACTCAGCCCTTTAAGAGTGAAAACTCTTGAAGTGATTTCAGAATTCTCACGAGTTAATATTTCGTGATTTCCGAAAATTGTTGCACCCTAACGATTTCCGAAGTCCCAGAAATCAATATTCCATGATTCCCAGAATTTTCCCTTCCTAGAAAATCCAAAAATTCAAAGAAATTAGTATTTCATGATTTCCTGGAATTTTCCCTTCCTAGAAAATCCATGTGAAATTATCAACTTCCAATTCTAGAGCAATCCCAGGATGACTCATCGACTGGTCTAGAATCGGCCTAGCATACTTACTATAGTAGTGTTCCTAGGCAGAAAGTTGAGAAAAACCGTGATTTTTGAAGAAACTAATTTATCGAACACCTTCACGAAAGACTTCTCCTGAAAAATCTGAAATTCTTACTATTTGTGGGGCTCATTGAGATGAATCTTTTAAGCTGAACTTGGATGTAATCGCTTGGATAGTTTTCGAGACATAACCTCTTTTCATAAAATGGTTTTTGGCCAATATCTCAAAGACCACTGGAGCGATTTCGCCCAATTTCAATACCAAACTTTTCGTTCATTAGATGCACAAACTGGTGAAATTCGAAGTCTCTAACTCGAATAGTTTTTGAGCTATCGTGTATAGTCAATTCACGATAAAAAATGCTGTAATTGAAATTATCTGCAAACGAAAAATCTCAGCAAAATTTACCCCGAGTGAAAATTGTGAGTTCAATACGTATGAAAAAAGTGTATAGGGAGTTCTTATAGGACATTCCTATAGGAAAATCGTATAGCGAAGCGTATACATCTGCGTATATGGAATTCGGATATTTCCTATATGATTGGAATTTGTTGTGTTTCTATACGCAAATTAGAGTTTATACAATTCATTTCTATACGAATGAAATCTAATTTGCGTATAGAAACACAACAAATTCCATTCGTAGAGAAAATATCCGAGTTCCATACACGCAGATGTATATGCTTCGCTATACGATTTTCCTACAGGAATGTCCTATAGGAACTTCCTATACACTTTTTTCATACGTGAAATGAGAAATATTCCATCGCTGAGAGTGGTGGGCTGTGAATCAGTTTTTCGCGGAGAAAATTCGAAAAAACGATTTTTTGAAAATTTGAGTTTTCCCGAAAAGTACTTAACCGATTTCGCTCAAATTTCACTGACAGCAATTTGCATGGGGAGGGAAAGTACTGTTGAATTGTCAGCTCACCAAGTAATACCGTTGCGGAGCAATGATATCTGTCGCACATACACACACACTCACACATATATACAGACATTTTTTTAAAATATCATTTATCGGCGTTTTGGATCATTCTGAGTCATATTCCGATGAAATCTCGAAATCGAAAATAATTGCGTTTACAATGCTTCCATTCAGAAGCAAAAACAATCAATTTTTCAATCATAAATGGAAGAACCTACGACAAATCTGAAAAATTGAAGTTCGGGTTCCGAATAGGATTTCTATCCTTTCTGATTATCGTCAGAATGAAAAGGTACTCATTTTGTAGAAAAAATTGTCTACCTTTGAATGGCGGAATAGAACTCTTACAAGAGACTTTTTCTGAAAAATCTGACATTCTCACCATTTGTGGGGCTCATTGAGATGAATCTTTTAGGGTGAACTTGGATGTAATTGCTTCGATAGTTTTCGAGATATAACCTCTTCTCATAAAATGGTTGTTGGCCAATATCTCAGAAACTCCTGAAGCGATTTCGCCCAATTTTAATACTAAATTTTACGTTCATTAGATGCACAAACTGACGAAATATGAAGTCTATAACTCAAATAGTTTTTGAGCTATGGTGTATACAAAATTCAGGATAAAAAATACTGTAATTGAAATTATCTGCAAACAAAAAATCTCAGCAAAATTTACCCCTAGTGAAAATTGTAAGTTCAATTGAGATGTCTTTCATCGCTGAGAGTGTGGGCTGTGAATCAATTTTTCGCGGAGAAAAATCGAAAAAACGATTTTTCGAAAATTGGATTTTTCTCGAAAACTACTCAACCGATTTCGCTTAAATTTCACTGACAGCAATTTGCATGGAGAGGGAAAGTACTGGTAGATCTTCAGCTCACCAAGTATTACCGTTCCAGAGCAACGAGCTGATATCTGTCACACATACACACATACACACACACATACATACAGACATATTTCAGAAAATTGGAAAAAGAAAAGAATTAGAAGAGTTGGGAACCATTCACGAGGATCTATGAAAATTGGCTAAATTATTTAGGTCTGAATTCAGCACATCCTGAGCACAATTGTTTTACTCGTAAAATAGGCATCTGGGAGGGGAGGAGGGAGTCAATTGAACCAGTCGATTAAAAAATACGAAAAAATTAATAGAAAAAAGTGCCCTTTCAGAATGAGCTCTCAATATATCAGCTGTTGATGTGCCCAGAATTTGGAATAATTATGACTGTTCAACTTTGAAAAATTCCAATTTTTATGATTTTCGGCATGCAAATTTTTTTTCCACTCTCAACGAAATTTTTCATAATATTCTCATTTTCGAATATTATCATGGATTATCAATTCCAATGTCTCAATATAACTATATTCTATCACTTTTAACTCGACGTTAACGGAAATAATTATGTAATAATTTTGAGTGCGCTAATTACCGTCACCAAAACACATGGGGTCATTGAATCATGACCAATACGTCCCTTACCGAAAGCCATATCAAGTAGCTAAAGCAGGAAAGATCGTGCACTAGAAAAACTGTCACTCATACCGATACTTGAGAAAAGTTTAGGAATGGAGACAAAGGAACAAAATAGAAAAAAACCCTAAGAAAATGGATTCCTCAGAAAAATTTGAAAAAATGTAGAGTTATGCAAAAGAATAGAACGAAAATTACTGAATAATAGTGATATAATAACATATTTTTCAGCAAAGTATGCAATAACTGCTATACGGGTTATCTTAGAAGTTATTCATCAAAAAGAATTCATTTTGGCTTCCAATACTTCCGATTTCATTGACGCCAGCTACTGGTTCAATTGTCCCTGAACTAGGAACTGCTGAAGCACTTGACGTGGCGATACAATTATATATTTTGTTCAAATTACAATCATCAGCTGATTAATTCACCAATCAAAAATGATAAGGTTAATAACAAACTACTATTCCATGAAAAAAAAATTATTTATTCCTGAAAATTGTATTTTTAAAAAATTGTGAAAGAATTTTTGGTTCAATTGACCCCCTTCTCCCTTACTGAGGATGGTGGCTCGGAGGAGCAAGTCATCCTCCGTGAAAGGCAAGAAAGATAGAAACAGAACGAGATAGAGAGGGGACGTACTGCCGCCAGCTTCGCTAATGTATGATCCTGGGTGACTCCCCGGGGCAGCGTTTCCCTGTGATATAAAATCAGTAAGCTTTAGTAAATTTCGTTTAAACAATCCAGTAAACAATTTTCCGGGCTGTGCACGGCAAAGTAACGATACCCAAGTGGGCATACTGCGCACATACAATCTGGTTGGGGACTTCCTAGAGTCTTTCTACTTATCCGCACAGAGCTGAATGAAATCCTTAAAATTTTAAAATAGAAAATCGATTGTTCGTGAGAAGTAAAATTCTTTACTTCATTGTAATCTATAAATTTTAATTGGATATATATCTTCTCTTCCACCATTTTTTTTTCAAATGGCGATACAAGCTATTAATCATTTACCGATCTGCCCGCCATAAATTTTCACATTAAAATGTGTCAAACGTACATGGCCTAATGGATGCACTTCACTAAATAAAAACTGACATTTTTCGGCGATATTCGGAAAACAGATATTTCATGGGATGTTTATGTAATCATGAGTTACTGTGCATATATATATATATATATATATATGTATGAGTAATTCCATTACTTTTCAGATGATTTCTCGGAAGGGGTCAATGGATTTTGCTGAAACTTGGGGATCTTGAAGTACCCAATAAAAGAGCCTCTCAAACCAAATTTCAGCCCTCTAGGCGTCATGGCATATAAGAAACTGTATTCTGAAGATCCAAAAATCACAATTTTCAGCATGTTGTCGAAAATTGAATCCTTATAAACAGAACGTCTGAATCAAATCATCTGTATCAGATTTTGTTTATTATATCTTCTAGTATGCATAGAAAAATATTCTAGCCCCCTCGATCATTCAGCCTTTTTTTTTAGAACCTACTTAAATAAACTGAAAATTTCGCTAAAGTAACTGCTTTCAAATAGCTACCAAAAATTCAATTTTTATCCGATTCAATCTCGCCATAGCTCATGTTTTTCGTTGATGTCTGCTCTTTGAGTGAGATATTCAAAAAAAAAAAATTTATGTATAAGGATCGGTGATATTCCGGACCAAAGTTGGTGATTTGATGAAAAATTGCGAACTTTGACCTTGCACTACGCATTCCTATCGAGTCCAAATGGCACGAAAATTTGCAGAAACGTAGAGTTCTATGTCTACAATGATCCTTCAAAGAGATTTTCTTGGCCTGAGCTCTAGTAATTTTCTAGAATTTTTTGAACAGTGGTTAAATCAATGAAATTCAGATCCTTCAAATCAATGATGAAGCTGTTTTTTTTGTCTCCCATTGTTTATTTTACTTCCATTTGGATAATACAATATTCAAATCATGTCAGCATATGGTAGAATACTTGAAGAATAGTTTTCTGGATATCATACACTCAGCAAAAAAACTAAGGGGAAAAAAAATCACTATTTCATCTCAAATTTTGAAATTCTTGAGAAATCTTGATTTTTTCTATGCGATATATCGTATTATATGCACATTAACTCATATTCATCAAGAAACATCTTTATTTCATAATTCTGTTAAAGATGTCTCTTAGTCTCTCTCTCTCTCTCTCTAAATGATAAAATGGTTGAATGAATGAGAATTACATGAACAAAAGTATTAATTTATCAGAGATATTAAAATTGTATTGAACTGAATAATTATGTGATTTCTGTTGTTTTTCCCTTAGGGGATCTTGTATCTCAGGGAATTTAATAAAATGCTTTTCTCTCTCTCTTTCTCTCTTACCGCTCCACTTTCACAGTAGCAATATTCTAAAATGACTATTTCATCTCAAATTTTGAAATTCTTGAGAAATCTTGATTTTATAACGAGATAAGAAAGTTGAAAGCGGAAAATTTTTTTCTTTTTTTTTTCTCATTTTTTCAGAATGTTCCACGGACTTAAAAAAATTTTTCTCGATATAACCCTTATCAGGATCGTGTAGCCTGATCTTTCAGCTTCAATTTTTTTTTCCCTACGACCCTTTGTTGCTGAGATATCGTCGATTGAATCCAAAAACATCCTTTCGTCTTTAATCGTCGATATCTCAGAAACTACTGATCGCACAGCGAGCGGATGATGAGATTCGTAAACTTGAAAAAAATTTTCTTCCGTTTTTAAAATTGGTTCGAAAAAGTATCGAAAAATGTTTTTTTTTTCTTTTGAAAATTGCTCTGCATTTCGCGAATTTTGTGAAAATTGCAAATGTTTCAACGTTTTTCTTCAGTTTAATGTGTGCTGAAGCACCTCCTAAATTTTCAAGTCAATCGGTTCGACCGTTTTTTTCCCGAATGAACAAAGTTTCAGAGAAAATTAAAGGAACACATTTTTGTTCCTTAAACACCGATTAATGATGATTAAGGCCGAAAATGTGTTTTCTCCGTTATTTCTCCGTCATTTTCTGTACAAAATTCGTTCAATCTCATCGAAAAAAAACAATGAAATAATCGTTTTTTTTTGCAAAAATCAACAAAAATTTCTTTTTTTTTTTCTTTGATCAATAAGAGAATCGAAAGGTTTTCTTTAAAAAAAGCCATTAAAAAATCGAAAAAAAAAATTGATTTAAAAAAAAACGCTAGAATCGCATTTGACTCGGAGAGATAGTGACTCAAAAATTGCTTTTAAACAAAGAATGTTTTTTTTTCGATTAAAAAATTCCTTTTTCCTCGAGTTTCCAATCGGAGAAAGTCGAAACATGAAATGTAATTTTGATAGAAAAAATCTCGAAGAAAAATTTTTTGGTAAAAAAGTCGTCATCTCTCCTAGTCAAATGCAATTCTAGCTTTTCTTTTTAATTAAAAAAGCTTTTTCTTCCGATTTTTTCATGATTTCTTTTAAAGAAAACCTTTCGATTTTTTTATTGATCAAAGAAAAAAAATCGAATTTTTTAATGATTTTTGCAAAAAAAATAGAATTTTTGATTTTTTTTTTTCGATGAGATTGAACGAATTTTGTGCAGAAAATCACGGAGAAATGACGGAGAAAACACTTTTTCGGTCTTAATCATCATTAATTGGTGTTTAAGGAACAAAAAAGTGTTCCTTTAATTTTTGCTGAAACTTTGTTCATTCGGGAAAAAACAGGTCAAACCGATTGGCTTGAAAATTTAGGAAGTGCTTCAGCACACATTAAACTAAAGAAAAAGGTTAATTTTCATCACTTTTGTAGTAAGCTATGATCTTTTCTTGTATTTCCAATCCGAATTTCAAAAATTTCTTCCTTTCATGCATTTTTAGATTTTCCGGATATCCTTAGAAATGAATTCACGAATAACTCAAGCAAATTATAATATATCAGATAATAATCCCTTATTCCAACATGCTTACCATCCATTTGTTTGAATTTCTGAAGCTTTGACCACATATAATTGGTACAATTGAAATATTCCGAAACTTTTGATAGTGTCCAATCTCTTGGTAATAAAGCTACGTACTCTAATTTCTTTGCATTAGTTTCAGCATCGTCGAATGAGTGTCTCAAATTCATCATCATCTCTTTTAGAGCGAAACTATCTTGATATAAATTATTATTTATAGGAGCAGGTATTGTTATTTTCAAGTCAGCTGCTTTAGATAATTTTTCAGCAAATTTATCAGACACCTGTTGAACTGAATTTTCAGCTTGAACTTAAGATTTAGTTTTATAAAATGCTTGTTGCTTGTACGTTAGTCAATCTAAATTTGTCAAAATGTTATCAACCACTTCTTTATCCTGACTTGCAGTCATGAATTCAGAGCCACTTGAAGTTAAGTGATAGGAATTTGTAGAATCAGTACGTTGAGAACAATTAATGATTTCCTGACTTGTGGTTTTCTCTTGCCGCTGAACTCTACCATGTACCGCCAAAAAATAGAAAGAAAGAGAGAAAATGATTTTATCGATAAAATAAAATAAAAGTCATATTGGCATTCTATAAATTTAGGTAAATACAGGACAATGGGCTACGAGCCCTGAAATTTTACACTGCTTGCTCTCTCGCTTCTAATCCTCTGCAGAGGAAACATCGCTATTGTCAATTATAATTTTTATCATTTTTTTTTAATTCCATGGAATCGTTCATTTTTTTGTATTATTTTATTATTGACTCATTATCTATCGTATTGAAGAGGAGCAAATTTTATTTTTCCTAAAATTAAAAGATAAGTACTGTATTTATTAAGAAAATATTGTTTGTGATCAAAAGTTTAAGGTATTGTAAAGTTTCTATTGCGCCTATAAAAAAGTAAAATTTCACGTTATATATTTTTCTTATGTATGATTAAAGACGAAAGAATATGATTGAGAATTTGCCAGATACATTAATTAAAAGTTTATTTCTCACAATCTCATTTTTTTTTATTAACATTCATCCTTGGAAAAATTGAGTTTAGCTTCAATATTATTTTCAAAATTTACGTTCGAAGGAATTATTTGAAAAGGAAGAGAATAAAATAAATCATTAAAACTTTCATCAATCGAATAACATTCCTCAGTGGTTTCCTGAGATGTACTGCTAATATTTATTTTCTGTAATGTGATTTTCTGACGTAAATTATTCTCACATCGTTTGCATACCTTGTCACCTGGCAGAAGATTTGATGAAAGATGAGTCAAAGCATTCGTACAAAGCTCCAAACTTAGAATTCTTAAATCACTGCGTATAATTTTTTTGTGAGTTTCGAATGGATCACCACATTTACGAAACTACACACTATAATAATTCAAATACTGACACTTATGGTAATCACAAACTAGTGAAACATCAGTGTTTTTCAATCGTAACTTCAAAAGTAAACGATCTTCATTTGAGAACTGCTGAACATCATGTAAAGTTTTTAAATTGGAGTAAGTATCCAAGTGGCATTCAGTATCTGTAAGTTTTCCTATATTGCAGACTTCCATTTTCCTTAAATTTTGAGTTTCAAATTTTCGATGCAGTTCTGAAAACTTTCTTTTATTTTGAATCTACTCGTTATTCGCACAAAGTTCAATTACATAAAAGTTGAGGTTATGAAAATATTAAAAATACAACACATTGTAACGATGTGGATCGTTCAGCGAATATCACCGAGGTGCTCTCTTCCTTCTCCTCCGGTAAACGAATGAATCAAATGGCCGATAACTTAATTATCGTCCGATGAAATCAAGAGGGCAGCAAGTCCCAGTAATACGAAAAGTGGAAGCCAAACAGCTGACGCCTTAGATCTCACTCCTGTGTCACCTGGTTCAGTTGTCACAAGCGAATAAGCCGGTGGCGTGATGAAGTCACCGAACTATCATCAGGGGAAAAAAAGAGGATTTTGAACAGAAAAATCAACTTAAATGTACGCAGTAAAAGATGAAAATGATATCCAAAAAATTATTTTCTGAGTATTCCACCATATACTGATATGATTTAAGTTTAAAGTTTGCAATTTTTCATCAAATCACCGACTTTGATACGGAATATCACCGATTCTTATATCTAAAATTTTTTTTTTTGAGTATCTCACTCAAAGAGCATACATCAACGAAAAAAATGAGCTATGGCGAGATTGAACTGGATAAAAATTGAATTTTTGCTAGCTATTTGAAAGCAGTCACTTGAGCGAAATGTTTAGTTTATCTTAGTAGGTTTTAAAAAAAGGGCTGAATGATCGAGGGGTCTAGAATATTTTTTTATGCATACTAGAAAATATCATAAACAAAACCTGATACAGATAATTTGATTCAGACGTTCAGTTTCCAAGGATTCAATTTTCGAAAACATGTGAGAGGATCTTTTATTGGGTACTTCAAGATCCCCAAGTTTCAGCAAAATCCATTGCCCCCTTCCGAGAAATCATCTGAAAAGTTGTGACCGTATAGAAGAACACCAATAGATTATTGGATGTTCGGTTCTGTTGTCATCTTGATTTTTTGAATTGTCTTTAATTCAATTAATCCAGACAACTCGATCACGTGCGGATTCGGTCGCCAGGTATTTTTTATAATAAATAGAAAAACCAAAACTATACTAAAACACAAAAAAACACAACTTTTATTTTTAAAACACATTTAACTTCACATTTATTTCCGTTTATCACTTAAATATTATTCTTATTCGAATCTAAACTTAAACACAGAAATATCAGAGAATTTTATCATTTAAACACTTTAAACTTTATTTTAATTCAAATTATCACAAGAATTTAATCCTTATTTTAAAGCTAAACTTAAACACAACGCATTCTACTCTATCGACTGATGTTTATTTAGTAAAAGTTCCGTCGCGGTTGGAGTTCCAAAATAGACTGCCTCACCCGTAGCCCCCGCGCTCCTTTTATAGTCAGTCGGGCTATTTTTTTTATCGTTTTCTTGATTATAATTATTTTATTGAGTACCTATATATCTTTACAATCCCCATTCTTCAGGGATTGTTTTAGTGTATTCTATGAGGGGCCAAACCCCATTCTTTACTATTTCCCATAATTTTAGAGTTACCCGATAATTAGGATGACTATTGCAATCTCTGCTCCATTTGGATTGTTGTAATATACAACAAAACCAGCTAATATGAAGCCACGCGAAGAACGTGCAATTAAATATTTGCAGCTTTAACCCTTGTTTTATAATAATCCCTGCATTATTCTAATTATCACTGCATAACTTCCCTGAACTACTTTTCCTTAATTTTATTAATTAAAAATTAACTTATTTTCCTAGGATTAGTATCGCGAATCTGCCGATGTCTGCCTAGGTGGCAGCACGTCGCGTATTTGGCGCCTTACTTTAAAATCCTATCACTAATCCATCTCCTATCGAGAAGATGGCAGCACGGGAGAGTTAACCTCTTCAAACCGGGTTTTCCCGTGCTGACACAAAGTAATGAAATTACTCATACATATATATATATATCGATAGTTTGGTGACTCGCAATTTTTAGAACGTGGAAAGTGTTGATTTTATGAAAAAAGTGAAAAAGAGGCAAAGTTACTGTTTTTCAGTGAATGTAAGACCCCTTGATAGTGGTGATTCACCTAATCCACCGTTTTGTGTTTTTTGAAATCTGGTGGTCACTTTGGTGACTGTCACCAAAGTGTAATCATAATTTTTTACAGCCGCGGGAGGGGCAGCGGAGCCAAATTTTTTCATGAGGTGAGTCCTTTCCATAACCTTTTAGTCAGTCATGATCGGGACGCGATAGGATGCGGTCGTTCATGGCTTTGCGATTTGTGCATTTTAAAACATAATCGTGAAGCATAGCGAAACATAACAACTTTTTGGGATTAGTTCGCCGCCACGTCCAGGTTCATTGATCCTGGGTCATGCTAAGGGCGGTGTGTGTTACATTTTGTAACACTCGCGCGTGGTTTTTTACATCGAATTTTGAAGGTTAAGGGTCGGTCACCAAAGTGTTCATTGTACACACATATATATATATTGTAACGCCATATTTGCGTTACAATCTGTATTGTTTCTTGAGACCGGTATCGCGTTGGAAATTAGTTTTATTCTCCACCAGAACGGACAGTCCGAGAAACGAGAAACGATATTTATGTTTTTTTTTTACTGATTTAATTGATTTCTTTCCCGCCTTGAATATTCCCGCTCTTGCCGGAGTTTTTCTTCACGCCGGAAGGGGGCTCCTGCGGATGAACGAGCATCACAGAGAGCTGTTCAAGGAAGTTATCGAAGCAGAAAATGGAAATCGATGGAAGAAGTTTTCCGTTGGACTCTTCATTCTGATTGGCGGAGAATTAAGGAAATCAAGGACGTCTGGAAAATGATAATTAATTCGATATTAATTGGTTATGATAAAAATTAATTAAGAGATCATCATAGAAAATTTTAACGGAATTTTTGACGTAAAGTTATGAGATTTATTCTTTTATCATTTATTTAATTACCGGATTTAAAGCAAAATAATACCGGTGATAAAAGAATAGAATTAACGTCATTGGCCAATTAATTTGGGAAGAGCCACCTGTGGTCTAATTTTCGACGCACGCCGGCGTCTTCCATCACTTTCCGTTTTGGTGGCAAATAGTACAGACGTGATTTTCGCTGTAAGAAAAATATATTAATTACCGTTGCAATAATCGCAATACTTGTTGCAATTAATATTTTTGGAGAAATTACAATTATCGAGGATAATTGAAGATTTTCTTGGACGATTACCGGGGAATTGGAGATTGAAGAAGGACTTTGGCTTCGAGGTTAATCAACAACACTCCGGTAAGCGTGTGATTATTCTCGGCATAGTTTCTGGACATTTTTTTGTTAGCGTCGTTTCGACGCCGGTAACCGCCATTTTGGGATTTTCCGTGGCGTGATAGTTTTTTTTTTGTTGTATTATTCGCGAAATTAAATAAACGCAAATGGTTTAATGTTTCTCGTTTCTCGCTAATTATTTTTTTATTATTTTTGTTAATTTCGGAAAATTATTGTCGGGAAAATTAATTGAGAATTTGTGATTTAATTATTTTTTTTTATTAAAAGTGGTCGGCATTTAATTTATTTTTCAGCGATAATTTTAGACGATAATTTTGATTGTTGTTATTATTATTTTTATTTAATAACGGCGATTGTTTCGTCTAATTTATTTTTTTATTATTATTATTTTTTTTATTATTTCGAGTTATCGCTGGGAATTATAAAGGTACATTTTGAAAGGACGCCGATCGTCCATGCGGCTATAGAGCCTTAAGGTACTTGTCGCGTGAATCAGAATTAATTCAAATTTTGACTTTTAATTTTCTTGACTATTTTTTTTTAACGACAATTTAAATTGTGTTGTTAATTAATGTTTTGTTGTGTTAGTGAAAATTTGTCGGGACTTTTGAATTAGTTCTGATTATCATGAGTTTTTTTTTGTTTTGATAAATAAAATTATATAGAGTCCTGAATAATTGATTCGTATTATTTTTCCGATAATAAAAACATTTATAATATTGTTTAACCAAAATTAAATTCAGTAACGGAAATATTTATTTTTTATTATACTGTAATATTTTTTTAAAGAGCACAGTTAAAAGAGATATCGCTCTGAATTAAAATTATAAAACAAAATTGAATTTTTTTCATTTAGAACTCTGTATTTCTTTTCAATACGTTACAGGTGAGTTATTGAACCCAGCCGCCTCCGTGGTCATTAGGATTTTGGCTTTGAAATCCTTTTGTTACTGACTAGTCGGATAATCACCTGGGGATTGAATTTTGATTTTCTTTGTTTGTTTTGATTTTCGGACGAAAGGTCGTCCTGGCGCCCAACAATTAACATTGTTTGAATTTATTGATTTTATTTGGATATTTGGATTTCATTGAGTTTCACGAATATTTTAATTTCCGTGGATTAGAAAATACGTGACAATATATATGTTTACGTAATGTATAGTTTGGGGACTCGGAAATTTCGTAACTTAAAAAGTACTACCGTGAAAACAACAGTGCATGGGCAGCCTGCGGATCATCTGTAAACGTAAGCCCCATATCAAAATGTTTAAAATCGACCGAAAATTAAGTATAGATATATACTTGGTTCGGTACTTTGGGGACGGTCCCCAAAGTAACATTATACTTTCATGTTGCCGTTTGAAGGTCGGCGGAGGTGTGGTTGATAACATGGTGAGTACTGAACATCTATTAGTACTGTGCGTGTTCTGGAGACGGTGGGATGAGGGGTGTGGGTTTGCGCGTTATCCCTGGATATTCCTTTAATACGGAATTATCCAAAAAACCAAACAACTTTTTGGGATCAGTCCACCGCCACGTCCAAGTCCGTTGATCCTGGGTCATGCTAAGAGCGGTGGGTGTTGCCTCTTTGCAACACTCGCGGGCGAAAAGTTAGGTTACATTTTGGAATTTTTTGAGGGGTCCCCATAGTAGACAATATATATATATATATGGGCGATTCCACCAATTCTCGAATAGAATTTCGGCTCCAAATTTTGGGGGGCGACTTTTCAGTCTTCATCGATTAAAACCATTAAAATGAAGAAAATCCTGAATCCTAAACCATTTTGCCCCACTATCGAAGCAGAAATCAATGAATTTTGATTTTTGCATCAAAATTTTCTCCTAAGAATGACGTGAGTAGCTAAATGAAAAAAAAAATACAAAATATAGTTTTTCATCGCAAATTTTCTGGTTTTCTGAAAAAAAATATCCTTTTCCGTCTTTGTCCTTGTTTTCGAGGTGAAAATGCTCTTTGAAAACTTCAAATGCTTGTTTCGAATCGTTCCCCAATTTTTTTTTTCAATTTTTTTATTTTTTCCTGAAAATTTGGAAAATTTCCTAGGAACTATTTGATTTTTGCTCCCTGCTCTTGGAAACACCGGCGACTGTAATTAAGAATTTGAAATTCAATACTTATTAAGAACTAACAATAAATGCAAGTTGAAAAGATGAATGTTGCAAAAGACATATGTATATTGATCATATTTTATAATCCTCAATGGAAAACATTGAGACAACTGATGTTTTCCATTTAGAATTATAAAATGTGATCAATACACATATGTCTTTTGCAACATTCATCTTTTCAACTTGCATTTATTGGTACTTAATAAGTATTAAATTTCAAATTTTTAATACAGTTGCCAGGGTTTTCAAGAGCAGGGGCCAAAAATCATATAGTTCCAAGCAAATTTTCCAAATTTTCAGAAAAATATAAAAAAATTGAAAAAAAATTTGGGGAACGATTCGAAACAAGCATTTGAAGTTTTCAAAGAGCATTTTTGCCTCGAAAACAAGGACAAAGACGAAAAAGGATATTTTTTCAGAAAATTCAGAAGATTTGCGATGAAAATCTATATTTTGTATTTTTTTTTTCATTTAGGTACTCACGTCATTCTTAAGAGAGAATTTTGAAAAAAGAAAGTTTTTTCTCATGTAAAGTGACAAAAAATTTTGTTTCGTTTATTTTATTCTTTACAAGTCATTTATAGAAATTATATGATAGTTTCTTATCGAAATATCAGGAATTGACGTTCAATACATTGGCGGAAACAATTGAAGAACGAAATGAAAATTCCCTAATTTTCAGCAGTTTTTCGAATGGCCGTATTTTTCTCCAGAATGATCGTATCGGAGTGAAAAGAAACAATTTGAAGCTCGAAGTCTCTAGTTTTGCGATCTTCAGATCGAATTTTTTAAAGTAATGTGCATCGCGCTATCCTAACAAGTACAGAGAAAAGAAGTTTTTCCAAAATTTTTTTATTCTTTTTTTTGTGATTGAGCTGAAAAATTTTTTCCCATGTCCGTAGACGAAAAAAAAAGAAATCAGGAAATTCCGGAATTTTTTTCTTTCATTTTACTCATTAGGATAGCGTGATGCACATAACTTTAAAAGAACAGGCCTATAGAATCTTTCGCGAATGCGGTGAAAGGTTTCTACTGTTATGTCCAGAAAAATTTTAAGTAATAATTACTGATGCACATAACCCAGAGTGAGGGAACTGGGTTATGCTCAGTTTTGAAATATTTTTAAGTAAAACACTGATTGCTATTTCTTCATTCAAAGCTGATGAATAAAGCAATACAGCTTCTGTTAAACACGATCAATTTAGCGTTTTTCTTCAGTCGCTCACAGGCTCCCAAGTAGGAGTTGCCAAAATAGAGAGAGGCTCGAAGCACTAGGCACGAGACGCCAAATCGGTCTTTAATTACTAATCGAAATCTTTATTTACCGCGAAGGGGATGTATTAGCTAATGAATGGGTCACTGGAATCTTTAATCGAAAGTAGTCTCTCGCTGTTCAAGTTAAAGTGTGATAGATATCTCTATTTGTGCACGAACCCATTTTTTAGTTGAAACAAAACTTAAATTAATAGTTAATAAATACGGTGATTGAAGACAACTTCCCTGGCATTGAAAACCCTTTACGGGAGACGGTCGAGGGAATCACCTTTTAGTTAAGGTGTAAACATAAAACTTAAATAATTAAAATGAAGAATCAACTAAGAGTGAGTACCGTCAGCCTAAAAAACCATCGTAAAACCAAACTTTCATCGTTAAACACAAATTGTAAAACCAAATTGTCAATTTTGTTAAATTATTCTTTTGCTTGAAATATTATAAAAATTCAATCAGTCAATATTTATCTCCCTTTTATACGACAAATCCAAATCTCTTTTCTTCGAAATTCCTGAAGCATATTCTCTCGCCCCAACGTTAATGAAAGGTACAAAACATAGTCACGTTCTTTTTAAATAAAATTATAATTCAAAGTTTCTTTGTTCGGAAATAAATTAAACTGTCCTCAGACGCGAGGGACATCTTCGGACATAACATTACTATGCCTTTGTGCCCCCCTGGTAGGATTTCATGGCATTCTTTTATAATCTCTGGACGGAGGGACTCAGGAGGCATGCGTATTTTTCCGTGGCAAATAGTGACGGTCACTGGATGATCTCTGAACTCGTTTTCCAGGAAATATCTAATTCGAATATCGTCATCAATTTCGTCACCATCTAAAGTTATTTGGATTTAACGCCATATTTATTCAGAGCACCCTTCATTATCTCTCGTGGTTCCTTCACTCTCTAAGATGTTGCTGTAAGAGCTGCTTGGAATATCCTGGATATTTCGTGATTCCTCAGAACCGATGGATAATTCCTGGGGCATGAGAGTCATTGTTTCCAGTCCCCATAGCGACGATCCAGCAAGAGGATCATGGAATGATCGAGGCAATGGTAGAAGTTATTCTCTTGTCGGTTGTGGATGAGGAATGATGGAGCGCCTGGGTAATATTTCTGAAATATCCGCATCTGGTTCTTTTATCTGTTGGCTCTCATCCTTTTCATCGATCAGAGTAGTAGAGACCTCCTCAAAATTTTTCATTTTCTCGTTGAAGATGGAAATCGCTTTGTCGAGTTCCATAGCAAATTTTGAGTCTACGTGGGAATCCTGGAGCTGATAAACTGCTGAGGGCTGATAATTATCCCATCAAAGTGTCTCATTTTCAGATGCTCCTTGTTCTTCCCTTCGGCTACTTTCCCCATTATTAAATTCCTGAAGATTTTTTTGTAGTTCGTATACATCAATAGGTGTAGTATCTTCTTTATCCTCTTCTCCAGGTAATGGGGCAGCTTCTAACAGTGGAGCCTGCGGCTACTGTTGAGATGGTTCAGATGCGAATACGTCATCTTCTTTTATCTCCCGTGATGGTCCCCTTCTACGTGCATGAGCATGTGAAAAATACTTTCAATTCATTTTATTATTCTTTAGAATTCTACATTTGAGGAAGAACCTGAAATATATAGAGTTTATTGCCGGAAATCCCTTTTCAGAAATTAATATGAATATTACTGTAGGTTTTCGCTAATCCCCTAGAAACTTTGTGTTTTTCCCCACGAACATCTACCACTCTTATTGTGACAACCTAAACAGTCTGAACATTCAAATACCTTACTGTTTTTCACACCAAAAACAAATGCTCATCATCGTCTTTCACTCACCAGTCGAAACTCACTTTGGGTCATTTATTACTTCGTGAAGAATAGGATCACCCCTGCTGTGATCACGATTATTACTCCTAATCCCTACGAGGTACTGTCTCTCCCATGCTAATCCTCTGCAGCTGCTCGGATTAGGCATACCTCAATAGCCTAATTACCTGACGCCTCTCCTACCACCTCCATTTTCCCTCACCTCTAACCTTCGGGAAAGTCCCAAAATCCCGACCAATCAGAGCAACCTTACCTCTTCTCAAAACTAAATTCGATTGTAATTGATTCGGCACCATTTCACCTTTTGTAAATATAAACCCGAAATTTTAGATAATAAGACAGTTAAACTTGTAACTTCAAGAGAGATACATGTACATACAAATAAAGAGAATAGTTAAAGGAAGACTATCATTTTGTACACTCGTTCCGAAGTATCCAAGTCTCCAAGATACCTCATTTCCCTCTCACATCCCTCTCACACATATGAAACAACTACACAACAATTAATTCAGCGTGTAGTAACAAATGGAAATATGAAGCTGTATAGGACAGACCTTTAGAACTTACAACTCTAAAGGATCAAAAGGATTTGATATTCACCCGATTGTACATTTGGTTCTTCGCGCCGGATCGTCCGGCATAATATGAACACTCGCTCTCTCTCTCAAAGAGTCAGTTACCATCGGTGCATGAAATAGATGTTCATGCGAACTCCTCCAGGAAAAGGTAAAAAACCCAAGGAACAGTCTCCACGACTTCAAACATTCAACAACAGGGCTCATTTAGTGAAGTTGAAGGGACAATGTACGTCCTTCAAAACTCGTCTCACCAAGACAACAAACTGGTTGAACACAGAAAACGCCAATAGTCTTCCAGAGATCTGCGAAGCGAAATTGGAAACCCTTCGTGAAAAATACCGAGAATGGGATCGATCCAATCGCAACTGATGGAGTTGGACGTTGATAACTTTCAAGAAAACGAAAATGAGGCACAAATCATTGAGAACTCTTATGATGTTCTTCGAGGACAGCTCAAAAGCGACATAAAAATGAAGACACGGGCACAGCCCCAACGGGCACTCGCAGCAACAGTTACCGGAGGCCAGCCGACAGTTTCGCACTCCAACGTCAAGCTTCCAGAAATCTCACTCCCGAAGTTTAATGGCCGATTTGAACTCTATCGACCATTCAAGGATCAATTTAACGCTCGCATAGGAAACACTCTCAACATTGATAAGGTCACAGCCCTTCAATATCTCCAAGCATGTCTGCCAGGGGAAGCCGCACAAGCTACAGCAGCACTGGCGATGACAGAAGCCAACTACGACATCGCCTGCGCCCTCCTCGACAAGAAATTCGACAACCCACGTCAAGCTCTTCGCCGGCTTTGCTCTCTACTTCTCAACATTGGAAAGAGGAATAGAGAGAACAATAGAACGCACATCGACCTCGTGAATGCCGTGCGACCACAGCTACGTTCCATCAGTACTTTTGGAAATGCTGAAGAACAGTTGAATGGATTAGTCAACACCATCATCCTCAATCAGCTGGATGAAGATCTCCTCTTCCAATGAGTGTAATGAAACTTTTATATAAGGATGAATTGAGAATTTAAAATTTTTAAATTGAATACAATTATTTTATAATCATCCGTTCTTTTATTTATTGAATATAAATTTTGAATATTATATTGAAACTGAATTTGATTCTATTTAAATATAGTGAAATTAAATAAATGATAATAAATAAAATTATTGTTCTTAGAAATTGTACGGATAAAATATTAGTAATTATTTCCATTGAATTAATTAATTTATGAAAAAAAAAATTGACATTAAATATAACGAAAAGAATACGAAAGTGATAATTTTTACAGTCAGACAAATTACGAATTAATTTAT
Organism: Aleiodes alternator; assembly: GCA_963921955.1. Lineage (NCBI taxonomy): Eukaryota > Metazoa > Arthropoda > Insecta > Hymenoptera > Braconidae > Aleiodes > Aleiodes alternator. The sequence continues at coordinate 13,664,772 of OY998099.1, forward strand.
GTATATAAATCAAGAGTTTACAAATTATATCAAACTTAAAAATTACGTCTACCTCGGTCGACCGCTGATAGTAGAAGAAGGAGCCCTTACAAAGCGCGAGCTCACCTCTTCCCCCTCTTTCCTCTTAATTTCTTCAACAATTGTGTGACATCTAATGTCCTTTTCTGAATATCGATAAATTAGGATTTTCTTGAATTCATCATCGATACAATAATCTGAATTATCACATGGGAAACACTGATTGAAGGTAATCAGATGGCCAAATGTGAGAAACTTCTCGATTTCTTGGAAAAACGTGGCATTTGTGCCAAGTCAGTTGATACAGCAAGACCCATCAACAAAAGTCCATCACAGAAACCACCTCAAGGACAACAGAAAACAACTCTCGTCAATCGGGTGCAGCTAAAAGTTACACTTTTCTCACCGGTACACCTCGAAAATGTCCAGTGTGCATGGAGAAACATAGAATCTATGAATGTCCAAAATTCAGGGAAAGGGACACAGAAGAGCGCATCAAACTGATTTATAGCCAGAAGAGATGTCTCAACTGTCTTGTGGAAGGACATGGAGTTAGGGAATGTGAAGTCAAAGGCGTTTGCAAATCGTGCAAAGCCAAACACCACACATTCCTCCATCGTACGCAGGAATCTCCCACAACTCCAGAGACAAAAAACGCATGACTAGCACCTCCTCTCGTGTCAACTACTACAAGAATCTCATTGCCATTGGATTCATCAGGACAGGATATTCTTCCCACAGCCATCACCAACGTACTAGACAAGAATAATCAGCCAATTTAATGCTGCGCACTCATCGACACGGTTTCTACCAGGAACTTCATTACGCAAGAATTAACCCAAAAATTAGGCATCAACGGTCATCGTGTTCTATTCCCATTGGAGCCTTGAATGATCTGTCAATCATAGTTCGTGAAAGGATCGAAACTACAATCATCTCTCGGATGAATAAGTTCAAGAAGGAATTGAACTTCTTAATCATTTCCCGAATCTGTTCACGTATTCCCAATCAACAAATCGATAGAGGAGCACGGAAAATACCCCAGAATCCACCTCTTGCAGACACAAAATATCATAGGCCAGCACCCATTGATATTCTCCTAGGATCAAGCACATCCATCTCCATTATTAGCATAGGGCAAATTAAAACTCCTGAGTCAGACGTTTACTTGCAGAAAACTTCATTGGGACGGATTATTTATGGCAGTATGGATGAGGATTTTGAAATCACTCCAACAAAATACTACTTCAACAAGATCGCCAATGAATTCAAGAAATTTTGGGAAATCGAAGACATCGCACCCATAGAAAAATAACAATCGAAAATTGAAGCTAAACTGGGATGACTCAACACCACTCGAGATACACACCAGGTGGGAAGAATTCGCATCCCAGCTCCGATTGCTCAACGACATTCAATTTCCAAGACAAGTGACAAATTCAAATTGCTTGGAATTGCACGATTTCTGTGATGCAAGTCAGCATGCCTACGGAGCTTGCATTTATATCAAATCATGGAATGATAATGGAGATACACAAGTGAAACTCTACTGTGCTAAATCCTGCATCGCACCACTCAAGAATACCCCTACAATCCCACGACTAGAACTCTGTGCCATGGAACTGCTCGCCAATCTGTACTATACAGTGAAAAAAGCATCAAACATCAAGGTTGAAAAAGAATTTCTCTGGTCTGATTCTACTCTTGCTCTCCATTGAATACAAACTTCTCCACATCTACTTCAACGATTCGTAGCTAACAGGGTCGCTCGAATACAAGAACTCACCAAGGACACCATCTGGAAACACGTGCGCACCAAGGACAACCCAGCAGACGCCATATCTAGAGGTCAACTCGCTGCCGATTTCCTCAAGAATGACATCCGGCTTCATGGACCAGCCTGGTTACAAAAGGATGAACAGGACTGGCCTCACTTACACATCGAAAAACTCTTGAACCTGCCTGAACTCAAGAAGGTAACCTGTCTTCATGCTTCTGAACCAAAGAACAATCCACTCTTGCATCAGTACTCATCTTTCGAGAAACTCAGGAGAATTGCGGCGCTATGCATGAGATGGAAGCCCAAACATCCGCAAAAACATCTGTCCATCCAAGAATTTAAAGCAGCAGAAATCCGAATACCCCAATTGGTCCAACAGCAGAGTTTCCCGGCAGAAATCACGGCTCTCCAACAAGGGAAGCATTTACCACCGAAAAATCGCCTCAACAATCTAAGCTTGCAGCTCGATGAAAATGGACTCATTCGAGTCGGTAGCCGCTCAAGAAAAACTCGCAATTTTCCTTTGGACGGAAGACACCCGGTACTATTTCCACAAGGACATCACATCACTCAGTTGCTCATCAAAAAAATTCACGAGACTCATCTTCATACCGGCATTCAGACTACACTACATCTATTACGGCAACGCTATTGGCCAATTAACAGACGCAGTCAGGTCAGATTTGTCATCCACAAATGCATGAGATGTGCAAAGGTGGATCCTCCTCTCGTCCACTATCCCATGGCAGATCTTCCGAAGGCACGAGTAATACAGACTAAGCTCTTCACTCACACAGGAGTCTACTCCTATATGACTATGCTATTAGACTATGCTGGTCCTTTTTTTATCAAGGAAAAGGGATTTCGCAATCGCAACAAATTGAAGGTGTGGATCGCCATCTTCCTTTGCTTCGCCACGAAGGCAGTTCACATCGAACTAGTTAATGATCTAACCAGTGAAAAATTCCTAGCAACTCTCGGTCGCTTTATCGCCAGGCATCCTGCATGCAAATATCTGCATTCAGACAACGCAACCACCTTCACTGGAGCCAATAATCAACTGAAGGAACTCTATGATCTCATCAAGGATAAAAAACACGAACACCTCATCAACAAACATCTCACGGAACAGGGAATCGAATGGCATTTCATTCCACCTGTGTCTCCTCATTGTGGCGGCCTCTGGGAGGCGGCTGTCAAATCCTGCAAACACCACATGAAGAGGGTCATCGGGAACGAGCTGCTAACGTACCAACAACTCAATACACTCTGCATCAAAATTGAAGGAATCCTAAATTCTCGACCACTGACACCACTATCAGCAGATCCGAATGATTTCAGAGCTCTTACTCCAGCACATTTCTTACATGGGGACATCACCTCCGATCTACCTGCACCTGATTGGAGAGAAACACCCAGCAACCGCTTATCTTACTGGCAACATCTGGAAAAGATAAAGCAACACTTTTAGAACCGATGGCACAAGGAGTATCTCTCAGAGCTCAACGTCCGATCCAAGTGGACTTCAGGCCATCATAACATCTCCATTGGTTCTTTGGTGCTGCTAAGAGATGGGAACCTTCCACCATTAAAATGGCGACTGGGACGAGTCGTTGAGACTTTCCCTTCCGACGATGGCATCATTCGACGAGTCAAGCTACGGACGTCAGCAGGAGAAGTGGAACGCAACGGATTTTCCATGGACTCCAAGGAAGCCAAATACTAATTGATCGCATTGCTCTCAACGGGGGAGTATGTACGTGCATGAGCACGTGAAAAATACTTTAGATTCATTTTATTACTCTTTAGAATTCTACATTTGAGGAAAAACCCAAAATATATGAAGTTTATTGCCGAAAATCCCTTCTCAGAAATTAATATGAATATCACTGAACGTTTTCGCTAATCCCCTACAAACTTTGTGTTTTTCCCCAAGAACGTTCGCCACTCTTATTGTGACAACCTAAACAGTCTAAACATTCAAATACCTTATTGTTTTTCACACTAAAAACGAATGCTCATCATCGTCTTTCACTCACCAGTCGAAACGCACTTTGGGTCATTTATTACTTCGCGAAGAATGGGACCCACTGCGATTATTACTCCTAATCCCTACGACGTACTGTCCCTCCCGTGCTAATCCTCTGCAGCTGCTCGGATCAGGCATACCTCAACAGCCTAATTACCTGACGCCTCTCCTACCACCTCCATTTTCCCTCACCTCTAACCTTCGGGAAAGTCCCAAAATCCCGACCATTCAGAGCAACCTTACCTCTTCTCAAAACTAAATTCGATTGTAATTGGTTCGGTACCATTTCACCTTTTGTAAATACAGGGTGTATCAGAAGTAGAGGTACACCCTGGAATATCAGGTAAAGGGGTTCATTTGGAGCAGAAAAGTCGCCTTCGACTTTTCTCTCCGATGAACCCCTACGGAGGTATGAGGGTGGAAAGGTGGGCCAATGAGAGCCCACCTTTAGACGGCCGTATATCTGTGAGAAAATCACGGATGTATTGGTGCGTCCCCACCTTGCGGTCGCCGATTCCCTCCATGATCGCGACGGACAGAGGAGGGAGAGGTGGTGTCTCTCTTACTCTCACGCAAAAAAATGCTGGATGTTTGATCCAAAATTTCGGGTTCTTTACCATTTTTTTCTCATCTTTCTCATTCAATTTTTCCATTTCTCTCTCTTCAACATCGATTGTCCATCGATCCTGAAAGGGGAGAAATGCGGAAATGTGAAATTGAGGAAAGAAGAGGAAGAGGAGAAAAAAATGAGAGAATCTCTTTGAAAAAAAAAATGAGATAATTCGGAAGAGCCAAGAATTTGAATTATTCCGCAAAGTTTGATGAGGAAGTATAGAAATTAATACGATTAGATGAAAAATTATTCGGGAGGAAGAATCAGAAACTTGGCCTTTTCGATTTCCATCAATGATTTCGATTCGAATTCGGATGTGAAAAGGCCAAGTTTCTGATTTTTCCTACCGAATAATTTTTCATCTAATCGTATTAATTTCTATGCTTTCTCATCAAACTTCGCGGGATAATTCAAATTCTTGGCTCTTCTGAATTATCTCATTTTTTGCTTCCGAATGGAAGCATTGTAATCGTCATTTTTTTCGAATTTGAGATTTCATCGGACTATGACTACCAATGATCTAAAATGTCGGGAAAAATATTTTTTTTCACATGCTGTGTGTATGTATGTTTGTGTGTGTGTGTGTATGTGTGTGATGACACGTTTCATCACTTTATGCGGAAACGGCTGCATGTATCGATATGAAATTTTGACGGAATATTCACTACGTGCGCGCGATGCTCTCTGCAAAATTTCAGCTAAATCGATTCAATGGTTCTTGAGAAAAAGCGAATTGTCAAAAAATCGTTTTTTCGAGTTTTCTCAGCGAAAAATCAATCTACAGCGTCTATCCTCCGCGAGGAGATGCGCGCGGATGAGGCGCACATTAAACCCCAAGGGTGACCAGGGCTCCGATTTTTTTTTTTTATATTTTTTTTAATATCCCGAGATGAAAAATGAGAGTCTCCCAGAGACTATGGAGACGCTTGAGCGTCTCTGAGAGACTTGATGCGTCTTTGGGAGATCCACTGAACTCTCATGGTACACATTGGCCAGAGACTTGAGTATTTGGTCGTGTTAAATTATCAATTTATTTAGAAGGGAGACTCAGAGATACTCTAGGTCTCTACTGAAGAGACGGACCCTTAGAATAACTTTTCTGAGTGAATTTTTTTATAAGATCGTCATTAAAATTATGATTGTATATTTGATTCTTCCAACAAATGATTCCATCAAACAGTTAAAGAAATTTCTAGAAAATTGACCGATAAAATCAAAAGAAGAGTATCCACTCCTACGATTGATCAGAATTCACCATCTGAATACATAGTTCGTCGGCATTCCTCAAGCTCTTCGCCATCAATGGAGCACTCTAATCCGAGTTTTGTGGCGAAAGGTAAAAAGAAATCTAAGGGACAGGAGGAACCATTGACTCCTAAAGGAATGTACAACGGTGGCATTAACTTCAACCTGCCAGCCCAGTGCTCCTACACCAGTGACATCAACTTCAATCCACCAGCCTAGTGCTCGTACAGCAGTGCTCCAGCCGACAAGGAGAATATGCAATACACATCACCATTATCAGGGGCTCCATTTCAGCAAAACTTTACAGCAGATGATAGGGCTCATCAACAATACTGGCAGCAGGGGATGTCATCCCCGTATCAGTACCAAAATCCCCAACAATGGTACAATCCCAATTTTTGTGGTCACCAAGATCAAATGCTTTCGTCAAACTCACAGCAACAAAACAGCAGCATGAATAATCAAGGTAATAATGCCAACTGGGGTACTCAAGAGTCAACTTATTATACATATAATCATTTATAGAACATATCATTAATACTTTCATTTTTTTTTGCAATTACTGTACTGTGGTAGATGTACAGCAATTCTCATATTGAAACACACAGTGTAAAGCACCTCCAAAGACTCTCGGCATCATTTTGTAACAATTACTTTACTCATTACTTTCTAACAATTAATGGAAAAAATGGTTCATTATCACGATTCAATAATTATATAATAATTAATAAATTAGAAAATATTTCCGAGGGAGACGCATAGGCTCTCGTCACCAGAGTCTCTTGACGGGAGACGATGAAGCTCTCTATTAGAGACGATGCGTCTCTCCGTGAGAGACGGCCAAGAGTCTCCCAAAAGTCGCCCTGGTGGCGCGAATAGAGACTGCGTCTCCACCGCAGAGACGAGTCTCTTTGACGTTTGGGAGACTCTCATTTTTCATCTCGGGATGATTTTTGAAAAATCGCGGTTATTGCGATAACTTAAAAAATATTTGAGCTAGAGAATTCAAATTTGGGGTGTTTATACATCTTATGAGTGCCAATTTCGCTATTGAATTCCAGCTAAATCGGTTCAATGGTTCTCGAGAAGAAGTGAATCATCAAAAAATCGTTTTTCGAGTTTTCTTAGCGAAAAATCAATTTACAGCGTCTATCCTCCGCGAGGAGATACGCACGGATAGGGCGCACATTAAACCTCAAGGGTGACCGATGCTCCCATTTTCACTTTTTTTATTATCTTTTTTCTACTGCGATTTTTGAAAAATCACGGTTATCGCGATAACTTAAAAAATATTTGAGTTAGAGACTTCAAATTTCGTGTGTTTTTACATCTTATGAGTGTGAATTCCAGTATTAAATTTCAGTGGAATCGACCGAACAGCTCCTGAGATATTGTTGAAAAACTATTCCATGCAATGAGCGTATATGCACGGAACTGCTTGTCTGACCATATCCAAGTTGAACTTGAAAGATCAATTTAGATGACCATCACCAATCTTAAAAATTTCAGCTTTTTCAAAGGATTCTTCTACAAGAATGCTGAATTTTGTTTTTCTTCAGAAATTCAAATTTTTTTCAATTTTTTTTTAAGGTCACTAGTATTCATCATTTCATCATTATAAAGTAGATAATCTTTGCTAAATAAATAAGACCGTATTCATCCTGATAGAATAACGAGAAGAACTGGAAATAATCCCTGATACTTAAACTCTAATTTCCAGATTTTTAATTTGAAATGAATCTCATATTTATTCTGTACTATATATTATATTTATTATCCGAAGTCTTATTCAAAATAAAGTCATCATTCAAAATAAAATAGTTAAAGAATGAAGTTTTTCTTGGGGTTCAGAGGTTCGAGGTTTTTTAATATCAAAATTGTTGCTTGATTTTCATTTTCAAAGTTATGAAAAATGAAGAGTTGAAAATCCATTTGAAAGCTTTATGCCAATTGCATTGGCATAATATTAAATGTTTTTCGTGATTAATTCTTCAATAGTGAAGACATCATAGAGCGAATAACGGAGGTTGAAATTCACGAAAAATGCCCATAGGGTGAAGCGCCTGCTTGTTTTTTCAAAGAGAGAGCTTCTCCGAAACATGTACTTGGCCACGTTTTTTTTACAGAAACATCAGTTTCTGTTCTTTCTCCCAGGTTTCATGGTTTTTCAAAATTCTTCGGAATCTATCTCCAATAAATTCCTGAGAGTCAATAATTACTTACCAACAATTGGTAATTTTCTTTATAGACTTTCAGTTTCCACTCCGATTTCATCGATGGACTGACTATCAACGTGAACGACAGTAATGCCGACCCTCTAAAAAAAATCTGGCCAATTTATTGAGATAAAGATTTTGGCGAAAAAGTGAACTCACAGCCGTTGCCATGGGTGGTTCTTCGAAAATATTGCCTGTATAAAAAAACAAATATCACCATTCGAACCCTCGAGGTCGAATTAGGTGATGTAACTAAGGCTACTTTTTTCGTAACTTGCCTCGTTTTTGAGATATTTAATAAGAAAAAATAAAAAGTAGTGGAGGGGAAGCTCTGTCCGGAATATATATGGTCAGCGCTCGGGCCTTCAACATGTACTTGGCCCGATACGCTGCCGCGTATCTTGATCCTGGATTTTGAATCCAAAAATTCTAGATTCTTACCATTTTTTTTTCAATTCTCTCCTTATCTCTCTCATTCAATTCTCCCATTCCTCTCTCTTTTCAGCATCAATGGTCCATTGGTGGTGAAGAGAGAGAGAGAGAGAGAGAGAGAGAAACCGGGAAATTCGAAAAAAAAGAGAGCATGGAAAAAAAATGGAAAAATCCTGAATGCTGATCAAAAAATTCCCGGATTTTTTAATTCTCATTTCAATCTTTTCTCTGACCTTTTCCATTTAATTCTCCTATTTCTCTTTCTTCAGCATTAATTGTTCATTGGTGGTGAAGAGAGAGAAACGAGAAAATTTGAGACAGAAGGAGAGAGAACATGAAAAAGAAATGAATAAATCCTGAATGTTATATCCGAAATTCTCGGATTTTCACCTTTGTTTTCAATTTTATTTTCTATCTTTCTCATTCAATTTTCCCATTTCTCGCCCTTCAGCATCGATTGCCCATCGACCCTGGAGAGAGGAATGCGAAAATGCAAAATTGAGGGAAGAAGAGGAAGAGAAGACAAAAATGAGAGAGTTCTGGGATTTGGATCCAAAAATTCTGGATTTTTACCATTTTTTTCTTATCTCTCTCCTTGAGCTTTTCCATTCCTCTCTCTTTTCAGCATCAATTATCCATTGGAGGTGAAGAGAGAGAAAAACCAGGGAATTCGAAAGAGAAAGAGAGAGAGCCTGAAGAAAATGGAGAAATCCTGAATGTTTGATCAAACAATTCCCGGATTTTTACAGTTTTTCTTCAATTTTTTCTCTTATCCTTCTCATTTAATTTTCCCATCTCTCTCTCTTCAGCATTGATTGCCCATTGACCCGGAAGAGAGAGAAATGCGGAAATGCAAAATTGAGAAGGGAAGAGGAAGAAAAGAAAAATGAGAGAGTCCTGGATTTTGAATCGAAAATTTTTAGATTTTTACCATTTTTTTTCAATTTTTTCCTTAACTCTCTCATTTTATTCTCCCATTCCTCTCTCTCTCTCTCTCTTCAGCATCAATTGTCCATTGGTGGAAAAGAGAGAGAAACGAGAAAATTCGAGAAAGAAGGAAAGAGAACTTAAAAAGAAAATTAAAAAATTCTGGATGTTTGATCCAAAATTTCCCGATTTTCACCATTTTTTCTTCAATTTTTTTTCTCTTTTTTCGCACTCAATTTTCCCATTTCTCTCTCTTTCCAGCATCAATGGTCCATTGATGGTGAAGAGAGAGAGAGAGAGAGAGAGAGAAACCGGGAAATTCGAAAAAGAAAGAAAGAGAGCATGAAAAAAAAAGGAAAAATCCTGAATGTTTGATCCAAAAAATCCGGATTTTTACAATTTTTTTCTTTCAATTCTTTCTCTCATCCTTCTCATTTAATTTTCGCATCCCTCCCTCTCCCCTATGGAACGCGAGTTTGTTCGAATACGGGACATCCGACGATCGCCGATCCCCTCCAAGCCACCGTGAGAGTAATAGAGACACCACCTCTCCCTTCTCTGTCCGTGGCGATCATGGAGGGGATCGACGACCGCAAGGTGGGGATGCACCAATACATCTGTGATCTTCTCACAGATGTACGGTCGTCTAAAGGTGGACTCTCATTGGCCCACCTTTCCACCCTCATATCTCCGCAGGGGTTCATCGGAGAGGAAAGTCGAAGAGGACTTTTCTGCTCCAAATGAACCCCTTTACCTGATATTTCAGGGTGTACCTCTACTTCTGATACACCCTGTATATTATGAGTCTACTGTGTCGACAAATTGAATACGTCGCGTAAAACAATATCAATTCATGAAACAAAACAAAGCACAGAATTAATTTAATAGATTCCTTGAAAATTCAATACGGAATGTGGAGACAGGATAAAATCCCGAGAAACGACTCAATCCTTTCTTGATAATTAAAGACACGGTTAAAAATGTATTTACTCATCTTTTTATGCAGATATTGTTTCCTATCACCAAATCGTGGAAGTGCTAACTTGAGGTCCCTCCAAACTCTTTCGATGTTCTGATTATTGATGGTATTATCATGGGAGTTCAAAAATTGGTTCTTGTGGTTGACCTTCCGGTGATGGTATCCCCTGAGTGTCAAGTCATTATACCCTCTCCAACCATCTGTGTACACTCTCGTGCCCACTTTGACGTATTTAACAATAATACCATGTAGTGTATCGGCACCACGATTGTTAACTGGGAAAAAGAAGAATTTCCCAGTCGACCTCTCAAAAATCCCCACTATCCCCTGCCCTTAGGTGATTCTGCCTCTATTGTATTTCCTATGTCCAACGGAAGTCTCGTCGATTTTGACGTAATTTCGTCACTGATTATATATAATGAGATAAGCCTGACAAAAGTACACCCAATTCTAGTTCAGAATGTTCGAAAAAAAATCCCTTTAAGGGACTCAATCTCTTGTTACATCTTATTCTTTTTCCTTCTTTTTCACAAAAAAACGCCTTATGACAGCGGAAATATCATGAGATTGAGGAATTCAATGAGATTGAGCTTATTTATACTCAACAAAAATAGTTCAATCAGCCTCATTTTTTTATTTTTTGAATTTTTCTTTTTTCAAACACTTTGTAACGGTTGGCTTGACTGACCTTGAGCCAACTCGTTAAAGGCACAAAAATTTTATTTTACTCGACCCAAATTTATGCTCCGAATTTTCCCCAAATTACTCCCGATTAATTTCCCTTTATTTAAACTGGGTGCCAGTCATTTTCCCGAAACTTTAAGAGCTTGGGGGAAAACGATAAATCCCCAAGTTTTATTTTAATTCAATTAAATACAAAATCCCAAAAAGACTCTAGATTTACCCGCTTTCTTACGTGAAACTCTGATGTTATCTCAAGGGGGGGAGGGGACGATATCCCCCTTTAGTTATTCGGGACAGAACAAAAACTTCACACCAAACTCTTGAAAATTTCCGATTTAAGCAATAATAATTAGATATATTTAACAGAGTAAAATATGTACATTTGAACCAAAGAGAATATGAAAATATTTGAGAAAATTTCTTGTGGGTAATATTATTATTATTCCCCTTAATTACTAACTAGAAATTACACTCAGAACGAACAATAATGGTTTTTACTCTAGCTCGGGTGAATACACCCCGACAGACGCTAACACAACGTTTTCTCTAATTTTATGCTTTACTGAAACTAATTACTCCAACTCAAAATATGATCTTTTGGGGACTCGCGTACCTTACTCTTTGTGCGCTCCTTCTATCCGTATCGGTCTCTCCAAACTTTTCTTATCTTTTCCTTATTTTCTTGAATTTCTCTACGATCTTTTTCTGCTTTTCTTTAACTTAATTCTGGATTCTCTCTACACGATGTGACCGCCACGGTGTGCCGGGAGAAGAAGAACGAGTCTTCTCTCCCACGAGTTGGCATTGGGTTCCCTCGTTTGTTTCCGCTCAATTTCGGTAGAGCCGAGGCCCAACTCAAACAATTACGGCGTGAGTCCCCCCACTACAGTGGTCCCCCCCTAAGATACCAAGTTTGGGCCTCTGGTTCGGAGAAAAATACCTTACGGAAGTATCCCTCCCACCTTAGGGAAGCGGAGCCATGAAATGGGTACGCGCACGCGCAGCATCACTGAGTATATGAAGAGAAAAAGCGCGGAATATTCGAATTTAATTTAAAAGATGCAACGTCTTTTTTTTCATATTCATTTACAAATACAAAATTTTTATTTTTTGCATTTGCACTTCAGGTTCAATACAAATTGACGATAATTTTTTTTAACTTTATAATAAATTATAATAAATTCGTAGAATTATCAACTAACAATAATGACTTCAAACATAAATTTTAAGCATTTATTCACGAAGCTGGAGTTTTTCAAGATTCAAACTGAATTTTGAGATTTTAATAACTCTCGTAGATTAAATAACGTGATATCTTGACCAGAAAGACAGTCATTTTCATCACAGTACCGTATGATAGTTTCCACAGCCTGTTGTGCTTCAAGAGTCGTAATTTTTGGTTTAGTTACATCATCACATTCAATAGAAATATTACAGTCTTCATCAGGTTCAATGTTTTCGGAATCCTCAGGACTCCTATCTCCATTAATTACATCGATAATTTCTTCATTACTGAGAATGTCAGTAGAATTCAGTGTGTTAGAAGAATTGAACCAGGTGTTCACATCACTTTGTTGAAGACTAGAGAGTTCATATTGATGTCTTATTGCCTCAAAGAATAAACCCAACAATTGTTGAGTTTCATTGCCACTTGATTGGATAGAAGTCGAAGTTCCAGTGAGTTGAGGGGTATCATCAATCGGCCACAACTGAAAAAAAATTTATATTCATGAAAAATGATTTTTGTGAAAAACTCAAAAATTTTCAATTATTGAACTTACCGTGTTCCACGACTTCCTGATGGTTGATGGTGTGATTTTATTCCATCCATCAGATATCCAAAACATAACTTCTCTCATTGTAACAGATTTGAGGCTCTCCAATAATGATCCACCATTATTAACAGACTTAATAACATGTTCCATCAAATTACTTCGATAATTCATCTTCAAATTCTGAAGACAGCCTTGATCCATCGGCTGTAGCAGGCAAGTTGTGTTAGGTGGAAAAAAGCGAATTGTTATCTTGCCTTCTGTTAGAGGTGGGTGAGCAGCACAATTATCAACAAAAAGTACAGCTTTTTGGAGTCCTCTCTCTAGTAGGAAGTGGGATACCAATGGCACAAACTCTTCTTGAAACCACTCTTCGAATAGTTTGGTTGTCATCCACGCTGATTTTTGGCCTCGATAATAAACAGGCAATTTTTTCAAATTTTTAATTGCTCTAGGTTTCGCAGATTTACCAATCAACACTAAAGGCAATTTCAAAGTCCCGGTTGCATTACTGCATGCCATTACTGTAACTCGCTCTTTTCTACCCTTGATACCAAAAGCTTCTGCTTCACTCGTTGATGATAAAGTTGATGTTGGCAACATCTTAAAATTCAACGGACTTTCATCGCAGCTAAACACTTCATCCAATGACAGACCTTCACTTGCAACATAATTTTTGAATTCCACCTTGTATCTTTCAGCAGCAGAAGTATCTGCAGAAAGTTTTTCTCCACAGATTTTCTTGCTGCAGATATTATGTCGTTGTTGCCACTTATAGAGCCGGCCATAACTCGCTTCAAAATCATTTTTTGATCCTAACATTGCATGAAAAATTTTTGCTTGCATTTGCACATGAGTCTCTTGCACTGGAATTCCAGCAGCTCGTTGTTCCTTGAACCAGAGCCACGTTGCATTGTCAACATCTTGATTAGTAATCTTCCGCATTCTTTTTTTTCCTTGTAATCCATTATCACAATCATTTTGAAAATTTTCAATTTTTTTCTCGTTCTTTTGCCACTTTCTCACCGTTTGCGGAGTAACATCCAGGTTATCCGCAACGACATGCACCGGTATTCCGTCCTTCAATTCTCTCAGTGCATTAATCTTGTAAGCAACTGGCACTGCCGTCGGTTGTTTACGTTTTTGCTTCCGAATGGAAGCATTGCGAACGCGATTTTTTTCGATTTCGAGATTTCATCGGAATATGACTCAGAATGATCCAAAACGTCGAGAAATGACATTTTTAAAAATGTCTCTATGTGTGTGTGGGCGTGGGTGTGTGCGTGTATGTGTGACAGATATCAGCTCATTGCTCAGCAACGGTAATACTGAGTGAGCTGAAAATTTAACAGTACTTTCCCTCCCCATGCAAATTGCTGTCAGTGAAATTTGAGCGAAATCGATTGAGTACTTTTCGAGAAAACTCAAATTTTTGGAAAATCGTTTTTTCGTTTTTTCTCCGCGAAAAATTGATTCACAGCCCCCACACTCAGCGATGAAATACATCTCATTTGAACACACAATTTTCACTCGGGGTAAATTTTGCTCAGATTTTTCGTTTGCAGATAATTTCAATTACAGTGTTTTTCATCCTGAATTTACTATACACGATAGCTCAAAAACTATTTGAGTTAGAGACTTCAAATTTCGCCAGTTTGTGCATCCAAGGAGCAAAAAGTTTGGTATTGAAATTGGGCGAAATCGCTCCAGTAGTTTCTGAGATATTGGCCAAAACCCATTTTATGAAAAGAGGTTATATCTCGAAAACTATCCAAGCGATTACATCCAAGTTCAGCTTAAAAGATTCATCTCAATGAGCCCCACAAATGGTGATAATTTCAGATTTTTCAGAAGAAGTCTCTTGTAAGGATGTTCGATAAATTAGTTTTTTCAAAAATCACGGTTTTTCTCAGCTTTCTCCCTAAGAACACTACTATTTTTTATTTCACCATTCGAAAGTAGACAATTTTTTCTACAAAATGAGTACCTTCTCATCCTGACGACAATCAGAAAGAATAGAAATCCTATTTGGAACCCGAACGCCAATTTTTGTGTTCCATCATAGGATCTGAATTTTCATCTAATATTGAATTTTTAAGTACCATGTGATATTATTGCAATTTAATCGATTATTCTGAGCTGAGATTTGTAGGGATCTATAAGTGCGTATTTCTTGCGAGAATAATGTTATTTTTCGAGCGATTGAAAAGATATTCATTTTTATAGAGATTCGATTGATTATGGGTAAAATCCCATTCGGAAGCATTTTGCCAATCGAATTAGCAAAATATTAAATGTCACACAAAGAGTGGGGTTTGCAAATAACGCACAAAGGGTGGAACTCCTGCTTGTTTTTCATTATCTTCACGACTTGACATGAATAACACTAATTATTTCAATATGAATTCAATTAATATCACAGTTTTCAATATTATTCCGATGCCTACAATACTACAATACTATCCATGTATACATGTGCACATGCGCCTCGACATGCGCAGATACTTTATTAAATCAGTGGAAGTGGGGGAATGCATTGAGAAGGAATTGAGGAGAGGTGATATCGTACAGAGGGATATCTTAGGGAGGGACCACTGTACTTAAATTCTTCTTGAACTAAATAAATCCAAAAAATGCACGAAAATAATTACAATAATTCAGATAATAATTTCGCGACTATCATGAACGAAAACCTTCAGTCTTTTCCTTTTACTAACTTTAGTCTTTGTTTTCACATTCATAATTCGAGTCTTTTATTTCACTCTGGCTTTGGCACTTTCTCTGATGATCTCCTGCCTCCCTCGCTGTTGGCCAACATTCCCTCGTGTTTGCTGATGCTGGACCAAGTAAATGAATGCTGCGTCTTCCCAAGTTCCTCTCGGGTGTCCTGGGTGCTGCTAATTTTATCTTTAGAACTGGGGAAATTCCGCCCTAGTCCTGATTCACGAGCTTTTCTCCAATTTTTTGAGTTAAATTGAAGAAAAAAGAAACAGAAACAATTAGTGAGGTCATAAAAATCTGTTGACCTCACTCTGGACATGCGCTGCATTGACTCTGGGTGAGCCCCATCATCACCGGGTACCGCGAATTGCGATCATTATCGTGATTTTTATCCAAATAATTGATTATTGTTACTTTCTCGATTCTGTGACGGTAAAAACCGTCACAACTTCACCAGACACTAGGATGAACTCACAGTCAATTAAAATTAAAAATTCTAACTGTTACCGGGAGACAAGAGCAATAAACCTCAATGCGTCACTATTGTATCAACTTACCAAAATTTTGAGAAGAAATGGCAGAGAGTCCAGGCCTCTTCCACACATGAAAATTTTCTTTTTCAACTGTTCCGTTGCCTTGACGCGTTCCTCTTTCTTCATTAATAATGAAAATTATTGCTGAAGGGAGGGCAACGGTCAAATTGTCGGGAAAATTGGCGACCCTTTTCACAGCAATTGTTTCCATTGTTGCTGGAAAGAAGGAAATGCGTCAAGGCGAGAAAAGAGTTGAATTTTTTTTTTCTTAACATAGCAGAAAAGGCCGACTTTCTTCTATTTTCCCTGCAATTTCACCGTTTCCGTCTTTTCAGAAATAATTTTCATTATTGATGAAGAAAGAGGAATGCGTCAAGGCAAAGGAACAGTTGAAAAAAAAATTTCATGTGTGGAAGAGGCCTGGACTCTCTGCCATTTCTTCTCAAAATTTTCTGCCAACTCTTTTCCTCAACTTCACTGTTCCCTTTTCTTCAACAATGATTTGATTGATTCAATTTGCCGTATGAAGGACGGTGGTGATATTCATGTGAGTTTGAGAGAGAAATTCCGTAGTTCCCCGGTAGCTCAGTTGGAAGAGTATTCGGCGCGTAACTGGAAGGTCCCAGGTTCGATTCCCGGCGGGGGCACTCGGATTTTCTTCTCTCAAATTCATTTCTTAATTTTTGGTTTCTCCTGCGTTGTTGTTGAAGAGAGGAGGAAGCGTCAAGGCAAGGGAAAGATTGAAGAAATCATGAAAGAACCAAAAAAATAACCGGGAGTCACGGCCGTTTTTTCAGTATTTTTCGAGACAAATTAATTCATTCTAAAATCACCAAGTATCTAATGCATTTGAGAAAGCTCTTAAACTGTTCTTTACACATTCATTTATCCATTATGGAAGTTTCCCCTCTGAAAACCTGTTAATTGCCACGAATTTCATATTTCTAGATGAAGACCTATGGGTTCCATAAGGGACGGTGTTAATTGAAAAAATCTTCATCCATCAATTTCTTCCGAAGAAGATATCTGAAGAGTTTGAAATTTTAACAGGTGACTTTTTATATTTTCAGAAGTATATGCAAATTTTCTCATAATTATTGGTCTATTAATTCAGTTACTAGATGAACTCCCTTAAGGAACGTATCTAAAATTGGAAAATGAGTGACGGAAAATAACTACAATTGATGGAATTCAACACAGTCTGTAAAATCTAGAAGATAAATATTCTCTAGATTGGCAAGGAAAAATAAATCTATTTATTCTTTGATTCAATTTAAATCTCATCAATTGTAGTTATTTTCGGTCACTCATTTCCCAATTTTAGATACGTTTCTTTAATACACGATAAAATGAATTCCCGCTCATGCTAAAGAAGTATAAGTTCTTCCGCGTGTACAGAGTTCCACGCACCTCCTTTTTTAATAATATTTTTAATAATTATTCAATACAAACACTCATAAATAAAACTCGTTAATTCTCAATGGAGACAAACACACGTGAAAATGCTATACGCTGCTTCGATCTCTATCCCCACCCCTACGCTGGTAAAGTCGTACTGGTCAGTGAAGTAACCTCGGAAATATTCGGCTCTTGTGCTACAACATGTAAATTTCAGCTTCGGATCGAGTTCGGAGGTTACCCCTTTGGCTACTTCGACAATAGTTTGGGCCCCTTAGGAGAGAAGTACGCCGATGTACAGTATAGTCGTTCCACGCGCGTTTGCAGCTACATTCCTCCTGTGAAATTTCTGACTCGGTGTGCGCGCGCACTCCGTTTCACTCAGAACTTTTACTCTCATCGGATTAGCGTAACGCACCTAAAGAAGTATAACTTCAAAAATTCGAAAAATCCATAGATGGGGGGTCAACTTCATGGAGCGAAAATTCACATAAACGTAAAACTGTGGCAAATCTCGTTCATCCATGGCAAATACTCCATGGACGCTTGCCCTGACAAAAATTGATGTATAGAAAAGCCATGGTAAGTCCTTTTTGATCCATGGCGAAGTTTAAGAAAATTTATATAATAAAAATCATGGTAATTCCTCATTTATCTATAGCAGATTCACCATGGACGATCGCCGTTTGTAAAGCAATTGTTTGACGTTTTGTCCATAGCACCATCCATCGTTTTTCTTCGAAATACTGATGGCAGGCGCTATGACATAGTCTGCAATTAAGACGACAGTCGAAAGATCTAAATTTGTAATAACATTTCGCCAGTTGCTAGTGAGATCTAATAATTATCACATCATCAATAAAAATGACCATCTCAAAACTAAAAACCTTCATCTTCAAACCTCCTTTTTCCATTAATCATGTGTAATTCTACTTGGAATATAGTACATCAAGGACAGAATGCAGTTCAATTATTGTTGACAGTATGATTTTTGTCGTTTTTTGCTTCCGACTGGAAGCATTGTAATCGTTGTGATGTTTTGAGCGAGTGGAGAGGATTTTCAGGTATCAACAAGGTATTAAACACACGATGTTTGTCGATTATCTTTAATGATATTAAAACTATGTAATTTACATATCGACATCTTTACAGAGAAGAAGGGGGTAATTTCGGAGTGGCCACTCAATAATCATAATAATAGTAATACCTGGTTTTCATGAACCATTGCAAGTCAACCTTAATATTCTAAATGTATCTTTTCATACATCACAATCGTCATTTTTTTTCAAGTTTGAGATTTCTTCCGATTATGCCTCCAAATGATCTGAAATGTCGGAACAAAATATTTTGCTTCAAATGTTTGTGTGCATGTATGTGTGTGATGATACATTCCATGTCTTTATTTGGAAACGGCCACATGTATCGATATGAAATTCCGAGGCTATATTCACTACGTGAGCGCAATGTTCTCAGCGAAATATCAGCTAACTCGGTTCAACGGTTCTCGAGAAAAAGCGAATTCTCAAAAAATCGTTTTTTTGAGTTTTCTCAGCGAAAAATCAATTTACAGCATCCAGTCTTTGCGGGGAGGTGTGCACTGATAGGGCACACATTACCCTCCGTGGGTGCCGAATGTTTAGATTATTGGTTTATTTATTGTAATTTTTTCACTGTAATTATTGAAAAATCGTGTTTTATTGTGATAACTTAAGAAATATTTGAGCTAGAGACTTTGAATTTCCTATATTAGTACACCTCATAAGTTCCAGCTTCGGTATTGGATTTCGGCAAAATTGACCCAACAGTTCCTGAGATATTTGCGAAAAACAATTTAGATCAAAAGAGAGTATATGCACGAAACGGCTTGTCTGATTACATCTAAGTTGAGCTGAAAATATCAAATTAGATGAGCATCACCAATCTAAAATATTACGGATTTTCCAAAGAATTCTTCTACAAAAATGCTAATTTTTTTTTCATAAAATACAATTTTTCTATTTTTTTTTTCAGAACACTAGTATTTATTATTTCCTCATTATGAAGTGGATAATTTTTGCTAAAAAATAAGACGGTATTCATGCTGATATAATTTCAAATTTATGAAAAATGAAAAGTGGAAAATTCCATTTAGAAGCTTTATGCCAATTGCATTGGCATAATATTAAATATCCTCCGTGATAAATTTTTTAATAGTAAAGACATGATCAAGTAAATAACGAGGGTCGAAATTTACGAAAAATGTCCGTGGGGTGAAGCACCTGCTTGTTTCATTCGTCTACGGAATTGAAGAACATTATTGCAAGGCGAAGAAGATGAAGAATTTGGAGGAAATTTTTCCTTAAGATAGTGGGTAATCATTCGTCAAACTCATTCGCAATGAAATCATTCTATAAATAATAATTGAATTCGAATCACAACTCCTGATAAATGAAAAATGAATGGTTAAAATGAATTATACAGTTATTCAAGGTGCAATGTATTCTCATTAAAAAATAATCACAGAGTTGAATTGAAGCACTCGAGTCGTGTAAACAGCCCTCTGACTTGTTGGATAGCTATGAAAAATATCCTTTCCTTTACGCAAACTTGGACTTTTTTTTACTGTTCATCTCTCTCTCTCTCCCTTCCTCGATAATAGATGGGACCCCTGGGTACCGCAAATGAACCACGAAATGCTGGCAGTGCGTCTGGACAAACCTGTCACCCCCTTCCAGCTTGTATATATAGTTTGCACCACAGTGCTCACAACCATCTGTTCATTTTGTTTCTGGTTTTATTTTTACTTTCCGACTGAGGAGATTGCCTGTCTCTGATATGTCCAATGTCACTTATCACCCAAGTCATTTTAATCGTTCTCTCATCATCCGTGCCTGATAAAATTTCTGAATATGAAAAACGAAACGAATTCCCCATCATAATGAATTGAATGGTGAGATGAAAACTATTATGATTTTAATGTGCCAAATGTTACCACAACGTCGTGCATAATCGAGCGTGAAATTTGGAAAAATTTTCATGGTGAAATTCTGTAAGATTGCACTTGGGTCATGAATGGCATTTCTTATGGTTCATTTCACAGGGGACTTACAGAACTCTCAATTTTCTTCCTTAATTATTAAGTCAAAACTGGATGAAATGACTCATCGGTTTAGTAATAAGATGAGCTCCTCCACCGAAAAATATACATCAGGACATAGATGCACAGATATATGTAAAATATAATTTGGAGACATATTACTGTATAATATATTATATATAAAACATACTAATTTTTTTTTTGTTTTTTCTCCGACCATCAGTATTCAAATAATTTTGTTGGTAATCGGCCATAGTGGTCACTCCCGAATTTGAAAAAATTATAAGATCAATTGATTATTAAAGTACCAACGTTTCGTCTGCTGTGCGCAGACCTCATCAGAGTGCATATGGGGCATTCCAAGCCAAATCCGATGGTTTTAAGAATTTTCATTTTTGATTCCCGCCAATTTTCGATATCTTTAACAGCGTATCAAAAAACTCGTTCTCCTAAATTTTGGCATTTTTTTGATTATCGCTTCAAAAGATATCATATTTTGAAAAAACAGCTGTTTTACGGTTTTTTGCTCATAACTTCCATAAAAATGGTCCAAATTCAGCGTTTTTTGTCCAAAATTCTTATTTTTCATGTACTTTTTGAAAAAAGTATAAAAAAATCACGACAAATGTTTTTCTGAATGATGTTCTAAATTTAAGATTTGAAAACTGTATGTCCATTAATTTTTTTGATTTTTTCCCGTTAAACTCCTATAAATTCTCAAAATTTCGAGCTGCGGCCGATCGCGGGCCTCGGCAAAGTACAATCTTTTTCCGATTTTTGAAAATTTGGAAGAAGAAATTTCCGGTCTTATAATTTATTAAAACTATTTTTTTTCTATTGTTTATTTTTTTTTGAGTGATTTCGAATTAACTTCTATTCTTAAACTGAGTTCTAAGCAAATTACCAGTTTTAGTTTAAAAAAATCACAAAAAATGTTATTTGTTTATTCTATTTTATTGTAGGGGAAGGTGGGGCAATGTGGAACATGGGGGCAAAGTGGAACGATATTATAATATCAAGGGTTACATCTAAAAAAAAATATCGAGGGTCGAAAAGCAGAAAGTCATATGCGCCAAAATAGCTATTTCTATAGCAGAAGGTCATATGTGCAGGACATATGACCTTCTACTTCAAGCGCGTAATTCCATAATCTTTTTCTCAATTCTCATATCGCATTTCAGGAGCAAAGAGATAAAAGAGTAAAATCCTAATTTTTCTCATTTGTTTTTTCAGAATATCTTGGAAATCAATTGAGATACGGATATTTTTTATTCCAATCATTTTTGCATAATATCTTCACTATGGAGCAGCCTCTGATGATAATATTGGAACCCTTCTTTGTAAAGAAGGTAAGAGACTTTTAGGAATTACAAGAGGATGTAAAAGTGACATTGTACTATCTCGATTAGCTTCCCAGGAAAAAATGTTCAGATCTGATCAGATCTAATTAGATCCAATCAGATGTGATAAAATGGAGATTTTTAACATGAATGGATCTGAATAGATCTGATTAGATATGAAAATCAGAATAGGTGAATAGACAAGCATGACCAGGCAGGATTGGATTGTCATATTATTAGGAGAGTCATAGAACTACAAATATGGTTTCTTTTAAGATCTTTTCCAAATAAAAATTTATCAGTTTAAAAAAATTCACAGTGTGTCAGATCTGTGCTCATTTCGTTATCATAGAATGTTATATTTATTTTGATGCATAATTCTGCATTCCATTTGGGCATTCCAAACTTTTTTCCGAAGTTATTTCCTCTAATTTTTCTAATCTTCTTCAGTTATGATAATTTGAATCTCAATTGATATCAAGAAATCGTGTGATAGCTCAGTGGCTACAGTAGCAGATTGGCAATCCTATGGTCCCGGGTTCAGTCCCGCTGAAACCCATTTTTTTTTATTTCAATTCTTATGAATTCATTCAGTAAAGAAATCCGATTTTCATTGTTTTTTCATTTTTTCGAAAAATTTAGAATTTTTCATTTCGGATTTTGTGCAGATCCAATTGGATCTGATCAGATCTGATCGGATCTCAGGAACTCAGATCTAATTAGACCTGCTCAGATCTGAACATTTTTTCCCGGCTTTCGCGATATTCCCGAATAGTAATGCCAAAAAAATCAACCAGCAATTTTCTTTGTACCTCCACGAGACCGCACGAGTGGTCTATAAACCTTTATGTTACTCACATGTGGTGTGAAATGGCGCTTGACCTTATTCTTTAGAGGTTAGTAAGTGCTGTTTTGATCCAGTGAAACGTCTTACTCATCGTGTTCGATGAATGAGATTTTTGGCGTCTATAGAGGTTGTTACCAATGCTGAAGTGAGCGGTGATAACATTACCCACGCCACAGGCATTCATCGTCTTTATACATGCCAAAAATCTCATTCATCGAACACGATGAGTAAGACGTTTCACTGGATCAAAACAGCACTTACTAACCTGTAAAAAGTAAGGTCAAGCGCCATTTCACACCGCATGTGAGTAATATAATAGTATATTTCCGGACGAGAGAGACAGAATTTTTCAAGGAGCGTGAAGTTGGCGCCCGAGCCGAAGGCGAGGGATGCCAATCACATGACTTGAAAAACTCTGTCTTTCATGTCGGCAGAGAGAAGAATGAGAGAGGCAACGCTGATTTCACCAGGCGCTGGATAGAGCGACCTCTAGGTCCGAATTCACTTTCGGAACTAATTTTAACTTCGAAGCATGCTGGACGGAGAATGTTTGACCATTGTCCCTTTTTCCACTTTGGAAAAAAAGTTTTTCCAGTGTCAAAATTACGGTCAAAAGTACGCCCCTTCCACTCCAAGGTGACGATATATAATCATAACAATAATTTATATAGTAATTGAATTGATATGAATTGATTTGGAATAAATGAGAGGAAAAACGTACGTGTTCTGGTTACCTTATCCAGGCTAAAAATTATTTACATTTAATATTGAGTGAAAAATATCAACAATTTTTTTGTCTGATATATTATTCCTGACCCAGCGCGCTTCTGAAAACATGAGTGGCTCTCTCGCGATAGAAAAAGATTATAAGGAGACAACTCTTATTATTTTTCGATGTTTGCTTTTTATAATAAATCCGTATGATTAATCATTTGAAATCCCATGCATATCATTAGGAAGGAAATTGAATTATATACAGACTGACGTTCAATTCTCCATAATCTGGAAAGGAATGTATCTTCTACCGTAATTTTGACACTGGAAAAACTTTTTTTCCAAAGTGGAAAAAGGGACAATGGTCAAACATTCTCCGTCCAGCATGCTTCGAAGTTAAAATTAGTTCCGAAAGTGAATTCGGACCTAGAGGTCGCTCTATCCAGCGCCTGGTGAAATTAGCGTTGCCTCTCTCATTCTTCTCTCTGGTTTCCATATTTGCATTCGAATTTCACGAAAAATTATATTTATTCGAAAAATAATATCATATTTATTTCTTGAATTTTGATTGTACCTGTAATCAGCAAGCGCCTAGGGTTACTGAAGAAGAATGTAAGCTGATCGTTCTGCTGATAAAAATCTACTAGCTTTGTCATAAGATTTTCGGGACTTGCATAGAATTAATCCAATCAAAAAGCTATTACAAGGACTCTTTCCAGGATTAAGAGTAGAAGATAGCATTTCCTCAACCTCTTTGTAGAATAAGTTATAATTACAATAATAATAATATTGATTCTTTTTCACGAAGTGTCAATAATAATGTTAATGTTCCGTCATAATAATCCAGTCCTTCTAAGAGAAATAAGACTTCTTGGCCACTTTATTTTCGAATGGACCAATTGACAAATTATTTCTTTTTAAATTCACGAAAGAATTTCGATAGCACTTGTAGAAAAAATGAATTGTTATTTTTTCCATTCAAAAATAGTGATTGACACCATGGTATTAATTGGAATATCTTGTAAACCATTGAAAATTTGCCGAGACATGCTGCGAGTGAAATTTTGGGGACGGATGAAAATCTCCTCATCGAAAAAAGTGAAAACTTTGATTGAAAAAATGAAAATTAAATCGGTTTATTTTTGGTTGAGTGAGAGTTTTCTGTTTATAATTTCACAGATATATTTTTCACATATATTTTTCATTTCTTTACTAATATTCCGTAAAAGGCCTTCGAAAGCCTATTAGAGCAATAATGGTGGTCATACGCTCCTTTGTTATTATGAAAAAGAAATCTGAAAGAATTGCCCGTACGCCCCTTTCACTCCAAGGTGACGATATATAATCATAACAATAATTTATATAGTAATTGAATTGATATGAATTGATTTGGAATAAATGAGAGGAAAAACGTCCGCGTTCTGGTTACCTTATCCAGGCTAAAAATTATTTACATTTAATATTGAGTAGAAAATATCAACAATTTTCTTGTCTGATATGTTATTCCTGACCCAGAGCGCTTCTGAGAACATGAGTGGCTGGCTCGCGATAGAAAAAAATTATAATGAGACAATTCTTATCATTTTTCGATGCTGTTTTTTATAATAAATCCGTATGATTAATCATTTGAAATCCCATGCATACCATTAGGAAGGACATTGAATTATATACAGAATGACGTTCAATATTCCATAATCTGGAAAGGAATGTATCTTCTACCGTAACTTTGACACTGGAAAAACTTTTTTTCCAAAGTGGAAAAAGGGACAATGGTCAAATATTCTCCGTCCAGCATGCTTCGAAGTTAAAATTAGTTTCGAAAGTGAATTCGGACCTAGAGGTCGCTCTAACCAGCGCCTGGTGAAATCAGCGTTGCCTCTCTCATTCTTCTCTCTGCGGAAACATAGTTTTTCTTTAGTGATTTTACGTTCTCAAGTTCGAGAAAGGGTTTTTTCCAGGCTAGCCTGGAGAAAATTTTTTTCTCGAGCGTGTGAACGTAGCAACAGTAATGAGAAATTGTATAGACCACTCGTGCGGGGCGCCGTACCCACTCGTTGCACTTGTACGCTCAAACCGTGTTCGTGGGTAATACCGCGCTCCTCACACTCGTTGTCTAATATACTATTTTATATCCCAATATAAATGTTATTCATATTTCTTCACCATGGGGACAGTTACACGATAGTCATATGAAAAAAATTATGTATTGCCTTTATATCGAGGTTATATCGTCATAAGTTGACGATATATGGAAATTTATAAATTAGATCATGCATCTCACATGTATTCTCTTTATAGAAGTACTGTAACTTTTATATATGGTGTTTTATCGAATTCATAAATATAGCAGCCAAGAATAACATTTTTATGCAGTCTTTATATTCCCAACATATATAATATATCCCATGTCTTGGTATATATGATCACCGACATGTACACGGAATCATGTATATTTTTCGATGGAAGCATTCTTTTTATATAATATTCATATACTTAACAGTATATGTAGCGTGGGAGGAACATACATTTACATATATGAAACTAATCCATCCCATCTACTTTTCAAATATATTTAATATTTGTATCTTTATATATTCAAGTATATCTCCACAAAGGTATAGTAATTACATGAATAGATGATGTAGAATAGATGATAGTCATATGAAAAAATCCCATACTGCTTTTGTATTAAGTTTATCTTGTTACGAATTAACAATATATCCGAATTTATGGAATTCGATCATATATCCTATATGTATTACTATTATATGGCTATTCTAACTTTTATGTATAGTGTTTTATAAAATTTGTGGATATAGCAGCTATGGATCACATTTTTATATAGTTATTATACTCTCAATATAAAAAATATATTTGGTATCCTGGCATATATAATTACGTACATAAATTGTAATTACTGCAAACGCCCACTATGGCTTCATCCCGCGAATGAGGTCTCCGAGAAAACTTGACTTTTGTAGACTGATTCGGGGCCGTAGATTACGAATCTTCTAGTTATCTTTCTCTCCGAGTGGGCCTCCATACTGTCACCATCAATTTAATTGTTTATATCGTTGTAACGCTTCAATCATGATACTGAGAGAAAAATTGTTCAGACAAAAGTTGTTCATCTCTCTAAAATGAAGAAAAAATGTCTTCAGATTTTTTTCGATATCTCAATTATTAACAGGGTTACATTCAAATAACTCCTCGGCAAATGAAGATAGGGAAAGACCGTGTGCAGCAAGTGTAGTACTGCTCTGTAGGCTCCTACGGCGTTATGTTTCGATTTCCGTACCCTCCTTACTGATAAAGATATCAAAAAAAACTCAGAAAACATTTTTTCTTCATTTCGAGAAGCCCAAAACTTTTGTTTGAACAATTTTTTCTGAGTGTCATAATTGGAGCTTTATAACGATATAAACAATTAAATTGTTTATGACAATATGAAGGCCCACTCGGAGGGACAGATAACCAAAAGATTCGTAATCGACGACCCGAAATTAGTCTAAAACACTCGAGTTTTTCTGGGGACCTCATTTGCGGGATGAAAACATAGTGGACATATGGACTAAATGCGGTGATTCGAGAGTATTACATGAGATACTCGACGCGCCATCGGACAGAGCCCGAGAGATGCTCCGTGGAAAAGTGGCCATATTGAGGGAGGCCGGCTAGACATAACATGGCGTTGGGACTTTGAAGAGAAAGGACGAACACGTGTGCGAAGAGTGTTATATCATGATAACTGACGCTTAGAGAGAAAAGAGTTGTGGAAAACAGTGTGAACAGAGTGTAAGATTAGTGACCAGTAGTTTTCCCGAGTTATTTCTCGACGACGAGCGGACGACAGAGCCCTGAGGAGAAGAGAGAGATGGAGTGATTGTTGTCCCCCCTGCCCTGTGAATATAGTGAGTTTCCCGCAAATCCTCCTTCGAGTGTTGACAACAAGAGAGATTCCCGTGATTTCCCCTTGAATTCCCCATAATTGTCAGTTGTGATATAGAGATTTCGGTAATTCCATAGTATAGCTCTGCCCACTGAAAATCAGTGTTTTTAATGTTTTATTTCAGATTTTTTTCTTCCACCGTGCTCGGTGCGCCTATTCTAGGCTTGCATTGAGTTTCGTTTTTGGAAAATTTCATTTTATAATTTTTTTTTGCAAAATAAGTTGAGTTGTTAATTTTGAGCCGGAAAACTTGAATTAATTCATTCTGTTCAACAACGCAATGAATACAACATTCAAACTTTAATAAAATTTCATTTCACAGTGATTTGGATACATAATAATATATCCAATAGAGTAGAGTTTGATGTTTTGATTGAGCAAGAGGAGAGGGGGCAGGGTGAGAGGTGAGGCAGGTATAAAACAGTCGATTTCTTCCTGATAAACACAGTTGGTGTGAAAACACAATGATAAACAGAGATCAATCGTCTTATGAAAATGGCAAATTTGGTAATTCAACCAAATGAGCCCTTTCTAGACCAGTATCATTTTGGTCTTCTGCGGTGAAACATCAAAACTGTGTGTTTTGTATCAAAAGTTTGTTGCCACCACTGCTGGTGTTTTTCTTGGAAAATCCAGATTTCAGATGAGTATTTCGAAGTTTTCATTTAGTCCGTATTAAAATTATTGAGGTTTTTTCCGTCGTTTTTTTGCGTTTCAATTTTATGTGATATTCCAGATTGAAATTGTTCCACGCGAAGGGTACAAATTATTGACAAAAGAAGGAAAAGCCCAGGTGGAAATATGCTTGACATATTTTGACAAAAATGTCAAATTCTGATCAAATTTGACAAATTTTGAGAAAAAATCCGTCATAATTTGACCTATTTCCACAGAATCTACCATAAAATGTCATAATTTGACTGTTTTTGTTAAAATATGATGATTTTTGAGTATCAATTGGAACAGTATGTCATATTTTGTCAAATTTTCTCAGAAAAATTTCTGTCATAATTTGACAAATTATGACAGAATATGTCATATTTTGATTGTATTGTGTGGCAGACAACTCTGAGCCATTTGACATATTCTGACAAAAACGTCCAAAAAATGTGAAAATAAGACAGAAAATGGCAAATTGTGTCATGATATGTGACTTTTTAACATGTAATGACATAATATTTCTAAAAGTGTCTATTGAATTTGTCATTTTCAGTCAAAAAATGTAAAATTCTGTCCGAATTATCATATGACATATTTTGACCAAGCTTAACAGAAAAATTATGCCAGAATTTAACATAATTAATCATAAATTCTCATTTTTTAACGAGAAATGTCAAATTCTGTCAAAATTATTATATGACAAATTTTAACTGAATCTTAGAGAGAACTTATGTCAGAATTTGACATAATAGCTCATAAACTGTCATTATCGGACAAATTTCGACATGTTCCTTCGGCATTTGTGTCATTCCTTGAATTATCCAAATATACTATGAGATGTCATGTCATAATATGTCGTACACCTTGATGAAGAATAAGGGATTGGACATGGCATTGCATGACACAAGTAGGAAAGCCAACACAAACGGGTACTATTCTTTTATGCCGTATGGGACGACCCATACGGATAATATCAAAAATGCGGTAATCTTGTTGAGCATTATCTTTGCCCGACCAGATTCACGAAGAAAACTGCCTCGCCCGTTTGAATTTATGACTTCTCAAACGATAGCGGGCTTAGGGACTAGTTTTCTATAATGCGCACTCTAGCGGCGCCTTCGGAACTACCAGTTTCACTCATTTTCTGAAAAATTGTGACATATTTTGTCATATTTCCCCATTTTATGACTACGAAAATTATGACAGATTATGTTCGAAAGGGTATGATATTTTTCACGAAGATATTTTTCACATTTGATGACAAATCAGAATATGTCAAGAAATGTCAAGGAGCAGTCATAAATTTTTTCGAACAAATGTCATTGTTTGACATATGTTCGACAAAAAATGTTAAATTTTCAAAATTAATTTAATTCTTGGTCGATGAGAAAATCTGACATATCGGTTATTATTGGTCAGAGAACAAATGAAATTTCCTATTGTGATATGTCAAAAAATGAAATATAATGACAACACTTGGCATTATTCTCTGCAATTGTCATATTTTATGATTTTTGTCACATTATGACATTTTTTGTCAAATTATGACATCCACATTTTCTCTAAAATATTTGTCCGAATTGATCATAATATGGCTAATTATGAAATATTTAAATTTGTTATAATATGTCTTAATATGACATATTTTGTCATATTCTTACACTTTATGTCCCTTAAAAAATTAATCAATTTATGACAAATCAAAATATGTCATAAAATATCAAAAGACAGTCCCAAATTTTTTCAAACAAATGACATTTTTTGACATATGTTTAACAGAAAATGTCAATTTCTAACAATTTATGTCATTTTTGATCAATGAGCAAATCTCACATAGTCGGTCATAATCGGTCAAATAAGAAATTGACAAAATATGAGATGATATGTCAAAAAATGTTAAATTCATATAAAATAAGGAATTGTTTCTATCCTTTGTCTTTTTTTCTTATTTTATGACAAAATTTGATATTTTTTGTCAAATTATGACATCCACATATTCTCTAAAATACTTGTTCGAATTGATCATAATATAGCTAATTATGACATTTTTAAATTTGTTATAATATGACTTCCTATGACATATTTTGTCCTATTTTTACACTTCATGTCCCATAAAAATATGACAAATAATGTCTGAAAATTTATAACATATTTCACGAAAAAATGTCATTAATTATCAGAATTTGTCAATTTATGACACATCAAAATATGTCATAAAATATCAAAAAACAGTTTCAAATTTTTTAGAAAAAATGACATTTTGTGACATATGTTTAACAAAAAATGTCAATTTCTAACGATTTATGTTATATTCGATCGATGACCAAATCTAAAATATTTGGTCATTATTGGTCAGAAAAAAATGACATTTTTTGTCATAGTATGTCAAAAAAGGAAATATTATGTCAAAATTCATCATCACCCTGATTATTTGTCATATTTTGCCATTTTTCGTTACATTATGACATTTTTTGTCAAAATATGTCAAGCATATTTCCACCTGGGAGGTACATTTAAAAGCACATTGTGCATAAAGTACTTGTTTTCCGTGTAATATAAAAATGAAAATTTTTTATGCCCAATGGGGGTGGGCGGAGTTTGTTGTCAATATATTCTTCATTTAAAAATCCCGAGTGTCGTTTATAGGATCGGTTGTAATAGGTTCCTTTTCGAGCCCTATGCACCACTACGTCCTCGTCGTGGCCTTGGGTTACGCCAAACGTGCTGATAATCTCAATTTTCATTTATTGTTTTTTTTGGTTCAAGTGGTTAGTGACTCCCAAAAAAAGTTAGTTGTTTTAGGTAAAAATTTAATTAGGATTTTGTCTGTCTGCCTCGAAATCTTGTCACTGGTCTCTGCTACATCAAGACACATCAATTTAATTAAAAAGACTTGGTAAAATTATTGGAAAATTTTGAAATATTTGGCAGGGTGAAACCAGTGAATTACCGAGATTTCTCTCCCCTAGGCCCCGTAATAATTAATCCCAAAGTTTGTGCTGGCTACGTGCTTGAACACTCACCATTTTACTGGCCATTTTCACCGTGGCAACTGAACTGGTCATTATTACCCTAGTAACTTTACCGTAACTGTCAATTGACGGTCACCAGGGTGATATTATCAAAGTCAAGAAGAAACTCTCTTTTGATTGTTAGAACATCACGGTGGCATTCCCCCCAAGTAAAGCATATTGTTTATGAATTAGATATTGAATAGAAGCTCTAGTTTAACTTAATACGGTGTTTTAGAGTTATTCATCCTCACTCCTAAAATTCCCTATGATTCCTTTATTATTATGAGACCAAAGCTCAGAAAATTTACGTATATTTTTCGATGGGGGCTAAATAGATTAACGGAGATGGATTCAGATGTTTCTTCTCGGAAATTCGTAGTTTCAGCTGAAATTCGTATTGTGACCTTATATACAATTTGTTCGTTCAGATTTCCCACTCTCGATTACTCAACTACGAACTTCTCAATCCAATGATTTCATTATCAGCAGAGGCGGCAGCGTCTCTCACCAAGTACAAGTTTTCTCTCTCTTTTTCACATGCATGAAATGCCAGGTGAGAGGCTACCACTATACTATACAGTTGGAAGAACATGTGACGGTTTTTACCGTCTCAGAATCACGAAAAATAAGAATAAGAAATAAATTCCATGAAAAACAGGGTAATGATTGCAATTCGCGGTACCCGGTGAGGATAGGACTCACTTAGAGTCAAACAGCACATGTCCAGAGTGAGGTCAACCAATTTTTGTGACCTCCCTGATGATTTTTGTTTGTTTTGTTGAAATTAACTCCGAGAAAATGGAGAAAAGTTCGCGAGTCAAGACTGCAGAGGAATTTCCCAGTCTACCCTCGCGGTTTCGAGAGGACCGTATAAATACCCGATAAATACGGTATAAGCATAAATGCTGTATAAATGCCGCTTTTACTCCCGATATAATCCGGTTATCCGTGCAGTTTTTAGTCGCAATTTATTCCGTTAATATACAGTATGTACACCGATTGTAATCTAATTCTGTAATCTAATTAAATACCAGATAAAAGCTGAATAAATAGCATATGTATATCGTAAATATTTCTTATATGTAAAGACTTTATTCCGAATATGTGCTGTGCACTGTCAATGGCCCAATTAATGCCATCGGCCCAATTAATGCTACTTTTCATACATTTTCGTGATTATTGAACTTATTCGAATTCTCAACTCTAAGTAATTGATCCCGTATAAACGCCGGATAAATCTCGGATAAACACTAGATAAATGCTAGATACATACTACGTAGCTATATTTCAACGGTCGATAAGAAAAAATCCTGCATATATCGAGTACAAAGAGCTTATTATAACAGTATAAATGCCGTATGAAAACTGCACGGATAAACCGTATGAATACGGAATACAGACTGAACTCTGACCGTATTAATTCCGAATTTATACTGTTTTTCTGAAACCGCGAGGGTAAAGATAAAATTATCAGCACCAAGGACAATCCAGGAGAACTTGGACAGGAGTAGCCTCTACTCGGTTGGTACAGCACCAGCCAACGAGAGGGAACGTTAGTCGAGAGCAAGAGAAACCGGAGATCATCGGGGACAACGCCGAAGTCAGTGTGAAAAGGAAAGACTCGAGTGAATTCAGAGACAGAACTTTTCCGGTTAATTGTCGGAAAAAATATTGTCATGTTGTAATTATTATGATTATTTTCGTGTGTTATACAAAATTATTGGAGAGTGAGAATTCGTACTGAATTCGCAGAATTCGGGTGAACTCAGTGACATTGAGGAGAGTAGTGGGGGTTCGCAAGAATAATTGGTTGTGTTGGGCCTCGGCTCTACCGGAGTTGAGCGGAAACAGCCGAGTGAACCCGACGCTAACTTCCGGGAGAGAAGACTCGTTCTTCTTCTGCCGGGACACCGTGGCGATCACATGTTGTAAAGAAAAATCAGACGAAATTAATTAAAGTGAAGAAAAGTCAAGAAAAGTACAGAAAGTCAAGTGAAAAACGAGAAATAAGAAGAGGTCGACATGGAGGAAAGAAAGCACATGAAGTAAGGTACGCGAGTCCTCGCTCAATTAATATTTTGAGTTTAAAGTCAAGAATTTTGAGTAAAGATTAAAAAGTAAACTAAACGTCGAGTTAGCGTCTGTTTCGGGTGAGTCCACCTGGGTAATGTTAAAATTATTATTGTTCATTCTGAGTAACGTTCTGAGTTAATAACTAAGGCAGAACAATTGTCATATTGTTTACAGAAAAAATTCCTATTTTCTTTAATTAAAATGCACATATATTATTTTCCTTGAATATACTGAATTTATATTAATTTAAATGAAATTTATCTGAAGTGTTGTGTATGTTTTTGTCTGTCTCGGATACTCAAATAGGAGGTATCGTCCCCTCTCCCCCTTGAGACGAAATAAGAGTTTCACATAAGAAAGCGGGTAAAATCGAGTTATTTTTGGGGTTTCTGTCATTCAATTGAATTAGAATCAAAGTTGGGGATTTGTCTTCCCCCCCCCCCCCCAAATTCGTAAAATTTTTCGAAAAACGACTGGCGCCCATGACAAATAAGGCAAATTAATTGGGAATAAATCTTAGAGTTTTTTTTGTGCCTTCAATAGTTGGCTCAAGGTCAGCCGAGCCGACCGTTACAAACACTTCAAAATTTTGAATAACTTAATGAATTTTCAGAATTTTATATCAATTTTTTCTCGAGTCAATCGTGCGTGAATACTCACTTATAATACCACAAGAGCTTCAAAATTATCGGGTATTTCCCGATAGGTTCGTTGCAAACAAATGAAGGAGTCAAGTTTTTCAGGTTAAAAAATCACGAGCGCGAAGCGCGAGTGATTTTTCCTGAAAAACTTGACGACTTTATTTGTTTGCAGGGAACCTTGAGGGAAATGCCAGATAATTTTTAAGCTCGTGTGGTATTCGGGGGATTATTTTTCCGTCCCAAATGTCGGCCAATAGAATTGCACCATGAGACGAAATGTACAGTTAACAAATAATTAATTTGACTGGATCATGTTTTGTTTTTTATATATAGCAACTACCAGAGAAAATTTTCAAAAAATTATCAGTATAATACCATGTAGGTTGTACCACGTGACGTCGAATGGTGCAATTCTATTGGTCGATATTTGGGTCGGAAAAATAATCAACATAAAATGTGAAGTAAATTCCTGGTGTATTTAGAACGAGGAAAAATAGTGCCCTTAAAGTTTATTAGTGTGCATGTACATAGACGTAATCTCATAAAGTTGACACCGTAGGGTTATTGGAGGGGGTGGGGGAAAGACCAGAATTACGTGCTTTGTACGTGCTCTTTTTCTGTGTATATTTTGAATTTTCCGCTATCATAGTTTTTCCAAAAAAATAGATTCTTCAGGTAAAGTGAGTACACCGGATATATGATCGCGAGCAGTTGACGAGGAAGATGAATACTGCAAACTGTGCTTCTTTTCTGTGCAGAGAAAATCTTCCACTTTAATATTTCTTCAGCGTAGGGGTCCTCTGCTGAAATGGTGATCATCGGAACTGACATAGGGAGGGGATCAGAATTATATGCTCTTTATGTGCTTTTTCTGCGCCGCTCTTCATTTTTCTGTTTCTATACACGTATGAAAAAAGTGTATAAGAAGCTCCTATAGGACATTCCTATAGGAAAATCGTATAGCGAAGCGTATACATCTGCGTATATGGAATTCGGATGTTTCCTATACGAATGGGATTTGTTGTATTTCTATACGCAAATTAGATTTCATTCGTATAGAAATGAATTGTATAAACTCTAATTTGCGTATAGAAACACAACAAATTCCAATCGTATAGGAAATATCCGAATTCCATATACGCAGATGAATACGCTTCGCTACACGATTTTCCTATAGGAATGTCCTATAGGAACTCCCTATACACTTTTTTCATACGTGTATCTTTTCTGAAAATTTAATTTTTCAATTTTTTACATTGAGTGATCATACTGAATAGATGATTCCGAAAAGTTCCCAAGGCAGACGGATACTGCAAATTATGTGCTCCTTTTCTGCGCGCAAAAAATCCTCCACTTTACTATTCCTTGAGAGTTGGGGTCATCTACTGGAGTGGCGGTCATTGCAACTGAAGTGAGGAGGGGATCAGAATCATTTGCTCTTTATGTGCTTCTTTCCTGCGTCGCTTTTTGGTTTTCTGCTGCTAGAGTTTTTCCAAAATATCGATTTCTTAGCTTTTTTATTGATTGATCATATTGGATACATGATTACGAAAAGTTGCCAAAGTAAATGGATACTGCGAATCATGTGCTTTCTTCTGCGCAGAGAAAAACTCCCTCTTCACTATCCCTTAAACGTAGGGGTCCTCTGCTGAAATGGCTATCATCAGAACTGACGTCGGGAGGGGATTAGAATTATATGCTCTTTGTGGGCTTTTTTTCTGGGCCACTCTTCATTTTTCTGCTTTCGTAGTATTTATAAGCATTCGATGCTCGGTGAATATGTAGACTAGAGGCCTTTTTTATAAAATGTGGATATCATAGAATCAAATTTCGGAAAAATTGAGGAATGCGCAAGGGAAGTTTGATCTCACAACCATCTGATTTCATGTCAGGTGCTCTACCAATTGAGCTATTGCGATTTCACTATTTACCTCCGAATTTTTTATAGCGATATATTATTGCATTTTCTCTACCTCCCATCCTGAGGTGAAAAATATATTCGGGGGTATATCCGAGGATATATGCTATCTAAAAATAGAAAACATTTATAATTTTGATGCATCTAGTATATATATTGGATATTTTAGCCATATCTATTGCAGTATATCATATACTCATATATTGAATATATTAAATATGTATAATGAATAGATAATATATATATGTATAAGATGTATGCTGATTTATATCTAACAGATATATTTACGAATTATTCAAAATATATTAATGATCAATAAGGAATATATGTAGAGGATGTATTTCTTTATCTATTTTGTGTACATATTCAATATATCTGATATGAATAATCAGAGTATGTAAAATATATGCAACTGATATATGTCGTATTATATCTGATCAGTTAGCTGTGATGTATTGGATATATATTCAATCGATGGATGTCATATATATGCGACTTATATACATGATAAATGCAGAATGTATACCAACAATATATCTCAAATGTATCCAAATAATGTATGCAAAATACATCTCGTAAATATGTGCAATATATGTGGCATATATCGATGATATAATTGATTCTTATGCACAACGTTGCGAAAAGTGGCATAGAAAGCACGCGCAGCGTGTTGCTCACACGTGTGGCTAGAAGTTTCTAGATTGTGGGATCACAAAACTCACTTTAAGGTAGTACCGCCGGTACTCGATTGACCGTTCCGAAAATTCTGAAATTTGGTATATTTGTAGATTATGATAAGATAATAATCCAGGTGAATTTTTGAAGGGCTAGCGAGAACAAATCAAAAGATATTGACACTTGTAATTTCACGAGTTTAACATTGAGCCTTATGGAAAATTTCATTTTATTCACCTACGAGCGGCAGCAGCAGTTAAGACCACTGATTCTGAAGAGTTGCCTCATGAGGATTCATGAATCGAGATGCTATCAGTTTCACCTATCAATATCCATCGAAGGAGATTATATTTTCCATCATTAACTCTTATATCTTTTCATTGTAACAGTGTGTTACTGAACTTTTTGCTAAAAATGATATGTTCAATGTTTTATAATATAAATGTAGCTTGAAGTACATCCACTGTTATGGAATAAATAATTAAAATAATTATTCGCAACATATATTGTACATACTTCTAATATAGATAATTGAAATATAACCTTGCACATAAATTCTATATATATATCGAATACAATCCGAATATAAATATTGATATTGATGACATATAAATTTAATATAGATAGACATATATAAAAAATATGTAGAAATACTTTTTTCAATATACTAAAAACGGCCAATTCTTAATATTATTTATATATTCAATATCTATTTTCATTTATATCTTGAATCTATTCTCGAATATATCTCGAATACTTTTAAGCATATATTGGCGGATATATATTTTTCCATGCGGGTAAATATGTCCATTAGGGACTTTTTTTCATAAAATTTGAAAATCACAGAATCAAATCTCGGAAAAAATAGGGAATGCGCAAGCGAGGTTCGAACTCACAACCATCTGATTACATGTCAGGTGCTCTACCAATTGAGCTATTGCGAGTTTCACTATTGCCTTCGAATGTTTGATTCCGATATATTATCGTATTTTCTCCACCTCCCTTTCTGAGGTAATTCAAATTAATTTTGGATTAATTTTATTTTGAAAGACTGCTATTCTCCATATTCACCCGATGTTTTGATTTCTTACGATGAGAGATTCGAAAAAATATATGATTTCGAGAAGTTGCCAATGCCAACGGATACTGCAAATTATGTGCTTCTTTCCTGCGTAGAGGAAATTTTTTTTGTTTTTTTTATTGCTTTAAAATAGTTACAGAACTCCTTTCTAGCAAGGGGGGTACAAGATTATTTTACAAAAAGAAAAGAAAATAATAAGACAAAATAAATGATTCGAAATAGATCATCAAAATTAGAAATAGTGTTAGAGTTTGAAGTCGAGCAGGAACGTAGTCAAGTTACAGATTGAGAGCCCAGGCTCTTAGTTGTGAACCTTTTTCAATGAAGTTGA
Organism: Aleiodes alternator; assembly: GCA_963921955.1. Classification (NCBI taxonomy): domain Eukaryota; kingdom Metazoa; phylum Arthropoda; class Insecta; order Hymenoptera; family Braconidae; genus Aleiodes; species Aleiodes alternator. The sequence continues at coordinate 13,702,438 of OY998099.1, forward strand.
CGAGAGCGATATTTGTAGAGGGGTTTTCCGCCTAAAGAAGAGATAGTATCGGTAAATTCGTGTCCAGTATACTTCCCAGGTAGTGGTTGCGAATCGGGGCAAATAGTGGGCATCTGAATATGAAGTGTTCAATGGAGTCTGGTTCTTGTAGATTACAGATTTGGCAGTTTACTTCTAGAGAAAATTTGACTTTATAAGAATTGAAATTTAAAATGTACCGCCAAAAATTGAAAGAAAGAGAGAAAATGATTTTATCGATAAAATAAAATAAAAGTCATATTGGCATTCTATAAATTTAGGTAAACACAGGACAATGGGCGACGAGCCCTGAAATTTTACACTGCTTGCTCTCTCGCTTCTAATACTCTGCAGAGGAAACATCGCTATTGTCAATTATAATTTTTATCATTTTTTTTTAATTCCATGGAATCGTTCATTTTATTTTATTATTTTATTATTGACTCATTATCTATCGTATTGAAGAGGAGCAAATCTTATTTTTCCTAAAATTAAAAGATAAGTACTGTATTTATTAAGAAACTATTGTTTGTGATCAAAAGTTTAAGGTATTGTCAAGTTTCTGTTGCGCCTATAAAAAAGTAAAATTTCACGTTATATATTTTTCTTATGTATGATTAAAAACGAAAGAATATGATTGAGAATTTGCCAGATACATTAATTAAAAGTTTATTTCTTACAATCTCATTTTTTTTATTAATATTCATCCTTGGAAAAATTGAGGTTAGCTTCAATATTATTTTCAAAATTTACGTTTGAAGGAATTATTTGAAAAGAAAAAGAATAAAATAAACCATTACATAAATTGGCGCCCAACATAAAGGCAGGTCACATTAAAAATTTCGGTTTTATATCAGTAAAAATCAATCGGAATTTTCTCCGAGGAAGACGCGTTCTGTTACCAAGGTCAGAGCTGGTCAATCAAAAGTAAACACAGCGAGTGTACAAAAACATACGATAAATAGTAGTAGTAGACAAAAGAAAAGTCGAGTTAAAATCACAGAAAATTATAAATCGCCAACGACAAAACAATTTGAAAATCAAAGTTCTAATATAAATTTGCAAAACAGGTTGAAGAAAACACAAAATAAAATGGTCGAAAACGATCAAGAGATTAATGATGAGCGGCAGCGTTTGAGGAATATGCAACAAGAATTGCAACTTTTGGGGTTTTTGTTTAAATAAACAGTACGCAGAGATATTCTGTTATAAACGTTTTATTATAATCCTTTATACACGTGATCACTCGTCCCAGCGCGTTATGCAAAGTGACGCCGTAGCGCTTGGCAACCGGCCTTGTGGCGGGCTGCACGGTTTTCCCCCTTGGCGGATAGGGCGCGCTAGCGCCGACAGAGAAGGTGCTGGAGGCGTTCAAACCCAACACTCCCTCCCGACTCTGTACCTTACTCTAGTCACAGCTCCTTTTAATACTTTGGAGAATTGAGTAGTAATGGAAAGAAATAATAGCAATATAAGATAATTAAGGCACTCGTTCGTTCAGCTCTCGTTCTCGTTTATTTATGACTCGTTACCATCTGAAACATAAATTAATTTATTAGGTATACATCGTTAACTTCGTTTTCCTTCGTTTTATTTCGTTAATTGGGACTGTTATTCGTTATTATGTCTGTTAATCGTTTATGCAAGTCAAAGGATAGGGGTTTCGTTAATATGTCTGCTAACTGATCTTTAGACGCTACCCAGTGAATTTCGGTCAAACTTCGTTTCACGCACTCTTTGACATAATGTTCCCTAACTTCGGTCATATGTCTTAACTTATTCCCGCCGTTCGTTTTCGCGCTCGCTTCTGCAGCTTTATTGTCACACCATAATTTCATAGGCGCAAAGCTTTTCGTCAAAATTAGTTGCAGAGACCTGTCAAGAGACACCATTTCTTGACAAGCCTCACTCATCGCTACGTATTCGGCCTGACATGTGGACAGAGCCACGTAGTTTTGTTTGTGAGTTTTCCAGGAGACGGTATCTCCATACAACATAATAATGAAACCACACGTCGTTAATGAGTTTTTACAATCAGCAAAACTCGCATCTGAATAAGCTTGCAAATCGTTTCGCTTTCCCTCGTATTTTAATCCAATTTCTCTCGTTCCTTTCAGATATCGAAAAACTCGTTTTACCATCTTCCAGTCTTCGTCAGTTGGACTTATTTGGTGTCTGCTCAGTACATTCACTGCGTAAGATATGTCAGGACGCGTTGCGTTAGCCAGATACAGTAAACTTCCTACAGCTTCTCTGTACGGAATGTTTTGGACATTCTTCGTTCGTTCTAGTCGTTCATCGTTGTACTCTTCTTCTCTTAGTTTTCTCTCTCGATTCGCCACTTGCGTCGTTACCATCGGAGTTCGTTGGGTAAGTGCATGATTTGATCATTTTCATCTCGTTTTATTGAAATTCCTAAGAATTCTTTCGGCTCTCCTAAATCTGACATTTCAAATGTTGCTTTCAGCTCATTTTTCACTTCGTTTAATTTCACCCAGTCGTTACTAGCTATCAGTATGTCGTCAACGTAAAGCAGTAAAATGAGCAGTTGTTTTTCGCGTTTCCATGTGAATAAGCATGGTTCGTTCTCATCGTTCTGCAGACCAAATTTAATTGCTGCTTCTGTGAATCTCTCGTTCCATCGTTTCGGACTGATTCGTAATCCATAGAGTGCTCGTTCCAGCTTACACACTTTCGTCTCTTTAATCGTCTTTGTGTAATTGGTTCCTTCTGGAATTTCCATGAAGATTTCTTCCTCGATCTTGCCATTGAGGAATGCAGTTTTCACATCCATTTGGCAGACTTTCAATCCCAGTTTATTAATGATTGCCATCACCGATCTTACTAAGGGCAAACGTGACACTGGAGCATAAGTTTCCATTATGTCGTATATATTCTTGTCTTTGAATCCTCGTATCACCAGTCGTGCCTTGTGTTTAATTTCTCCGTTTGTGTCAATTTTTCGTTTAAATACCCATTTCGAATCTATGATATTAACTTTCTTTCCATTAGTCGAGTTCTTTGGTCTATCGACTATTGTCCACACTTCGTTTTTCTTCATCGATTTCAATTCGTTGTCTACAGCCTTTTTCCACTGATCTCGTTCATTCGTTTCCATCGCACTTTGGTATGTCGTTGGGTCATCGTTTATTTCAGCCAAGAGTGCATAATGAGATAGACCTTGATTGGTTTCATGGTCATTTTCGGAGTCTGCTATCGATAACTCGTTTTCATCGATTGTTTCATTTTGAGCAAAATACTGTCCTCGTTTCAGTCGTTTTCTCGCGTATTCTGTTCGTTTCCCTTCTTCGCTCGGGTTTTTACCAGTTTCATTTACGTTTTTCTTTGGTCGTCCTCGTTTTCTTTTCTTTTCTCCCTCCGATTTCGTGATTTCTCCCTCCATTTTTGAGGATTCATTCGTTATCTCGTGATCTCCTTCGTTAAATTCAGTGAACCATTTCTCTTTGTCAATCGTTTCGGTTTCATCTGGCCAATTCTTAATTTTGTCTTTACCATACATATCCTTGTACACTAACTTCTCGTTAAATCGCACGTCTCTGCTCTCGTAGTATTTCCCTTCGTTAGGTTTAATAAACTGGTACCCTGTTGGGGAGTAACCAATGTGTACGACTTTTAGTGCTTCACACCTGAACTTGGGTCCTGTCTTTCGCTGAACTTTGATGTATGCAATGCAACCAAATCTTTTCAATTGATTCATGTCGAAGTGGTACTCGGGATTGAATTGTTGTAAGGGTGTTTTCATCTCGTTCGATTTGTGAGGTGTTCTGTTGTACGCATAAACGGCTGCGCCCAGAGCTAAATCCCACATGCTTTCGGGCAGTCCCGAGTCGTACAAGTACGTTCTTACTTTCTTCTGGATCGTCTGATTGAATCGTTCAGCAACACCGTTGTGCTCTGGAGTATCTGGACAGGCGAATTGCTGTTCCGCTCCTAACTCGTTCAATACTTCAGTCGTGTAACCACCAGTGTATTCTGTACCTCGATCTGACCGTAAGTAACATACTTTCGCATCGTTTCCTAGAGCATTCCTTCCACTTCGTACGAATGACTCTAGACATTTCCCTGTATCGCTCTTGTGTTTCATTGGGAATGCCATCGCTAGTCGTGAATAATCGTCAATGAACACAGAGATGAATCGATATCCTTTCGGATGTGAAGTTGGAGAGATAGGTCCCATAGTATCAGAGTGAATTATTTGTAGTGGCTTTGACGCTCGAGTCCGTATATTTTTAAAGGGAAGTTTGTTGAATTTTGCCAGTTGACAAATCTCGCAGTTCGTTATCGATTCGTCAAAGATAACTGATTTCAAGTCCTTGTTTTCTGGAAATTGTTTTTGTAATTTCTTAAGGTAATTAATCGACGCGTGACCTAGCCTGACGTGCCATAGCATGGCCTTATTATTCTTGACAAACATCTTACTCTCGTTTATAAATGGCGACACATCGTTTAATGTTTCTTTTGGTTCTAACTCTTCTAATTTTTCGAATTTCCTATCACTTATCGTTCTCTCGAAATTCGATTCTGTCTGATTAATACCCTTTTCATTTATCGAACTTAATCTCTCGTTAATTTCTCGCAACTCGTTTGTGTCTTTCGTTTGATGGTTCTCAAGTTTCTCGTTTACGCTATCATCTACACTTTCTAATTGTAAATTAGTTTTCTCACTTATTCGTTGGCTATTTTCTTTACCAATATCGATCGAATCCCTTTGTCTTGTACTCACGTCGATCTCTTTCTGATTTTCCTCATCGTTCACTCGTCTTGTATTATCTAGGGCTTCTCCCGTTAATGAGTTCGTCGTTAATTCTCGCGGTTCGATTCTATTCGCTATTATTAATTGATGTCCCTCGTTCGCCTTATTTATTTCTAATTCAATTACCGAGTATGGCTTACTGTAAATACCAGAAATAAAAACTTCGTTTGACTTACGATCGAAAATATCAATTCGTTTGTTATCGAGATAGATACCGAAACCCATTTCCGCGAATTTTCTTAGAGAAAGTAGATTTTCAGTTAAATTTTTTGCATAAATCACATTGTCCAAGTTAAACAATTCGTTTTCTCTCGTTACGATTTCTATGGACCCTGCTCCCTCCGTTTTTAAATCTGCTGAGGGATCATCGTTCGCGCATTTGATTTTACCTATTCTAGTTTCATCAATCGTTCTGAATAGTAACTTCGAATTCGTTAAATGTTCTGTAGCTCCAGAGTCTGCTAAGAATTTCGCGATTCGTTCGTTCTTTTCAATCTTTTGTTCATTCGTGTGGTCTAATCTAAGTGTATTGATTACATGGGACTCACCTTGCACGTTTGTCGACTCATTTCTTTTCGAGTGGTTATTCTTTTGACTTTTCTCTTTCTTAGAGTTTTGTTTCTTCCCACTAGAGTTCCGAGATTTTTGACTATCGTTTCTCGCTCGTTTCGCACTCGTTTGTCGCTCGTTATTATCGTTAGATTTTCGTTTAGGATGTCTGAATTTTGATTTTTGACTGACATACCTTCCGTTGCGGGCTCCTCGTCCTCTCGTTGATTCTGATTTACCTCCTAGTCTGGCCAGTCTTTGTGGGCAGTTCGCTCCAATGTGGTCCGTTTGTTTATTGCATTCATAGCACAATATTTTTCCTTTGCTTGGGCACTCGTTCTTGAAATGCCCACTTTCACCACATAGGTAGCACTTGATTTTCTCGTCTCGTTTTCCTCCCGTAAGAAATGCTGCCTTCGGGAGTGTTTCACATCGTTTGTTGGCCTCTTTCTCCATGATGAACCTCTTCAAAACCTCATAGCTTAGACCTTTCCCTGAGGAATTCTTTGTCATGAATTCCACCGATTGGACTTCGGGAACTGAGGCCATAATGGCCTGATAGAACGCATCTCTTTTCTCTGCCTCTGTGAGAGCACCGGTTTCGCTGAGATTATCATACGCTCTTGTCACTTCTTCAAACTTGTCAATAAACACTGAGGCAGTCTCTTTACCAGGAACATATTGCATGTTGTGGAGACGTTTTCGTATTGAGACTGATGTTTCATTACTTTCACAGCTCTTCAGTTGTTTGATCTGTCTCAGTATTTCTACGGGATCTTGCACATCGCATATTTTTGAATAATAATACTGGTCCATGCGATTGATTAGGATGTCTCTTACTTTGTATTTATGTTTTTCTCTAATCTCATCGTTAACTCGGTGGCTTGGATTTTCGCTCGGATTGACGATGCACAATAAATCATTTGATCTCAACTCCGAGGTAAAGAAGTCATAGAAGTGTTCAAATTTCGTTTGAGCAGTTAGTTTGTACTCTCTCGTCGTGTGTGTACCTCTGCCCGTCATTTCAAATCTCGTCTCGTTTCCGGCTAAAGCTGCTGCTCCCGGTTCTTCTCGTGTTCCTCTTCGTTCATTTACCCGCTCGAGTTCTCTCTTAACAGCCGCAGCTACCATCTCGCTGATTACAGTTTCACTTGTGGAACTCCCTTGATTAACCTCGGTGTTTCTGGGCAGTCCTAAATCATCGTCTCCTCCCTCATCGTCTTCTTCCTCGTATTCATCGCTGTTTTCTATTCGTTTTAGAACTTCATCGTAAATTTGTCTTTGCACGTTAATTTGATTTTCCATTGTGACTTGGAATTTTTTGTATCCCGTGCGCATTACTTCTTCAGTCATGCTCAGATTCTGTGAAATCTTCCTTTGCACTTCAAGTTGGCTTGACTGTTGTTTGACAAGTGACTCAACTTGCTTAGCCAGACTCAAGTTTGTTTCACACAGCTTCGCCATTGTTCGTTGTAGAGTTTTCATCACTTCGTTCTCCTTTGGATCTGTGTTAGCTGCTGATTTTTCTTTCGTTTGCACAGTTCGAATTGCATATTGGGATATAATTCTTTTGGTAAGGTCTTCAGTCCCTTTACCAACTTGAATGTCACTCACTATTGTCGGCAACCCTTTACCTTCTGTGCTTATTTCACTCCTTTTCTCATCGTGTACATCGTCTCGTTTTGTCTTATTATTGTTAGTCACATCGTCACTTTCGTCGTTATCTTTTGCCTTTAACTCTGGGATCTCCAGTTGGTTTCGTTTCTCTCTGACCACCAGTTGTTATCCTTGTGTTTCATATTCAAGAACTTTCTTACGGATGATTTCCCATTCTTCGTCTTTCAACTCGTGTTTTTTGTCTGAAAATTTCGTTAAAGTTACTTCGTTATTATTTAATAATTTCATCGTTATTTTATTTTCCTCATTCTTATGAGTTTGTGGTCAAAGTGAAAAACGTTTCCAGCTCTGCTGACCGGACACAAGTACTACCGAGCTGAAAACCGAGTGAAGACTTTCCCATCTGAACACAAGATTAGGTCCATCCCCACTCTAGTCTTTCGGACAACAATCCACGTACTACAATGGATTCTTGTCCAAATGACCCAACTGTTAATTTTATTTTAATTTCAATTAGGCGTTCAGCTGATTATTTTCGCTGCCTTCTAAATTATTTGATTTTGACTTGACTTTTCAAGTTGACTGTACAGTCATTACCTGCTCTGTAAAGGAAGCCCTTTTCCGTCAGAAAGACGACGTTCTCTTTCTCAATGTTCATCGTTATTCTCTCGTCATCGTGATGCTCTTTGAACTGAAAGAGTTCGGCATAATAATCCATGAGTTCTTCAAACGATCTTATGTCTTTACCTAAATTAACATAATGAGAAATAATTAGTACATATGAATTAATAATTTATTTTCTAAAGAACCGAAGTAATTCAATAAATTCTTATTAATTCATAATCCACGTGCGTGGTTGAGAACCGTCTTTTACAGGTGCGTAGACCGAGAATCGCTTGTACTCTCTCGCACTCGTTCGTACCCTACTCGTTTTCTTCGTTCGTCTGCCCGTGAGTCTTCGTGCTCGTTCGTCTCGTTCGTCTCTGTCTCATCGTTCTATCCTCGTCACACTCACGCGGCCTTCTCGGCTTTTATTTTCAGCGACGTCTCGCTTCTTTATTACTACTTAATATTATTTAAATATATTGTAGCACGATCGCGATCTTTGTTATCTATTAAATTAATTTCACTCGGGCCCGATATTCGTACGTTATGCATTTTAATCTTTACTTACTGCCAGATTCCGCCAACGCTTGAGGGGCCGCCATATTTGTGGACGCCGGCGTCTCGTGGTCGGCCTTTGATGCCTCGTTTTCCTCATCGTCCTTCGTTTCATCTTCCTTATTCTCTTCCTCTTTTCCATTTCTCAAGTGACTCCATTGTGTCGATTCTATTTTGTGGTTTTTCTGCTTCAGTATGCCTCTTTCTTCGTCTCTCACTTCCGTCAGATATTTTCTTTTTTTCTTCCTAATTTTTCACTTATTTATTTTTCTCCTCACTCAAAACTTTTCACTTTATTTTAATTTTCACAGAATATCTTATTATTTTTGGAGCAGTGGAAGCGTGCTGGGCCCATAACCTTTTGGGGTTTTTGTTTAAATAAACAGTACGCAGAGATATTCTGTTATAAACGTTTTATTATAATCCTTTATACACGTGTTCACTCGTCCCAGCGCGTTATGCAAAGTGACGCCGTAGCGCTTGGCAACCGGCCTTGTGGCGGGCTGCACGGTTTTCCCCCTTGGCGGATAGGGCGCGCTAGCGCCGACAGAGAAGGTGCTGGAGGCGTTCAAACCCAACAGCAACAATCGATGGATGAGGTCAAAAGGCAGCAGGAACAATTGGTGCAACAACAAGCACGTTTACACGATTTGACCAGACAAGCTGAGGAAAGACTGCGACAACCTCCACCCCCACTACCACCCAATGTCATTCAACAACAAGCAGCAGCAGGAGATCATCTTTTAAATGGTTTGGTAAATCACCTTCAATACTTGAATATTAATATCAAAATTCCAAAATTTTCTGAAACAGCAAATCCTTTGGATTTTTCGAGTGATGTTGAAAAATATTTCCGGTTTAAGAATGTACGTCCTGAACACCAGCTCGTTGTTATTGAAAGCTTAATAGAGGGTAGAGTTAAATTGTGGTACGAAATTGTAAAGGACACGTTAACAGATTTCGAGAGTTTTAAGGTCGCGTTCAAGAATGAATTTTATTCTATCCCAGTTCGTGACAAATTCAAAAGTCAATGAACAGCAAGAAGATATAATAAGAGCGCTGATGGCACAATGCAAACGTTCTTTCATAAACAATTGAGAGAAGCTCGTTACTTTGATCCTCCGCTTACAGATTATGAGATAAATTATACAATAATGCAACAATTTCCACCAAATACTAGAACAGCATTATCTGCAGTGAATCTATCAGATTCCAACCTAGTTGCACAATCGTTGCTCCAAATGGATAGTTCTCAACAGGATAACGAGAAAAGTCAAGGTTATTGACCTCCACCACCTATGAATCCAACGAGATCAGTTCCAATTAACTCTCTTCAAATGGCACAAAATCCATTACATTTTCACATTAACACAGTTCCTTGTTACAATAGCAGGCCTGATGAGAATAATCAGAGAGGTCATCATTCACAAGTTTGCGGGCTACAATTTCCAGTATCAACTTCATTCTCTGGTTATCATGCTGGACAAAATCATTGTATGTCTAATCAAGCAGGTAGTCAACCATCAACTACAACGTCACAATTACCTGATGTAAGATATCCTCCACCATCTATATCAAATACAGGTCAAATTCCAGCGATAACTCAATGCCATCAAAGTCCATCTAATTCAATGCAGCCTTTAAACTAACTGTAGGCACGATAAACAGAGGTCCATTGTCGTGTCAGAAGTCTTTTGACTTTGTAGAGGACCTGAGTCGTGATGTTAATGGAGATGAAAATCAATTGATCAAACTACGTGTTGGCATATGGCCACTGATCCAGATGAAAGTCATCATTGAAGGTATTGAATGTAATGCAATGATGGATTGTGGGAGTCAGGTGACGTGTGTCTTCGAGGATTGGTATAAACATATGTCAGGGAGAATTAAATTCCAGGAATTACCATTAGAGAATGTGCATATAAGACCAGCAATTTGTAGAAAAACTACTAATGTTAAAAAACAGATTATTATGGAATTTATTATTAACAAACATCGTTTCACACATGTCTTTGTGGTTATTCCTTCACGTCAAGCATAATATTTGGAAATGATTTTTGTATATTGAATCAAGCAATAATTAACTATAAAAATGAAACACTGGAATTTAACGGAATTACTTTTGGTCAAGATTGGGTGTCGTTCGGATCGAGCCCCTGAGAGACATCAACCACTCATATTGCTTCACAGCATATCACAAATTTGAAGGGAATGATGGAATATGCCCAGAGAATGTCACAATTATTAGGAAATGAAACAATTAAGCATAATACTCTTCGCGTGGCAATTTCAGATGACATCATCAATACTAAATCATCAATTGTGTGTAATTTGGGGGATAATTACCCAAATGATGCTGATAAAAGTGAACAACATAAACTTCATCGAGAATCAACTATTTTGCTTAATAATTATCAAGAAAAATCTGTTGATGAAGGCCTTGATAATAATCAAACAAGTATTGATTCATTGACTGTAAATTCAATGAGTATCCAGAATGCACAGATTAAAGCCTCATATGAAGATTTATTATGTAACGACGATGATAGACATATTGTGATACACTATTGGTAAATAATTTAAATAATGAAGAACTTGAAGTTACACAACATGATATTGGGCGTGCTGATTTTTCTGAGGGAGTTCGGACGATCGTGCAATCGCTCACGGCGCCAGATCATGGACAGAAGAAATTTCTAACAGGCAAAATCATCAAATATGAAGCATTATTCTCTGATAAACCTGATTGTACAGACATTTATCATCACAAAATTAGAGTAAATAATCCGAAACCATATGTCAAGAGGTCATATCCGGTACCGTTATCACTCCGAGAATCAGTTAAAAAAAAATTGAATTTATGCTAACAGAGGGCATTATCGAACGTTAAGTGAGTCCCTTCTGCAACCCTTTGAGGATAGTGAAGAAGAAAAACGGCGTAGTCAGATTATGTTTGGATGCGAGGTATCTGAATGATATGATTGAAGGAGACAACGAGGCACCACCATGTATAAATGAAATTATGCAGAAATATCATGGTAAGAAATATTTAACGACACTTGACCTGACACATGGATATTGGCAGATACCATTGGATCCAGACTCACGACCATTGACAGCGTTCCTGCATGAGGGAATACTTTATCAATTCTGTCGAGTACCATTTGGATTGAAGACAGCAGGAAGCGGGTTCATTAGAGCATTGGGGATGGCTCTAGGCAACGAAATGTCTACTTTTGTTACATTATACATTGATGATATGTTGGTCACTTCAGCCACCTTTGATGAACATATTGAGCACCTTGATAAGCTGTTTCACACATTATTGAAAAACAAATTTACCCTGCGTCTAGATAAAGCACTATTTTGCCAGCAATCAGTACCATTTTTAGGATTCATCGTTTCCACACATGGAATTTCACCGGATCCAGCAAAATTGGAAGTCATACGAAATTTTGAGGAACCTCGTAATAAGTTGCATTTACAAAAATTCTTCGGTATATGTAATTATTACAGGCATTTCAGCATGGCATATCCAGATTTTGCGGCACCATTTAGAAATTTATTGAAGAAAAATGAACAATGGATGTGGACGAGAGATCATGCAGAGGCATTTGTGTTATTGAAGGAGAATTTTTGCAGAGTAGCAGAATTGGTACATTATGATGTGAATAAAAAATTCATACTACAGACTGATGCATCCGATGTTGGCATAAGTGGAATACTATACCAGATTGATGATAGAGGAGAACAGAAAATCGTATCAATTGAGAGTAGATTCTTGATCCAAGCAGAACTCAACTATACAACAACCGAGAAGGAGCTTCTAGCGATTGTGTATAGTCTCGTTAAATTCCGAATGTATTTAATTGGGAAAGAATTTGAAATAGTGACCGATCACAAATCCTTGACATTTTTACATCAAACACCATTTTTGACTGCACGTTTATGTAGATGGAGCATTTTAATTCAAGAATATACCTTCCAGATAACACGCTGTAAAGGGAAAGACAATATTGCTGCAGATTTCTTCAGTAGGAACCCTGCTGGAAGATTTGTTGATGAGAAAGTTGACGTAATATTGGTGAATGCATTAGAATCAGGATTGAGAGATCATGAAAAGGAAGAGGACTTCGACGCGTTGGTGAGAATATGCATGATGGAGATAGACCCAGTGCTTCGGCAAGAATCAAAGAATATTAAAGAGTCTCAAGCAAAGAATACAAGACTCCAGAACATTGTGAAATCAGAAAAGTTTGAGAACAATTTTCAAGAATATGAGGGAACCTGGTTTTACCGTAACAACGAGAAGGAACAATGGTGCGTATATGTACCTGAGAATTTGAGACGATTGCTGATAATTTCTGAGCATGATCGCACTGGACATGTTGGTGTTTACAAAACACTATGTCATCTACGACGATATTTCCATTGGAAAGGAATCACAAAAGACGTAAAGAAAATCACACTAAGCTGCGATCTATGTCAATGGATCAAACATTTGCCGAGAGCAGCTGAAGCAGAGTATAACATGATAAAATCGACGGGCCCAGGTGATTTGATCACCTTTGATTTCTATGGACCGTTGCCCAGGTCAATTGGTGGAGTGCAATACATCTTTGTGGTGATAGACGCATTTTCTAAACTTGTAACATTGTACCCAGTGAAGCGGGCCACCACTCAGATTGTGCTAAAGAAGATTATCCACGAATATATTCCACGAATTGGTAAACCAAAACGAATTTTATCAGATAACGGTACACAATTCACATCACCTATATGGAGGAATACACTTGAAGCATTAGGGATACAGGTCACCTATTCATCGATCAGACATCCTCAGTCGAACCCTACAGAACACGTGATGCGTGAGTTGGGACTTTTCTTCAGGACATATTGTGCAAATCAGCATACAAAATGGGCAAAGTATATCAAACAGATTGAGACTCTACTGAATTACACAACACATTGTAGCACGGGGTGTGTTCCATTCGAGCTACATCATGGGCAACCAGTGAAAGACAAAATACTAGCGTTGATCAAGTATCCAGAGGGACATCGAATATGAAGAGAAACCCAACTACGCCTTGCCTCTGAATGTTTGGTGAAAAGTTTTCAAGCAAGACAGTAACAACAAAGATCGATATCATCTGTAGAATTTGAAGAAGGTGATGAAGCATTACTACAGGTTCCACATCAGTCTAGTAACAGTGAGAGAGTCACTCATAAATTTTTTCACCTCTATGAGGGCCTCTATCGTAGTCATAAACGAGTTGGTCGTAACCCTAGCAAATTCATTTATACCGATTTTTTGAGTATATTTATTTTATTTTTTTTTTTTTTTATATTATTTCCAGTACTGTACATAGATTTCTCTTTTTGTACGTCCCTCCGTTACCCCATTCCAGTTTTTCTTCCAGTCTAACTGCCTGTCTCCTCCTATATCTCACCCTTTCCTGCCCTATTTGCGAGTGCCATGGATCGACTTTCTATTACTGCACCGCATTTGCCGTGAACCAGGGGAAACCATGGAAAACCCTGATCAGCGCAGTCGGATTCATACAGAGCCTTAATGTGCCTTTCTGTCACGCTGACGAGAAAGGCATATTAATTCTCTGTAGTCACACCTCACCGTTCAGTTTGTTCTTCGAATCCGTGTACGGCAAGCGGTCACCCATCCAAGTAGTAACCAGACGCAATGCTGCTTAACCCGGTAGATCCGCCGAGCCGTACACGGACCGAACAGCCAAACTGCCGGTCGATTTTTTGAGTATCTTTTGGGTATAATTACGGTATGGTAGACATTGGGTAGGATTTCGGTATAATTTTCAGATTATACCTAAATCATACTCAAATAATACGAATATTTTCAGTATATTCGTGAAATTTCTATACCCAAATTATCTCAGCAAAACACCATTGTTTTCTTTTCTTCACTACTAAAATGAAAATATCGTTCATTTTCAAATAGAGAATTGTGAAATTCTTCGATTGAAAACAATGAGTGTTCAAAAAAATGAATGGATATGAATTGGTCCGTTCAATTAATCCGCATGAATATCGTCGCTATAGAAACACAGAGGCACAAGTGCTATAGTTATACATAGGATTTACACTGAGGAAAAAAAATATTTACTAGGAATATTATATAATTTAGGTCAATCAAGAATTTATCTGCCAGTGGATTTTCTTCGCTTTAACAATTTAAGTTTTGGACGAATCTTTGTACCTATTCAGGATGAGTTTGAATACTTTTACAACAATCAATGAGGTAAACTTTTTAGTGAGTAGTTGACGAAAAATACATTCTAGTTTGAGCCGAACTGCGCGATTTTTGGACTTAGATTCCATATTTTGTGCAAATACATTATTACTTGATACAAATTTCATGTGAAAATTTTGATGGCAAATATAATCAAGATTGAATCAATGCAGGAGGGTGATTTGGGCAAATAATTGTTTATTTATCATCATCAGTTTGTAAAATTTAATGACAAAAAACGAGTAATGATCTTGTATAATTGCGAATTGAAAGACATTAATATTCAGAGAAATAGGTATTCATTTTTCCCAATTAAATTCAAACCTAATAAAAAAGAAGTTTTGTTTCAAAATTATTTTTATTTCTAGAAAATATTTTTTTTCCTCAGTGTACGCCCTTTTGTTCCAAAAGCGACGATATATTCCATGGTCCATTTTTCTTATATCTGAGTCTCCAAGTGGCGATAAAATTGTCACGATCGAAATTTAATTAGGAAATATCGAAATACTCGGCAGCTCAGTTGCAGAGCAACAGACTACGAATCTGAAGGTCTTGGGTTCTATTCCCGCACCTTGCTCGATTTTTTTTTTCGTTATTTCCCTCTATAAATGTTACTTTATAATCGTTTAACGTTCCTTGTAATACAGGAGTACCCATTGAACTAAAATTAGATTTGAAAAAAGACGGTATAAATTGGGTAGGGAAAATTCACAAATATACCCAAAATAACAGTATTTTTTGGGTATAATTAGGGTATATTTTTAGCATTATACAGGAAAATTACTGAAAATATACCCAAATTCTGAGGATAATTTGGGTATTTTTTAGGTCGGAACGAATTCGCTAAGGAATGCGTACATTCTTGCCGATATAAATGAACCTACAAAAGTCAAAGGGCAATATAATCTAGCCAGTTTGAGAAGGTATCGAAGGTGAATTTTGCCAAATTTATTTGGTTCCGGTCATGGAACAATCATATTATCCTCAAACGCTGCTTGCTCAATTACATGAGTTTGATTACGATATTTTCATCCTTATTTACCTGTGATAAATGTAATAAAATATTTCCTTTCAGCCTTAGGTTAAATATTCATATTATTTCATTTATATAGTGTCGATAGGATGAGGGTGATAATGGACTTATTAATTCTGATGGGTAATAATGTAATCTATGACTGTTTAAAGAAAAAAAAATTAAATATCTTTTGTACGTATAATTTTATAAAGAAAAATCAACGCACAAAAGGGGATAATATAAGAATTGAAATTTAAAATGTACCGCCAAAAATAGAAAGAAAGAGAGAAAATGATTTTATCGATAAAATAAAATAAAAGTCATATTGGCATTCTATAAATTTAGGTAAACACAGGACAATGGGCTACGAGCCCTGAAATTTTACACTGCTTGCTCTCTCGCTTCTAATCCTCTGCAGAGAACACATCGCTATTGTCAATTATAATTTTTATCATTTTTTTTTAATTCCATGGAATCGTTCTTTTTTTTTTATTATTTTATTATTGACTCATTATCTATCGTATTGAAGAGGAGCAAATTTTATTTTTCCTATAATTAAAAGATAAGTACTGTATTCATTAAGAAACTATTGTTTGTGATCAAAAGTTTAAGGTATTGTCAAGTTTCTGTTGCGCCTATAAAAAAGTAAAATTTCACGTTATATATTTTTCTTATGTATGATTAAAGACGGAAGAATATGATTGAGAATTTGCCAGATACATTACTTAAAAGTTTATTCCTTACAATCTCATTTTTTTGATTAACATTCATCCTTGGAAAAATTGAGTTTAGCTTCAATATTATTTTCAAAATTTACGTTTCAAGAAATTATTTGAAAAGAAAAAGAATAAAATAAATCATTACAGCTTGTTGCCTGTTTACAATTAGGCAGCAGTAGTATTTATTGGCAAGTCTTAATTGAGCCAGTATCCGTTTGAGTTTCAGGGATATTTGGGAGCATATGTAGCCAGCCGGAGCGAGTTGTTGAGGCCTAGGTGAGGTTAAAACTGAGGAAGCAGATTTTCTTGCCGCTTCCAGATCTCTTCGAAGAAGGAGAAGGCGGTAATTGTCAAAAATGTCGTTTGATCTGGCTTCCCACTCATTCGGGTCAGTAGTCTCCAAAAGATCAGCAGCACCACACTCAGTCCAAAATTCTCTTAGCTGTGTGGCCCAGTTCCTGGACAGAGTAACTGGAGATGTCCTGGCTAGCTGGATGAGCCCCAACAAACAGGTTTTGCTGAGTGAAGTGTCTTTACATTTGAGGGTTTTAATTGTCCATTTCCATAGCATTTTCATTGCTCTCCAAAAGGTTGGGGTTAGCTGTATTTCTCGGGAGGTTGAAGATTTTCTTGTAGAAACGATTCTGGACCACTTCGAGAGAGTTTCGGTACCAGAGACCCCACGCTGGAAAGGCATACAGGAATACTGACACAACCATGCTGTCGAATATTTTATTATGAGAATCTAGTGAGTCGCATTTTGCTCTGGCAAGGATGGCTACAGAAGAACTGGTAGCACATTTAGTCTTTGTCATAGCTGATTGGAAAGCTAAGAATCCTAAAGTAGAAAATGAAAGTCGGACACCCAGGTAAACATACGATTTGACAATCTCAATTATGATATTCTTGTACATTCTGTATTGTGTGGGGCATTCCCTGGTTCTGCCCGCAACTTTAAAGATGACTATCTTGGTTTTGTCAACGTTGGCGAGAATTCCATTTAAGTCGCAATATTCTTCGAGAATTTTGAGCTTGCGCATTAGGTCCACATGTGAGTGGGCTAGAATAACCGTATCATCAGCAAACAGGAGGAGTAGCAAATCCGAACTTCCATCAATATTGAGGCCATGAACTCCTTTGTTTCTGAAGAACTGCTCTATGTCATACAGGTACAAGATAAAAAGATCCGGGCTTAGGGATTCGCCTTGCAGGACACCTTGTAACGGTTGGCTTGACTGACCTTGAGCCAACTCGTTAAATGCACTGAAATTCCTTAAAATTGACCCAAATTTATGCTCCAAAATTTTACTGTATTTTCTCCCAATTAAGTTACTTTATTAGAAATGGGCGCCAGTCGTTTTTCTGAAATTTTACGAGCTTGGGGGAAAACGACAAATCCCCAAGTGTTACTCTAATTCAATGAAATTACAAAACCCGAAAAAGACTCTAATTTTACCCGCTTTCTTGTATGAAACTCTCAATTTATCCCGAGGGGGAGAGGGGACGATACCCTCCATTTGGGTATTCGTGACGACAAAAAACTATACACGAAACTCTTGACACATTTTAACTCAAATAATATAAATTCGATATATTCAGAGAAAACAATTTATGTACATTTAAACCGAAGAAATTATGAATTTTTTCTGATAAATAATATAATAATTAATTCGTCTGAATTATTACTCTCAACTCAACTCAGAATGAACGACAATAATTTTAATATTAGCCGGGTGGACTCACCCGGAACAGACGCTAACTCGACGTTTTCTTTACTTTCAATCTTTTACTCAAAATTTTTTACTTTTAGTCTTTACTCAAAATTCTTTACTTTAAACTCAAAATATTAATTGTACGGGGACTCGCGTACCTTACGTTATCTGTGCTGTCTTTCCTCCGTGTTGACCTCTCTTTATTTATCTTTACTCCAATTTTCTTTACGTAATTCTTTACAATTTTCTTCACGTTTCTCTAACCTTTCTCTACACGATGTGATCGCCACGGTGTCCCGGGAGAAGAAGAACGAGTTTTCTCTCCCACGAGTTGGCATTGGGTTCCCTCGGCTATTTCCGCTCAATTTCGGTAGAGCCGAGGCCCAACCCAACCAATTGTCCCGCAAGTCCCTCACTACTTTACCCTAACGTCACGGATTCTCCTCAATTCCGAGAATCTCGCGCCAATTCTCGATCTCAAATGATTCCAATATATATACTAAAAATAATCACAATAATTCGGACAATATTTTCCCGACAATTATAAACGGAAAACTTTAGTCTTTTCTTTCCACACACATAACTTTAGTCTTTATTTTCACATTTCTAATTTGAGTCTTTTCTTTCACTGACTCCAATGTTGATCCTGGTGATCTCCAGTTTCCCTCACTGTTGGCCAGCCTTCCCTCATGTTTGCTGATGTTGGACCAATTGAATGGATGTTGTTTCTATTGGTAATAACGCTTTGTTATTTAATATAAGTTTTTATTGCTTGAATAGAAAAATACAAAACGGTAATGGTAGCGCCAGTTTTTTAACTAGACGAAAAACAAGATGAGAAGACTTCTTCTAGAAGCAAGCCTCACGTTTTGTTTCGGTACTAAATGGTTAACGATGAATTAGCACTCGCTATTATCGACTCTCAACACTTTCCTTTGGTAATTTCAAGTTAAACATCTTTTAGAATACAAGAACAAAAAATATCTCTCAATGAAAAAACAAAACTCAATAGTCTATGAAAGTCCCATTTTATCACACAAAATCTTCAGCCGCATCTTCAGCAATGGTTTTGTCATAATATCTGCTACTTGATCTTCCGTAGACACTTGTTTTATTCCCAACTTTCCTTCTGATCTGCATGATGGGCAGAGGTGGGGGTATATACTGAGCGAGCGACTTATCAAGGCAATTCGAATGGAAATTTGGTGTAGAACTGGATAGCTCAATCGGTAGAGCGCCCGACATGACATCGGAAGATCCTGGGTTCGACTCCCGGTGCAGGACTATCCAATTTTTTCTGAAATTGTTTTGAAATGTAGGGTGCAAATAGCCAAAACCTAAATATAATATTATACCGCATATTATGTATTTTTTAAAATATTACATTACATAAGTAATATAACTAATTACTTATTAGTAACTCGCAATAGCTCAGCGGTAGAGCACCTGACATGTAATCAGAGGGTCGTGGGTTCAAACCCTGCTTGCGCATTACATATTTTTTCCGGAATTTGATTCTCTTAAAAAAAAAAAAAAAAATTTATTAATAAAAATTAATTTATTAATAAATTTATTTGTTTAATAAATTTTTTTGTTAAAAAAAAAACAAAAAAAAAAAAAATATATATTTTCCGAGTAAATCCAACTTTTTCATCGAAAAGCTAGCTTTTTTCTCCTTCACCGACCTCCCTTCGGTTTTAGCGGTAAAAATAATATTTTCCGAGTTAATCCAACTTTTTCATCGAAAAATATAATATATATAAATATATATTATTAGCTATAATATATATTTACATATATTATATTTTTCGATGAAAAAGTTGGATTTACTCGGAAAATATTATTTTTTTTTTTTTTTTTATTATTTCTATTATTATAATACTATACTATCATAGGATAATACTATGATATTATGTATATGATATTTATATTATATATAAATATTATAATAATATATTATTTTTTTTTTAATATTTTTATAAGCTTTTAAAATATTATATATAAATATTTATATATTATATATTATTATCATATTATAATATTATATTATATATATGTAATAAATTTTCATCATATAAATATATATATATTATATACAGGGTGACGTTTCCACTATTGTTACAAAATGAGTGGAAACGTAGAATAAAAAATCCTGAACACGTTGTCGCGAAAATTAATTTTTTCTGATAATTAACTTTCAAATTATCAATGAAAGAATTTTGCTATTCTTCGGCCAATAAAAGCGAATAGAATGGCCGCCATAAAGATGAAAGATCCGTGACATTAACAATTGTCTATAACGCCGGCGTTCAGAGAGAATGAGTGACATTTCTACGTTCGGAATATAGCTTCTCAACCTCTCTGCTGTCATTCAAGATTTTCGATGTTTGATCAATTCAAAGATCAATAGAAAAATAGAAGTTATATGATAAAATGATTAAAATGAACAGCAAATGACCATTGGTGACCTCCTCTCCAATCCTTAATTAAGAATTATTAATTTTTTTTTTGCATAATCATTTCCCATAGGAAATAATTTTTTAATGTAAAAGATTCATATAATGAATGCGACAATGTTTGCAATAACTAGTAGTGCAACAATAAATGCGACCGTAAATGCAACAATTAATGCAACGATCGCATTCATTGTTGCACCGACTGTCGCATAAATTGTTGCATTGATTGTCGCATTTATTGTTGCAAACATTGTCGCATTCATTGTATGAATCTTTTACATTGAAAAATTATTTTCTATGGGAAATAATAATGCAAAAAAAAATTAATCATTCTCAATTAAAGATTGGAGAGGGGGTCATCAATGGTCATTTGCTGTTCATTTTAATCATTTTGTCATATGACTTCTATTTTTCTATTGATCTTTGAATTGATCAAACATCAAAAATCTTGAATGACAGCAGAGAGGTTGAGAAGCTGTATTCCGAACGTAGAAATGTCACTCATTCACTCTGAACGCCGGCATTATAGACATTTGTTAATATCACGGATTTTTCATCTTTATGGCGGCCATTCTATTCGCTTTTATTGGCCGAAAAATATCAAAATTCTTTCATTAATAATTTAAAAGTTAATTATCAGAAAAAATTAATTTTTGCGACAACATGTTCAGGATTTTTTACTCTACATTTTCACTCATTTTGTAACATTAGTGGAAACGTCACCCTGTATAATAAAGGAAAAATATTTTTTTCTTTTAGTAGGTAATTATATAATAAGGTAGGTATAATATAATGTATTATTTAAAAGGTATATGTAGCGGTACCCGCGCTACATGTAGAATAAAAATAACAGGAAAACGCAAGCTGGACGCGTGGCGCAATTGGCTAAGGCCAATACTTTTCAACCGGAGTCAATCGCCACGCGTGGGTTCAAATCCCAGGCGATGAAACAATTTTTTTCATCGTCGCCAGCCTAGCATTGGGTCTCACACATACATGAGACCCCGGCTGTAGAGGTTCGTCACAGCGCTGTTCACCAACACCAGCGAACCTCTACATTGGTGACCCCGTACGTCTACACTACACACGCACATCTACATTTGGTGACACCGTACAACCACACATATGAGACACCTACGAATGTCTTCATACACACGCAACATCTGTACACGGACAAGGGACATCTACAGCAGCAGCGACAGCGCCTTCTTCACAACATCGGTGATATCGGTCGTCGGCAATAACTCGCAACCACCGAACACCACAGGAGTCAGCACCAGCGTCATTCCCCGGGGATAAAAGAAGTGAGAGGATCCACCAATCAACGCAGACACACACACAAGACGAAAAAACGAACACAACGAAAAGCGAACGGAACGCACACAACTGGAGACACAACTATGGGATACAAGCAGGACTGGTCACCCTCGCCCATCGCTCCACACAAAGCAACAATTGGACACGGCGTGAATGTGAGAGGAAAAGTAACCTCACGCCATCTCACTGTCCACGCTCTGGCCCGGTACGTTGAGCACAACGAGCCGATTCACTGAGCCGCTCCGTCGGTCAGAGAGTTGCGGATCTGCACGGGATTCTCCACACAAAAACACACGCACTCACACAACAACGAAGATCCTCACAACATAAAGGCAACCGAATCGTAACGACTACGATTCGCACAACCAGGGGAGGTATGTAGCGGTACCCGCGCTACATGTAGAATAAAAATAACAGGAAAACGCAAGCTGGACGCGTGGCGCAATTGGCTAAGGCCAATACTTTTCAACCGGAGCAATCGCCACGCGTGGGTTCAAATCCCAGGCGATGAAACAATTTTTTTCATCGTCGCCAGCCTAGCATTGGGTCTCACACATACATGAGACCCCGGCTGTAGAGGTTCGTCACAGCGCTGTTCACCAACACCAGCGCACCTCTATCTCTATATGTAGCGGTACCTGCGCTACATATAATATACCTTTTTTTTTTTTAGTAGGTAATATTATAATATTACCTATTATATATAGGTAATTATAGTATAATATATATTTAATAGTTATAATATTATAACTATTTTTATATATATCATATTATAAAATTATTTTATTATATATATTTATATATTTCATAATAGAAAAAATATAACTGAAAAAAAAAAAAAAGAAAAAAAAATTTTAATCATATTTTTGGTATATTATACTTTGCGTGACTTTTGCGTGCATTGTGCAAATAGCGTCAACCTTATATTTATATTTATAATTTTTTATATATAATTTTATAATATATAAATTATATATTACTCCCTTACATGATATTCATTGTGTAAATATACATTTAATGTATTAAGTATAAAAAAATATATTTTTTTTTATATATATATTTAATTATATTAATATTATATTATATAATATAGTATAATATATAATATATTATAGTATTATATTACCTATTATACTATATATTGATAGTATAATATTTATATAAAGTATAATTATATATTTATATAATAAATATAAATTTATATATATATTATATACTCATATTAATATATGGAAATACATTATGTAAACCGAAGGGAGGTCGGTGAAGGAGAAAATAGGTCGGTGAAGGTAGGTTATTATATAATAAGTGATATATATTGATAATATTCATATATTATATTAAAAAAAAAAAAAAAATTTTTTTCTTCATTATATATAATATATATATATATTTATGTGATGAAAATCATATAAAATCCCACACCGACCTTCCTTCGGCAAATTATTTTATTGGAAAAAAAATATTTTTTCTTTATTATATAAAATATATATAATAATATTAACTATATAATTTAATATAATATATATATTTTACAATATAAATATTATTACAATATATAAAATATACACAGTATATATATTATATAATATATTATAATTATAATTAAATATTTGAAAAAAAAAAGCAATTAAACAAATAAATTTATTGATAAATTAATTTTTATTAATAAATTTTTTCAGAGAATCCAATTCCGGAAAAAATATGTAATGCGCAAGCAGGATTTGAACCGACGACCCTCTGATTACATGTCAGGTGCTCTACCGCTGAGCTATTGCGAGTTACTATATTTACCTTCGAATTTTTGATTCGTTAATACCGAAATTATATAGTTATACTTATAATTATATAATTTATAGTTATATTCATAATATAACTACTATTATAATATTTACTATACTATTTAATAATTATTATATTCATACATTAATATTAATTTATTATATATGGTATAATATAAAGTATATTTATGTAGTAAATAATAAGTATATAACCTTAATTTTATCATAATTAATTATATAATATATAAATAGTGTATATAACTATTATAATAAATAATATATATAATAATTAATATAAAATATCATAATAATATATATTATATATTAATATAATACATGCCATTAAACAAATAAATTTATTAATAAATTAATTTTTATTAATAAATTTTTCTAAGAATCAAATTTCGGAAAAAATATGTAATGCGCAAGCAGGTTTTGCATATAAATTATAATATTATTATAACAATATACTAATATAATATATAACTTAATACTTAATAATTATTATATATAATATTTATAAATTACCAACCTTAATTGAATTAAATTAATATTAATATATTAATATATTTTATACCTATGATCTTCCGTAGACACTTGTTTTATTCCCAACTTTCCTCCAATCACCTTTTCCCTGATGAAAAAGTGCTTAGTTGAAATGTGCTTTGTTCTTCGATGAAGCTCTGGATTCTCGGCCAATTTTGCTGCAGCAGAATTGTCTCTTTGTAGAACAGGTGTTTCTTTCAATCGGAAAATTCCTTTGAATAGTCTCTTTAGCCAAATGACCTCTTTAGTTGCCTCATTTGTTTGCCTCGTTTGTTTGTTTGAGCCCATACAAACTCTTCTGAAGTTTGCAGATGCTGTTCGTACCATTATCATATCCTTCGGGCTGCCTCATGAAAATATCTTCTTCAAGTTCACCGTAAAGGAACGCCGTTGATACGTCAAACTGAGCAAGGTGCATCTGTCCACTTGCAGCAACACTCAGTACTGAACGAATAGTCTCCATTCTTACTACTGGACTGAATGTTTGACTGTAATCAATCCCTCTTCGTTGATTGAAACCTTTAATGACTAGACGGGCCTTGTATTTGTCAACACTGCCATCAGGATTAGTCTTCAGACGAAATACCCATCTACATGGAAGTGCTTTGACACCTTCAGGTAGAGCTGTCTTGATCCAGGTGTGATTCTCCTGCAGGGACTCCATTTCTCTATCCATGGCTTTCCTCCATTCAGTGCTCTGCTTGCTGTTCAGAACATCCTTGAATGTCTCAGGAACCTCATCCCCTTGAACAAACTCCTCTGCTGCCATGACAAAATCATCAAAATGCTTTGGCTTCTTCAATTCAGATCTGTCTCTAAGTTCTCTTCTTTGTAGCAGCGGACTTTGATCTTTTTCTTCGTTTTCTGAATCTGTATCAACAACTCATTTATAATCTTCATCACTAGTTTCTCCACCTTTCAAGCTTTCTTCATTGTACTGTTCGTCTTGAGATTCTTTATCTTGTTGTGGTCGATGGTGTTCCGGTTCTTGTTGAGTCACAGCTTGACCATCTCGAAATGGTAAACTAACTTGTCCTTTACACTCCATTGGCTTTTCATGAAATATAACATCTCTTGATAGGATGACTTTGTGTTTTTCTGGAAGATGAACTCTGTATCGTTCGTCACCATCATATCCTACAAGATATTCCTTTTCTGCTTTCATGTCCATCTTCCTTCTCTTTTGGGCTGGAACATGAGTGTAACAGGCTGATCCAATGATTCGCAGATGATGAATTCTTGGTCTTTTACCCATCCACAACTCGTAGGGACTTATTCCTTTCTCTGATGATTTTCCAGTTCTGTTCAGGACATAAACAGCAGTACTCACTAACTCTGCCCAGATTGCACTTGGAAAACTCACTTCAGGGTTTGAATACTTGAATGTTCTCGCCATTTCAACGATCATACGGTTGTCACGTTCAGTGCTGCCATTCTGCTCTGGCGTGAATGGTGCTGTCAGTCTCTGTGTGATTCCGTGCTCTTTGAGAATCTCTTGAACTTCTTGATTATCAAATTCTCCACCATTGTCACTTAGAAATTCTTTTATTGAATGTCCTTGATTCTTAGCATGCTGGATCAAGTGTCTCAAGACATTTTTCACTTCTGATTTCTCTTTTACGACGTATCCATAACGAAACTTCGTGTAACTGTCTTTGAACACGACTAGGTAACGTTCCTTATTGAATGACTCATCAAATGGTCCACATACATCACCTGTTATTAGTTCACCAGGTTCTGTTGTCTTTACTCGTGTACCAAAAGGTAGTCGATGTGCCTTGCCATAAATGCACGGCTCACAAATTTCATTATCCATTTTTACAGAGATGCCTGCTTCTTTCTCGAGCATCTTTTTCACATGCTGCTTGTCTTGATGTCCCCATCTTTCATAATACAATTGCAACGTTGATTTCGCCGCAGCAACTGCATTTACTTCTGCTTTGATTAGTGGGGTGACTGGACTTATGAGTGCCTTGTGTAGGGTCCCTCCTTCATCACGAACTCCACACAGAATCAAGCTCCAGCCAGCACTTAGTTGCTGTGGAATGGAAGTGACTGCTTGACTGAACTTCTTGTGCTGCTAACACCGAGAAAATATTCTTTGATATCTCTGGTACATACCATACGTTTGTCAATGTTAATTTCTTTGTTTTCCCATCAACTGTAGATAAAACTTCAACTGTTCCTTGTCCAAGCGCCTTCAGGATCTCTTTCCCAGCAGTTTTTAGGCCACATGGTGTCTTGAATTCTCGAAAATCTTTAAAAAACTCTGGACGTTTTGTGACATGCCTCGTTGCTCCACTGTCAACCCATCAATCAGTCGAATCTTTTTCAATTTCACAGATTTCATTGCAAATTGAAATAAGGGCTACACTGATGTCAGCTGCATTTCTTTGAGCATTTTCAGCAGCCTTACTCTTCACTGGTCTTCCATCAGCTATCCACTTTCTACAATTTCTAACCCAATGTCCTTTCCCTTTGCAATAATTGCACGTGTCCTCTCGCTTTGGTGCTCTTTTTCTATGTGAATTTTGATCATTCTGCTTTTGTCTTAAAGTTTTAGCTATGAGTGCTTCATTTGACTCTCTTTCACTGTCATCTGACTTTCTCATATTTCTCTCATACATACACAGCTGTGTAATTAATTCATCAAACGTCCTCTGTTCACTGTTTGTCAATAACATCCAGCTTGAACGAAACGTCTCGAAAGTGCTCGGCAGAATGTGTAAAATCTTACATACCAATATTAAATCCGGAAGCTCATTCTCATTCTTCGCTTTGAGGCCGTTATTCAACTCATTCCACAGGCTCCTCAGCTTGGCAATATGTGTTGATACATCTTCAGCCTGATTCCAACTGAATGCGAAGAAATCTGTACATATCTTGAACAATTGGTCTCTGGATGTTGCCTCAAACTACTGCTTTAATGCCTCCCATGTCTCCTTCGCTGTTTCTTTATCCATAATCTTCCGATATACTTCATCCGTCAATGAACTTGCTATCATTGATTTGGCATAGCTGTTTGCTTTACGATAAAGCTTACTAGCCTCTGTGTAAGTCTTTTTCTGTACTTCTGTGGCATCTGTACCTAATGCAGCAGGCTTGGTCAATTTATCATCAATGACATCCAATGCACCCTCGTGATAGTCGAGTAGGTCTCGGATTTTTCGTTTCCAAATGGGCCAGTCTGTTTCAGACGCTAACGGGCTTATGTGCTTCGCCAAATCCATTTTCTTTTGGACTTGAAAAACGAGACTTGACATAAGGAGAACCGCTCTCAATATTTACTATTTCTTCTATTGCACTTCTGACTTCGTGCCTGGGCCCATAACCTATCGTTAATAACGCTTTGTTATTTAATATAAGTTTTTATTGCTTGAATAGAAAAATACAAAACGGTAATGGTAGCTGGATGTTTTTAACTAGTCGAAAAACAAGATGAGAAGACTTCCTCTAGAAGCAAGCCTTACGTTTTGTTTCGGTACTAAATGGTTAACGATGAATTAGCACTCGCTATTATCGACTCTTAATAGTTTCTTCCCAAGTTCCTCTTCGGTGTCCTTGGTGCCGCTACTTTTATCTTTGGGACTGGGGAAATTTCTCACCAGTCCTGACTCCTGACTTTCTCTCCATTTTTCCGGAGTAATTTCAAACAAAAATAAACAAAAATTATTAGTGAGGTCACAAAATATGTTGACCTCACTCTGGACATTTGCTGTCTTGATTCAAAATGAGCCCTATCCTCACCGGGTACCGGGAATCGCGACCAAAACCGTGATTTTCACGAAATAATTAATTATTCTTATTTTCTTGATTCTGTGACGGTAAAAACCATCACACCTTCTGTGACCTCGAACTTGTCAGAGATCTCCCCATTTGATGTGATTTGTATGGTAGCTTGGTCATACAAAGATTTAATGAGATTTATGAATTTGGTGCTGGTTTGTAAGTGGTGTAACTTTTGCCATAATTTTTCATGTGGTACAGTGTCGAATGCCCTCTGAAAGTCCACGAAAAGACCAAAGATTTCCCTGCCATCCTTATGCCGGAACTGTAAGCTGAATGGTGTTGATTAGCGTAAAAATTGCATCTGTGCAGCTGCGACCTTGGCGGAAGCCCATTTGACATTCTGGCAGTATGTTTTTCATTTCTACCCATTTAACCAATCTGGCTTTGAGCAGAGAAGTGAAGATTTTAGTGATAGTATTATAAGGGCAATCCCACGATAATTTTTTGGGTCATCTTTGTTACCTTTTTTGTGTAACATGGTTTCCAGTGTACCTGTCCAATCGTTTGGTATCTGTTCTTGGAAGAGGACTGCATTAAAAAGGCACCTCAGTTCTTCTTTCCATTGTGGTGTAAGATATTGGTATAATTTGTTTGGAATTGAGTCAGGGCCGGCGGCATTATTTGCTTCGAAAGATGCAAGGACCGATTCAAGCTCACTGTATGTAATTTCAGAGTCCAGAAGATCATTAGAGATTCTCAGGTGAATGGGTGAAGTCAAAATCCTAGAATGATAAACTTCAGAGTAGAAATCATTCCAGGTTGCGATGGGTATAGATGAGTGTGCATCTCTTCTAGAGTTGAACTTCCTTACCACAGCCCAGAAATTCGCCGGTGATGTCACATTGCTAAAGGCCTCCTTGATAGAAATATTATAAGCTTTTTGCTTCTCTTGACAGATAGATTTATACTCTTTTTTACATTTCTTCACCTCTTCTCTCGCCTGCGATAAAAAATTGGCACTTTTAGAGCTTCGTATGGCTTGGCGTAATTTTCTTTTGTGATCTTTACATATAGAGTCAAACCACGGGCTGTGTGTGGGAAAGAAGACATTTTGTGTGGGACTTCTCTTCGATATCAGGTTCGCCTTTCCTGCAGCTGAAATAATAGCTGAGCTTAATTCAACCTGTATCTTATCAGGTTCAGACGAGGTGCCACTGGGTGGAAAAGTTGATAAATATGCAATATACTCATCTCTAGCATCATTGGTCCATTTTATTCTAGTAATGGAAGATGACAAATGCTTCCCTTGTGGGCAGATTGGAGTAAAGTTATTATCCAGTGCAATGCGGAGGCAGACCGGTCTATGATCTGATAGGGAGGGTTCTAGGATAACCTCCAAGTCTATTTCCAGGTGTAGTGCTTCAATATTAATCCACACCAGATCGATGATTGAGGTGCCAAAGTTGTCGTAGGTCGGTTGGGCAGGTGAATCATAGCTTGTTCTGCCGTTTAGGAGAACAAAATCATTGCCCATCATGAAGTCCATGAGAGGACGGCCTCTGTCACAAATAGAGGCGTCAAAGCTGGATCTGGAGCAGTGCAAACTTGTGTCGAAGAAGAGCTTCTCAGGCCATGGACTTAGCTGGCCGACCTTGGCATTCATGTCTCCTCCGATCAGGAATGCATCGTACTCTTGCGTTGATTTAATTTCATCAATTGTAGCCTGCAATAAATTAAGGAGATAATTCAAGTCTAAGCATTGCCAAAAGTATACAGACCCGATAATCAGACTGGAAGCGCCAATGCTGAGTTTGTTGAAGATACACCAAGGGGAGGAGCTGATTTCGTATGAAGATAGGTTTTTATTGATTGCAGTCATGAGTCCTCCACTGGCTCTGCCTACAGCATGTTCCTTGATAGCATTTGCCCAAAAACAGTTGTAGTTAGAAAGAAATTTAGGAGAGTCAATAGGCGGGCTCGTAATCCAGGACTCGCTGATATCCAATATGTCCGAAGAATAAGATAATGAAGAGTGTTTAAGATTCGCAAATCCATGGATGTTCCAAAAGATGATTTCTGTTGTTCCTGCTCGAGTAGTGTTTAGTTTTTTCAATTTCTCTCTTGCGTATTTATGTGCTTTTGTGAGTTGATTGGAGGCTTTGGTACCATAGAATCTTCGGCGGAACTCCAGACAAAGTGTTCTCCATCAACAGATACCCTGTTTCCTCTCCTAGCCGTCGTCTTACCCTGTGAATTGGCTTGTTTAATGAATTGGCGGATGTGCCAGTCAATCTTTCCCTCCAATAGAGTGCGATCAGAATCAATGGAAATATTGGTTCCAGCTAGCTTTGACTTTTTTGACCGCATAATGTCCACTTTGAGTTGAGGATTAAGAAGATCAACAACGATACGATTTTCGTTCTCTTTTACTGCAAGATATGTGCAGTTTATACCAAATTTGTCCGATAGAAAATGTTTGATTTCGTCGTTGAGGTTGCCAGAATCCAAAGAAAGCCCAGCTATTGAGATCTTTGTCTTACGTTGCTCCCTTTCTAGGAACTCCAGTCTGTTAGGAAGACGATCGACCTTATTTTGACCGGCAGCAGCATTTGAGTTTCTGGACGAGTTTTGCAGCCTGTCCAAAATCTCCGGATTAGCGGTTTTTTTTCAAGAGCCTCCAGACGATGACTAAACTGAACTTGGGTAGACTTGAGCTCGGTTTTTAGGGCGGACAGCCCAGTTTGGAATTCTTCAATCGCAGCGACACTTTTTTGGTAGTTTTCCTCATGCTTGGCCGTGAGCTCCTTGTGCTTCTTCTCCTGCTCTGCTCTCATAGCAGCTAGTTCGTTTAAAATTTCCTCCATATTTCCTCCAGGGGTGCAATTTAATTTCTTAGAAACTGGACTATCGCCGCCCTTAGGTGATTCTTCAGAATCTCTTTTTCTTTTCGTGTCTACAAAGTCCAGAATAGAAGGACAGGAAGACGATCTAGAATTTAACAGCCTCTGGAGACTTGTAGGTCTGCCTTTGAAAACAAATTTACGTACTTGTTTGGGCTGGGAAGAACTTGTGCAAGCAATTGCTCCATCGATCGAGCACTTATCATCGGTGGCAAGAGCTTCAACTTTTGGCTCACCAGAGTCACCACATTCCATTGGCCATCGAACTTGAGAGACAAGGAGATATGAAGAGAGAGAGAACAAAAATGAAAAATAAAAAAAAGCGCCAATTTACATAACCTGATCGGCGAGTATCATGCACAGAAAAAGCGTCCAAAAACTCCAATATTCATGCGAGATAGCTCGATTTATATGTCAAAATGAAGCACTAACTGAGCACTACTTATCAAATAATAGACAATGATTCAATTTTAACACTTTTGTGAAATTTTACAAATTTTCACCTGAGTACAAATTTCCCGGTGTGACTTGACGAAACGCCGGAAGCGCCCCCCCCCCCCCTCCTGCGTAGCGGAAATCTTCCATTTCACTATTCTGCATGCGTACGAGCACGTATGAAGATACTTTATGGAGTCGTTATTAAGAATCCTCTATAGAACGCGTTTTATAAGAAATTGGAACTTCTCTCATGGAACTTTGAGACATCGTTTTTAGGATGGTTGTAGGAAGAAAATCATTGCAATAAATTTATGTATAAATTTTTTTTGACTGGGAAAAACGCAGTTTACCCAGTGGGATAATAATATTAATATAATATATAATATAATGTAATATAATACTATATAATATAAAAAATATGCGAATAATATGCCATTAAACAAATAAATTTATTAATAAATTAATTTTTATTAATAAATTGTTAAGAGAATCAAATTCCAGAAAAAATATGTAATGCGCGAGCAGGATTTGAACCCAGGACTTTCTGATTACATGTCAGGTGCTCTACCGCTGAGCTATTGCGAGTTACTATATTTACCATCGAATTTTTGATTCTCACATCTTTTCGCACCATGAAATAATAATATACTATTAATATTATATACTAATGATATTATTACTAATATTATTTTTTTTTTATATAATATTATATAATTTATAATATTTTCTTATACTTAATACATTAAATGTATATTTACATAATGAATATAATGTAAATTTCGCCACCAAACCTTCATTTTGGCATAATGTTCTCTATAGAGACGGTATTGTAAGGAAGCCAATCTATGAATTTTCATTTCATAAAGGTGATTCCTATAGAAGAAATCTTTATAAAGAAAAGCAAATGATATGCCATTGTATCAATATATCTTATAGATACTATGGATAGCGAATTAAATGCATCAGAATGAATGAGAGAGAGGACGAAAAAGTGCGGTAGTCGATTAAGAGAGAATGATGGGGGTGTGAGAGAGTTTTCATTTATAACCTATATATAAGTATATATGCCAAGTGTTACTTCTTACGTCATAATAATCTTGAATCATTTTCCTTTATTACAATCCGATCAATCATTCAATAAGTCCTGACAAACAAATAGAGTAGTCCAGAGTAACTAGCTAACTATTATACGAACTAAGTTTTCATAGAAAACGAAAGATGAATAAACTTTGAGTGGGTTCTCATGAAACCCTTGTTAACAAAGGCACGTATCTCACAGAAGTGTCTCTATAGAAATGACGTTTTTCATAAAATGACTTTTTATATACAAGGTATCCTAGGACTACTAGTCAAGCCGGCAAACTTAGGTTCAGGATGCAATTTGGCATTGAAAAGTCCTCCACAACTTTTCGATCAGAAGCACCCCTGCCAAGTTATGAAGGGTTGACTGACAGCGAATAAGAAGCGCGCGTTGACGGGAAATGTACTGGTGGGGAAAATGGGCGGCGTTAGAGCCCCTTCCACCGCCGACACATGCCTCTGAAATAATGAGCGCGGAAGAGAGAGAAACATAATGACACTCTCTCTCTTCTTCACCATTGATTGAGTATTCTGAGCTAATCAATAAAATAATTCAACGAATCATCATGGAATTAGTTTAATTCTTTTATTGATGTTTCGAAATGCATTAAATAAAGAAAAAAACATTATTAATGCCTACTTATCTCAGAAACTAAGCGAGATAAAGAAAATTTGCAAGAAATCATTCTTCTTTGTTTTCAAGAGATAAAATAAAATGATTTCTTGCAGAATTTCTCTATCTCACTTAGTTTTCAAGATGAAGCTTTGAAATGCTTTGTGAAATGTGTCCGAAGGCAAAAAAAAAACATTTTTTTGCAGCACTCTTCTGAAGGCCCCTTCTTGGAAACTAAGCGAGATAGAGCAAATCTCTATAGGACGTTTTTTTCTTCACAATAAAACGAAGAAAAAACGCTCCCTGCAAATTTGCTCTATCTCGCTTAGTTTCGAAAATGTAGCATTAAGAAGAGTGCTGCAAAAAAAAATTTTTTTCCGCCGTCGGACACATTTTCAAAGCTTTATTCCGGAAACTAAGTGAGATAGAGAAATTTCGCAGATCATTTCATTTCATCTTTTTGAAGCGAAGAAGAATGATCTCTTGCCAATTTTCTTCATCTTGCTTAGTTTCCGAGGTAACTATGCATTAATAGTGTTCTTTTTTATTTAATGCATTTCGAACCATCAATAAAATAATTCAACTAATTCCATCATAATTCGTTGGATTATTTCATTAATTAGCTCGAAATACTTAATCAATGAGAAAGGAGAGAGAGAGTATCATCATCTTTCTCTCTCTTCCGCGCTCATTTATTTCAGAGGCATGTGTTGGTGGTGGAAAGGGCTGTAACGCCTGCCCATTTTCCCTACCAACAGATTTCCCTTCAACGCGTGCTTCCTATTCGCAGCCAGTCAACCCTTAATAACTCGGCAGAGGGGCTTCTGATCGAAAAGTTGCAGAGGACTTTTCGATTCAGAATTGTATCCCAAACCTAAGTTTGCCGGGTCGACTAGTAGTCCTGGGACACCCTGTAGATGTTTCCTATGAAATGACTCTTTACAGAGATGTTTTCTATAGAATGATCATTCATAGAGGCAATTTGTATGAGCATCGAAGAATTCTCATTGCAGCTGCCATAAAAGATTCTATGGCAGCTGTCATTGCTAACTCCATGGATACGTATCATTCCTGCCTTCAGTATTTCAGAGGAAAACCATGGACGGTCTCATGGACAAATAGTGGCCACGATCATTTTCAAAACAGCGATTGTCCACGAAGGATTCGCCACGAATGAATGATATTTCACCGTTAATAGAAAAGAATGAATGTTCAGATTTTCATGGAAAAGTCTGAAATTTTGTATGAGACGAGCTGACGGACATCGGGAAAACTCGGCCATTCTCGGGTGGGCCACAGTCTCAAGCTGGCAGTGCTACGGAGACGCACTTAGCAGTCTCTCTTACGGAAAATTTTATCCAATTTTCCAAAATTTCTTTTTATCTATTGTCTTGGTTCGATCAATTATCAATCGGTTACTTCATCCATAAATTAACGGCACGGTTCTTATCAATACTAATTATTATATGTATTTTATCGAAAGAACAACAGTGCAAATTATATCGATTTTTTAAATGTTTTGCGAGCCGGCCGATCTGGCTCGAAGGACCAATGTTTGGGTTTCGATGATTTAGCTTAGATGCTGCAGCCAAAAATTGATGTTTTGAGTGGACTGTATTTTTCAGACGCTGGTCTGAAAACGGGACAGGTATCGATAAAATAAAAAAGCCGGATTTATATGAAAATAGATATAATCTGCACTGTCATTCCTTGGATAAAATACATATAATAATTAATATTCATATGAACCGTGCCGTTAATTTATGGATGAAGTAACCGATTGATAACTGACCGAACCGAGATCATAGATAGAAGACCCGTCAGCCGTTAATTCACACGCGTTTAGATCTTGATTTTCCGAAAGAGAGTGCTGAGTGCGTCTCCGTAGCACTGCCGGCTTGAGCCCGTGGGCCACACGAGATTGGCCGAGTTGACCCGATGTCCATCGACTCGTCTCATGACCAAATCTCAAACTTTTCCATAAAAGTCTGAAGAATGAATATCTCGAAAACTGAACGAGATAGATCAATTTTCGCTGCATCCTTTTCTGTTGAGAATTTCAAGAGCTACTCAACAAGCTGGGGAAAATGACTCTATCCGATCATTTTTCGAGATATTCCCGAAACGATTTCTTGAAAAATAGAGTATTCATTGAAGAAATGAATCCAGCGAGAAAGTAAAATTTGATAATTCGATTTTTCCGAATATCTTGAAAATGGAGCTAGATAGAGCGATTTCACTCACATGTCGTTTTGTAACATTTGAAATTTTTCGACAAAAAAAGACCCAATCAAAATTCCTTCATCCCACTTAGTTTGCGAGATATTCTCAAAAACAATAAAAAAATCAAATTATCCAATGTTACTTCGTCACTGGATTCATTTTTCCCATGAATATCTTAGAAACTAAGCGAAATAGAGCAGTTTCATCCTCATCCCGTTTCGTAGGGAATTTCAAGAGATATGAAACAAGATGGGAGTGGAATCGCTCTACTTCACACAGTTTTCGAGATATTCTCGAAAACTATTGAAATGATGAATTGACTTAGTCAATTTCACTTTAGCATTAGATTAATTCTTCATGAATATCTCGGAAACTAAGCGAGACGAAGCAATCTTATCTGAAACTTGTTTTATTCAAAAATTTAAGAGCTACAGACAGAGCCGAGGTCAAAATCGTTCCAACTCGCTCACTTTTTGAGATATTTCCAAAAATAATTGAATGAAGAAATCGAATCATCTGTAGTGAATATTTTCAGAGATACGTTTTTCTGACTGGAATGAGTTCCTTAATAACACTCTTAGATGAATTATTTGACTCGATTATCATCAACATGAAGTATAGTTCGTTCAACACACCGAAACATGTTCGGAAACATTCGAATTCAGATAAAGTTCATGAAGTGTTCAGACAGTTAAATGACGAAATCTTTGGTAACGTTCGCACACGAAGTCACTCGTTAGATTTGGCATTTGGACGCCGAGTGAAGTCCCTTCAGCCTGTAGGGACTTGTCTCCCTCCTCCTGCGTTATAGGAGGGAGAACAGTGTTGCCCGTGTTGACGTCACCTGAGTAGTTACGCCGAGCCAGAATTTCTCGAAAATTCCTACACATATCCAATTTTACTTCTTCACTGGATTCATCCTGGTAAATGTGTATAATAGATTTAACCCCATGAGCAAAAAAAATGATAAAATAATATTTTCTTATACTTTGTGAACTGTCGTCTCACAATTAAGAAGAAATATTCGAGGGATAAGGAAAAAGGGACAAAATAACTCCAAACTGCAAAAATTAGGATAAATTGGCTGTTTATTTAGAATCCCGCTCCTGCTTCTCTGTTCACATCAATCGAAATTTCCTAATTTATAGATAAAAATCTCAGGGGGTGTTTCAGGGGTGAATTTGATTCGATAGGGAGTGATTTGGTGAGGTTTGATAGTTATGACCGGGAATTACCGTCAAATTACCTGCGGTAACTCATCGCTTGGTAAAATGACATAGTTCGGACGCCACGGTGAAAACGTCTAACAATACCGTGCCAATTCTCCCAGCGAGAGAGAAAGAACCAGCTAACGAAATAAAAAGAAGGGAGGGGATTTCTCTCTAACCAACATATTTTCTATTTTTTAATTGATAGTCAATACTCAGGGGCTGCTCTCGAATCAACAGAATTTACAGACCAAATCTCAGGGAGATCTATCACGTGAACTCAAAAGTGGATTACCCGCGATAATTAACCCGAAGAAAATAAAATGAAATAGAATGATGCACGTGGCCGATGAAAGATACAGATAGTTTGGCACTCGTACCTTGACTTTTCTCTCCTCTTTTCAGGGATAATTAATACTGCTGGACTCTACTAATTACTACAAAATACTCTACATAACTCTCCTTCACACTCCAATCAGTTAGTTGTCATACACTTCTCTCAAATCAGTCAAAACCTCGGATTTTCCCTTGCAAAACAAGAAATCGATGCTACAAGTAACAGCGTCTGGTCTTCACTGTTTTTCTATGTTTGTCTGTTGCGCCGGCCGGCAGAGAACATGCCCGCTCTCTCTCGCCGTCTCCCCCATGATCCGCTGGATTGCGATAGATAACAATCACACCGACTCAATCAGCAAATTAATTAATAAAAATACTAAAACTCGCATTCCCCATTCCTATACCAGCCTAACCATAGAGCGCTGTGTATAGCCAAGGGCTTTGGCGCCCCATTGCTATGTTCGAAATCAGCTGGGCTCAAGCTGGAGCAAAGAACTCTAAACAGTGCTCAGTATTTTTGTAAGAATATTTGAATGGGAAATGAGAATGGTATTCAACCGGAGGTTAGAAATGGCTTGGGGAATACAGAAGGAATGAGGCACCTCCTATTTTCCCGGTAACAAATTCAATATTCAAGTACAGGGAGCAGTCTGTGTTGTCACTTTTGATTTTCAGAGCCAAAGTCCTATGATTCACCTCCCTTGAACCCTATTTTACAGATCCCGAAGAGGAAATACATATTTCACATCGATTTCGATATAGAAATTGTAACGAGCCCCGAAGGTTCTCGTTGTCTGGCAGAATCATCAGCAGAGCCCAGGTAAGTACAATAACCGTCGTGCACGAACAAAAGGCAAACAACCCCGAAAACTCCATCCAACCCCGTGACAATCCCGTGACGCGACCGTTTAAAGCGGAAGCGAGGTTAGGGATCGGAGAAAGCGCAGAAAGCCCCGTAAAAAGGGCGCTCCCAATAAGGGGATTTTTGGTATTAATTAAGGGAGATTAGTTGAGGAAAATTCGGTTATGTTGTGATAATTTTAAGGAAGGATTGGGAGGCAACAGCGGACAAGATCCGTGCCTCAGAGCGCACCAATCACGTTTTGTTGGGTATTAAAGGCCCGGTAGCATTTAGGAGGCATCAGCGGAAAAGATCCGTGCCTCAAGGATTTATTTAGTAAATTTTGT
This sequence comes from Aleiodes alternator, assembly GCA_963921955.1. Taxonomy (NCBI): domain Eukaryota; kingdom Metazoa; phylum Arthropoda; class Insecta; order Hymenoptera; family Braconidae; genus Aleiodes; species Aleiodes alternator. The sequence continues at coordinate 13,740,080 of OY998099.1, forward strand.
TGTTGGAGAATTCAGGGGGCATCGGCGGACAAGATCCGTGCCCCAGGAGTATTTTATTTAAATTTAGTCTAGTGAGAGAATCCCCGGAGAAGCGCTCCGAAAAGTAGCCCGGTCGCCAATTTTTTTAGAAGATTCAAAGAAAAGCCCGTGAGTTGAAAGATTGACGGCGCGAGAGTTTGAATATTCCCGCGTGAAGAAAGTCCCTTAGTGAGTGCGACGGTCATGCGCCCTGGCGGTACCGAGGAGCATGAGTCGGCTCGAGTAGTAGTAGGAGCACCCCCTCCCCCGGACGACTGATCGCGTTTGAAGAGGGAGTTGTGAGTGAGCCGGCATCGAGTCAACACGTGAAACCCACCGAGTTACCACAGCCCACGAGAGCGGACGGGATTCCCTGGAGGTCGAGGAATACTTTCAGGATGTGGAGAGGACTCTTCGTCGAGAGGATGAGGAGAACCCCGAGGAAGGAATCATCGAATTGGGTGAGATAACGTCGTTTCCTCACAATCCCGTTTGACGCCCGTTAGCCGTGTCGACTCCAGCCGTAATCTTCTGACTCGTCCCCGAAACAATTAATTAATTAACAAAAAGAAATCGCCGTGTCGTTAATGTTCCAATTTTCATGGACGTTAACAAGTTAGAAAGCCCCGCATCCTTTCATTTGCCGTGACGCGCAGTGAGTCTATCTCACTCGCACTCGCTACGTTTGGGTAGGGAATAGGGTTATTTGTTAATAACTTCCCTAATCCCCGTGGAAAAATCCCGAAATCGATCCCACTCGATAGGGAGTAAGTAGACGAACCTAACGACCCCAAATTTACCCCTCCCGAGACATATTTCGATTTTCTATGAAGGGAAAATGGAAATATAATTTTGGATGAAAATGCGTTAGTCCTGTAAGCGAAGGATTTCAATTTCCCCCTTCCCCCCATATCACGTCACCCGTATATCTCGGACGAGTTCCGAGAAGTCCGTGCCATTTGGACGGTTATTGTACTCCCTAGAATTTCAATAATTATAACTAAAATAATTTATTTCTGTAATTTCTTTTAAATCTAATTTCCAATAATTATTATTCTTCATAAAATAACTCCTTTTGTCTTTTAGTAAAGTTTCCGATGATTTTCAATTGTCGAGTCGAGTTAAATGTAATTATTATTATCTTTGTCAATATACTCGGATTTTACCAGATTTCTTTAGTTCGAGAAATTTATTTGAAGGTTCCCCCTTCCCTATCTTCTCAACTTTTCAGGCTTTGTTTTCAGGGAGTTCGTTTGTAAGTTTAGGGTTTTCTTTTTGTTTAAGGGAAATGGCGACGGATCGGGTTAACACCCCCGATTCCCCCCCTGACTCATGTCACGTTTTCTCTCGGGGGCTAGCCGGGAGAAAAGTAACACCTCCCCCCTTCCGCCTATTTCGTTCCGTTCTCGATGGAACTCCTGGCTGCTACGGGCCGGTTATGCGCCAGAATCATGTACGGCAAGAGCCCGCTGAGGAACTTCCGGTTTGGTGGTTCCGTAAAAACCACCTGGCGCCCATTGAACAGTTTTTAAGTAGGGAACTTTTATTGAGAGAGGCGGAGGAAGGGACGGCGCGGTGGCTTTTTTTCCCCGGGTAAAAAGTCACGTTACAAAATGGTTTGGGAAGTGTGAAACGTATGAAGCACCTCCAGTTTTCCCGCTGATTAATTTAATATTCTAGTACAGGGAGCAGTCTGAGTGGTCACTTCTGTTTGTTAGAGCCGAACTCCTATGATTCAGCTTCCTTGGACTCTATCCTACAAATCCCATGGGAGAAATAGACATTTCACATCGATTTTGATATAGAAATGGCTTGGGAAGTGTGAAACGTATAGAGCACTCCCAGTTTTCCCGTTGATTAATTCAATATTTAAGTACAGGGAACAGTCTGAGTTGTCACTTTCGATTGGCAGAGCCAGCCAACTTTTCGGAATCATGTATTCATTACGATCACTCAATGTAAAAAATCGAAAATTGAATGTCCAGAGAAACTATAGAGGCAGAAAAACAAAAAGTGGAGCAGAAAAGAAGCTCATAAAACGCATATAATTCTGATCCTCTCCCCATGTCAGTTTCGATGATCGCTTTTTCAGCAGACGGCCCTACGCTTGAGAAATCGTGAAGTGGGAGATTTTTTTTGCCCAAAAAAAAGCACATAATTTGCAGTATCCATCTGCCTCGTCAACTTCTCGCAATCACATATGCGGAGTGCTCATTTAACGCAAAAAAGCAAGAAGTCGATTTTTTGGAAAAACTATAGCAGTATCAGGCAAAACAAGCAGGAGCCCCATTATTTGTGCGTAATTTGAGGCTCTTAAAGCTTCCGAATGGATTTTTTTCTTTCAAATCTACCATCACTGATCTCATTCATATTAATCACTCCAGTTCATGTTCGTTTTGTTAAATATGATATCTCTTTGGATGTTCTGAAACGATGAGAATTCCCTCATTTGCTATGAGCAACGAAATTTTTTTTTATCATCATAGTTCGACTTTTTGGAATATCTTGAGTTATATTCCATTGAAATCTTGAGCTTCAACTTCAGAGTCAATTTAACTAAGGCCCAGTTTCACCGCTGGATAATGGCCATTACTATAATGATGATTAAGGAAAAATTAAGTTAAAGTCGGAAATTAACTCAGTGCCGATTATCTTAATTTGATGGTGGGGGAAAATATGGCGGTGATATAGGTGGGGGGAGTAACTGCAGTGACAGGATTCGTAACCTATAAAAATTATTCTGTCCAACAGAGTTACAGCTGATGGAAAAAAAATGTTTCAATTACTTTTCTTCCCACTGAGGACTCAATATTTCAAGAGGTTAAGTCGCCATTTTCCGCGAAAACTAAAATAGGCCTCAGAGGGTTAAGTTCATCCCAAATATAATCAATTGAATAGTTTTGAAAATAGAGCTTACTTTTCCTGATGTTTCTATGCTAATATCTTAGAAACTACTGGACCGATTCTGCTCAGTTTCAATACCAGCCTTTACGCTCATCAGATGTATAATCTCACAAAATTTAAGGCCTCTAGCTCCATTATTTATTAAGTTATCGTGGAATCAAGATTTTTACGAAAAATTTCTCAAAAGTTTTCTACTGGATAAACTAAAAATCTGAGCTCCCACCAGCCCCGGGGTCGAAGGGCAGCTCTTAAACGCGCATCTCCTTGCTGAGAGTGAACGCTGTGATTCCATTTTTCATCGAGAAAAGTCGAAAAACCGATATTTCGACATTTTCATTTTGTTAAAAAACTAGGTGATTTTCGAGGAGAATTTTGCGACGATGATGCCCAGGTCCGTGAGTGGTGCAGAGTAAACCTTGTTGAGAAACCTGAAAATTGGCGAGGTGATGAAATGTTGCCGAAATGCACGTTTATTAAGTCAATTTGGCTACCGTTCGTTGATTTATTATAAAAAACCTTATTTATGTACGCTAGTCTTTGGTATTTTTTATCGGTGAATGTACTATCGATTTTTAACAATGAAGTTGATGATTTTCGTTAATTTAACACGAAAAAAAACACGTTAATAGTCCGAAAGAATTTTGAAAGAGAAAACCGTTCGGTGAATCACGCACGTTCTCGTAAGAAAGCCGAAAGCCAAGTGAGAATGCCACTTCGGGCGTTCGTTACCTCCCGAGGCCTCTCGGGAGATTCCGTGGAGCCGATGGAGAAGTTGCCAACGTGGCAAGATGGATGCCCTGGCGGGAATCTTCAAATTCCTGACCTCGAGCATCCTTGGCCAAGTTTTAACACATTTTTCTCAAAAACTATGCCGCCGATTTAGCTGAAATTTTTGTGAGTGCTTGCGGCACGCATGGCGAACTTATGGTAAGATTTTCAGATTGCTAGCTAGCCCCATTTCAGAGTAAAGCGGAAAATGCGTCATCACATACACACACATACACGCAGACATTTTTTAAAAACGGCGGATCTTGACGTTTTGGGTCATTTGCAGCCATAATATGATGAAATCTCAAACACGAAAAAAATTACGATTGCAAAGCTTCCATGCGGAAGCAAAGAGAATTCGAAATTATAATTGTGAAATTTTTAAAGAAATTCCTAGTCTCAATCATCCTAAAGACAAGAATTAACTGAAAATTCTTGGTACACTATCCCCTTGGTCGGAAAAATGGTGGAATCTTTATCGGGTTATTAAATATAAGCAAGGGATTAATGTAATAATCAGATATTTCCGATCTTCATTCGACTAAATACTCAGTTTCATCCGCAAGGCAGGTTGAAAATCCTTCGAGGATCATGAAGGTGCCATAATCAGCAATGAGGATTGAGTAAATACTCATCTCATTGCAAATTTGCCAACGTTCAATTCTAAAAGAAAAAAGTAGTCAGTAATTCACATTCTCAAATCAAGCATTGTTGGAAAATCGAGCAATATTTTATATTTCACTAGCCTTCCCCCCTCGCTTCGCTCGGGTCAAATTTCAAGGAGCTCTTATAATGATTTATAATTATAGATAATTCATTAAAGGAAGAAAACGAAAATTCCAATCGACTATATCGAGATAGAAATTTTTAGAAAACTTCTTGGCAAGTTGAGAAGATCTTAGGAGCAATAGATATGTCAGTATTAAATTCTTCAATTTTCAGTAAATTTCACTTTTAACACTAAGTTTTGAAAGGATCCTTGGAAAATCTAAAAAATTTATTTTTTTCGGGAAATTTCTCAAATACTTTCCGGCCTTTTTCTGAAGATCAGTTTTTGCACTCTAAGTACTTGAAAAATGAATAATTTATCGTTTCAAACTGCGAAATCAATGGAGAATGTACTCACTCTTCATCTGAAGTCAATCCCAGATTGTTACGACCAGTAGAATCAGAGATATGCTCGAAAAAGTAACATTTTGCAAAGACAGAATGCTTTTACCTTCAAATATTCAACAAAAAGAATGGAATTCGTGAGAAAGCAAAACAAGCAGGGGCCTCACTACTTGTGCGTTATTTGAGAATCTTACTTTTAATATTCTGCCAATGGAATTGGCAGAAAGCTTCCGAATGGATTTTCCAATTTTAAATCTACCATCACTGATCTTATTCATATTAATCACTTCAATTTATGTTCTTTTCGTTAAATATGATATCTCTTAGAATGTTCTTAAATGATGAGAATCACCTCATTCGTTATGAGCAACAAAATTCTTTTTAATTATCATGTTTCAACTTTTTGGAACATCTTGAGTCATAGTTCATTGAAATCTTGAGTTTCAACTTTAGAGTCAAGTTAGTTAACTCGAGTTTAGCCTTACCCAAACTCAGCCTAATTCAAGATTGTTTATGAGAAAACTCGGTAATTGGATACTATAGCTCTGCCAATTGAAAAATATTGAATTTGAGGTTTTTTTGACTAGACTAGTTCTTTGGGTCATTTCTGGGTCTGCATTGAAGTTCGTTCGATGAAATTCTGGAAAATTTAAATATTTGACATTTGACATCTCATTCTGCTGAATACCGCATTCTAACGCTCAAAATGAGGTATGAAGAGGTTTGCCATCATACCCGAAGTAAATCGGACGCTAGAATGTTCCTACGAGAACATGATATAATCAAAACCCAGGCTTCATGCGAAAAGTGTGGGAGTTTGATGACCATCAACAAGCAGCTTGAGGGAAAAAAAAAATTTTTCAACGATTTTCTCAACTTTTTTCTTCTTGAGGCAGTTTTTACTGAAGACCTCAGTAAACGTTTTAGTGGGCTCAGTGGCTCTTCATCTTCATCACTTGATAGTGGAGTGTGGAACTCTCTGCCTTAGTCATTATACACTTGGCTTTGGATTGAAATATCTCGAAAACTATGCAAAATTTCTCGAGACATGCTGTGAATGAAATTGAGAGGGAAGATTGACGAACAAAATAAGTAGAACGCTGTTTTTCTACGATCAGTAGTTTCCGTGATATCATTTTTTCAATGAGTAGTTCAGAAACAATGGATAAGGCCCGACAGCAAATGAATGAGCGCTTGGACGTCCTTTCTGAATTTTTCATTCAAAAATCGATATCTTAATAACTACGAGTCGTAAAAAACGAAGGTTTGCTTATTATATCCATTAATCTTCCCTTTTAATTTCATTCACAGCATGTCTCGATAATTTTTGAGTAGTTTTCGAGATATTTCAATCCAAAGCCGAGTGTAAAATGGCAATTTTTCAAGAAATAAAAAGCAAAAATTATGAGGTGGAGCATGGATATTTTCCGGTCGTGTTTCATGACAACTTCTCCTTGGAATGACAATTTTCCGTAATTTTTCAAAAAATCATTTAGATAAATTCCCATATTTTTCCCTCCGTGTATTGAAAAGAAAAAAGAAAAAAAAACACAGGCTTCCCCCACCACCCGGAGAGTGACCCGACGGCAGCACCAAAAATTTCTCCTTCCCCCCCCCCTACTCTACTACCACGTTCCCCTTAAAGCCTTACGCTCGTTTCGTGACGCGAGAAAAAAGTTGGTACCATCCCAAAAGAAGTTTCACTTCAAACATATCACGACCTACCCTATGCGACACTCGGGATTTTGATGAACAAATTTATTGACTACAAACAGCGCCTACCTTCCTCAGGCTTTAAAAGTTTAATTCCTTAACTTACAAAGAAAACAAGTACGTGGAAAATCAAAATACGTACTTTTTTCTCTAGTCAATGAATTTTACACATCATGTGGAACAATATCAATTTAGAATACTTCATTCCGCTTGAAACGAAAAGAAGCGAAAAAAAATCTCTATAAATTTAATATGAATCGAATGAAATTTGGAAATACTCATCTGGAATTTTCATTTCCACTGAAAAATCACCCGCAGTGGTGGCAACTAACTTTGGATGGGAAACACACAGTTTTGATGTTTCGCTGCAAACAACCAAAATTATACTGGCCTAGAGGAGGCTCATATGGTTGATTTACCAAATTCGCCATTTCCCTAAGAGCGTTAGTCTCTGTTGATCATTGTGTGTTCACACCAACTGTCTTTGTCAGGAAGATATGGATTATTTCATGACTGCCTTACCTCTCATCGAGCCTCCTCTCTAACTCAACCAAAACATTAAACTCTACTCTCTACTGAATTTATTATTTTTCTATATTATACCGTGAAATGAAATTTCAATAAAGTTCGAATGTTCTATCAATTGAGTTGTTACACACAATAAATTGCTCAACTCATTTTGCAAAAAAAAACAATTATAAGATCAGAATTTTCAAAAACCAAACTCAATGCGAGCTCAAAATGTTCGCAATGAGCACGGCGGGCGAGAAAAATTGCAAAGAAAATGCTAAAAAACACTCATTTTCAGTTGGCTACCCTGCAGAATCACCAAGAATTCAAAATTCAAAGAATCAAAGTGAATCGAACTTCACTCGGTAGATTGATCTGTGCTCACCCTATAAAAGTGAAGCTATTCTTACCCATTTTTTCCACTCGTTATCTTTTTTTCGAACAGAAGCTTCATTTTTTTCCTCACTATTCAATTGATATGGATGAGACGCTTCGCTTTTGATGTACGCTCAATTTCAAATGGAAAATCATGTCGGGATTGGATTTCGTACGTGTCTAAAATAAAATGAAATCGTTCTGTTCTACTTTCTATTTTACTGTCCTCTTCCCACACACTTGTGCGAATGAAAGTAACACAAAATACACCCAGGAAAAAAATTAAGGGAACAGTCTATTTTGTCAGTTTTTTGCCTGATTTTTGAATGGCTGTAACTTCGCCAAAAATAATCATATTAGGATAAAAAAAAAATAATTGGAAAGCTTGAAGTCTCTACTCATGAAATATTGAGATTAAAATTTTTTATGACCGTTCATTATAACGAGATAAGAGACTTGAAAGCGGAAATTTTTTTTTTTTTTTTCATTTTTTCAAAATGTTCCACGGACTTCAAAAAAAATTTCTCGATTTAACCGTTATCAGAATCGTGTAGCGTGGTTTCTCAGCTTCAATTTTTTTTTCCCCTACGACCCTTTATTGCTGAAATATCGTCGACTTAATCAAAAAAACACCCTTTTGTCTTTAATCGTCGATATCTCAGAAACTACTGATCGCACAGCGAGCGGATGATGAGATTCGTAAACTTGAATAAATTTCCTGTAAGATCCGTGCTCTGTTCAGTTGGAAAAAAATTTTCTTCCATATTCAAAATTGGTTCGAAGAAGTACCGAAAAATTGTGTTTTTTTCTTTTTTTTGAAAATTGCCCTGCATTTCGCGAATTTTGTGAAAATTGAAAATGTTTTAACGTTTTTCTCCAGTTCAATGTGTGCTGAAGCACGGATGAAGCACGAATCGGTTCGACCGTTTTTTTCCCCGATTGAACAGAGTTTCAGCCAAAATTAAAGGAACACTTTTTTGTTCCTTAAACACCAATTAATGATGATTGAGGCCAAAAATGTGCTTTCTCCGGTATTTCTCCGTCATTTTCTGTGCAAAATTCGTTCTATCTCATCGAAGAAAAAACAATGAAAAAATCAATTTTTTTTGCAAAAATCATCAGAAAATTTTTTTTTTCTTTGATCAATAAAAAAATCGGAATGTTTTCTTTGAAAGAAACGATGAAAAAATAGGATTTTTTTTTAATTAGAAGAAAGAAACGCTAGAATCGCATTTGACTGGGAGAGATGACGACTATTTTACAAAAACAAGCAGGAGCCCCATTACTTGTGCGTAATTTGAGAATCTTACATCTAATATTCTGCCAATGCAATTGGCAGAAAGCTTCCGAATGAATTTTTTAATTTCAAATTTCTGTCAATCCTCATCTATGCATATATATAAAAATTGGTAGTTGTGATTGAACGAAAATTATGTGAAGAGAACGTGATTAAAAATAATCTTCTAATTTTGAAAAAGAAAGTATATAGTCGATCTCGTTATTAATTATCATCAATTTTATCATTGAAATGAGTTTTTTTAGAATATATTAATATATTATCGTCAAAAACATACCTTTCATAAAACTGGGATTATTAACCGACGCAGCTGATACTTTTTCAACAAATATAAATTAAGAATGTTGAATTTATGCAAATATCAATATATTTGGGATATAAGATATTCTTCAAATTTGGCAAATGATTAAGTCACAACGACAATGGGTTCATCTTTCAATAAAAAAAGATTTACTTCACGATAATTAATTCAGATATATTGCCCTCCTCAGGGAAACATATAGGAAAATGGAAATTCATGGAGGATCAATTTTGTGAATGGTTCCCTAGAATTATTATTTCAAGAATTCTAAAAGTTATAACACAAATGACGCATAGCCAAGACCTTTTAACCCTCTGAGAATTAATCCGCAAGCTTTATCTGGACACAGTTGCTTTAGAAAATTCCTATTCAGGAGGAAGAGAGCAGAGACGGACCAATGCCCTTGATGCGGAATGATAGACAATGTCAGTCACATGATGTTTATGTCCGACAGATGAAACGAAGAGAGTCTTGAGTTGAAAGCTCATACCGGACGATAATTCAATAAGATTAGCATGATGATCAGCCTAACAAGCAACAAGGGAAGCTGAAATCATCCACACAATGATTGATAAGAAAGAAGATGACATCAGAGCGCTACGTCACAGCGTCTGGAGACAATGTCCATGCTGAAGTGAAGCGAAAGTGGTTTGCAGCATAGTGCATGAATGATGTCACGGAGGTGGGTTTTTTAGTCAGTAAAAATCTAACACTACCCGCATCCCATCTGCGGGTGTCTCATGTAAGATTTTTCCCACCTCCAAAAGAAAAAAAAAAAAAAAAAAAAAATGGCATCACTAATCTGTGCGTGGAATGCGAAAACTAAAATAGGCCTCAGAAGGTTAAGTTTGTTCCAAATATTCAAATTCCAAATTTTCAGATCGCTAGCTAACCCCACTTCAGAGTAAAGCGGAAAATGCGTCATCACACAGACACTCACACACACACACACACACATACACACAGACATTTTTTAAAAACGATGGATCTCGACCTTTTGGGTCATTTGCAGTCATATTACAATGAAATCTCAAAATCGAAAAAAATTACGATTACAAAGTTTCCATTCGGAAGCAAAAAATTTTTTTGAGATGTTTTCGATTGAAATTTTGATGGAACACAAAAATTGACGTTCGGGTTCCAAATAGGATTTCTATTCTTTCTGATTGTCGTCAGGATGAAAAGGTACTCATCTTGTAGAAAAAATTGTCTACTTTCGAATGGTGAAATAAAAATGAACTTGGATGTAATCGCTTGGATAGTTTTCGAGAGATAACCTCTTTTCATGGAACGGTTTTTGGCCAATATCTCAGAAATTACTGGAGCGAGTTCGCCCAATTTCAATACCAAGCTTTTTGCTCATTAGATGCACAAACTGGCGAAATTTGAAGTTCCTAACTCAACTCACTTTGAGCTATCGTGTATAGTAAATTCAGGACAAAAACACTGTAATTGAAATTATCTGCAAACGAAAAATCTAAGCAAAATTTACCCCGAATAAAAATTGTGAGTTCAGATAAGATGTATTTCATCGCTGAGAGAGGGGACTGTGAACCAATTTTTTGGAGAAAAGTTTTCGGAGAAAAGTCGAAAAAACGATTTTTCGAAAATTTGAGTTTTCTCGAAAAGTACTCAACCGATATCGCTCAAATTTCACTGACAGCAATTTGCATGGCGAGGGAAAGTACTGTTGAATTTTCAGCCCACCAAGTATTATCGTTGCTGAGCAATCAGCTGATATCTGTCACACATACACACACACACACATACATGCAGACATTCTGAAATGTCGTTTCTCGATGTTTTGGATCATTCTGAGTCATATTCCGATGAAATCTAGAAATCGAAAAAAATCGCGTTTACAATGCTTCCATTCCGAAGCAAAAAACATTGTTTTGTTTAAAAACCATTTTTGAGTCACTATCTCTCCGAGTCAAATGCGATTCTAGCCTTTTTTTTGCATTAAATTTTTTTTATCGATTTTTTCATGACTTTTTTTAAAGAAAACCTTGCGATTTTTTTATTGATCAAAGAACAAAAATCGAATTTTTTGTTGATTTTTGCAAAAAAAAATCGATTATTTAATTTTTTTTTTTTCGATGAGATTGAACGATTTTGCACAGAAAATCACGGAGAAATAACGGAAAAAACACATTTTCGGCCTTAATCATCATTAATTGGTGTTTAAGGAACAAAAAAGTGTTCCTTTAATTTTTGCTGAAACTTTGTTCATTCGGGAAAAAAAACGGTCGAACCGATTGGCTTGAAAATTTAGGGGGGTGCTTCAGCACACATTAAACTAAACAAAAACGTTAAAACATTTGCAATTTTCACAAAATTCGCGAAATGCATGGCAATTTTCCAAAAAAGAAAAAAACACAATTTTTCGGTACTTTTTCGAACCAATTTAAAAAACGTAAGAAAATTTTTTTTCAACTAAACAGAGCACGGATCTTATAGGAAATTCATTCAAGCTTACGAATCTCATCATCCGCTCGCTGTGCTATCAGTAGTTTCGGAGATATCGATGATTAAAGACAAAAAGGTGTTTTTTGATTCAATCGACGATATCTCAGCAACAAAGGGTCGTAGGGGGAAAAAAAATAAGGAATTGAAACTGGAAGATCAGGCTACACGATCCTGATAAGGGTTGAATCGAGAAAATTTTTTTAGAGTCCCTGGAACAGTTTGGAAAAATGAAAAAAAAAGATAAAAAATTTTCCCGCTTCCAACTCTCTTATCTCGTTATAACGAATGGTCATAAAAAATTTCCATCTCAATATTTCAAGAGTAGAGACTTCAAGCTTTCCAACCATTTCTTTTATCCTAGTACGATGATTTTTGGCGAAGTTACAGCCATTTGAAAATTAGGCAAAAAACTGACAAAATTTACTGTTCCCTTAATTTTTTTGCGGAGTTTATAAACAGATTAATGCACCATTTTTAGCCAACCCAAAAAGAGAAACAACTCCGAGATGATATGTGAATAAGCTTGCATCTCAAGTGCAATAATTTGTGAATTGAGAATGATATTCTTCTAAGGATAATTGAGTTGACGGACTTAAGGTAATCTCTTTGGAATTTCATGGAATTAGCGTCGCTAAATTATATAGTTATTATGATATTTTTCCAATCAGTTTCGGAACTTTGACTTCTCTTAACGCTTTATATCCTTAAAGTCAAGTTTCCTAGTCTTCGTCATGGGAAATTTATCCAGTACTTGGGTGAGAGCATTGGTTGAGACCTTGAAACTGCAGAATTCGTCTGCAGCTCAACCTGCAGGCTCCACAAGAGCCTAAAAGTATTCCCCTGTTCTTGCAATATGAATAATTGTTTCGAATTATTTCTGATAAAGGTGAGACAAAATTAATGATATCATAAGATTTGGTGAGCAGAAGTTTCCTAATGCTGATACGATAAATCGCATATCGTAGGTGATAAAATTCATGAATTTTATTGAGTTCTCAAAATGCATTCCTTCTCATCTGTCAACGCTAAGGTTATTTATTCCTTTCACGGTTTTTGAAAATATCCATGATATCACGAGAAATCTTCGTGGAGCTGAAATCTGATCTGGACACATAAATATTTCACCCAAGGTGAATCAAGAACATTTTTTTTGGTTCTTCTAACATCAAAAATTTGTATTAATGCGGCTTTCCAGACAAAGAATACGTGGATAGTGAAGTGTCTCTCCCCGGTAACTTAAATTGACTCGATAAAAGTTTGAACGAAAGTCCCGGCTTGAGTTTTTGCTACGTGCACTATATATTATCAGAAAACATCTGCCAAAACGCTATTCCAACTTTAAATAAAGAACGAGGCGTACAGGATTGTAGACCGTCGGAACTTTTTCGCCCGAAGACAAGTATTTCTGGCTTCGTAGCCTTTTCATTCTTGTCCTTTCACTTCTCTTATACTTATTTCCCCAACCCCCTCCCTTTCTATCCTTGGCCCCTTGCCCCTCCGTTTGGAAAAACTTTTTTAGCCAGTGCCGTTTTGTAATCCCTTCTCTACAAGTCTCGAAAAACAACTCTTTCAATTTTTTTTCTTCTCCTCACGTATGAAAATTTTCATTGCAGCTGCCATGGATGCTGCCATGACCGAATCCATGGAATATGTCATAGCACCTGCCATCAGTATTTCGAAGAAAAACCATGGACGGTGCCATGGACAAATCGTCGAACCATTGCTTTACAAACGGCAATTGTCCATGCCGAATCTGCCATGGACAAAGGAGAATTTACCATGGTTTTTCTATATACAAATCTCCGTCATTACGAATGTTCATGGTACATTTACCATGGATAACGGAGGATTTACCATGGTTTCTCTATATAAAAGTTTTCGTCATTACGGATGTCCATGGCGTATTTGCCATGGATAGAGGAGCATCTACCATGGTTTTTCTATATATGAATTTTCCTCATTACGGATGTCCATGGCGTATTTGCCATGGATAGAGGAGAAGTTACCATGGTTTTTCTATATATAAATTTTCGTCATTACGGATGTTCATGGCGTATTTGCCATGAGTAGAGGAGAATTTACCATGGTTTTTCTATATATAACTTTCCGTCATTACGAATGTCCATGGCACATTTGCCATGGATAAATGAGGATTCACCTTAGTTTTTTTCTCATATAAATTCTCGTCATGGCAATGGTGCACAGAGGATTTGCCATGGATCCACGACAACTTACCATGGTTTTTTTGTGTATAAATTTTCATCACGGCGATCCTCCATAGAAGATTTGCCATGTATACATGTTAACTTGCTATGGTTTTTTTTTAACAACTATCAATAGGAAAAATTGATTTATCCAATTTTACTTTTTCACTGAATTGATTTATTTATGGATATCTTGGAAACTAAGTGAGATAGAGCAATTTTGTTTGGATCCTTTCATATTCATAGATAATTTCAACAGCTACAAAACAAGTGAGAGATAAAATCGCTTTATCTCTCTTAGTTTTCAAGATATTTCCGAAAGCAATTAAAAGAAAAATTCGATTCATCCAATTTTCCTTATTCATGGGATTCATTTGTTCATGAATATCTCCGAAACTAAGTGAGATAGCGCAAAGCTGCTTTGAGACTTTTTTATGGAGAATTTCAAAAACTACAAAACAGATTTGCGGTAAAATCACTCTATCTCGCTTAGTTTTCAAGATATTTTCAAAGGCAATTTTGAAAAAAGTCAACTAATTCAATTTGAATTTTTACTAGATTTATTTTTTCATGAATATCTCGAAAATTGAGCGAGATAGAGCAATTTTGGTTGAATATTATTCGAGAGAAAATTTCAAAAGCTGTGAAAAAAGATGTGCATCACATCACCCTATCTCGCTTTGTTTTCAGGATATTCTCAGGAACAATTGAAAAAAAATAATTTATTCAGTTCTACTTTTTCACTTCATTCATTTTTTATGAATATCTTGGAAACTAAGCGGAATAGTGCTATTGATACAGTGATTACACCTCAAGGTGGAGGTGAAATCGTTCCATCTCGCTTAGCTTCCGAGATATTCTCAAAACAATTGATAGGAAAACTTGATTTATCCAATTTCACTTTTTCATTCTGAAGTGAAATAGAGCAATGTTACCTTGAACTTCTTTTATGGAGAATTTCAAGAGCTACAAAAAAAGTTCAGGGTAAAATCAATCTATCCTGTTTAGTTCCCCAGATATTCTTAAAAATAATTGATTGAAAGAATTAATTTCTTCAATTTGACTGTTTCGCTGGATTCTTCCTCTTCAATATCTCGAAAACTAAGTGACATAGAGTAATTTCGCTTGGATCCGTTTTGTAGTGAACTTTAAAAGCTAAAAAGAAGGATCAAAACGGAATCCCTCTATCTCGCGTAGTTTCCAAGATATTTTCAAAAACAGTTAATAAGAAAAAATTTTCTACCCAATTTTACTTTTTCACTGAACTCATTCATTTATGGATATCTTAGGAACCACACTCGGTAGATAGAGCAATTTTGTGCTTGGATCCTTCTTTGTTTATAGCATATTTCAAGAGCTATAAAACGAGTTGTAAGTGAAATCGCTCAATCTCTCTTAGTTTTGGAAATATTCTCCAAAACAATTGAAAGAAAAAGTAGATTTATGCTATTTTACTTCATCACTGGATTTATTTTTCTTTGAACATCTTGGAAACCTGTAACGAGCCCCGAAGGTTCTCGTTGTCTGGCAGAATCATCAGCAAAGCACAGGTAAGTACAATAACCGTCGCGCACAAGAAAAGGCACCCTATCGCGAAAACCCCAGTCAACCCCGTGACATAACCCTGAAAAACTCCGTAACAACCCCCGTAACGTGACCGTTCAAAGCAGAAGCGAGGTCAAGGATCGGAGAAAGCGCAAACAGTCCAGTGAAACTGGCGCTCCCAATAAGGGGATTTTGGTTGAAATTCTGAGGGGTCAATTAGTGAAATTAGTAGTAAGGGGCTCAAGGCAGCAGCGGACAAGATCTGCATCTCAAATGGCTCAAGTTTGATATTTTTGGGGATAAAAGCCCGGTTGGTTTTCAGGAGGCATCAGCAGATAAGATCTGTGCCTCATGAGCGTGGGTTAATTAGTAATAGAAAATTAGGGTGTTGATATTGGGTTAAGGACCAGTTAAATTCAAGGGGGTATCAGCGGATGAGATCCGTGCCCCAGGATTATTTTATTTAAATTTAGTTTAGTTAGGGAATCCCCGGAGAAGCGCTCCGAATAGTAGCCCGATCGCAAATTAATGAGAAAATACTAAAGAAAAGCCTGCAAGCAAAAGTTGAGTTTCTGTGTGTTTAAATATTCCCGTGTGAGAAGAGTCCCGTAGCGAGCACGACTGTCATGCACCCTGGCGGTACCGAGGGGCATGAGTCGGCTGGAACGAGAGACCGCGTAGAGTACCCCCCTCCCCTTTGGACGACTGAGCGCGTCCGAAGGCAGTCGAGTGTGAGCCGGCGACGAGACAACACGTGCGAGCCCGGCCGTTTCATCAGTGTCAACGGGAGTGGACCACCTACAGGATGTGGAGAGGCCTTTTTATCGAGAGGATGAGGAGGATCCAAGGGAAGCCGTCAACAAGTTGGGTAAGATGACGTATCATTTCTCCCCGAAACCCCGTTTGACTCTCATTAGCCGTGTCGATCTTAATCGTAACTTTTTGACGCGTTCCCGAAACGATTAATTGATTAATTAAGTAACGTAAATTCGGCGTGTCGTTAGTGGCCTATTTTTGCTTCCGAATGGAAGCATTGTAAACGCAATTTTTTTCGATTTCGAAATTTCATCGGAATATGACTCAGAATGATCCAAAACGTCGAGAAATGACACTTTTAAAAAATGTCTGTATGTGTGTGTGTGTGTGGGTGTGTGTGAGTGTATGTGTGACAGATATCAGCTCATTGCTCAGCAACGGTAATACTTAGTGAGCTGGAAATTTAATAGTACTTTCCCTCTCCATGCAAATTGCTGTCAGTGAAATTTGAGCGAAATCGGTTGAGTACTTTTCGAGAAAACTCAAATTTTTGAAAAATCGTTTTTTCGACTTTTCTCCGCGAAAAATTGATTCACAGCCCCCACACTCAGCGATGAAATACATCTCATTTGAACTCACAATTTTCACTCAAGGTGAATTTTGCTCAGATTTTTCGTTTGCAGACAATTTCAATTACAGTGTTTTTCATCCTGAATTTACTATACAGGATAGCTCAAAAAACTATTTGAGTTGGAGACTTCTAATTTCGCCAGTTTGTGCATCTAAGGAGCGAAAAGTTTGGTATTGAAATTGGGCGGAATCGCTCCAGTATTTTCTGAGATATTGACCAAAACCCATTTTATGAAAAGAGGTTATATCTCGAAAACTATCCAAGCGATTACATCCAAGTTCAGATTAAAAGATTCATCTCAATAAGCCCCACAAATGGTGATAATTTCAGATTTTTCAGAAGAAGTCTCTTGTGAGGATGTTCGATAGATTAGTTTTTTCAAAAATCACGGGTTTTCTTAGCTTTCTCCCTAAGAACACTACTATTTTTTATTTCACCATTCGAAAGTAGACAATTTTTTCTACAAAATGAGTACCTTTTCATCCTGACGACAATCAGAAAGAATAGAAATCCTATTTGGAAACCGAACGTCAATTTTTGTGTTCCATCATAGGATCTGAATTTTCATCTAATATTGAATTTTTATTTACCATGTGATATTATTGCAATTTAATCGATTATTCTGAGCTGAGATTTGTAGGGATCTATAAGTGCGTATTTCTTGCGAGGATAATGTTATTTTTTGAGCGATTGAAAAGATCTTCATTTTTATAGAGATTCGACTGATTATGGGTAAAATCCCATTCGGAAGCATTTTGCCAATCGAATTGGCAAAATATTAAATGTCACACAAAGAGTGGGGTTTGCAAATAACGCACAAAGGGTGGAACTCCTGCTTGTTTGTACGATAGAACTTAGTAAACCCCGCGTCCCTTTATCGCCGTTCCGGGTGGTGAGTCTTTTTCACTCGCACTCGTTACGTTTGGGTAGGGAAAATAGAATTTCAGTAATAAATCCCGAAATTTCCATTGAACGATCCTGGAACGCATCCCACTCGATGGGGATGAAGAGGACCAACCCAACGACCCCAAACTTACCCCTCCCAAGACATATTTCGATTTTTCACGGAAGAAAAACGGAAATATGATTTAGGATGAGAATGCGTTAGTCCTGTAAACGGAGCATTTCGATTCCCCCCTTCCCCCCGTATCACGTCACCCATATACCTCGGACGAGTTCCGAGAATTCTGTGCCTTTTGGGTGGTTATTGTACTACCTAGACTTAAAGAAATCATAACTAAAATAATTTATTCCTGTAATTCTTTTCTAATTCAATTTTCAATAATTATTATTTTGTTATGAAATAACTTCTTTTGCCTTTTATTCGAATTTCCGATAATTCTTAACTTTCGGGTAGAGCTAGATGTAATTATTATTATTTTGTTAACATACTCTGATTTTACCCGTTTTTCCGTGTTTTTCGAGTATTTATTTCAGGATTGTTTCTTTCCTAATTTTCCGACTTTTCAGGTTTCTCTTGTGGTTATTTTCTTGGTTTGTGTCGGGTTAACACTCCCGTATTTTCTGTCAGGCTAGCCGGCAAAAAGGTAACACTTCCCCCCTCTACCTATTTCGGTCCTTCTCGGCGCAACTCCTCGCTGCTACGGGCCGTTTACGAGCCATCAGCGTGTAGGTCAGGAACCCGCCGAGGAATTTCCGGTTCGCCCATAAATGGTTTTTAATGAAGGGACTTTCTGTGAGAGAGGCGGTGAGAAGGACGGCGTGGTGACTTTTATCCCTCCGGGAAAAAAGTCACGTTACAAACCGAGCGAGATAGAGCAATTTTGCCTGAAGCCTTTTTTATGGAGAATTTCAAGTGCCACAAAGCAAGTGCAGGTGAAATCGCTTTATCTCACTTAATTTTCGAGATATTTTCCAAAACAATTGAAAAAAAAAATTGATTCATCCAATTTTATTTCTTTATGGAATTCATTTTTTCATGAATATCTCGGAAAATAAATGAGATAGAGAAATTTCGCCCTCGTGCTATAGAGAATTTATAGAGAATTTTGAAGGCTACCAAAGAGTATGGAAGGAAAACTACTCTATCTCGTTTAATTTTCAAGATATTCTCAAAAATAATTGATTGAAAAAATCAATTTGTTCAGTTTGACTTTTTTACTGAATTTGTTCTTCAATATCTCGAAAGTTGAGTGAGATAGAGTGATTCTGCCGTGATACTTTCCCGTAGAGAATTCGAATATTTACAAGAAGAAACGTCCTATCTCGCTTAATTTCCGGAATATTCTCGGAAAATTATACATAAAAGTTATAACAAACCCAACACGATTTTCCTCCGATCGTACACACGGGAACAAAACAATTGTCGAGGTTAATCAGTTGGCGCATGCGTACTGTGCTCCAGTACGCAGTATTATCGAACTAGCCGAAGAGGTAACCTTCGCAGTCCACCCGAAGCTGAAATTTACATGTTGTAGCATAGGTAGAGATGGGCAATGACGGTAATTTTTTCACCGACGTCATATGACCAAAAAATGACTGTCTTGTGACGGTCACATGACGTCACAAAATTTTAAATGGAAAATGACAGTCACAATTAAATCTATGCTTGTCGAGGAATGGAAAATGAATGGGATGGTAAAATACATCTATCTAGATAAAAAATGACCGTCATTAAATTTCTTCAATTTGTGACGGTCATTTTTTTCAGTCAATTTTGAGAATCAGTAACTATTCAATACATTTGATTGCAATATGAATTTTTTATCCTTTAATTCAAACGGGTTTCAATTGAGTCTTTCATTTCTAAATTTATCTACTTTTGTCAAGGAATGAAAAATGATTGATGGTAAAGCATCTATATAGATGTAAAATGACCGTCATCAAATTTCTTCAATTTGTGACGGTTATTTGTTTCTGCGCTACGTTGTGATAGCGCAGAAACAATGAAACTCTATTATAGGAAACTTTCTTCCAAAATTCACCAGAGTGCGGAATTCTATATTTTCAAAATTTAATAATTTCGAGAAGGAAAAAAAAATCATCAATATAGTTGGAAAATGACGGTCATAATTTATTTTCCTTTTATGACCGTCATTCAGTGAAATTTTCTGATCGAATTCTGTCACGGTCACAACTACTCCGTGACGTGGCATGACATGACCGTCATATGACCGTTTTGTAACGCGTCATGTGACGGCCGTCCATCTCTAAGCATAGGATCCGAATATTTCCGAGGTTACTCCATTGGCCAGTACGACTCTACACATGCGCTAACTGATCAACCTCGCCAACTGTTTTGTTCTCGTGTGTACGGCCGGAAGAAAATCGCGTCGGGTTTGTTTTAACTTTTATTTATAATTTTCCGAGAATATTCCGGAAACTAAGCGAGATAGGACGTTTCTTTTCGTAGATCTTCGAGTTCTCTACAGGAAAGTATCACGGCAAAATCACTCTATCTCACTCAACTTTCGAGATATTGAAGAACAAATTCAGTAGAAAAGTCAAACTGAACAAATTGATTCTTTCAATCAATTATTTTTGAGAATATCTCGGAAATTAAACGAGATAGAGTAGTTTTCCTGGAGAGAGGGGGCGCGCATAAGTAACGGTCGAGCTCAAGTACGCTCTGTGGGTCTTACAGTAAAATAAAAAAATAATCCGTGATAAGTACACAAAAAGGGGAGGAAGGGTTATGTTGCGAGCTACAACCCGAAAAACACGTAGATTTGAATAATATTTTAATGAAGAACATAGTAGATTATTCGTAGTAATCACGGTTGCAGTTGTGCCCAAAAAAATAAAAATAAGGGCACGGTTTGCCGCGGTAAAACACTGAAGTGTACCGATGTCTGAAGGACAGAGGTTTTCGGACAAAATAAGTTCATTCAAAAATAAATGCTATAATTTGTATATTTCCAACTAACACCAAATAATTTATTTGAGGATAAATCAAACGTCTACTTTGAGTTAATATGATAGAGAAAATTGTAATCGCTTCAGCGCAAAATTGAACCTACAGTTGGAATTGAAAGAAACTAACAATGGTTTATGGTTGAAGTTGAACTTTTGGAATTCTAGTGGATGTTGCTGGCGATGTAGATGACTCTTTTGTTGCGCAATTGACCTGATGCAGGATACTGGATTCTGATAGATGCAGCTCAGAATGCTCGAACGATGGTTGTTAGTTCATTGCAGAATGACTCAAAACGTTTCTTCTTGAAAATGCTTCTACTTTACTTTAAACTAAAGGCTTGAACTTTACTCCGAAAGTATGAATACTTTAGTTGATCGAGTAGATTTTGAGTAGAGTAACATTCTCGATAGAAGACTAGTTACTGGCGATGTTCACTCGGACAGAGTAACACCACTGAGTGCGTACTTGTTACTGCCAGCCTGATTCGTCTGTAAATCACTTCTTATAAAGGAAAAAAGTGGGAATTGATAGAGATATCGGTAATTGAGTACTATAGCTCTGCCAACTGGAAAATATTGAAATTTAGGTTTTTTGTTCGGTTTTTTCGACCAGGCTGGTTCTTTGAGTCATTTCTGGGTTCACATTGAAGTTCGTTTGGTGAAATTCTGAAAAATTTAAATATTTGACAGTTGACGTCTTATTTTGCTAAATACCTCATTCTAACGCTCAAAATGAGGTATGACGAGGTCTGTCATCATACCCGTAGTAAGGCTGATGCTATTATGTTTTTACAAGAACATGATATCATAAAAACCCAAGCTTTATGTGAAAAGTGTGGGAGCTTGATGATCATCAACAAGCAGCTTACGGGATTTGTGTGTAATGGCTCACATTATGAGCGTGACAGCCGTCGTCGCAAAGTCAGGGTTAGATGCTCAACGTACTTGAGTATTTATGATGATTCATGGTTCGCCGGGCGAAAGGCGAATATTCAGAGTATCTTGAAGCTCATCAGTCTATACTTGACTAATTCTAAAATAACGCAAAACCAGCTGAGCTTTGAGACACAATTGTCTAGAAGAACGGTGATGTTTTGGGTTGGTAAAGTTAACGAAAGACTTGTACAGTGGACTAGTGAAACTAATAATGAGCAAATGGGAGGTGTGGGACATGTAATTGAGGTTGATGAAACAAGATTAGGTGGGAAACAACTAGCTAGAGGCTGACCGGTCAAGGGTGCGGTGTGGGTGCTAGGTATTCTTGAGAAGGACACTGGACGACTAGTCATCGTTCCGATTCCCAATCAGAAGGCTGAAACACTCATTCCAATCATCCGTAAATATGTAAGACCGGGTTCAGTTATCCGTACAGACAGTGGGAAAGGGTACAAGAGGTTGTACTGCTGTGGCTATTACCACATCAGGGTCAACCACAAGGTACACCATGTGAACCCCAGAAATAAAGCGAGTACGCAGAATATCGATCGGATCTGGAGAGAGCTGAAGGCTGTGATTCCCAAATACGGGAGGAAACCGGCTGGGATCCTTGGAAGAGTGGCTAAATTCCTCTTTTTCAGGACCTATTCTGTTTCTGAACGTATGAACGCTTTTCTTGACTTGATCAGCTTCCATGAAGACCTTGATTTACTACCTGATGAATAACTAGTTTACGTACATGATCTGGATTCTTGAAATTCTGCTATTAGTTGTTTTGGATTTGACGAACATAATGCCTATCACAAGTTACTTGTCAGCGCATATGTACGT
Organism: Aleiodes alternator; assembly: GCA_963921955.1. Classification (NCBI taxonomy): domain Eukaryota; kingdom Metazoa; phylum Arthropoda; class Insecta; order Hymenoptera; family Braconidae; genus Aleiodes; species Aleiodes alternator. The sequence goes on from OY998099.1 coordinate 13,762,327, forward strand.
TACAGGTGTGAATGGCTTATGTAGTTCATGAAAATATAATATAATTTTTAATGCTCAATGAAGGTGAGCGGTGGTTTAGTTGAATCCATGCTATTTCATCAGCAATTACCCAGTTGTTTAGGTGAATGGTTGTGGAGGTCTTCTTTTGGGGCTGTCGCACTACCACGTCCTCGCCGTGGTCCTGGGTACAGCTAAGAGTAGTGCATTTCCTGGTTTCGTTTGTTTCGTTTGTTAAAAAAGTTGTTAGAGGTTGTTTATTAAGAGGTCGCACATCACCAATTGGCATTAAGAGCGAAACTAGGATCCAAAAATAATTGATTTTTATGATCATTTGGCAGAGTGAAACTAGTCAATTACCGAGATATCCGACTGTTCCATAATTTCGTGCGGGCCGACGCATCTTTCCTCTTTTCTTTATTTTTCTTAATCCGCCCGTGCCTCTGTTGACATGATGATGCTAATTCGGGTCAACTAGGGATTAGTCGGTTTTATTGTTCTGACTAGCTCTGTCCTCGAAATTAAAAGAAAAATGAAAATCAGAGGTAAAAATGAACTTTAAGTTTGGCATGTGAGTGTCCCCTCTCTGGTGGTCCGCCTCACAGTGTTTCTTAGATGCACCGACGTCTTTTCTCTCTCTCTCTCTCTCTCCTAGCCACATTGCCTTATATCACTCTATTTGAGTGTGTTGAACTCGGCATGTCAATGTTTTTCATTGTTTCCATTATAATGACTCCGGTCAATCGTAATTTCTAGGGTTTTTAGATGTTCATCGATTTCAGGGCTCGTAACAGTTACGAGAATCCTAAGGGAGTAATTCAAAATATAAGAGGGCAACAGTAACCCGAGGAGGGGGCGACGAAAGAAAGAAGAGTACACTCCGAACGAAGCCGGGCGCTTTTCGAAATAATTCCTGAGAAGCTTAGGGGGTGATTCGGTGGTAGCGGAAGCACTGCCAAGCAGGCTCCTGCAACCAGGTTTCAGGACTGGTGGGAGAATGATGAGAGCACCACCACCCTACAAGAGCGGGGGTGCGAAAAAAGGGCTAGGAGGAGACCAGAGTGACGGCAGAGGAGAGCTGGGGGAAAGTGAAGAAGAGGACGACCTTGAGGCACTGGAGGAGGAAAAAAACGCCAATGATGAGGAAGAAGCTGGCAAGACAGTGGAAAAGGCCAATATGAAACCGGAGGAAACCATACGAGTGGAAACAAGCCAGAAAGACGGGAATGGAACAAAAGAGGCAACGATAGAAGGGGCAATCAGAGGCCTGGAGGACAGATTGAGGCGGTGGCTAACAGGTCAACTGGAACAAGTGGAAGAGAGAATAGTACAGAGAGTGGTGAGAGAGGTGAAAAGCTGGCGGGAGACTAGAGAAGGTGAGGTGGAGACGGAAATTCTTGACCAGATAAATAAGGAACTGATAGCAGTGAGAGTATCGTCGGAGACAACCAAGGCCTGGATGGAGGATGGGTTTGGCGACTGCCTGAGAGAGCTGGAGTAGGTGAAAAAGGGACTCCAAACTCACGAGCAGCAAACACGAAACAGGCAGATGGCGAGGACAACGGTTCATAAGCAAGCTGGAGCCATGAATCGAACCGAAGAAGTCAATCGCTTCCTCTCGGGCGTACTGCAGGATAAGAGACCGAGTGAAAGAAGTGATAGCTTGGAGGGACAGTCGGGGCAAATGAGAGAGATGACAGCAAGCCACACTAGCCAGAACGAGAACCAAGAGGGGACCACTGGCAGCTTGAACAGGCAAGTGCCAGGTGACATCGGAGGTAGCATGAATGAGGAGAGCCACCCCTTAACCTGGTTAGACTGGGAGTTCTCGAAGCCGGACAGGATGAACAAGGGAATGTGGGTACATGAGTTGAAGATGAGAGCAAGAAAGAGAAAAAATGTCAGAGTATGGGGCCTGAGACCATGTAGCGGGGAAGCCGCAGCTGAATTTGCAGAGGCCACCTTGAGTATGACGGGGGTCAGATTGCAAGCTGTCAAGCAGCTGAGCCTAGAGGGAGAGGGAGTGGTGCTGGGCCTGAACACGGTAAACCGTGAAGATGATCTGACCTGGAGGCAAACAGAGATGCAGAGCTGGCTAGAAGGCCTCGCCAAGAAAGTGGAGGCACGAGGCAGTGATTCAAGAGTACTGAGTTTCCAGCAGCGAATAGTGATAGATGATGTCTGACTGGAGTGGAGGGAAGGCCCAGCAACTCTAGTGGAACTGCCTCAGAATGTGATACGAGGGGAGAAAGGGGGTAATGGTAGAGGGCTCCAGCAAGACGATGCTGAAGACAGAGGCAACGCAGGGCAAACGTAGAACAGTGGAGACAACGAGCAGAGAAATCCTGAGAGCAGTGACAACGAGCAGACTACCCGAGCGAGCGAAGGCGACCAGCCGGAGAGTCAGAAAAAGCCTAATGGAGGTGAAGAGCAGAGGCAAAGCACCGATTGACGGGCGAGAGGAGCGATGATAGGCCTCAGGGGGGGGGGGGGATTAAAGTAATTTGCTGGAACATTGCGGGGCTTAGATGCGATAAAATTCAAAGAGCTTGGAAAGAAATTGAAGAACAGGAGATTATCATCCTCCTCGAGTCCTGGGTACTGAAAAAAAAACAAACAAGTATTCATAAGAAACTAAAGAATTTAAGTAATAGCTTTAAGTGGAATTATACCGAGGCTGTGAGAGATAAGAAAAAGGGGAGGGGGAGGGGGGTGTATGGGTGGGAGTGAATAAAACACTCGGGGAGGGGGTTGAGGTAAAGACATGGAAGAATGCAGCGGTGATCTCCAACATACCTCTTCTAGAAAATAGAAACGCAAGAATAATAGCTGCATACAATAATATTGGGATGAATAAGCTGCTGGAAGAAATAAGAGAAAAGATGTATGAGGGGAGGCAGATGGGAGAAAAGGTGATTATCATGGGGGATTCGAATGCAAGAGTGGGACAGAGGCAAGCGGGCAAAGGAGACAAGAGATACGCGTGTAAATCGATGGGGAAGATAGTCAATAGTGGCGGACGGAAGCTAATCCATTTTTGCGACAAAGAAGGGCTAATTATAGCAAATGGAGCAACAAAAGGCGATTGGGAGAGAAATTTGACGTGTGTGTGCGACGCAGAGAACAGAGGAGGCTCAGTGCTAGACCTGGTGCTGGCAGAAGAGAAGCCTGGACATGAGGTGTTAGAAGAAATTAGAGTAATACCCACGATCGAGTCCGACCACTTAGGGGGGCGCTGCACCCTACAGGGGCTAGGACCGCTTGGAGAAGGAACAAACACAAAAACACCCCACTGCAAAGCACGGGAGGGGGAAAGAGGAACAAGAAGAGGAGGAAAGAGAAAGGCTCTGGTGGAGAAACGAGTGCCTGGTGCCCTACAAAGAACAGCTGAGCGTGGGATGGGGTGAAACTGCGCAAGGTGAGGACCTAGAAGAGGGATGGAAGACCCTGAAAGCATGCATTTGGACAGTGGCAAAGAATAATGGAATGGTTAAGAAGATGAAGCCTGGGGGAAAGATAGATGATAGTCGTTGGCAGGGGAGGAATTCAGAAATCAACGGCAAGAAGTGTGGAGATATCTAAAACAATATCTCAGAGAAGGAACAATGGAAGACAAGAGAACACTCAGCAGAAAAAAAAGGCAGAGCTGAAGAGGATCTTCAAGAAGAAAGTGAGAGAACTGGCCGAGAAGAGAAAGGAAGAAGTGAGGAAAGCGAAGGGAGTGGATAGGACGTAACATTAGCAGCCGTCACTGGGTTCGCCAGATGACGGTGTTATTTGGGGGGGCAAGAGGAATCACGTGACGAAGATGCGGAGTGGGAAAATGTTGAAGAAGAGATGGAAGTTGAAGATCTGGACAGAGATATTGGTGACGAAGACTTTGAGGAGGCGCTCAAGAGCTTGAAGAATAGCAAGGCCGCTGGAGAGGATGGGATTCCAGGGGAATTTTTGAAAAATTTACCGGTAGCAGGGAAGAGGGAACTATTCCAAATACTCCAGAAAAGCTGGAAAAAGGGCGAGTTGAGAGAAGCATGGAAAGTTGGCCGAATCTTCCCGATCCATAAAGGGGGGACGAGCAGAATGTCAGCAACTATCGAGGGATCTCGCTCCTGGACATAGGGTACAAACTACTAGCGAGCATTATGGCTAAGAGACTAAGAGATTGGATAAGGAACAAAGGGAAACTGAGAGAAAGCCAAGAAGGCTTCAGGAGAAAGAGGGGGACGAAGGAACAAATTTTCATCCTAAACAGCTTGATCGGAAACAAACTCAAAAACAAGGAGGGGAAGCTGTATGTTGCTGTCCTAGACCTGAGGGCTGCCTTCAATTCAGTGGATCGACACCTAATGCTGGAGAAACTGTGGAAGCTGGGGATACGAGGGAGATTTTGCAGAATGGTCAAAGAAACCTACAATGGAACGATGAATGAAGTGATCACGGGGGAAGGCATATCAGCAAGATTTGAGTCAGTGAAAGGGGTCAGGCAGGGCTGTCCACTGAGCCCAAATCTATTCAATCTGTTTATTGATGACATGGACCAAGACTGGGAAAGAAGAGACCTGGGGGGCACTGGGATCGGGAAGGCAAAGGTGTACTGCCTGAAATTTGCTGATGATGTGGCCATCGTAGCAGACGACAAGGGAGGGTTGATGGAGATGCTGAAATCGGCAGAGAGATTCGTGAGGAAAAACCGATTGGAGATAAACGAAGGAAAGACAAAGATTATGGTTTTTAGAAACGGAGGAAGAAGAAAAAGGGGAGAAAAGTGGAAAATCAATGGCAAAGAAGTCGAGGTTGTCAGCAGATTCAAATACCTGGGGTTCTGGTATTCCTCGAGAAATAAGTGGGGCGAGCACATAAGGAAGATGGCAGGAAAAGCCACGAAAGCGGTTAACGCAGCATGGGGTATAGGAGCAAGGGCGGGACTAAACACCTTGAGCAGCAGGCTGTACATCCTGAACTCCCTGGGAAAAGCAGGGGCGCCGTATGGCGGGAGGTCTGGGGCTTGAGGCGAAGGCCGGAGCTGGAAAGAATGCAAAGTAAAGTAGCGAAGATGGGGATGGGAATCAGTAGGAACACCCCTGCCTACATTTGGAAAAAAGAATGTGGCAGGCACAACCTCGAAAGAGAGATGAGAAGGCGGGCACTATCGTTCCTTGCGCAGGTGGGGCGGCTGGATGAAGATCGGCTGGTAAAGATATATCTCAAGGAAGAAGCAAGAGCCATAAGAAATGGTAACCCTTCAAGCTGCGGGAGAGAGTTGGTAAAGGCGGTACGAGAGGAAGAAGAAGATCTGGAGGCGATTGGATAACTTTGCGATGGAGGAGATGAGAGGGAAACGGAAGCAGTTGATGAGTGGTTGAAGTGGCAGATGGAGAGGTACACAGAGAAAGAAGAAACGGATGGCAAGCAGAAGATAGCAAAGTCCAAATACAACCCCAATTACCAACTCCTGGTGATAGGAAAGGCAGAAGATGAGCCATATTGGGAGAACAAAGAAGTACCAGAGCCTTTCTCTTTCCTCCTCTTCTTGTCTCTCTTTCCCCCTCCCGTGCTTTGCAGTGGGGTGTTTTTGTGTTTGTTCCTTCTCCAAGCGGTCCTAGCCCCTGTAGGGTGCAGCGCCCCCCTAAGTGGTCGGACTCGATCGTGGGTATCACTCTAATTTCTTCTAACACCTCATGTCCAGGCTTCTCTTCTGCCAGCACCAGATCCAGCACTGAGCCTCCTCTGTTCTCTGCGTCACACACACACGTCAAATTTCTCTCCCAATCGCCTTTTGTTGTTCCATTTGCTATAATTAGCCCTTCTTTGTCGCAAAAATGGATTAGCTTCCGTCCGCCACTATTGACTATCTTCCCCATCGATTTACACGCGTATCTCTTGTCTCCTTTGCCCGCTTGCCTCTGTCCCACTCTTGCATTCAAATCCCCCATGATAATCACCTCTTCTCCCATCTGCCTCCCCTCATACATTTTTTCTCTTATTTTTTCCAGCAGCTTATTCATCCCAATATTATTGTATGCAGCTATTATTCTTGCGTTTCTATTTTCTAGAAGAGGTATGTTGGAGATCACCGCTGCATTCTCCCATGTCTTTACCTCAACCCCCTCCCCGAGTGATTTATTCACTCCCACCCATACACCCCCCTCCCCCACCCCTTTTTCTTATCTCTCACAGCCTCGGTATAATTCCACTTAAAGCTATTACTTAAATTATTTAGTTTCTTATGAATACTTGTTTGTTTTTTTTCAGTACCCAGGACTCGAGGAGGATGATAATCTCCTGTTCTTCGATTTCTTTCCAAGCTCTTTGAATTTCATTGCATCTAAGCCCCACAATGTTCCAGCAAATTACTTCATCCCCCCCCCCCCCCCGGAGGCCTATCATCGCTCCTCTCGCCCGTCAATCGGTGCTTTGCCTCTGCTCTTCACCTCCATTAGGCCTTTTCTGGCTCTCCGGCTGGTCGCCTTCGCTCGCTCGGGTACTCTGCTCGTTGTCACTGCTCTCAGGATTTCTCTGCTCGTTGTCTCCACTGTTCTACGTTTGCCCTGCGTTGCCTCTGTCTTCAGCCTCGTCTTGCTGGAGCCCTCTACCATTACCCCCTCTCTCCCCTCGTATCACATTCTGAGGCAGTTCCACTAGAGTTGCTGGGCCTTCCCTCCACTCCAGTCAGACATCATCTATCACTATTCGCTGCTGGAAACTCAGTACTCTTGAATCACTGCCTCGTGCCTCCACTTTCTTGGCGAGGCCTTCTAGCCAGCTCTGCATCTCTGTTTGCCTCCAGGTCAGATCATCTTCACGGTTTACCGTGTTCAAGCCCAGCACCACTCCCTCTCCCTCTAGGCTCAGCTGCTTGACAGCTTGCAATCTGACTCCCGTCATACTCAAGGTGGCCTCTGCAAATTCAACTGCGGCTTCCCCGCTACATGGTCTCAGGCCCCATACTCTGACATTTTTTCTCTTTCTTGCTCTCATCTTCAACTCATGTACCCACATTCCCTTGTTCATCCTGTCCGGCTTCGAGAACTCCCAGTCTAACCAGGTTAAGGGGTGGTTCTCCTCATTCATGCTACCTCCGATGTCACCTGGCACTTGCCTGTTCAAGCTGCCAGTGGTCCCCTCTTGGTTCTCGTTCTGGCTAGTGTGGCTTGCTGTCATCTCTCTCATTTGCCCCGACTGTCCCTCCAAGCTATCACTTCTTTCACTCGGTCTCTTATCCTGCAGTACGCCCGAGAGGAAGCGATTGACTTCTTCGGTTCGATTCATGGCTCCAGCTTGCTTATGAACCGTTGTCCTCGCCATCTGCCTGTTTCGTGTTTGCTGCTCGTGAGTTTGGAGTCCCTTTTTCACCTACTCCAGCTCTCTCAGGCAGTCGCCAAACCCATCCTCCATCCAGGCCTTGGTTGTCTCCGACGATACTCTCACTGCTATCAGTTCCTTATTTATCTGGTCAAGGATTTCCGTCTCCACCTCACCTTCTCTAGTCTCCCGCCAGCTTTTCACCTCTCTCACCACTCTCTGTACTATTCTCTCTTCCACTTGTTCCAGTTGACCTGTTAGCCACCGCCTCAATCTGTCCTCCAGGCCTCTGATTGCCCCTTCTATCGTTGCCTCTTTTGTTCCATTCCCGTCTTTCTGGCTTGTTTCCACTCGTATGGTTTCCTCCGGTTTCATATTGGCCTTTTCCACTGTCTTGCCAGCTTCTTCCTCATCATTGGCGTTTTTTTCCTCCTCCAGTGCCTCAAGGTCGTCCTCTTCTTCACTTTCCCCCAGCTCTCCTCTGCCGTCACTCTGGTCTCCTCCTAGCCCTTTTTTCGCACCCCCGCTCTTGTAGGGTGGTGGTGCTCTCATCATTCTCCCACCAGTCCTGAAACCTGGTTGCAGGAGCCTGCTTGGCAGTGCTTCCGCTACCACCGAATCACCCCCTAAGCTTCTCAGGAATTATTTCGAAAAGCGCCCGGCTTCGTTCGGAGTGTACTCTTCTTTCTTTCGTCGCCCCCTCCTCGGGTTACTGTTGCCCTCTTATATTTTAAATTACTCCCTTAGGATTCTCGTAACTGTTACGAGCCCTGAAATCGATGAACATCTAAAAACCCTAGAAATTACGATTGACCGGAGTCATTATAATGGAAACAATGAAAAACATTGACATGCCGAGTTCAACACACTCAAATAGAGTGATATAAGGCAATGTGGCTAGGAGAGAGAGAGAGAGAGAGAGAAAAGACGTCGGTGCATCTAAGAAACACTGTGAGGCGGACCACCAGAGGGGGGACACTCACATGCCAAACTTAAAGTTCATTTTTACCTCTGATTTTCATTTTTCTTTTAATTTCGAGGACAGAGCTAGTCAGAACAATAAAACCGACTAATCCCTAGTTGACCCGAATTAGCATCATCATGTCAACAGAGGCACGGGCGGATTAAGAAAAATAAAGAAAAGAGGAAAGATGCGTCGGCCCGCACGAAATTATGGAACAGTCGGATATCTCTATCAATTCCCACTTTTTTCCTTTATAAGAAGTGATTTACAGACGAATCAGACTGGCAGTAACAAGTACGCACTCAGTGGTGTTACTCTGTCCGAGTGAACATCGCCAGTAACTAGTCTTCTATCGAGAATGTTACTCTACTCAAAATCTACTCGATCAACTGACGTATTCATACTTTCGGAGTAAAGTTCAAGCCTTTAGTTTAAAGTAAAATAGAATCATTTTCAAGAAGAAACGTTTTGAGTCATTCTGCAATGAACTAACAACCATCGTTCGAGCATTCTGAGCTGCATCTATCAGAATCCAGTATCCTGCATCAGGCCAATTGCGCAACAAAAGAGTCATCTACATCGCCAGCAACATCCACTAGAATTCCAAAAGTTCAACTTCAACCATAGACCATTGTTAGTTTCTTTCAATTCCAACTGTAGGTTCAATTTTGCGCTGAAGCGATTACAATTTTCATTATCATATTAACTCAAAGTAGACGTTTGATTTATCCTCAAATAAATTATTTGGTGTTAGTTGGAAATATACGAATTATAGCATTTATTTTTGAATGAACTTATTTTGTCCGAAAACCTCTGTCCTTCAGACATCGGTACACTTCAGTGTTTTACCGCGGCAAACCGTGCCCTTATTTTTATTTTTTTGGGCACAACTGCAACCGTGATTACTACGAATAATCTACTATGTTCTTCATTAAAATATTATTCAAATCTACGTGTTTTTCGGGTTGTAGCTCGCAACATAACCCTTCCTCCCCTTTTTGTGTACTTATCACGGATTATTTTTTTATTTTACTGTAAGACCCACAGAGCGTACTTGAGCTCGACCGTTACTTATGCGCGCCCCCTCTCTCCAGGAAAACTACTCTATCTCGTTTAATTTCCGAGATATTCTCAAAAATAATTGATTGAAAGAATCAATTTGTTCAGTTTGACTTTTCTACTGAATTTGTTCTTCAATATCTCGAAAGTTGAGTGAGATAGAGTGATTTTGCCGTGATACTTTCCTGTAGAGAACTCGAAGATCTACGAAAAGAAACGTCCTATCTCGCTTAGTTTCCGGAATATTCTCGGAAAATTATAAATAAAAGTTAAACAAAACAGTTGGCGAGGTTGATCAGTTAGCGCATGTGTAGAGTCGTACTGGCCAATGGAGTAACCTCGGAAATATTCGGATCCTATGCTTAGAGATGGACGGCCGTCACATGACGCGTTACAAAACGGTCATATGACGGTCATGTCATGCCACGTCACGGAGTAGTTGTGACCGTGACAGAATTCGGTCAGAAAATTTCACTGAATGACGGTCATAAAAGGAAAATAAATTATGACCGTCATTTTCCAACTATATTGATGATTTTTTTTTCCTTCTCGAAATTATTAAATTTTGAGAATATAGAATTCCGCACTCTGGTGAATTTTGGAAGAAAGTTTCCTATAATAGAGTTTCATTGTTTCTGCGCTATCACAATGTAGCGCAGAAACAAATAACCGTCACAAATTGAAGAAATTTGATGACGGTCATTTTACATCTATATAGATGCTTTACCATCAATCATTTTTCATTCCTTGACAAAAGTAGATAAATTTAGAAATGAAAGACTCAATTGAAACCCGTTTGAATTAAAGGATAAAAAATTCATATTGCAATCAAATGTATTGAATAGTTACTGATTTTCAAAATTGACTGAAAAAAATGACCGTCACAAATTGAAGAAATTTAATGACGGTCATTTTACATCTAGATAGATGTATTTCACCATCCCATTCATTTTCCATTCCTCGACAAGCATAGATTTAATTGTGACTGTCATTTTCCATTTAAAATTTTGTGACGTCATGTGACCGTCACAAGACGGTCATTTTTTGGTCATATGACGTCGGTGAAAAAATTACCGTCATTGCCCATCTCTACCTATGCTACAACATGTAAATTTCAGCTTCGGGTGGACTGCGAAGGTTACCTCTTCGGCTAGTTCGATAATACTGCGTACTGGAGCACAGTACGCATGCGCCAACTGATTAACCTCGACAATTGTTTTGTTCCCGTGTGTACGATCGGAGGAAAATCGTGTCGGGTTTGTTATAACTTTTATGTATAATTTTCCGAGAATATTCCGGAAATTAAGCGAGATAGGACGTTTCTTCTTGTAAATATTCGAATTCTCTACGGGAAAGTATCACGGCAAAATCACTCTATCTCACTCAACTTTCGAGATATTGAAGAACAAATTCAGTAAAAAAGTCAAACTGAACAAATTGATTTTTTCAATCAATTATTTTTGAGAATATCTTGAAAATTAAACGAGATAGAGTAGTTTTCCTTCCATACTCTTTGGTAGCCTTCAAAATTCTCTATAAATTCTCTATAGCACGAGGGCGAAATTTCTCTATCTCATTTATTCTCCGAGATATTCATGAAAAAATGAATTCCATAAAGAAATAAAATTGGATGAATCAATTTTTTTTTCAATTGTTTTCGAAAATATCTCGAAAATTGAGTGAGATAAAGCGATTTCACCTGCACTTGCTTTGTGGTGCTTGGAATTCTCCATAAAAAAGGCTTCAGGCAAAATTGATACCACTCGTTTTATAGCTCTCGAAATATTCTATAAACAAAAAAGGATCCAAGCACAAAATTGCTCTATCTCACTTGGTTTCTAAGATATCCATAAATAAATGAGTTCAGTGAAAGAATAAAATTGGGTAGAAAATTTTTTCTTATCAACTGTTTTCGAAAATATCTCGGAAACTACGCGAGATAGAGGGATTTCGTCTTGATTCTTCTTTTCAGCTTTTAGGGTTCACTACAAAACCGATCCAAGCGAAATTACTATATGTCGCTTAGTTTTCAAGATATTGAAGAGGAAGAATCCAGCGAAACAGTCAAATTGAAGAAATCCATTCTTTCAATCACTTATTTCTAAGAATATCTCGGGAGCTAAGCAGGATAGATTGATTTTACCCTGAACTTTTTTGTAGCTTTTGAAATTCTCCATAAAAAAAATTCAAGATAACATTGCTCTATTTCACTCCAGAATGAAAAAGTAAAATTGGATAAATGAACTTTTCCTATCGATTGTTTTGAGAATAGTTCGGAAACTAAGCGAGATGGAGCGATTTCACCTCCGTCTTGGGGTGAAATCACTGTATCAATAGCTCTATCCCGCTTAGTTTTCAAGATATTCATAAAAAATGAATGAAGTGAAAAAGTAAAAATGAATAAATCATTTTTTTCAATTGTTTCTGAAAATATCTTGAAAACAAAGCGAGATAGAGTGATGTGATGCCCATCTTTTTTCATAGCTTTTGAAATTTTCTCTTGAACAATATTCAACCGAAATTGCTCTATCTCGCTCAATTTTCGAGATATTCATGAAAAAATAAATCTAGTAAAAATTGAAATTGAATTAGTTGACTTTTTTCAAAATTGCTATTGAAAATATCTCGAAAACTACGCGAGATTAAGCGATTTCATCTTCATCTCGTTTTGTAGCTCTTGAAATTCTGTTCAAATACGAATTCGACTGAAATTGCTCTATCTCGCTTAGTTTCCGAGACATTCATAACAAACTGAATCAAGTGAAGGGGCAAAATTCGATGAATCTATTTTCTTTTCGATTGATTCTGAGGATATCGCGAAAACTAAGCGAGATAGAGTGATTTTACTCAAAATTTGTTTTGTAGTTCTTGAAATTCTCCATGAAAAAGGCTCAACGCAAAATTGTGCTATCTCACTTAGTTTCGGAGATATTCATGAACAAATGAATCCCATGAAAAAGGAAAATTGAATGAATCAAATTTTTCTTTTAATTGCTTTCAAAAATATCTCGAAAACTAAGCGAGATAAAGCGATTTTATCTTCTACTTGTTTTGTAGCTGTTCAAATTCTCTATCAATAAAGAAGGGTCCAAACAAAATTGCTCTATCTCAGTTAGTTTCCAAGATATCCATAAATGAATGAATTCAGTGAAAAAGTAAAATTGGATAAATCAATTTTTCCTATTAATAGTTGTTGTTAAAAGAAACCATGGTAAGTTGACATGTATCCATGGCAAATCTTCTATGGAGGATCTCCTTGATGAAAATTTATACACAAAAAAATCATGGTAAGTTGTCATGGATCCATGGCATATCCTCCATGCACCATTGCCATGACGAGAATTTATATGAAAAAAAAACTAAGGTGAATTCTCATTTATCCATGGCAAATGTGCCATGGACATTCGTAATGACGGAAATTTGTATATAGAAAAACCATGGTAAATTCTCCTTTGTCCATGGCAGATTCGCCATGGACAATCGCCGTTCGTAAAGCAATGGTTCGACGATTTGTCCATGGCACCATCCATGGTTTTTCTTCGAAATACTGATGGCAGGTGCTATGACATTTCCATGGATTTGGTCATGGCAGCATCCATGGCGAACTCATGGCAGCTGCAGTAAAAATTTTCATACATGATGCTAAAATATGTGTGCATTAGTGGTGAATTCTCAGTTTTTTTTCACAAGCCGCGATATCGAAATATTTTTTTACTCCTCAAAAATGCAAATAACATCCAAATTCTCCAAAAATCTAAAGAAATTGCGTCGAGTGCTGGTTTTCAACATAAAATTCCCTCAGCTTCCCATTGGAATTCTCAAAATAACTCTATATTCCATTACGATGTCTATTTTGCCCCACTTTCCCGTATTGACTCAAAAGTATCAATTTTTTCTTTTAAACAATTTTCTAAATTACTTTTCAACCAATTTTTCTATAGAGTAAAATATAATCGGAAAGATGAGGAAATTTCAGACGGGAAATGACCGTCAAAATTCATTTTTTCGCTTCTTCTTAAGAAATCTATTTTTTTGGGGTGAAAACTTCTTTGCTCAAAAATAGAAGGGCGGAAGCTGTAATTTTTATGTTTTTGGGAAATAACATTTTTCGTAAAAGCTGTAGTTGGTGTGAAAAATGTAGAAAAATTCAAACTGATGTTAAAATATGTCTGCATTGCTGGTGAATTTTTCCAGATTTTACCTACAAACTGCCGCTTTTTTAAAAAATATTAAAATATTTTTTTATTCCTCAAAAATGCCTGAAAAAACTCAATGTTCAGACTTTTGCATAAAAGTCTGAGGGTTTGCTATCAGACGGATCGAGTGACATTGAGTCAACTCGTCAATCTTCGCGTGGGCCAGCAGTGCTATTTGGCTGTACTGTGAGGGCTCACTTCTCACCAGAGAGACTCGGTTTTCATCCATCAAACGGTGTGCATGGGCACTATCTTACGGCTAATCACGATGTAAACGCGTGTGAATCAACGGCTTTTTATCTATGGTCTCGGTTTGGTCAATTATCAATCGGTTACTTTATCCATAAATTAACGGCACGGTTCATATCAATATTAATTATCATATGTATTTTATCCAACGAACAACAGTGAAAATTATATCTATTTTTATATAAATCCGGCTTCTTTATTCTATCGATACCTGTCCCAATTTCAGACCAGCGTCGGTGCTATTTTGGGGGCATTTTATCTATTAAAAAATACAGTCCACTTAAAACATCAATTTTCGGCTACAACATCTAAAGTAAATCATCAAAACCCAAACACTCAAATTCTCAAAAAATTGAAAGAAGTTACGTCTGGCACTTGTTTTCCGCCTAAAATTTCCTCAGCTTTCCAATGGAATCATCAAGAAAACTCTATCTCCGATAACAATGTCCGTTTTGCCCCACTTTCCCCTATTGAAGCAAAAATATCAATTTTTCACCAATTTTTTTTTTTAACGTAAAATATCATTGGAAAGAACTGACGGCAGTGGCTGTGTGGTTAGAGCGGAGGGTTTGACACGCAGAAGTCTCGGGTTCGAATCCCGGCGACGGGAAGCCAAAAATTTGAAAAAGCTCTAATTTCACACTTCCACTTAACCGAGCGGGAGTCTCGCAAGGGATGACTGTATCTGGCAGGTTTTCCTCAAAAATGAGGTTTTCCCTCGTCCTTCGGCGAATGCGATACAGCGGGGGAAATAAAACTAAAAGGCCCGCGAAGTCATGCATATGGAATAAATAAAAATAAAAAATATCATTGTAAAGAGGAGAAAATTTTAGACGGAAAATGGGCGTCAAAATTCATTTTTCCGATTTTTTTTCAAGATTCTAGTTTTTTTTCATTTTTTGGGGGTAAAAACTACTTTTTCTAGAAATTGAAAAGCGAAAAAAACAGAAATGTTAATGTTTTAGGAAAATGATATTTTTCGAGAGAGCGGCGGTTCATAGAAAAAATCGGAAAAAATTTGAACAGATGCTTAAATATGTCTGCACTGTTGGTGAATTTTTTCGGATTCTTTCTACAAGCCCTTAAAAAGTTCAAGAAATTTTAGGCGAGGAAACAAGTGCCAAAAGTAATTTTTTGAATTTTATTGGTATTTTTGAGGGGTAAATATAGCGGCACACGCACTACATATGCAAAGAACACCGCCTAAACGTCAGCTGGATGCGTGGCGCAGTTGGCTAAAGTCAAGTTTTTTAAATTGGAGTCACGCCACGGCGCGGGTTTAATCCCCGGTCGAGGAACCAATTTTTTCCTCAATGCCAGCCTTACTACGGGCTTCACACAGATGTGAAGCAACCGTTGTAGAGGTTCGTCTCAGCGTTGCTCACCAACACCAGCGAACCTCTACATAAAAAGTCTTCGAATTTTTGTGAAAATTCAGTTTTTTTGAAATATTGCCGGTTTGATCGGTCGTAACAATCTGGGACCAATCTGAAATCAAAGCTGAGATAATTTCCCATCGATTCGTGTGGATTTGAATGCAAAAATTTCGATTTTCCGCATGATTATGTGTTTTTTCTGAAAGATTATTATTATCGAGTTTTGCCCTATAATAATGTGCAGAATCGAAATTTTTTAATTTAAAACCCCATAAATCGATGGGAAATGATCTCTGTTTTCATTCAAAAAAAGTCAGGTCGTTACGACCAATAGAACCAGAGATATTTAAAAAAAAACGAAATTTAATCAAAAAATAAAAAGTTTTTTTTCTGAAAATGCCCGAAAAATCGAATTATCTAAAATTTAAAAAAAATTACTCCTCGTACTTGTTTCTGGCCTAAAAATTTCTCAGCTTTCCAATGGAATCAGGAAAAACTCTATCTTCCATTACAATGTCCATTTTGCCCCACTCTCCCCTATCGACTCCAAAATACAATTTTTTTTAAACCAATTTTTTGAATTAATTTTCTGCAAAATCAGAAGGCGAAAAAAACTAATATTGTTATGTTTTTGCGGAAAATGATATTTTTTAAAAAAGCGGCGGTTGTAGAAAAAAACTGCAAAAATTCTAAAAAATGCTCAAATATGTCTTCATTGATGATGAATTTTTTCAGATTGTTTCTATAAGCGCCACCGCTTTTTTAAAAAAATATCAATATATTTTTTTACCCCTCAAAAACTCCCCCAAAAATTCGAATTCTCAAAGAATTGAAAGAAATTATGTCTGGCACTTGTTTTCACCTGAAATTTCCTCAGCTTTCCAATGGAATCATCAAAAAAACTCTATCTCTCATTACAATGTTGCCTCATTTTCTCCTATCGACTCAAATATACCAATTTTTCTTTTGTTACCAATTTATTCGTTTTATGGAAAGATGAGGAAACTTTAGGCGGGAAATGAGCGCAAAAAAACATTTTTTCGAATTTTATTGAGAATTTAATTTCTTGGGGTAAATACTACGTGTTCTTAAAAATTAAAAGGTGAAAAAAACTCAGAAAATGTTATGTTCTGGAAAATGACTTTTTTTCAAAGTGGCGGCTTGTAAAAAAAATCTGAAAAAATTCACCACAAATGCAGACATATTTGAGCATCTCTTCAAATTTTGTCTGATTTTTTCTACAAACCGCCGCTCTTTGAAAAAATATAATTTTCCAAAAACATGAAAATTTCAGTTTTCTTCGCCTTTCCATTTCTAAAAAAAAGTAGTTGTTCAGACTTTTGCATAAAAGTCTGAGGGTTTGCTATCAGACGGATCGAGTGACATCGGGTCAACTCGTCAATCTTCGCGTGGGCCAGCAGTGCTATTTGGCTGTACTGTGAGGGCTCACTTCTCACCAGAGAGACTCGGTTTTCATCCATCAAACGGTGTGCATGGGCACTATCTAACGGAAATCACGATGTAAACGCGTGTGAATCAACGGCCTTTTATCTATGGTCTCGGTTCGGTCTATTATCAATCGGTTACTTTATCCATAAATTAACGGCACGGTTCATATCAATATCAATTATTATATGTATTTTATCCAACGAACAACAGTGCAAATTATATCTATTTTTATACAAATCCGGCTTCTTTATTCTATCGATACCTGTCCCAATTTCAGACCAGCGTCGGTGCTACTTTGGGGGCATTTTATCTATTAAAAAATACAGTCCACTTAAAACATCAATTTCGGCTACAACATCTAAGGTAAATCATCAAAACCCAAACAGTAGTGTTTACCCTTAGAAAATGCCCAAAACAATAGAATTCCCAATTAAAAAAAAGAAAGAATTAATTTTGGAGCTCATTTGTTGCCTAAAATTCCCTGATCAATCCAGTGATATTTTACTTTAAAAAAAAAATCGTAACTAGGGGTGAGCAATTGCTCGCTCGCTACGCTCGCGCGCGGATGGAGGAGCGCGTAGTTGCTCGTTCGCTCGCGAATAGAGGAGTACGTAGTTGCTCGCTCGCTCGCAAACTGAGGAGTGCGTTACTGCTGATTAGAAGGAATTAGTTAGAATGTATTGTGATGAGTGTGACTTCAAGCCGCACTAAGAACTTCCCGATAATTTCTCTCACGTAGTATTAGAAAAAATGATGAATGATAAAAACGATAAATAACAACAGACATAATGGTGGAAACTATCAAAAAATGTTGGAAAATCGTAAAATATGAAGATCAATAAAGAAATCAATTTTTCCTTTTTGGGGGCAGTGCATAGACTCCACTTTTTGGGAAATTAAGAAAAACTTGATGATGTTTTTCCTAACCCATTGCTTCATACGGTTCGTCCCCACTCTCTAACGCTGCGTGATGAGTCTGTAGTGGGGATGGCGGCAGCAGGGCCGGACGCGGCTTGCCCCTCAAATATTCGGGAGCATCTATCAATTCTCTGAACAAATCTAAACTAATTTTTTTTTTCTAACAAATGATCAATGTGGTGTATCGGAGCTAGCGTAAAATAATAATTTACTCCTTTAGTCTTCTCATCAGATAAAATCTTACAATACAATGAGGAGCCCTCTATGATCATCGGCATTGTGACGGCACTGCGCTGATAGTTGGTGGGAGGTACACTTACACACTACATTTACGTACCACACTCACACCGATACAGGGACCGCGCTGTTTGGTTTTACCCCCAGTTGCCTCACACCGAGACGATTTGCGACGCTTGCGAAGCAATGGGTTCATAAACTAAGAAAGTACTGGATCGATTCCGATCAAAATCTGATGACCACGAATTTATGTCAAGATGCCTTGATTACGACATCGATCACCTCCATCACACTATTGATTTATGAAAAAACGTGAGCGAAAAAATTGATCACGGACATACACATACACACACACACATGCACACATGATCGTGAAAACTATCAAAAAATATTGGGGAGGTCTTAAAACATGAGGATCGATCGAAAAATCGATTTTTCATTTTCGGGGCGATTACATGAACTTCCCTTATCGGGAAGTTAAAGAGTTGGTATTTTTGAGTCAATAGGGGAAAGCTGGGGAAAATGGACATTGTGCCATTCTTTGGGCATTTATTAGGGGTAAAAAAATACTTTGATATTTTTTTGAAAAGCGGTGGCTCGTTAAAAAAATATGAAAAAATTTACCAGCAATGCAGACATATTTTAGCATCTTTTCAAATTTTCACAGATTTCTTCCTACAAACTGCCACCTTTTAAAAAAATATCATTTTCCAAAAACATAAAATTTTCTTTTTTTTCGCCTTTCGATTGTTAAGAAAAAGTAGTATTCATCCCAAAAAAATACAATTCTCAAAAAAAAAATCGAAAAAATGAATTATGGCGCTCATTTCCCGCCTAAAATGTCTTTATCTTTGCAAAGATATTCTACTCTAAAAAGAAAATTCATTAAAAACTAATTTTTAAAATTGGTACTGTGACGGTGGGAAAGAATATGGGGGGAAAGAGAAGAAAGAGAGAAGGGAGGGAAGAAGGTCGGGAGTGGGAAAAGAGCCGAGTAGGGAGGGGAAGGAGTAGGGGGAGGTGCCTATGCGCAGGCGCGGGCTGAGCCATGGGTATATAAGGAGCCCACAGCGCAGCGGATAGGCACTCTCCTTTCGCCGACGGTTGAAGAAACCCGAGGCATTCCCTCGCCGAGTAGACGACGGTCGAAGAGACCCGAGACGAACAGGCCATTTCCTTGTATAACGGTTGGAGAAACCCGCATACAAATCCTTTAAAGTACAACGGTTGGAGAAACCCGCGTACAGACGAGTGGACGAAGGGGCACGACGGTTGGAGAAACCCAAGTGCCAACACAACGGTTGAAGAAACCCGCGTGAAGCTAAAAATAAAGGAATTGGTTACAGGAACGAGCGGTAGGATAGCAGTGCTGAGCAGAGGAGGCTGGACGGTGCGGGACACGACGACAAATTATTATTTTTATTTTTTCATTTTTTCTTTTGTATATAACCTTCATATTACCAACGAGTGTAAGGGAGATAAATGCTCTCCCAGTCAAGAAAATTATAAAAGTGTTGAATAAAAAGGAACTTTATTACCGACAACCGTGTCTTTCATTGTATATGCTAGTATAAGTCTCTCTGGTTCGTGGACAAAGACCCATCCACTCTTGATTCTAAGGACTGCCCTCTGTGGTACGTTACAACTGGCGCCCAACGTGGGGCCACGAATCAGAAAGAGGCAACTAGCGTATAAATGATGGGACGGACAAGAAAAACGGTCGAGAAAAGCGCGGAAACGCAAGAGGACATAAAAGAGACTATCGAAAAGCTACAGAGGGACATCGAGGAACTCCGAAGAAGGGCAGAAGAACCCAAGAAAGCCGCACAAGGAATCGCATATTTAAAAAATGAGATCGAGGGACTACAAAATGAACTGCAAGAGCAGGAGGAGAGGATAAGAAGGATACATCGGGCCATGCCAAATCAAGTAAGAGTAAACGACGTACGGCCGCCCACATTCGATCCAAAGAAAGGAGAACGGCCACACAAATATCTACGAGAGTTAAAAAATTACCTAGAGGTGGGTAAAGTAGGAACGGCACAAATGCGAATGATTATCAACGAAGGGCTGAAAAATGGAGCTAGTGAATGGTGGGACATGATTCAAGAGGAGATCGAGGAGTGGAATGGATTCCGTAAAGCATTCCTCGACCGGTTCTGGAGTACAGAGGTACAAAGAAAGATTAAAAGGAATCTATACACCGGACGGTACAATTGGGATAAGGAAGTATCAAGAGTCGAGTATGCTACCAGGATATTCACGAGCGCACGGGATTTAGGAATGGAGGAGGAAGAGATCATTACTGCACTAGGTGAACATTTCGACAGAGAAACGGCAAATACCATCTGGGGCTGGAAGGTAACAACCCTGGAAGAGCTATTACCGGTATTGGAGAGGGCCGATAACCGTAAGATGGGAAGCACAAGTAGCACGTCAATGGCGAATAATGCGAATAGAAGAAATGGGCAAACAGCGAGGACAAACGAAATGGCCACAACGTCTACACCGAACCAGGGAAACTAAGAACCGTTATCGGGTTGGAGAGCCGAACAACTGTAAACAACCCGATAACGGACAGCGAAAATATTAATCTGTTAGAAAACATAAGAGAAGAATTACTAACAGAAGAGAAAATGGAAGAAACAGAAAGGTGTGAATATCCCGAAGTAAGCATCAAGTTAGCGACAATTGAAACAAAGGCATTGATCGACTCAGGGAGCCAAATAACATGTATATCAGAGGAATTCTACGAGCGGAACGAAGAAGGATTAAAAGGGTGCCCGACGTTACCGATAACCGGATTGAAGATAATAGGAGCGTTGAAAGGCAAAATGGGCAAAATAAGTAAGCAGATAATGGCAAAAACGAAAATAAGTGGACTAGAAACAGAGATCATCTACCTTATCATACCGGGGTTAATCAGAAATTGTATAATTGGAATGGACACTTTAAAAGCATTAAAAGCAAAGATTGATTTAGAGAAAGAAACAATTGAGATCAGTAAGGAGGGACGAGCATGGACGATCCCAATCACCGACAAAAGCAAGCAAAGAGAAAAAAGAGACAGAAAATCGGATGAGAGGACACTCGGACAAGAGATCTCGAATATCACAAAAAAATGGGGGGAAAAGGAAATAAGAATCGAGGAAGACGAAATGAAGACAGAAGAAAGTGAGGAGGAAAATAACCCGGAAATAACAGACGAACAAATAAAAAAAATGGTCGATAAGGTAGAAAAATTAGACAAGAAACAAGAAGAGCAGCTAACACAGATAATAACAAAAAGTCGGAAAATATTTGACAAAAGGCCAGGAAAAATAAAAGGATATCAGCACCAGCTAACGGTAAAAAAGAAAGAAATGACGAAAGCCAGGGTATACCCAGTCCCAATGAAGTTGCACAAGGCAGTAGACCAGGCAATTGAAAACATGATGGAACAAGGTATCATCAGGATGTCAAAAAGCAATTATATAAATCCGATATTACCAGTCAAAAAAAAAAATGGGTCGGTAAGAATATGCTTGGATGCGAGAGAATTAAACAAGATACTGGAAGATGACCCTGAAAAACCACCAGATATGCAAGAGGTCTTTCAGAGATGCGTGGGAGGTAAAATTATGACGACGATCGATATGACAGCAAGTTACTGGCAGATACCATTAACGGAAGAATCAAAAAAGTATACAGCGTTTATGTATAGAGGAAAATGCTATGAGTTTAACTATACGCCGTTTGGAGTGAAAACTAGTAACGCGAGCCTAATAAGAGGGTTAGATATTGCACTATACGGGATAGGCGATTTTTTCTTGAACTTCGTGGACGATTTCATCGTGATATCAAACAGCGTGGAAGAACACTTGGACCATCTAGAGACGCTGTTTAAAAGGTTCGAAGAGAAGGGGGTGACAATAAATGCCGATAAGATACAAATGTTCAAAGAAGAAGTAAAATTCCTAGGGCACGTATTAAACAAGGAAGGGATAAAACCAGACCCAGATAAGATAAAAGAGATAAATGAGTTCCCAACACCCCGAAATGTAAAACAGCTACGAGGTTTCCTAGGACTAGCAGGTTTCTGCACAAAATTCGCGAAACAATATGCAGAGGTGGTAAACCCATTATATGAATTGCTAAGAAAGGAGGTAAAGTGGAAATGGACAGAAGAGCATCAAAAGACATTCGAGAGAGTGAAAGAGCTCTTCACGAAAGAAGTGACGCTTTACCACCCGGATTTGGAGAAAGAGTTCATTATACAAACGGATGCGAGCGACAGGGCCATAGGAGCAGTATTAGCACAAAAAGATAAAGTAGGAGACACGATACCGGTAATGTTCACACATAGAATACTAAAAGGACCAGAGAGAAACTATACCACGACTGAAAAAGAATTGTTAGCAATAATATACGCGCTGGAGAAGTTTAAAACGTATTTATACGGGAGTAAAATAATAGTAACGGACCATCAGGCACTAACATTCATAAAGACGTGTCGATACCTGAATATGAGACTGACAAGGTGGGCACTAGCAATACAGGATTATGACATTCAGATCAAGCACATCAAAGGATCGGAAAACCAGGCAGCCGACATTTTGAGTCGATACGAAGAAATCACGGACATGGCGGAAAAGGAAGAATGGCCGGTAATAGCGTTAGTAACATTAGCAAGGGAGATAGACCCAACAGTGAGGCAACAACTAGCGGATTTAGCGAGAGAGCAAGAAAGGGACCCCAAATTACGAGAAATAAAAAGACGACTACAACAGGGCGAACAAATAGAAAAGTATCGAATATACGAGGAAAGGCTGCAAAAGAAACAGGAATGGTGGAAAAACTGTTTACCGGTACAGATACTAAAAAGTGTGGTAATCGAAACGCACGAAATGTACGGACATTTGGGACCTAAAAAAATTGCAAATACGTTGGAAAGAAAATTCAGTTACCCACAGTTGCACCGGAGGGTAAGGCAAATCCTAAAAACATGCCACTCGTGTCAAATAAATAAGTATACTAACCAGAAGCAATACACAAGACAGTTAAACATAATAGCAGAAAGGCCAGGGCAATTAGTGTCGATCGATATATTTGGAAACCTCATAACCAGCAGTAACGGATACAAGGCCATATTGGTAACGATCGATGTATTCTCAAAATTCGTGAAGATATATCCACTGAGGACAGTAAAAACACCAGAAATAACAAGGATCCTCGAGACGCAGTACTTTCAGGAACTGGGAAAACCAGAGGCAATGCAAACAGATCACGGGACGCAGTTCACATCGCACGAATGGAGAAGGTGGACGGACACAGTAGGGATAACAAGGGTATACAGCGCGGTAAAACACCCCCAGAGCAACGTAGTGGAAAGAGTCAACAGAGAAATGGGAAGATTTTTCCGATCGATATTGAGACAGAAAGAGGAACCGCATAACACGTGGGACCAATGGATGCCGATAATCGAGACGTGCATAAACGAAACGACGCACGAATCAACAGAATTCACACCGATTGAGATACAGAAGAGAACAGCACCGACAGATATATGGAGAGAATGGGTCGGTAACGACGAAAATGTGGAAGAAATACCATACGAGCAAAAACTGGCACTAGCACAACAGAGATGCACACGAAAAGGAAGAAAAAGGGCTGAGCGACACGACAGGGAGCACAAACTAAGAAACACAGAAATAAATTCGTGGGTATTAATCGAGCAGAAAAGAGATCGGCCGACGCAGAATCGAATAGTGCCAAAATTCCTGGCAATATACGAAGGACCATATTACGTGCAGAAACAGGTGGCGGACGCAACATTCATACTATGGGACCCGCTGAGAAACAGAGAAAGAGGGATGTACCACGCGAGCGCAATGAAAAAGTACTATTGGAAGCCGGAAGAATACGAAGAAATGAGAGGACGGATGCAATGGCCAGAAGGAAGAGAACCACCAGAGCTATAAAGGAAAGGCCGATAACGGAGAAACCTAATAAAAAAAAAAAAAAAAAAAAAAAAAAAAAAAAAAAAAAAAAAACAGAAGAAAACGTCGGTGGGGCCGAATCAATCAGCAAACGTCGGTGGGACCGAACCAATAAGGACACAGGACAAAAGAAATCACACCTATAAAAGGAACCGAATTAGATCGATATAAATTAGTACAAACAAGACAAGTAACATGGAAGGACAGTGGAGCGAGGTTAAAGGAAAGAGGAGGTTTACACCAGGAAAGAATAAGGTGCCGATGGAGAAGGAAACACAAACAGAAGAAGATCCGAAAGGAAAGAGGATGGTGGCAAGGAAATGGCAGGAGAAGAAAGGAAAGGAAGCAGCACAGGGAGCACAGACACAAACGGCAAAAGAGAAAGTGAGAGTAAAGAGAAGCAATAAAGTAGTAACAGCGACAGAGGGAAAGGAAATAGTGAAGGATAAAAGCAACAGGAAAGTAGTACAAGAAGAAGAGACGAGAGAAATAAAAAAGGAGTATAAATACGAAAAGAAAGAAAGAAAAGCAAGGGAAGAGGCAGAGGATGGACAAAAGAGTAATGAAAGAGAGGAAAAATTGAAAAGGGTAATAGAAAGTTTAAAGAAGAGCAGTAAGCCACAAATAAAGAAGGTAATCAAATCGTGCACAGTACCAACAGAATTACAGCAGTGCGTAAGAAAGAGAACAATACCACGAGTAATAACCGTGAAGAAAGAAAAGAAAAAGGAGAATGAAATAATACAAATGAAAAAAAGAGAGAAGGAAGAAAGAGAGAGAAAGGAAAGAAGAGAGAAGGAAGAAAGAGAGGAGAAGGAAAGAGAAGAAAGGAAAATAAAGCAGAAGGAGAAGGACGAAGAAGAGACAGAAGGAGAAACAAGAAAGAGGAAGGAAGAGAAAAACGAGCAGAACGAAGAAAAAAGGACAAAGAAAGAAAAAACGCCGGAGGATAAAAAGGCGCTAAGAGAGCTGTTTGGTGACTGGTCATCGGACGAGGACGAGGACAAAAGAGAATGGAGGTATGGAAAACAAAATAGTAGTAACGTAAACACGAATAAGAAAAACAAAGAGCTCCTCACCTTTTCGAAACAAGTACGAAAAGATGAGAAGTTCTTTGGGGGGGAAGTTGTGACGGTGGGAAAGAATATGGGGGGAAAGAGAAGAAAGAGAGAAGGGAGGGAAGAAGGTCGGGAGTGGGAAAAGAGCCGAGTAGGGAGGGGAAGGAGTAGGGGGAGGTGCCTATGCGCAGGCGCGGGCTGAGCCATGGGTATATAAGGAGCCCACAGCGCAGCGGATAGGCACTCTCCTTTCGCCGACGGTTGAAGAAACCCGAGGCATTCCCTCGCCGAGTAGACGACGGTCGAAGAGACCCGAGACGAACAGGCCATTTCCTTGTATAACGGTTGGAGAAACCCGCATACAAATCCTTTAAAGTACAACGGTTGGAGAAACCCGCGTACAGACGAGTGGACGAAGGGGCACGACGGTTGGAGAAACCCAAGTGCCAACACAACGGTTGAAGAAACCCGCGTGAAGCTAAAAATAAAGGAATTGGTTACAGGAACGAGCGGTAGGATAGCAGTGCTGAGCAGAGGAGGCTGGACGGTGCGGGACACGACGACAAATTATTATTTTTATTTTTTCATTTTTTCTTTTGTATATAACCTTCATATTACCAACGAGTGTAAGGGAGATAAATGCTCTCCCAGTCAAGAAAATTATAAAAGTGTTGAATAAAAAGGAACTTTATTACCGACAACCGTGTCTTTCATTGTATATGCTAGTATAAGTCTCTCTGGTTCGTGGACAAAGACCCATCCACTCTTGATTCTAAGGACTGCCCTCTGTGGTACGTTACAGTACACATAAAAAAAATGATATTTTTGAGTCAATACAGGAAGGTGGGGCAAAATGGGCATTGTAATGGGAGTTTTTTCAATGATTCCATTGGGAAGCTGAGGAAATTTTGAGCAGAAAACAAGTGCCAGACGTAATTTCTTTGAATTTTTTGAGAATTAGATTTTTTTTAGGCATTTTTGAGGGGTCAAAAAATATTTTGATATTTATTAAAAAAGCGGTGGTTTTTGAAAAAAATCTTCAAGAATTCGCCAACAATGCAGACACATTTTAGCATCTTTTCAAATTTTCTCAGTTTTTTCTCATTGATGGCCGTTTTTTTTCAAATATCATTCCTCGCAAAAACATAACGATTTCAGTTTTTTTCAACTTTCGATTTTTAAGAAAATTAATTTAAAAAATCGGTAAAAAATATCAAAAATGATATTTTTATGTCAATAGGGGGAAGGGGGGCAAAATGGATATTGAATGGGAGAGAGAGTTTTTCTGATGATTTCATGGGGATCTGAGGAAATTTTAGGCGGAAAACAAGTGCCAGACGTAATTTTTCTCAATTCTCTGATTCTATTTGTTTTTGCATTTTTTCGGGATAGAAATTCCTTTTTGTTAATAAGGGAAAGGTGAAAAAAAGTAAAATTGTGATGTTTTTAAAAAATGATATTTAAAAAAAAAAGCGGCAATTTGTAGAAAAAACCTAAAAAAAAATTGAAAAGCTGCTAAAATTTGTCTACATTGTTGGCGAATTTTTTCAGATTTTTTTTACAAGCCACCACTTTTTAGAGAATATCAATTTTTTTTTTACTCCTGAGAATGCCCGAAAAAATTCAAATTCTCCAAAAATCCAAAGAAATTGCGTCGGGCGCTCGTTTCCTGCCTAAAATTTCCTCAACTTTCCAATGGAATCTTCTAGAAAAACTCTATATCCCATTACAATGTCCATTTTGCCCCACTTTCCCGTATTGACTCAAAAATATCAATTTTTTTCTACGATTTTTCAAAATCATTCTTCAACCAATTTTTTTTTTAGTATGAAATATCATTGGAAACATGAGGAAATTTTGGGCGAAAAATGAGTGCCAAAATGCATTTTTTCAATTTTGTTTGAGAATTCTATTTTTTGGGGATTTTTTGGGGGTAAATACTACTTTTTCTTAAAAATCGAAGGGCGGAAAAACTGAAATTTTGATATTTTTCAAAAAAGTGGCGGTCTGAAAAAATTCGAAAAGATGCTAAAATATGTCTGCATTGTTGTTGAATTTTTTCAGATTTTTCCTAGAAGCCGCCGCTTCTTAAAAAATATCAATATATGTTTTTACCCCAAAAGAATTCAAATCCTCCAAAAATTGAAAGAAATCACGACTGGCACTTGATTTCCGCCTAAAATTTCCCAACCTTTGCAATGGAATCATCAGAAAAACTCTCTCTCCTATTACAATGTCCATCTCCCCCGTTTTGACTTTCCCCCGTTGACTTAAAAATATTAAATTTTCGGTTTTACCAATTTTTTAGATCAATTTTTAACCAATTTTTTTTTCAGAGTAAAATATCATTGGAGAGATGAGGAAATTTTAGGCGGGAAATGAACACCGAAATTCATTTTAACGAATTTATTGGAGAATTATATTTTTATGGGCATTTTTTGGGGGTAAAAACTCATTTCCGTTTTTTTAATGAAAAAACGAGAAAACTGAAATATTGATGTTCTTGAGTAAAATATTATTGGAAAGCTGATGAGGAAGTTTTAGGCGAAAAATGATCGCCAAAATTAATTTTTTTTGAATTTATTTGAGAATTCTATTTTTTGGGATTTTTCGTAGGCTAAAAACTATTTTTTGTTGGAAATGGAAAAGGGGAAAAACTGAAATTGTTATATTTTTGGAAAATAATATTTTTTAGAAAAGCGGCGGTTTGTAGAAACAATTGGCATAAATTTGAAAAGAATCAAAATTATGTTTGCATTGGTGGTGAATTTTCTGGGATTCATTCTAGGAGCCGCCGCTTTTTCAAAAAATATCAAGATTTTCCTACCGCTGAAGGATGCCTAAAAACATTCAAATTCTCAAAAAATTACGTCTGGTATTCGTTTTCCGCCTAAAATTTCCTCAGTTTTCTAATGGAAGAACTGAGAAAAAAATTGAAAAGATGCTAAAATATGTCTGCATTGTTATTGAATTTTTGCAGATTTTTTCTACAAGTCAGTGCTCTTTCAAAAAATATCAAAATATTTTTTTACCCTCGAAGAATGCCCAAAGAAATTTTAATTTCCAAAAAAATGAAAGAAATTACGTTTGGCACTAGTCTTTCGCCTTTAATTCCCTCATCTTTTCGATGGAATCATCAGAAAAACTCTATCTCCCAGTACAATGTCCATTTTGCCCCACTTCCCCCTATTGATTCATAAATGAATTTTTATTTACCAATTATGTTTTTTGTAGAGTGAAATATCATTGGAAAGATGAGGAAATTTTAGGCAAAGAACAAGTGCCAAACGTAATTTTTTGGAATTTTTTGAGAATTCGAATGTTTTGGAGCATTTTTTGAGGGTAAAAAAATATTTTGATATTTTTGTGAAAAGCGATGGCTTATAAAAAATATCTCGAAAAATTCACCAATAATGCTAACATATTTTAGCATTTTTCCCCATTTTTACACATTTTTCCGACCAACCATCGCGTTTTTATCCCAAAAAAATGCCCGAAAAATAATATTCTCAAAAAAAAAATAGGAAAAATGAATTTTGGCGATGATTTCCTGCCTAAAATTCCCTCAACTTTCCAATAAGATTCTAATCGAAAAAAAAAAAAAAAATTGGTAGAATTAAAAAAAATGGGGATTTCTGAGTCAATAGGGGAAAGTGGGGGAGAATAAACATTGTAATGTGAGATAGAGTTTTTCTGATTATGCCATTGGAAAGCTGAGGAAATTCTAGGTGGAAAACTAGTGCCAGACTTGATTTCTTTCATATTTTTGGAAATTTAAAATTTTTTGGACATTTTTCAAAGGTGAAAAAATATTCGAATATTTTTTTAAAAAATGGCAGCTTGTAGGAAAAATCTGAAAAAATTCACCAACAATGCAAATATATTTTAGCATCTTTTTCAGATTTCTTCCACAACTTGCCGCTTTTTAAAAACTATCATTTTCCAAGAACATGAGTATTTTATTTTTCATAAATAAATGTTCTTTTCTTTTACCATTTTTTTTTGTAGAGTAAACCATAATTGGAAAGATAAGGAAATTTTAGGCGGAAAAAGAGCTCCAAAATTAATTTTTTTTTCAATTTTTCTGAGAATTCCATTTTTTTGGTTTTTTTGTGAGGTAAAAACTACTTTTCGTCAAAAATGAAAGAGGGAAAAAACTGAAATTTTTACTTTTCTGGAAATACATATTTCTGTAAGGAGCGGCAATTCTTAGAAAAAATTTGAAAAGATGCTAAAATATGTCTGCACTGTTGGTGAATTTTTCGAGATTTTTTTTAAAAGCCGCCGCTCCCTAAGAAAATGTCAAAACATTTTTTTGCCCTTAAAAAATGCTCTAAAACTTTCAAATTCTCAAGAAATTCAAAGAAATTACGTCTGGCACTTGTTCTTCGCCTAAAATTTCCTCAGCTTTCCAATGAAACCTGTAGGAAAACTCTATTTCCCATTACAATGTCCCTCACCAATTTTACCCGACTTTCCCCTATCAGCTGGAAAATATTCATTCGTTTTTTTCTACAATGTTTGTCTTAAAATTCAAATGAAAAAAAATGAAATGTTATGTTTTTCGAAAATGATATTTTTTAAAAAAGCGGCAATTTGTGGGAAAAATCTGGAAAAATTCGAAAAGATACTAAAATATATTTGCACTGTTGTTGAATTTTTCCAGCTTTCTTCTACAAGCCACCACTTTTTAAAAAAATATAAAAATATTTTTTTACCCTTCAAAAATGTCGAAAAAAATTTCAATTCTCAAAAAATTAAAAAAAAATACGCCTGGCACTCTTTTTTTGCTTAAAATTTCCTCAACTTCCTAATGAAATCATCACAGAAACTCGATCTCCGTTACAATGTCCGTTTTGCCCCACTCTCCTCTCTAAATTTTCGTACGGGAATATATCGCCACATTGTGAAAAAATTATTTTCATGAGCGGGGCCCCTACTGTAAGCGCTTTTCTTTACTTCTCTTTCCCCAGAAACAGATGGCACATGTTTCTTAGCAACGACCTTATCTTGGGATAATGTCTGCACGTGTCTTAAATTAATTTCAGAGTCGATAAGTAGAAAATGTAGGCTTTTTTTTTACCAAATAAGGGAACGCATGTTTCTTAATCATTCTAGAAATAGGAAACGGATTAATGCAAGTTTCTTCATTATTATATTTATCCTGAAACTTTATCAGTCATGTTTATTGTTCTGTATTTTCATGGAAAAAAATATTGTAAGTTTCTCCGGATTTTTTTTATGTTGAGAAAAAAGGAATTCAGTAATCAAAAGGTGGAATAGGATCAATCGACTTATCTTGGTGATGATTCTCAGTAGAATAGCTCAGAAAGTAAGCGTGATGAGGAAATTTTATGCGAATCTTTTTTTGTAGAGAATCTTGAAAGCTATAAAAAGAGATTGAGGCGAAATCGTTCTATCTCATTTAATTTCCGAAACATTATCAGAAACCTGAATAACGAGGAAATAAACTTATCTTATTTTACCTCTACGCTACTGAAATGATTAAATTGAATAATTCTGACACAAAATATAGAACAATAAAAATGATATTGCAAATTTCCATTACATATGAAGGGATGAATATAAATGCCAGCAGACACTGGGATTGAATAATAATACATTTCAAATGGCATAATAATACATCTTACGTGATATTAACAATTAATTAATCCATTTTAGAAGCGGAGACCTTCATAAATTTTTTGAAACGTAGAAGAAACATTTGTCGAGGAACTATTCTTAACGAGAGCATAACTGTGAAGTTTTGAGACGAATAAATCTTTATCCATCATCAGGTATTGGAGAATATCGCGGAAACTAAATGGGATATAGCGATTTTAACCGAATCCTTTTTTGCAGTTCTTGGAATTTTGGGCAAAAAATTGTTCAGGAAAAATCGCAATATTCCACTTGAATTCCGAGATATTTCAAACAAAGTGATGGATTGGAGTGAAGGATTTTCAGTCAGAAACATAAGATCGTCATAGAAACGCCAATCGGGCTTCACTCCTCTCATTTGATGCAAATTCTGAAGAACGTTGAATACCTGAGCCAATGATTTGAAAATGCTCAGCTCTGAAGAACGCTGCAGTCCTCATCTACGCAATGGAAATAAATCCTAATCGCTATTTGTTGTTGAGAATCATCACCAAGATAAGTCGATTGATCCTATTTCACCTTTTGATGGCTGAATTCCCTTTTTTTCAACATAAAAAAAAATCAGAGAAACTTACAATATTTTTTTCCATGAAAATACAGAACAATAAACATGACTGATAAAGTTTCAGGATAAATATAATAATGAAGAAACTTGAATTAATCCGTTTCCTATCTCTGGAATGATTAAGAAACATGCATTCCCTTATTTGGTAAAAAAAATCCCTACATTTTCTACTTATCGACTCTGAAATTAATTTAAGAAACATGCAGATTAAAAACATTATCCCAAGATAAGGTCGTTGCTAAGAAACATGTGTCATCTTTTTCTGAGGAGAGAGAAGTAAAGAAAAGCGCTTTATGTGGTTCCGATCCGACACTGCGCTGGAAGCTTTTCCACGGTACCGACCGTGCAGATTTTGAGGAGAAGCTTCAGCGTTGGCCACCAAACGTGAGGGCGTAAAATCGCCATCGGAGAAAATAGTATATTACATGCCTAGGGCAGTAATGTAAGAAATGTCTCAGAGCACATGTAATTGTTGGCCGAGGCGAAGCCGAGGTCAACAAACATGTGCTCTGAGGCTTTCTTACTTACTGCCCAAGGTGTGCATACTATTTTTCTGCACACTGGGACGGAAGTGAGCTTACGCCCGAGCGCAGCGAGGGCCGAAAGTCTCACTTTCATCCCAGTGTACAGAAAAAATTATTACTCCCGGGCCTTAACTTAACTCTCGGATTCTGCTAATCCTGGAATGACAAACCCAGCCTTAGATCTGATCAGATCTGAAATTCAGCACGCTCTGATCATATCTCATTAAGGGCGAGTTGCCGGGAGTAAAATTAGTGTTGACTCTGGTTTAGCTTAACATTGGTTCAGCTTAAACTGCGGTTAGCGTAACTCTGGATTAACAAGAACAATGGAGGAACAACAGTGATACCACCACTGATTGCAGCTGTCAATGGTGTTGCTCATAATCTCATCGCTGAAAGCTCACTGTTCACAGTGAGGTTCGAGTATTTTTGTTGTGGTACCACTGATTCCGCCATCTTTCTTTTCCAAACGAGAGTGACGCTAACTGTGGTTCACGTTAAACCAGAGCTGAGCTAACCCGCAGTTATAGCGCTAATTTTCCTCCCGGAAACTGGGCCTAAATCTGAGTTCCTCAGATCTGATCAGATCCAATTGGATCTGTACGAAATCCAAAATTAAAAATTTCAAATTTCTAGAGAAAAAGAAAAATCAATAAAAATCTGAATTCTCTACTAAACAAATGAATCAATATTGAAATTTTTTAAGAAAAAAAATCGAAGAAAAGGTCTTCAGCGAGATCGAACCCGGGACCAGTTCAGTTTAGTTTCAAACGCGAGTTTTATTATCAACAATCTATAAAATTGCACTACAAGTGTTAATCTAACTGTAATTAATGTACAAGTTACACTTGTAGGAAAACTGACTTACAAACTACAAAACCTTATGCATGATACTACATATGCTGCGCCCGGCAGTCTCAATAGTTTTCATTATTTTTCTATTTTTTTTATCCGTCTTTGTCTTTTTGGTTAGGAATTCTATGACTGTCGTACAGATGTTAAGATAAGAAAAAGATATTTTTCTTTTTTTTTTAATAATTACTCTGTGAAAGAAATTTAAAAAAAAACTAGAAATTGTTGAATGTCTGCTTTTTTCAGTTCCATCAAATTCTACTTCTTAAAGTTTTCATCCATCGTCTGATGCATCATAATGTGAATTGGACTGGATTTAATTAGATCTGATTAGATCTATTCATCTCAAATTTCTCAATTTAATCAAATCTAATCAGATCTGATCAGATCTAAACATTTTTTCTCAGGAGGCTGAATTTTCAATGAATTGAATCTACAGTCCATGATGGTAAATGTTTCAACATGGATATGATGTTTCCAGAATCTTTAGACGCAGCGAAATCTTATTTTGAAGAAAGGTAAGTCTGAAGTTTCTTAACCGATTGTTTCGATATTCGGTCTGCGCGCGGATCTGGCATGTCCAGCGAGTGAAGCAGCCGAGGAATTGACTATTATTTGAATGGGTGATCGCTTATTTTCTAAGCGGAAGGTATGCATGCAAGGGAGTGAGCGCAAATCGAAAAAGGTCATGAAAATTATAATTTTTTGGAATTCATAATGATTCCTGTATGAGAATGCGAATATTTAGAAACCGAAAAATGGTATACGAATATTTGAAAGTTTTAATAATTCATAATAGATTGAATTCAAATAATTAAATTCAATAATCAATTGGCTAAGCAGGTGCGGTGATTCGAATAGAATCTCATGAAATTTCAAAATTCTCAAAAATTCATTAAACTTCGGTGCGTTAGGGGCTAACACTGTTGTAGAATTTTCAAAAAATCGATTTTTTTTTTCATGCTTAACAAATTACTTTGGCCCTTCCAGAATACAGGAAAGAAAAGTTATCACCTGAAACCCATTATTTCACTAAAATTTTTAATTTTCCCCAAGGCATTTCTTCATATTCATAGCCTAAGTCAAAACTTCAATCGTGTTTTTTCTCTAAAAATGATTTTTCAAATTGGCACGCACCATAACTCCAATAATTTTTATCATTTTCATTTGAATTCCCCACAGCAACTTGACAACAATATTTCGAACAGAAATATGTGGGAGCTTTTCAGACAATTGATTTGCACATATTTTATTGATAAAAAATTGCCAGTTTTTTGGTTGAAATTTGAATTTTTTCATTCAAATGGTCACCAATCCCACAAAAAAATATTTTTGAAATCCCCTACGTATTTCGGTAGCTATGTATATCTAAACTGAAGCAGTTTTTTTCTTTTTCAATTGAATTTCGCACCAGTTGCACTGCGTGCCGCAGTGTTTTAAATTCGAAGGGCCTCGCAAGAATTGCTCTCGTGTCGTTTTTTAATATTTTCTGATGAATTTTCTTCTCTGAAGACTCTAATATATGCTCAATTACTCCCTTAAATATCATTATTTCGTTGCCAATTTTCCTAGTGCAAAAAAATAGCCATCTAGGGGTGAGCAATTGCTCGCTCGCTACGCTCACTCGCGAATAGAGGAGTGCGTAGTTGCTCGCTCGGTACGCTCGAGAAAACCTTTTTTTAAAAGCTATCTGCGTGAATGTATGTGTGTATGTACAGAGAGGATTGACGTTTATTCTCTTTGATGAGTGACAGTGAATACGGACCGCACATGTCATCGGATTTTTCCAGCATGGTTACACCGAGCAATCTGAAAATCTATCGGCACCCTCTCAGTGAAGTCGCGGTGAAATTGGTTGGAGGGTTCAAATAGTGAAAAAAACATTATGCCACGCGTATGAAGATGAAAATTAAATTTAAATTTCATGATTTGCAATCTTTATTATTTCACTGTTTATTCATTTTATTTTATACAAAAATTTCCATAAGAAAATATTAATAAAAAAAAAAAGAAAAAAGTTTAATTACAGTCTGTTAAGATGACTCTGAATGGCTCTAAGTCGTTGAATGAGTTCATTGGCATTTGGTTTACTGAATAATGTAGTCAAACATTTTGAGATAATATCTTGACACTTGATAATGACTTTTCTCTTCAAGAAATTATTTGTTATTTTTGTATTATTTATGAAATAATTGACAAGATTAGCAGTTGATTCAATTAAATGAAATTCATTACCTTCAGTTAGCCAAACTCTATTATTACCGCCAATTATTTTATCGTATAAATCTAATAGATCTTCAATTGTTAAACCAAGTTGTAGGAATGATGTTATGATATCATTATTATTTATCTGTAGTCTACAAGCACGTATTTCTAATTCTTTAATTAGATAATCAATTGGGAAACAGTGTGGTGTACCAGAATATTCTTGGCCAAGCATTTTTATTTTACTCATGACAATTGACATTTTATCCTCCGATGATGCCTGATTTTGTGCATTTTTCAATTCATTATCAATTATATTTGTCCAAATACCTTGAACAAGCATAGCATCTTGATGACCAGAGCAATGAATTATTGCTAATTTACATTCCCAAAGCTGTAATGGATCAGCATATTCTTCATACAATTGTGTTATATCGAGTAATGCAGAATTGAGCCGCAATTTAGCATCCCTGATCATCATGTTATCATACAATTGCTGCTGATTACATATTGTATCAAGTATTTGTTGTTGTATCCTTGCAACTTCAACTTTATCCTCAAGTTCGCGTAAAAATACACCGAGATATGGTGCATAACCAGCCTGATCACTTCTCATACAAACAACAGCTCTTGCTAAGTACTCAACACGCTGGGATAATGTTACTGTTGTGCCTGGTTTTGTTGCTAATGCATCGAGTATCTTTGCTGCCGCTGCATGATTCTTACTCCTTTCATAGAATTGCCATAGTAATTCTGGTGCATTAACACGTATCAAGTATGACTCCAGTGAGGGTGCTGCTAAGGCTACTAGTTCACCATGAAGCCCACGCTCTATCATCCACGTATAAATTGATGCATGAAGTATTTCACATGGACTGTGAAGAGCATCCTCAATGATTTCATGCAACTGAAATTGAAAAAAAAGAAGATAAATTTAGAACTTAAACTTTTGTTTTTGCGTTAATAAAAAAAAAAAAAAAATTTTTGATCGTCTGATAAATACAGATACAAAGTTATGAGAAAATCATAAGGCATTCATGATTTCATCCTAACTATGGTCTGTAGAATTTCAAAAGCATCGACAGTTATCTGATTACAATTATGGGAAATTAATAGTAAGCTCTTTTTGGAAAATGAATCTTCAATTGTCGAAACAGAACCGAAATTTGAAACAATGCTCTGTCCTGTTGTCATATTTCTGATCTATATGATATAGGAATGAATAAAAAATAGTTAACGTTAATTTCATGAGACAGAAAATCGTGACAAGTATCTTGAAATGGATGAGATAGCGGACATTTTTTGATAAAGTTTTTTGGAGTCTTCAATTATGAAATCTCTATCAATACTTACAATTTGTTTAGCTGGTGCAACAGCAGTCATTGATGTATTGTAGCTGGGTGGTCCAGGTTTGCTTGGTATTGTTGGTGTCAATGGATTCGATATACTCTGATTATAAAGATGCTCAAGCATAGCCGTAACCTCTTTATAAATCTCCAATCGTTTGAAATATGAAAAATTGCCTTCTTGATCCTCAGCTGGTTCATTATTTTTGTAATAATGTAGTGCGGCATTATTAGGATCAATTTTTTCAGCACAGCACAAGCATAATTCCAGAATACCACTGTAAAATTGTGATGCAACAAATTGTTGACATACAGCGGATAAATTTAGACGTGGTGCCACCATTTTACATAATTTCAATGCTGACTGTAAATGGGATTCTTTCTCATCAGGACTTGTACAGCTTTTAGCTTTCAATATAATTTCATTTGCCTTTGAACAAACAGCATCCTCGCTTTTGTACAAATTTGGACAGACTTCTCTCAGCCTTGAACTGACAACATCGACGGACGTGTTATCACCAAGATAACTGTCAATCAAATGGATTATTAGTAATGAACAAATTTCATGGCCCATCAATATTAAATCTCTGAATGTAGCAGTTGAAAATTGATTAACTTGGTCTTTTGATAATGAATTAACAATATTATGCAATTGATTTTCACACAATATTTTCCAAAGCCCCAATACCTCACAAGCATGTGTAATGAATACTTTCAATGCATCCAATGAATTTCTCTCCTCAACAATTGGTTCTTGATAATTAGTCATTGTCGTATCAAAACCATCATTAACGTTTCTATTCGCTAATTGCTTTGAAATATGTGTATTTTTATTTAAAAATGATCTGAGCGCCTGCAAATGTCCAAGTATCCAGCCGATTTGTACAGCTGTAACTGTACTGTGCACTTGTAATTTACCATTTACAGTTTCCTGTTTAATACATCTAATACTCCAAATTGGACGTAATATTCTGCCAACATACAAATAAAGACCACCATGCTTTGATGAAAATTGATTGATACTTGTTTCTGGTTTGTTAACACCAATTTGTTGATAAGATGATCGAAATAATGCCTGGCGTGAATCAAATGGTGTTACTCGTGGTGTTGATGTATAAACATTCAATCCACAATTTTGTGAAATTGTTTTTTGTCCACCGTATAGGAAAAAAGCTCGCGTTGCCCATTCTGATAGTTGTGCATTCTGTGATGATTCAAGTGTTGCTAGTATTAAGCATGTTGCACAAGCTTGTTCTGGTGATTGATTTTCGAAATAAGCACGTACTGATTCAGTGTCAGGACCACGTTGTTCCAATAATAATTGTCTCAATATATCAACTGGTCTAACTTGAATGAGAATAATAGCGCCTTGTGCCGTTAAAAATATGAATTTTCTCGGTGGTTCCATGTGCTGCCTAACTAACAATGGTGGCTCACCCTGATTAATTTGT
Source organism: Aleiodes alternator (assembly GCA_963921955.1). Taxonomy (NCBI): domain Eukaryota; kingdom Metazoa; phylum Arthropoda; class Insecta; order Hymenoptera; family Braconidae; genus Aleiodes; species Aleiodes alternator. The sequence goes on from OY998099.1 coordinate 13,799,714, forward strand.
TTATCAATTTGTATCGCTGATTCACCATTAATTTCAGCCATCGCCCATGCTGGACTATCAAGTGGTAATATACTTTGAGTCTCGGTTAAGTAATTTGTAAATGGATATGCATCATTATTCAAACACCAAGCTGTCTCTGTATCACCACCACAAACAATAATCAATGTCCCTTTACGATAATGTGCCATTTGGACTTTTCGTGGTCTCATAACTGGTGCATTAGCAGCATAACCAGGTGGTAATCTTACGTGAATTAATTGTAAACATTGTGGACGTGAGCCAGGATTTGTTACTGATGTGCATGTAAAATAAAATCTCGTACCAGTAGCAGCAATCGCGACTAAATTAAGATGTATCGATTCATTTTCAGTGATTGCTGATATGCTAACTAGTGGACGAAAATTATTACTGTCCAATGTTTTAACAACATGTACTGTATTCTGTACAAGCGATGATTGTGATATTGATGTTACTTTTGATGCACCATTATTATCAATATCCCATACAGTTATGGTACCTTTATCACCAAGTGTATAAAGGATGTTACGTGAATCATCAACTGAAATTTGGACAATAGCCTCTTCTTCAGTCAATGCAACGGTTATGAATGATGGCACTAAAAATGACAATGGCCCTTCCGAGTGATTAATTTTTTTACAACGTTTACCAAACCAACTGCTCTCAGCTTGATAATGTATTTCATACAATGAACCATTTCGGCCACCCAAAAAAATTCTTCCACTACTTGTATTAGCAATTGTTGTTATTGCAATACCATCCGTTGTTACAGTGAATATTGGTTCTGGTACTAATTGTATTTCACCCTGTTTGCCATCTGGCTTTTCTGCTATTGTTACACCGAGGACAGTTATTTCCACGGTTGTTGTTAGAATTAATAAGTATTTAACATAATTTTGAAAAATATCAGCTTTTGGTTTGACGAGACCAACACTTATGATTGTTTCATTGAGACCATCGAAATATGCTACATCAGATTCATCTTCATATGACCAAACGTAAATGTCACTATCAATTGTTAACCATGCTTTCGATATATCAGTGAATAAGCCCATCATGCAGTGACATTGCATGTGACCGAAATGCTCCATCACTTCTGATGGTAATGGTATTTTACTGTGCATCTTCATTTGATTTATACTTGTTAGGCTCAAATTTCCATTCAAATTTGGATAATCGTGATCGTCCAAGCCACTCACTGTTGGTCCACCTGAAACATTCATTGATGAGCGCTTTCATAATATTCAAAATATGATTTGCAAGCTACTTGCGGAAACGAAATGAATGAGTTTTATTTTGGGATCAATTTTTATTGGGGAGAGATACGGAAATTCACGCACAGTTTTTTTCATGGAAAATAAATTGGGGCTAAAATAAAAGTCATCATGAAAATTTTGCCCTTAGGTTTCGAGAAATGCAAAAAAGTGATGACAGAGTGAATCCGACCCGGTTAGTCCTACTCCACTATTGAATGTTTGGGGTTTATTTCAAAAATTGAGCGGGATATAGAAGCAACTTGTCAAGAGCTTTTCTGTGGTGAAAGACTGTAGTTGCGGAGAAGGTGAAACATAGAAATCATATGAAATCGATCGATGTTGGCAACCACTTCATCATAGAATCCTGAAAATCTTTCAGGGAGAGAATTTTACGTTACTCCAGAAATTTTTTAGAAAAAAATGCCTCCTGACAAACTTTACTAGATCAACTTATTAGCTAGGTAGGTGAATTGGCGAAATTTTTCGTTTTTTTTACCTTGTACGGAGTATCTCATGAGATTTATCAAAGAAGGGAAATTACTGTCAGCTATCATGTGTTTATCCACCATTTTACCAGCCATCTCGAGGGCATCGAGATGTATCTTCAATGGCTCCATTTTCTATCAAAACAATCAGCTCATTTATCATTTTTTGAAATAAAAAAAAAATATTTCTCATTGTTGTAAACAAAATCAGGTAAAATACTCACATTTTCTTTTTTCCTCAGGTAACGTATACTGCGGGGAAGTTTTTTAGGTTAAGTTATTTTTAATATACCTACACTGCCGAGGTGCGTTCCTCAAGTATTTACAACTGATCTACATATATAATGCGAGGTCTTTCTTGTTGATTACTAATAACATTAACTACAAAATGACTCAACTATCACAAGTGCACACAAATAATAACGTAAAATTTTGGCAAGTGCCGGTCATCCCACTCATCCAACTCCATGCGATGCCTCGCTGCCAGTAATTTTTGGCGCCATCGGACATGGTGCCATCTTTATCTCACCCGAAAGTTTAAATGATCCTCCAGTATGAAGGGTCATATTCTGCCACTCAAAGGATGATTGATTTTTTTTTTTCGGTGTATCCACAAACATATCTTGAAATCACGCAAAGAGAGATTTGTCAAATAATCATGCAGATTATCTTGTTTAAGTGAATATATCAAGTCCTCTTTATCATCGAGAATAAATAGACTCCAGAATACGTCTTGATGGATTTTTCTCGAACAAATAGTCCCGGAATTAATTAGAGAACAATTACATTATCATACTTGACACTATATCATACTTGAATCCATATATTTCTGGAAAATATTTTGGCGGTGTTCATGTGAGTTCAGGACCTGCTTTACCAGCTTGTACAGAACAGTTTCCTACTATTGTCGAGCTAGCCAAAGAGGTAACCTCCGAAGTGGACCCGAAGCTGAAATTTACATGCTATAGCATAGGAGCCGAATATACCCGAGGTTACTTCATTGGCCAGTACGACTCCACATTAAAAAGGAGAACAGTAAATACACCGGCAAATGCAACATCACTCGGCCTTATTTTCACCGCCTCTTCCAACTGTATTATTCCAAGTCTCAAAATAATCAATTATTTTGATGTATTACAATTCATTTGAAACAATACTCTGGGAACCACCAGCAAACTCTAAAAATTTGTGGGAAGGTTAAAATCTATTAGGAACTTTCCAAAAGTTTCAGAAGGATTGTAGGGATTGCCAAGAAGAGAGGAGTAATAGAGAAAGCCCAATTAGGGAAGATTAGGACAAAGGACACTTATGGTGCAAAAAAAATCATGGGAAATTCGATGAGATCTGCGGACACACACACACTTTCTAAAAATATGTTTAAAAAATTTTTTCTTAATGTTCCGAACAAGTATTGAAGAAATTAATTTTCTCATGAATTTGGCTCCTCCTTAATTTTTTTCCCGAGAACAGCACTATTTTTCTACAATTAATCGTTTGAAAGTAAAATTTTTTTTCCATATAAAGTAAGTCAAATTTCATTTCGATCTGAAACCCAGGTGGAAATATGCTTGACATATTTTGACAAAAAATGTCATAATGTAACGAAAAATGGCAAAATATGACAAATAATCAGGGTGATGATGAATTTTGACGTAATATTTCCTTTTTTGACATACTATGACAAAAAATGTCATTTTTTTTCTGACCAATAATGACCAAATATGTTAGATTTGGTCATCGATCGAATATGACATAAATCGTTAGAAATTGACATTTTTTGTTAAACATATGTCACAAAATGTCATTTTTTCTAGAAAATTTGAAACTGTTTTTTTGATATTTTATGACATATTTTGATGTGTCATAAATTGACAAATTCTGATAATTAATGACATTTTTTCGTGAAATATGTTATAAATTTTCAGACATTATTTGTCATATTTTTATGGGACATGAAGTGTAAAAATAGGACAAAATATGTCATAGGAAGTCATATTATAACAAATTTAAAAATGTCATAATTAGCTATATTATGATCAATTCGAACAAGTATTTTAGAGAATATGTGGATGTCATAATTTGACAAAAAATATCAAATTTTGTCATAAAATAAGAAAAAACGACAAATGATAGGAACAATTCCTTATTTTATATGAATTTAACATTTTTTGACATATCATCTCATATTTTGTCAATTTCTTATTTGACCGATTATGACCGACTATGTGAGATTTGCTCATTGATAAAAAATGACATAAATTGTTAGAAATTGACATTTTCTGTTAAACATATGTCAAAAAATGTCATTTGTTTGAAAAAATTTGGGACTGTCTTTTGATGTTTTATGACATATTTTGATTTGTCATAAATTGACAAATTCTGATAATCAATGACATTTTTTTATGAAATATGTTATAAATTTGCAGACATTATTTGTCATATTTTTAAGGGACATGAAGTGTAAGAATATGACAAAATATGTCATATTAAGACATATTATAACAAATTTAAATATTTCATAATTAGCCATATTATGATCAATTCGGACAAATATTTTAGAGAAAATGTGGATGTCATAATTTGACAAAAAATGTCATAATGTGACAAAAATCATAAAATATGACAATTGCAGAGAATAATGCCAAGTGTTGTCATTATATTTCATTTTTTGACATATCACAATAGGAAATTTCATTTGTTTTCTGACCAATAATAACCGATATGTCAGATTTTCTCATCGACCAAGAATTAAATTAATTGTAAATTTAACATTTTTTGTCGAAAATATGTCAAACAATGACATTTGTTCGAAAAAATTTATGACTGCTCCTTGACATTTCTTGACATGTTCTGATTTGTCATCAAATGTGAAAAATATCTTCGTGAAAAATATCATACCCTTTCGAACATAATCTGTCATAATTTTCGTAGTCATAAAATGGGGAAATATGACAAAATATGTCACAATTTTTCAGAAAATGAGTGAAACTGGTAGTTCCGAAGGCGCCGCTAGAGTGCGCATTGTAGAAAACTAGTCCCTAAGCCCGCTATCGTTTGAGAAGTCATAAATTCAAACGGGCGAGGCAGTTTTCTTCGTGAATCTGGTCGGGCAAAGATAATGCTCAACAAGATTACCGCATTTTTTATATTATCCGTATGGGTCGTTCCCATACGGCATAAAAGAATAGTACCCGTTTGTGTTAGCTTTCCTACTTGTGTCATGCAATGCCATGTCCAATCCCTCATTCTTCATCAAGGTGTACGACATATTATGACATGACATCTTATAGTACATTTGGATAATTCAAGGAATGACACAAATGCCGAAGGAACATGTCGAAATTTGTCCGATAATGACAGTTTATGAGCTATTATGTCAAATTCTGACATAAGTTCTCTCTAAGATTCAGTTAAAATTTGTCATATAATAATTTTGACAGAATTTGACATTTTTCGTTAAAAAATGAGAATTTATGATTAATTATGTTAAATTCTGGCATAATTTTTCTGTTAAGCTTGGTCAAAATATGTCATATGATAATTCGGACAGAATTTGACATTTTCTGACTGAAAATGACAAATTCAATAGACACTTTTAGAAATATTATGTCATTACATGTTAAAAAGTCACATATCATGACACAATTTGCCATTTTCTGTCTTATTTTCACATTTTTTGGACGTTTTTGTCAGAATATGTCAAATGGCTCAGAGTTGTCTGCCACACAATACAATCAAAATATGACATATTCTGTCATAATTTGTCAAATTATGACAGAAATTTTTCTGAGAAAATTTGACAAAATATGACATACTGTTCCAATTGATACTCAAAAATCATCATATTTTAACAAAAACAGTCAAATTATGACATTTTATGGTAGATTCTGTGAAAATAGGTCAAATTATGACGGATTTTTTCTCAAAATTTGTCAAATTTAATCAGAATTTGACATTTTTTGTCAAAATATGTCAAGCATATTTCCACCTGGGAAAGTGGAAGAAATATGAAAACTGCTTGAAATATGCTATTCGATTTTGTAATTTGATGGTAAAATCGTCAACGTAGTTCTGGAAAGTGTTCTCTTTGTGAATAAAATGATTCTCCTTATAATGTCGTTCGTAAAAATTCCACTCGGAATTCTTCCGCTAATCGTATTGGCAGAATTTTCAATTCCACAATAGTAGTAGATTTTCTTCATATGACGCATAGGAAATGGCCCATTTAATGGGGAATAAACGGTTCTCTATTGAATGAGCCCACTTTACTCCCATCTAAAAATGAGAAGAAGGACAAAAACCGTTCGAAACATAAATCCCAATTTGCTCCTTTCGAAGGTCAATCATAGCTTTGAAAAATGTTGCGTTCGTGAATGAGCGGAAAATGAGAGCTGCAGAAAAAGGTGATAGCACAATCCATTCATCCTCTTATAGATTGTGCAGTATGTGCAAAAAAACTGATGAAAAGACAAATTGACGTATTTTTTATCATTTTAAACGAAGGAAAACTTCGCGCCACCGCATATTAACCAATAAACAGCTTCAACCAATAACAGCAGTATGTTAAATAGTGGGGAGTGCCTATTGGTGAAATCGTTGGAGAATATAAAAATTTGTTTCAGTGTCTCACGAATTACGATTGAGGTTAGCCCAGTTTATTTGTCAATTGTTGGGATGAATGAAAAAATGGAAATAATTAAATCGTCATTAAATTTGTCCACTTTTTATTAACCAATACAATTGTGAAATCACCTAAAAAATTTTAATGTGTAATTATTATGCTTTAATATTTCGTGATAAGTGAAGAATGAAAAGTGATATTGTATTTTAAATGTTTGGAATTATAAAATTCAATTATTGTGTCAGTTTTATTGTCTTTAATGTAAAATGTTACCAACAGCAATTGAATATTTAACAAGAAATCATTTACTAAAGAATAGGTGAAAAATGGAAGAAGATGCTGATCTTAGGGAACAATTATTTCATAATACTGTCAGAGAGAATATTGTGAGTAACTTCAATTATTTTTATTTATTTGATTCTGAATTTTTTTTACAGGTTTCGTTGTTCATATTACAACGACAGATTTTTTTTTTTTTGTTGCGTCGTATTTAGCAAAAGTTTATTCACCATTGCAGAACATTGAACCCAATGACTATCGGTAACTTGGGAATGCAGTGCTGCTTTTTTCATGAAACATAAGTGAACAAATGAAATGTCTTCCTTTGAATAGAAATTCCTCTGATAAAGATAGTACTAATGGTTTAGATGCTCGGATATTTATAGACGTCAAGAATTCACCCATCACATGGTATACCGTTATGCGATTGGCCTTGACTCATTATCATTGACCTCAACAAAATCTTGCAGTTTCTTTTGCATTTTTTTTCCATATTTGAGAGGGCTTTCAAATTCCCCGTTCGTTGTATAACTGAAGTTTGATGGACAATAGGTCTATCACTGTTAGGCAAGAACTTGGGGAGCTTGTGAACAGATATAATTAAATAGTCACTGCCCCTCTTATACGTACGGTAAAACTTATTCTATGAGCCCCTATGTGAGATCAACGTACTCCAAAAAATTCAGTGATAAAGTGGAGAGAAAAACGAGATACATCAAGGTAAATTGTGATTAATTTTTTAGAAATAAATTTGTATATTTATCGTTTCTTGCTGATCTACTTCTCTCTTTTTCTCTCATCCTCACTGGCTATATCCCCTATAAAGGATAAGTGCCACACGATGTACTTCTCCCCTACGGAAAATGCAATTACAAAAAAAATTTATCTCGCTTAGAGCCTGAGATTTTGGAAAAAATTCATTCGAAAAGTTATCTGTTTGACTTTTTGCATTTCACTTCTGAATTTCAATCGAAATTGGACAATTTCAAAAATTAACACAAAATCATAGCTAATGATGATATCATTGGCTATGATTTTGTGTTAATTAAATGCAAAGAAAACTGAAGAAAATGAGATAAGGTTCACTCTTTACTGACAATCACAAACAGGAAAATGTGTTCTTCCGTAAATTCATTTTGTAAGAAGAATAATCTGACCTTGAATGCATCTCGTTAATGTAATGTGTCGATGAATTACATTAACTGGAATTTTCAAATGATCATTTGTAAACCCGACTACCATTCTGATTTTAAATATTTTGCCACTACCATTGGCCAAAAGCTTCTGAATTATTTCTTCCTCCAAATAAAACTGAGAACAAATCCGATACGATCCTATGATAAAACTGTAGATTCACAAAATGGAATTTCATTCTTTAAACGATTCGCATGCTTCTTTCCATTTTCAGATCAAATTAAAAATGAGCTTATTCCCTAAGAGGAGTTAGTTACGTTCTAATGATAAAACATTTCCTTGGAAATTTTACAAATTTCTCGAAATTCTCCGGTTGTGCTTATTATGAAGAGTCTTTTGAGCCGAACTCTCATGTAATCGATTGAATAGTTCTGGAAATATAATTTCTTATTCATGAAATAGTCTTACGGTAATATCTCAAAATCTACTAAACAAATTTCATTCAAAATATAATAGGAAACTTTACATTCATGAGACATTCAAATCCACAATATTTGAACTTTTCAAATTAAAATATTCATTAAGTTATGGTTCAACAAAATTGAAACTGCAAATAACTAGCATTGATAATGAAAATTGTGAGCGTAATTGAGCTGAATTTCATCGCTCAAACTACGCAATGTGTACTTCAATTTTCATTCACATCAGTTTTTCTACTCAGTAATTCTTTAATAACATAATTGAGAAAATTCCATCTCGAAGGGTTTGGTAGAGTGCCTATTTCATTCCTTTTATTCTTTTTTCTATTGTTTAGTATCACTGCAAGATCGAGTATGGCGTTAGATTTATTTGTGTTGTAAGACATCATTTTATTTCGTGAAAATAGCATTACCTGGGTCACAGTATTGTTCCGAAAAATGAAAAACTGCAATGAAGTAAATACCTCCTTGAATCCTCGCGAAAGAACAATGTTCTTTGTTTGTCTATTGAAATTTACAGATATTGTACGATCAAATTTAATTATAGGGGAGAGTGGGGCAAAAGGGACCCTCATAGTAACATGATTAAGGAATTTTTTTCGGAATGAAGGACTTGACGAAAAAATCTGAAAAAAATTGAGAAAATCCCCCAACATATCTATATTGTTTGTAAATTTTTTCAGATTTTTTAAAGCAGCCGATGCTTCTCAAAAAAATCTGGAGTCATCTCATCTTCTAGGTCCATTTTGCCCCACTCTCCCCTAATATTATCGTCTCAAAAATGGTGCACGAAGGTTTAGATCTTTGCTATATCATACATAACATGATGGATCTCTCAAGTAGAAATAAGTAGAAAGTATCCATGTGAGCATCAACATATTATGATATCTTCCTGTGCAATGAAAAAAGAAATGGCTATTTTTCCATCGTCGACATACTTTCGTGATCAACTTATTCGAGGTTATACTGGTTTACTACTTGGGAAATTCTAATCATGATGTGCAATTAAATAATCGTTTCTGGTACACTTTTACATACAAAAAAAATATTGCATCATTTTGGCCATGAAGTTCCAGTTGCTGTCTGATTTAAATTTCTAATAATAATTTTTCACTCGTAGATACATATCACATTGTTCTACATTACATTGGTAACATCCATGACTAATTAAGGAGGAACATCAGCTTTTGACCTAAAACAAAGAACGCTTAGGTTTTTATGAAACTTCGAGAACAAGTTCATTAAGTAATCCAGAATATACCATAATTTTTCCGGATTTTTCCACCACCGAATAATAAACGAGAATAATTATCAAAGTTGGAATTTATGTATAGGACGATATGGATACCAACATGGTCGTAAGGGGGGAATTTTACTAAATTACCTCGCTGCCTATATCGTCCTATACAGAAGTTCCAACTTTGATAATTATTTTCGTTTATTATTCGGTGGTGGAAAAATCCGAAAAAATTATGGTATATTCTGGATTACTTAATGAACTTGTCCTCGAAGTTTCATAAAAACCTAAGTGTTTTTTGTTTTAGGTCGAAAGCTGATGTTCTTCCTTAATATCTGTTATTATTTTCAATTACCACATCTGAGTTTTCGAAAAGAATCAAGTGTAGTGAGTCATTGAAATTCTCAAGATTTATTAGACTTGAGGGAATTTATACAAAAAACTTCTTTGAAGATTTAGGATTCAATGAATTACAAAAGAAGCTTCTTGATTGATTCTTCTAAACTTGATCCATCCCAGAGAGATATTCGCGGAAACAATACCAACTTTTGAGGGGTTTGGGGAGTTATCTCCAAAATTAGGAATCATTTTGAAAATCATACAAGACGTTCCTAATGTCATCATTATTATATAGTATTTTTTTCAAAATTTTCATGTATTTTGTTTCAGACTAATTAACAGTCAAAATTGCATTTTATACATGGGCTCTTATGCATCAAACCTGGCTTAGCACCGATCTGCGCTATCAAATCAGGTGGTAACAAAGGTCTCCGGCTATGACAGATTTTATGCATAAGAGCCCATGTATAAGATGCAATTTTGACTGTTAATTAGTCTGAAACAAAATACATGAAAATTTTGAAAAAAAAAATACTACATAATAATGATGACATGAGGAACGTCCTGCATGATTCTCAAAATAATTCCATATTTTGGAGATAACTTCCCAAACTCCTTAAGGCAGCAGTTTGAAACTACTTGATTAGAAGATTATTTTCATTTCAAAACATCTCGAAATGTGAGGGGTCACATAAGCCATGTGAGCGCTAGAAATCGTATAGATTTCGAAAATTATTATTTAGATTATAGGGTCAAAAGCAAAATGGATTTTTGAATTCAGGTTGTTTATTTATCTTCTAACAATAAGATTTTTTTAATCGAAATTGTTTACGGCTATGAACCCATGTAGGAAACCGAAATTGGCCGCAATTCGGGGCGATGTCGAATTGCCGAGTTTCGATATAGGGGAACTATATTGGTGCGAATTTCGAGCCAATAATGGCATGTCACAGCGGGCCGAAGTCGAAAACTAAATAGGGCGTACATCGCATCCGATTTCGACCCGATATAGGGTTTTGAGTTCGGCCCTACATCGGGCTAAATTTTATGTGACGAATTTCGACTTAGCGCTACGATATACGCCCAACATCGAGTCCGATATCGAACTCGACAGACGCTCAATAATATAAAAACAAATTTTAAACATAAAATAAAAGGAAAATTATCATTTTTTTTTTCTAAGATTTCGTAATTTTATATTTTTATCATTTATATTTCAATGTTAATCATTTCAAAGTCATTTTTATCATTACAAATTTTAGTTCCCACAGGCGGTTTTGAACCCTCGATCGTCGGATGATGAAACTTGCGCGCTGCCGACTGGACCATCACTCTATTCGACTTTGACAGAATCGTACTGTCTATATGAATCTAAAAATCATTTGATCTAAATTCATATCGATATTTATATTGTTTATATGGCTATCTTTATTAAGAGGAATATAATAAAAATGAAGTAAGAACCGAGGAACAAAACTACATATTTCTCGTAATGGAATATTCATTTTTTTACAGAAAATTCCCCTATTTTTGAAAATTAAAGTTTTATTTCAGTATTATTTTTTCCTCTATTGATGATCGAATCACTTGATGGCAGAAAGAGAAGATTTTTTTCTTGATCAATTTTTATATCTATTCTATTTTACATTTATTTATTATTTTTATATTTTTTTAAATTTAGTTCACGAGTTAATCATTAGCAAGAAGAATAATTGAAGGAAAATCAACTATGGCGTGATTTTTCAATCGTTATGTTGGAAAATAAAAAAATATGACAATTAATCAAAAAGAAAAATTATCAACTTATTGTTGGAAATATTTTCGTCAGAAGTAGAGCAGCCGAACTTCGGTTACGCGAATTACGTGCCATTTCGGATAGATATAGGTTCCCCGATATTCGGCTACTCGATATAGAACCGAGTTACGATCTAACTCACCATCCCAATATACAGGGCTCGACGTTGGGAAGAATATCGGGCTTATTAGCGGAACCAATATTGACGCCCCGATATTGTTTCGTACTTTGGCCTTTGATCGACAGCCCAAAATCGTATAAAATAATATAGCCCGAACATTGGCCACCCTGTGGATGTCGGGAAACCCTACATGGGAATGGATGACTGATGAAAATCAGTCATCCACCGGCCTTTTTGTTGGCATAATAACTCCGTCAATTTTTGACATTTTCTTTACTTTTTTCTTCTTCCAATCTTTATAGTCAATGCCCTATAGCCTGACGGAGGATTTTTTCCTCTTCTTCGAAAATAAAAGAATTACAGCATTTTGGAATATAGTATGCAAATTCGACCAAAAAAAGGAGTGGTTCACAATTCGTAAAAAAGACGCTAATTCAAGAATTGAAAACCTCTCGGTCATACTATAAAAAAAATAATTATAAAGATTAAATAAGAAGTTAAAAAATATCAAAAATTGACCGAGTTATATGCTGACCCGAAGGCATTATGATTTTCATCGTTCATTCATTAATGGCTGTCGAAAATAAAGTTAATATTGAAAAAAAAAAACAAATTCCCTATAATTGAAAAGTCAGTAAACCATATGAATAAAAATTCACTTTTTCCTTTACCCTGTAACCTGGATAATGATTTTTCAAAGTTATGCAATTTTTAGCGCTTACAGGGGTATGTATCCCCTTAAGAGTGATAGAGCATGTTTATGTTGACATTTTTATAACTCGTGGTGACTGCTATATATACGAACACATACACACAACAAGGAGCACAATACATATCGCTAAAGCTAGCAGCTAGTTTAGCCGCTCAATCAAGATACCAGCATTCAAAGATTGAGTGAACTGAGCACCATGAGTGTTTTGCCCTAACTAGAAATGGCCGTAATTTTTTTTTGAAAATGACTTTTTTTAGCTATTCTAATAGCAAATCCAAAAATGAACGGTATCGAAACGTGAGTGAAATAACGTATATATGTGGGCGATTCCACCAATTCTCGAATAGAATTTCGGCTCCAAATTTTGGGGGGCGACTCTTCAATCCTCATCGATTAAAACCATTAAAATGAAGAAAGTCCTAAATTCTAAACTATTTTGCCCCACTATCGAAGCAGAAATCAATGAATTTTGATTTTTGCATCAAAATTCTCTCTTAAGAATGAAGTGAGTAGCTAAATGAAAAAATCAAATACAAAATATAGATTTTCATCGCAAATTTTCTGAATTTTCTGAAAAAAATATCCTTTTCCGTCTTTGTCCTTGTTTTCGAGGTAAAAATGCTATTTGAAAACTTCAAATACTTGTTTCGAATCGTTCCCCAAATTTTTTTTCAATTTTTTTATTTTTTTCTGAAAATTCGGAAAATTTGCTAGGAACTACATGATTTTTAGCCCCTGCTCTTGAAAACTCCGGTGACTGTAATTAAAAATTTGAAATTTAATACTTATTAAGAACTAAGAATAAATTCAAGTTGAAAAGATGGATGTTGCAAAAGACATATGTATATTGATTACATTTCATAATTCTAAATGGAAAACATCAGTTGTTTAAATGTGATCAATATCCATATGTTTTTTGCAACATTCATCTTTTCAACTTGCATTTATTGTTAGTACTCAATGAGTATTAAATTTCAAATTTTTAATTACAGTTGCCGGGGTTTTCAAGAGCAGGGGCCGAAAATCATATAGTTCCTAGCAAATTTTCCAAATTTTCAGAAAAAAATAAGAAAATTGAGAAAAAAATTGGGGAACGATTCGAAACAAGCATTTGAAGTTTTCAAAGAGCATTTTCACCTCGAAAACAAGGACGAAGACAAAAAAGGATATTTTTTTCAGAAAATTCAGAAAATTTGCGACGGAAATCTATATTTTGTATTTTTTTTTTCATTTAGCTACTCACGTCATTCTTAAGAGAAAATTTTGATGCAAAAATCAAAATTCATCGATTTCTGCTTCGATAATGGGGCAAAATGGTTTAGAATTTAGGATTTTCTTCATTTTAATGGTTTTAATCGATGAGGACCGAAAAGTCGCCTCCCAAAATTTGGAGCCGAAATTCTATTCGAGAATTGGTGGAATCGACCATGTATATATGTCTCGTATATATTCCAAAAGAACGGTTAGGGAATAATTTTTTACATTTGCTTAATTTTTTTAATTCCGAGTGTTCTTATTTTTCCCGAATATCGAAAATATCCCCACCTCTTAGCGTAGAAACAAATACCAAATCATAGGTGACATGATTTTTCATCAATTCTGTGCTTATGATTACAATTTTTGCCTTCCTAAAGTTGATTTTTATGATGGGGCTGTCAATTCCTATTTTATTCAAACAGTCACTTTGATAATATGAAAATAAGTCTTGATCAGATTCATATAAAGTTTTATTCATTGTCTTTATACAATAAGATTGGTGTGTTGAATAGATATTTCGCTCTGATTTCCTCTGTAAAATTGGTGCTTTTTTTCTCCGTGTGCTATGCATGGTTAAACTCATCAGGCACTCCCCTACAGTTTGGGTGCGACACCAGTAATGTTGCTCTGTTTCCTCTATTTATTATCATTATACTCGAGAACTACTGATCTCTCACGAGAAATTAATTGGAGATGGATGATTAAGTACTAACAATATTTATGAACAACAGCGTCAATTCATAGAATAAATAATTCAAATGATGAGATCGAAAATCCAACTATAGCTATAGTGCGTCGTTTCAAGTATCTATTACAAGTTTCCGTTTGCGCTCTTGAGAAGCTGAGTGAGAATTGATGTGGTGGCATTGGAGCGATTGATATGATTGGCGAGCTTCTCAATTACTGTTGCAGATTGCTGTTGTGCTGTGGGAGTCTCCCTAGAACGTTCCAGCTCTGGACGAATCAAACGCGTTTCTATGATACGTGGGACTATGGGTCATTTAGCAGCATTTTTATAAAGCTAGAGGTCACGTACAATATTTCAACGCGACGCTATCGAATTCCAGATGGAAGTCCGATCTTCACAATGGCAAGGTCCAATTTACAAATGCTTAGCCATGTCTCTTATATGAAGGAAAAGAAATAATGAAATGAATATAAAATGTAAAAATAGCGCTGCAGTCGCTCAGTAAGCCGACCGAGAGGGGTTTCCTTCATGTTGTTGGTGCAAGTACAGCTGACCTTCAGTTTCTTGAATCTACGGACAATGAACACTTTGAGATTGACTGATTATACTTGGAGCGATTTCTACTGAGATATTCGTTTGGGGAAGAATTCAAATTTCTTCAAGGGCTCTTGTTAGATCTATGAAAAATCCATGAAAAACTACTGGACCAGTCCGGTAATCGTGGGACATAGAGGCGTGTGGGTGAAAAAGTCATCCTATAGAAATGGAAAAGTGAAAAACTTCTCATAATATGTACCGAATAAGTGAGTGCATTATACTGAATTGGTCGGTAATTTTTCTATAACTGTGCCTTCATTCATAAAATTTTTTCTTGTAGCCCACAAAGTTTATTGTAAAAAACCAATAAATTATGGAACTAGGATGTTTATTTTCTCGTCCTCGGATTATTTTTTACCGAACTGAGTCGTAATTTCTATCGCACCCGTCTGTTAATCAATTGAGTTTGGGTATTTTCGGAATCGATACGTGGATCGCAAGGACTTGTGGGAAATTTATAAGAATCGCCATATTGAATCTGTCATCGTGATAGCAATGGACCACAGTTCTATAAAGTCAAATTTTCAATTGTATTAAACAGCAAAATTATTATTATTGCGAAAAAGTTTGATTCTCTTAAACTAGATCAGCACACAGGATATTATGAAATTTATGATATTGTTGCGAATAAGACACAAGAAACACAATTATTAATTGAAATGACAATATATTTTCGGGGCGATACAGATGTGTTAATCTTGACGTTTCCCAAAAGAATGAATCTTCTCCTTATTGATTATAGAAGACGATCGTTGCTGGGTTCTCTTTCGTTGATCTTCCTTCGTTTCCCGTGGAACACGGGATTTGAAGGGGGGATACGCAACAATATATATAATTATTCTTGGGAATTTTTTAGAGGACTCCAAACTTCTCTCGACCATTCTCGTATGCATCAGAAAAATTAAGTCCTCTGCATTCCAATCGATCACTAATCTTCTGCGCAATATTAAATACATTTGACCAATGCGAGTACATAATGCACTTGGATAGTCGAACTCAAAGTATACAAGTAACATTCAGTCATCTTCGTATGCATCAGAAAGATTAAGTGCTCCCTATTTCAGTCAATTGCAAATTTTCTGCGCCACTATGAATACGTTTCAATTATGCAAGTACACAATGCACTTAAAGAATTCAGCTCATAGTGTACAAGTGACCTCCAGTCGTCTTCATATGCATCAGAAAAATTAAGTGTTCTTCATTCCAGTCGATTAGGAATTTTCTGCGTAATATTAGATACACTTAACCAATGCGAGTATAGAGTGCACGTAAATAGTCGAAATCAGAGTATGCAAGTGACCTTCACTTATCTACATATGGCTCCAGGAAAATTAAGTGCTTCCTCTTTCAGTCCGTTGTGAATACTCTGCGCCAGTTTGTATAGGTTCTTATGATGCAAGGATGGAAAGCACTTGAATAGTCGAAGTCGAAGTATACAAGTGACCTCCAATCATCTTCGTATGCATCAGAAAGATTAAGTGCTGCCTATTCCAGTCAGTTGCGAATTTCCTGCCCCGCTTCAGACACGTTTCAATGATGCAAGTACGCAATGCACTCAAGATACATTCTATCAATGCGAATACGTAATGCCGTCGAATAGTCGAACTCAATGCATACGAGTGACTTTCAGTCGGCTTCGCATGTATCAGAAAAATTAAGTGCTTCCTATTTCAGTCAGATGAAATATGCCACTTTATAAATGATTCTACAAGAGAGAATCGATCAATGCAGCCCTTAATATGGAAATAAGGACAATTAAACGAATATCAACCCAGGCAGCTCTAAAGAATCACACCATTTTCATGTACACTCTGACTGTTCTTGAGATATGTGTTAAAAATTGTGGTAGACGTTTTCACAGCCTTGTGTGTTAGAGAGGGAATTTGTTGGGGATTTAGTGAAATTGATTGGACAAAAGAATGAACCACCGATTGCACTGCAGGAGGAAGTATCGAGTTCGAAACAAACATGCCACTATATGAGAAACTTATTATTAATTATGATAGACGTGAACCAAATGTTCTTTCGCTCCAGATTAGAATGCGAAGTTGCCGCATATGAGAAAAAGTCAGAAAAAATTTCGCAAAAATTTTATAAAAGTTTTATGAAAATTTCCTGAAAATTCTGAAAAAATCTCAAATAGTAGAAAAAAAAAAGTTTTTTTTTTAGGGATAGAAATCTATCCCTACTTCCATTCCTCCTCCACTCCATCTCCACTGCCAATGAAATCACTTCTAATTGGCCAATTGTAATAATTGATTATTCAAAATTAGCTAAATGCAGAATTTTTTCACTATTTCTCCCAGATTGGAGTTTGAGTCTAGAGGCACCAAAAGGTTTTTTTTATCAATTCAGGAACACCCTGTACATTCTGCAGCTTATTAAGAACTCGTATGCAAAATTTCAGATTGATTAGGAGCGTAGATGAGACGCAGTAATTTCTATGAAAATGACATTCAACACGTGCTTTATGGCAATTCAGAAAAAAGCAGAGAGACGGAAGAAAAATACAGCCATGACTTGAAACTTTGTACAATTTTGACTTTGGAATGGATGAATACACTGAGAAGTAGAATCGATTAGGAGCTTAGATCTACCAAAATTAATAAATAATCACTTAAAAACCATGACAGCGTCGTGAGTTTATAAAGCGTGGGGGTAGCACGGCAATCACGAATACCCATCTGTTCGACTAATGGGCTTCATTCGCAGGAGCAGTCCCGTGTGGAGTGTTGTCGCTTTCTTCTACTCATAATCACGATATTCTAGTTATACTAAAAATACCATTAATCTATCGCTTATGACGTGCAGGTTGAAGCTAATGAATGAGGAAGATATTGTGATACTCATTTGATTTTAGAGCCCTTCGAATATTGCCTAATGATTCAATTGAAAAAAAATTGTGTTCAGGGATTGCAATCCTGCACAAATAAAATAAATCCCCCTGCGTCTCACCTCCTACATGCCCACCTCGCCCTAACATCCTTGAATATCCTCGAGCTGAAAATTAATGACATTACTCATATTTCTGTTTCAGATATTTCTTCTATTATTCCTCATGCTGTACACCTCAAGCTATGCTTTTATAGCACGATTTCGACGAAGAGATAGAGAAGACTATTTCGCTGTAGATGAGGATGAAGTTACAGTTTATAGGATAAGTCTATGGCTATGTACTGTTGCATTAGCTGTTTCAGTCGGTGCAACATTATTATTGCCAATTTCTATAGCAAGTAATGAAGTTCTGATACTTTATCCCAACAGTTATTATGTCAAATGGCTCAACAGTTCTCTCATACAAGGTAAATTACATTATGTTCTTCTATTTAAAAAGTTTGGGACATCTGCTCAGTACGAAGTGGTGATAGTTTCTTAATCTAAAAATATCACGAGTTTGAGCCTGACCACGTAGCTATTGATGAACCGTGAAACATACCGATTTACCACTGATGATCTTGCCGAGATGAACAGATATCTGGGGTTCGCCACACCTTGCAGATGATTTCCCTTGCCTCTGGAAGCAAATGCCATTCTAGAATCGCCATTCTGGAATGCGATCCTGTTGTCCCTTCCTGGAAGGTATGCGGCCAAAATAATTCTAGTTATACTGAAATTACCATTAATGTATCACTTATGACATGCAGGTTGAAGCTAATGAATGAGGGAGATATTGTGATACTCATTTGATTTGAGAGCCCTTCGAATATAGCCTAATGATTCAATTAAAAAAAAAATTGTGTTCAGGGATTGCAATCCTGCACAAATAAAATAAATCCCCCTGCGTCTCACCTCCTAGGTTGTTCACCTCCGCCTTAGTTGTCCCAGCAAGCATTGAATCTGTTTCAGCGAGCAGATTTCTCTCGATTCGATCTCTGTTATGAGTTTCATGATTTTGTTGGCCTTATTGACCGGTAGATCCATAACGTCATTTAGAATGTTCTAGATGAGATCCAAGAACTCTATTCTTCGGCACGGTTCCAGAATGTACTTCGACCTATTTACCTGCCATCCTTAGAACTCCAGGAGTTCCACTGCCAGGGTCGACTGGGATCTTAATCTGGTTCTGGATTGAGAGACCAGTAAGAAGTCATCGGGATAGACGACGACATCACACCTTGCGCACGGTGGATTTCCGCAATCCAATTCGTTACAGTTGCGAAGGTGCGATGGCAGATAAGAGGCCAAAGAACAGACCCGTCATCTGAAGCAATTCTTCTTTGTACAATAGACGGAGAAGAGGTCGATGTAACTTCACCACTGGAATGCGGAATCAAGCCTGTGAGTTGTCGATTCTTGTCATCCAGTCTCCCTGTTGCAGGAAATCTGGAATCTTGTGGTGCAAGATCAGTCGGAGTTTTCTCACCTGTACGTGTCTGTTGAGACCCGGTAGGTTGAATATCGGGCGTATCAGGATCCTTTGATCTTTCAACAACTCCATTTGTCACGTCATCTCCGGAGATACCTTTGTAGTGAATCTGAGGGCTTCCCAATTGGCTATTAGTGTGGTTTCTGCCTTCACAGAAATTCGAAACCCAACGATTATCTTTTGAATATTCAAAGGACCACCCATTTGCTTCCACCTCTCCCTGAAGCCGGCCGGTTGGCCTCTCATAAACCCCAGAGATGCTTAATAGTGATTTCTTTCCGCCCCCACGAGAGAGCTGTTCTTTAGTCCTAGTCTTCTTTAGTTCTCGCATGATATAAGTTCTTGGCTTACTCTGAGGGTGTCGTGAGTTCTGGGAATTTCTACTTGATTGTCCTGCTCTAGCCACGTGTAGATGATTTGTCTGTGTGTTAGATATTAAGAGAAATCACACTGGACAAGATCCAGAAGATCATGAAGTTCCAGATGATGTGTGAGCCGATTGAGGGTGATATGTTCCAAGACCTCACTGAGAGAGGGCAGCAAGGTAATGGGTTAACGCTGACTCTCTAAAACCCGTTAAGTAATCCTGTTTACGCGCACAATCCAAGACTGCTTCCAGATCGAAGAAAACGAGCACGTACACAGCATGGTGTTTAAAAGCTGAGGGGCGGATGGGGAGAGTGTACTGAGTAATGGCGGAACTAGTTGACGTGAAAGTCCATCGGCACCACATGCATTCAATTCGACAGAGGAGAGGGACGTAGAACCTTCCCGGAGCGGACGCAGTCCTCAGTATCAGAAAGACGAGACGCTATGTTCTCAACAGCAGGTACCGATGGAGCGAAAATCCACGCAAAAAATGCATTAAGTGACGTAGACGCTATGAGCTGACCAAATTAATAGGTAAAGGAATGGTTGTTAGAGATCGATTATTTCACGAGCTGTCCTGAATTAACACTTGTTCTTGAGAAAGACGTAAACACGAGAGTGGTATGATTATTTACATAGCAAGAGTTTAGACGTAATCCTGGTGAAAAAGTGTATGGAAAAATCGGTAATTAGCTAGTTTCACTCTCCTGCCTATAATTAAGTTTTTTAGATCCTAGTTCTGCTTCCGAACAATTGTAAGCATTCGATCACGTATAGACAACGTCTAACGAACTTCTTGGATACCAGAAAACGAAACCAGGAAATGCACTCCTCTTAGCTGAACCGAGGGCAACAATGTGGACGTAGCCTACTACTACTACTAGGATGGCAGCCCCAAAAAGAAGACCTCTGCACCAAACGGCTAAACAACTGGGTCATTGCAGATGAAATTGCATGCATTCGGTCTAATCTCCGCTCACCCACCTTGAGCAATTTGTTTATAAAAATTGAAATGTTATTTTGCATCACACGCCATCCTCACTTGTAGCATACATATGGGCTAAAAAGTAAAATTGTGTACTTCAATGTAAGCGTCGATATCCACACCTCAGCTAATACCAGAATTTTGAAAAATCAAGGCTAAGTACTGAACTAATTGTATGTGGAAAATAGGTATTTAGCCACCCTTCTCAGTTGTCCTATCGGTTTTCTCCCGTATTCGGGAACTATAGTCTTCAAGCTCTCTCCAGTTCCTGTCGATGCATTGAGTTTGTGCACTATTGCATAGATTCACGTGGTGTACCTTATGCTTTGCTCTAATATGGTAAGAGCCATATTAGTAAAACCTTTGATTCGCCTTTCTGCAATCTGTTTGGATTACGGAAGCCGGTCTCACATATTTACGGATGATTGGAATGAGCGTCTTGGCTTTATGATTGGAAACGGGAACGATGAATAATAGCCCACAGTTTTTCTCAAGGTACTCTATCGCCCATTTTGCACTCTCGACCGATCTGCCTCTAGCTAGTTGTTTTCCACCTAATTTCGTCTAATCAATCTCTACTACTCGTCCAACATCTCCCATTTATTCATTGTTCACTTCGTTAGCCCATTGTATGAGTCTATCATCAATTTCGTTAGCCTAGAACCTGACAATCATTCCAGACAACTGTCTCCCATAACTTAGCAGGTTCTGAGTTTTTTTTAAAGTTATTCATGTATAAGCAGATAAGCTTCAGAATGCTTTGGATTTTCGCCATTCGCCCAGCGAACCACGATTCATCGTTAATACTCAAGTACATTGCGCATTTAATCCTTTCCTAACGGAACGCATGACCGCGAATCGATTTTCAATCGATCGTCAAGTGGTGGCTTGAAAAAATATATCCGTCGAAAGTCAGTCGATTTTGTTTCAAACTCCACTGAGACTCGACCGTCATGAAAAATGACAAAAAAAAATGTAAAGTTCTCTAATTGATTCCACATAATATCATTTATTAGACAATTTTCACGTGAAGACATATGTAAATCGGAACGCAGTCGATTTTGTTCCTATCTCGACTGAGAATGGACCGTCAAAAAGAAATTCCCAAAAATGAACTCCAAAGTTCTACAATCGATTCCACATTATATCATTTCATCAGACAATTTTTACTTGAAAAAATGCATCTATCGAAAGTCAGTCGCTTTTGTTCCAAATTCGACTGAGACTCGACCGTAAAAGAAATTACAACAAAAAAAACTGCAAAGTTCTGCAATTGATCACACATGATATTATTTATAAGTCAATTTTTACTTGACGAAATATATCCGTCGAATCCAAACATGTAGGATTGGTTTCCGTGCTATCACTTATCAGTCTACTTTTGCTTGAAAAGATATATCAGTCGAGATACAATCGATTTCGCTCCGAATTCAACTGAGACTTGGCGGTCAAAAAAACAGTTCAAAGCTGTAAATTTGATTGCACGTCAAATCATTCATTGGTCAATTTTCAGTAAAAAAGTATATCAGTCGCGATACAGACGGTTATGTTCTAAATTCGACAGAGACTTGACTGACAGGAAAAGTTGGCTGAAAACCACTGTAAAGCTATAAATTCCACGGAATATCGTTTACCAACCAATTTTTTTCGGAACTTGCCAAACACTTGACAGATTTCGGCTGTCAGACGAGATGCAAAAAAAATGTAAAATTATAAAATTAATATCATTTCAATTATCAGTCACTTTTTCCTTGAAAAAGTATGTCCGTCAAAATGAGACTCGATTGTCAAAGAAATTGCCAAATTTATTCCCCTTTATAATCTTTTCTTTTGTTTATTCCCGATTGATTTCATTTATCATTAATACTACTATAGCCGGGGGATGGTTGGTGGTGATGATCCGCAAGGGAATGCCCCTGAGTGATGCGCAAATGCGTAATATTGTTATTTTTTTTCCATTATACTGTGATTTACAAGTGAAGTCTTCCTCTAATTATTCATTCCATGACAACGATTGCGAAACTGAAATTAACCACTCTAACAGGATGTTATTGTAGTATTGTCAAATTTCTCTGAAAAGTACTTTCTTAATAAATGAAGAAATTTTTTTGTACTTATGATTAGAGAAATTTTAGACAATTGAATATTAGAATAGCAAAAAAAATTCTCAAACATAACATGAAACTGAGACTCTGCTCATTTCACCATATTGATCAAATGTCTCGAGCTTCCTCAATTTTTAAGAGAAATAAAATCATTATGAAATGTTTATACGAATTCTCTATTTTTCAGGCCTCTGGAATCATGTATTCCTATTCTCAAATTTATCGCTTTTCGTCTTCTTACCATTTGCATATCTCTTCACTGAATCGGAGGGACTAGTTGGATGGAAAAAAGTGAGTATTGTAATTAATTACATAGTGATGTGATGAAATGACCTGAAACAATCATAGTTTCAAGTTAGTTATTGAGAAATAGTTTGAGAACAAATGGATATGGAGCATTTAAGATGAAAATGCTTTTAGTATCATGTCGTTGGAACTGCAGCAAGCTTCTCATGAAATTGAGATATTCCTGAAAAACTATTAAATGAAAAGAGGTTATATCTCTAAAACTACTGGACCGATCACCTCCAAGTTCAGCTTAAATAGTATATTACGCACCAAAGAAGTAAAGAAGTGAACGTGGCCAAAAATTTGCCCCCAAAGCGAAGCGAGGGTACCAAATTGTTGGCCCAGTTGACTTTCATTCATCCGTGGTGCGTACAATATTTATCTCCTCAACGGAAGAAAGAACTATGTCTCACGTTAGAAACATAGGACTTCACTGACTGAGGGCAGAAAAAATACATTCAGACAAGCTTAACAAATGCTGAGAATTTCAGATTTTTTTCATGGAATTCTTCTATACGATTGTTCAAATAAATCATTGTTTCAGAAATTCCGATTTTTCTTGATTTTTTTCGCTAGGTAAGCTAGTATTTTGGAATTTATCATTGAAAACTGGACAATTCTTCATGAAAAATGAGCCCACTTTCATTTCGAAATGACAACGGAAATAACTATTCAAAACCTAAACTTTCATTATTCATTTTTCTCGTAGGATGTTAGTTTTTCCACAACATTGATTTTTTTATCGAATGTGATTATTTAAACGGGAGAGATCATATGTAGGCCGTTATTTCAATTCCTAAGTCGAGTTAAAATACCATGAACAATATAGATTTTTTTTTGTAACTTGTGAAATTTCATCTTTACTGTAACTTATGCAAAATACTGCGAGTTAACGTAATCCGGATCCATCAGAGTGGTCATCATCGGAATAAAAAATTGAGAATTCCATGCGGAAGCTTCCTGCCAATCCCATCGGCAGAATATTAAATTCGAAAATAGCACTGGAATCTTCAAGTAGAGCACAGGGGCTTCCGCTTGTTTGCTTTTTCCATCAAGAATTTCCGGAACAAAATTTAGTGTAAAATTTAGTGGATTTTGTCCAGAAAATTCTTTTTTGGACAATTCCTAGAACCAACAATGCACTTATTCATCATACAGGTGGAAACCTGCGAAATGAAGCTGTACTTGAAATATTGAACAAGCATTATATGCATTGAAAATATGTTGATCATTATCCTGTCATTTTCGAATCACTGGAGATCTGGAATTTTTTTTAAAAATTCATAACATAGGAACCAAAATTCATTATAAGGACAAGAAACAAACTTCCCAAGTACGCTCCGGAGAGTTTTATGTAAATGGGTCAAAACAGTTGCGAAATGCAGTGTAGCCCCAAGTACTCGAGTAGGGCTATTCACTGGCTCGATTTGAGATAATAATTGGCATAGCCTTGGCCAATGAATAGCCCTAATATGCGTACTCAGTGCAGGAAAAAAAAGGTAAACCCTAAATCCAGAAGGAAATAATGATGAAATTGATGAAAGCCAAAACTAAAATTCAAGAAACTCGCTTCGCTGAGTGATCAATAACCGAACCATATCATCCATGCATGCGGCCCGCAAAGATGAGAAATGAGTAGATTTTTGGACACTATTTTTTTTTTTGTTAAAAATACGCATGATAAATTTTTCCTCCCGATTTTTTTAAACACTGGCTCAAAATGGACAGGCAGAAAAAAATTGAGTGAAATATTGAAAAATAATTGAATTACTCAAAATCAAAATTTCGAAGAGAAAAAACATTAAAAACTACTGTGCCTTTTCAGCAGTCTAGGAACCAAAGAGAGGACTTCAAAAAATCAGAATACTTGCAGAGTAAAAATTACTGTGCCACTTTGTAAAAATTGATGAAATCTCCCCAATTTTGAAGTGGTTTCCATAAATTTTTATTGTAGTGCACAGTAATTTTTCTTCTGTAGGAATACTAATTTTTTGCATTCCTCTCATTGATCCCTAGACTACTGAAGAGGCACAGTAATTTCCATTGTGTATAGTAGTAGCCTTTCGCTATAATTTCATGCATTTGAATGACATAAATCATCAACGCCCACTTGATAAGAGATGCATCTCCTGATTGTAACATCTTCT
Source organism: Aleiodes alternator (assembly GCA_963921955.1). NCBI lineage: Eukaryota > Metazoa > Arthropoda > Insecta > Hymenoptera > Braconidae > Aleiodes > Aleiodes alternator. The sequence continues at coordinate 13,824,992 of OY998099.1, forward strand.
AATGGCAGTTTCCTTGACTTTCAGTGCGACTCGTGCAATTTGGAAAATCCATAAGGGAGAAGGGGGTCTATTGAACCACTGGGCAATTCAACCAGTCGATTGAATAATAGGAAATAATAAAGAAAAAAAAAGTGCCCTTTCAGAATGAGCTCTCAATTTTCAACCCTTGATGTGTCCAAAATTTGAAATCATTATGACTGTTCAGTTTTGAAAAATTCAAATTTTTATGATTTTGAGCATGCAAACTTTTTTTCTGCTCTGGACGAAATTTTTATTAATGCTCTCGTTCTCAAATATTATCATGGAGTGTCAATTTTAATGTCTCAATATAACTATATTTCATCATTTTCAACTCGATTTATACGGAAATAATTGTGTAATAATTTTGAATGCACTTATTACCTTCACTAAAACGCATGGGGTCGATTAAACCATAACCAATACGTTCTTTATGGAAAGCCATCTCAAGTAGCAATAGTAGAAAAGATTGTGCACCAGGCAAACTGTCACTCATACCGATACTCGAGAAAAATCAGGAATAGAGACAAAAAACACAATAGCAAAAACCCCAAGAAAATGGATTCCTCAGAAAAATTTGAAAAAATGTGGAGTAGCGGAAAAGAAGAAAATGAAAACTACTGAAAACCAGTGATGAAATAATATATTTTTAACAAAGTATGCAAAAACTGCTATACGATTTGATATCTTAGAAGTTATTTTAAAAAAAATTAATTTTTGCTTCTAATACTTTCGATTCAATTGACCCCTGAGCTAGGGACAGTTGAACCACTTGATGCGGTGATATAATTATATATATTTTTTTTCATTACAATCATTCACTGATTAATTTAGCAATCAGAAAGGATAAAGTGAAAAACAAACTATCATTCGATGGAAAGAAAAGTTATTTTTGGCTAAAAATTGTATTCTAAAAAAACTGTGGAAGAATTTTTGGGTCAACTGACCCCCTCCTACCCTATCTTTTATTATATCATCGCCTTACAGTCGAAGAGGCATAGGTCTATGCTCATACACAGCACTGATGCAACTTTGTTTCTAAGGCGATGGATACATTATGTGTAAATTTCCATGAATCTACTGAATTGTAAATAAGAAGGTTGATTATTGATAATTAATCTAATGCTTGTTATCCTTTTTTCTCTAGGGAGTTATGGCGAGAGTTTATGAAACAGTTACTGTGTTATGCCTCTTAGGGACACTGGTTCTTGGCATGACTTACGTATTATCGGCACTAATTGATTATCAAAAATCGGGTCATACAGTACTGCGTAAGTTCAATCAATTTTTTGTTAAATAATTTTTTTTATGGATTGATGGGAGAATTCATCAACGAAGTAAAGAAACTCAATACTTATTTTGTGACTTTCTTCAGAATAAGCAGGCTCAACCAAATTCATCAAGAGATACTTTTTGTAGAGAATTTTATAGGCTACAATGAAGAAATCTTGATCAATTTCTTTGAACGTAATAACTTAGGAGATACTTTCAAAATCGTCTGTATAAAAAAATTTATCTCACTTTACTCTTTGGTGAATGAGGAAAGAAGAAGCAATTAGCATCTAAAAGAAATCTTAGACCCCAATTTTCATAGCTCATAGAGGATTCAGTGAGCAGTATATTTATGATGTTCCACACCCATTCAATTTGAAATTACTAATTCGTCTGACCATTGTTGTATCTCCTTTCTAAGCAATTCAATAATCATTAAGTAGTTGTTTCTCATCACCTTTTGTTATTCATTTCAGATCTGTGGAGTTATTATCTACCTTTTTTATATTCTTGTGTATCATTCGTTGGAGTTGTAATGCTACTAGGTAAGGTTTGAAAAGAAATGACCCCTAAAAAATATTTTCCAACAAAATGCTACTCATCTAACTATTACCGTAATGGTTTATTAATAGGAAAACCTCACTGTTTTATAAATTTTGCGGAAGCTTTCACGGAAATTACCTCTTCTCCAAATCTGAGTCTCCAAAATGTTTATGCATTAATTCATTTAATTATTAGTCCACCAATTATGATTCTTTCCACTATTTACAGTATGCACACCGATCGGATTTGTACAACTTTTTGGGGTAGTTGGATCTTGTCTTGTGAAACCACAATTCCTGAAAAATTTGGACGAAGAATTCTTTGCTTACCGCTTGGAAGAGGATTGTATCAAAAGACGGTAAATTTTTCAAACAGAAATCATGAGAGCAAATTAAAAAAACTTTTTCATTATTAGATCAATAGAATACTCGATTGATCTACTTCCCACCTTCAATGTTTACTAAAAATAAGGAAAAAATTTCAGCCTTCATTTTTCAGTAAACAAATCTGCAGCAAAATGATCCAATCAAATAATTCAAAAATATGATTAAACTCATTTTACAAATATCTTGGGAATGAGTAGATTCAACGAAAAGTGTCAGGGTTCGTTTCGCTTCCGAATAAAAGCTTTGTTTTCACAATTTTTTTGGAAATGCCTATCTTCATTGGGAACGACTCAAAATGATCCAAAACGTCGAGAAATCATAATGAGAAAAAAAGTAGACATGCATGTATGTCTGTACGACTTTACGACTCTCTATTACTCGAGAACGGAAAGAGATAAAAATCTAAAATTTTTTGTGGTGAAATTTACTTTTTTTTCGTTACCACGCCGCAGACGTGAGTAATGACGTTGCCGCATGCTTCAGCATGGGTTATGGCCTTTATCCACGTCAAAAATCTCATTCGTCGAACACGGTGGGTAAGATGTTTCAGTGGATAGAACAGCGCTTGCCAACCTCTAAAGAGCGAGGTAAAGCGCCATTTTACCCACGTGAGTGATATAAAATTGTATAGACTCGCACGTTTAACCCGTCAGCAGGCGCGCTAGCTCGCCAACAGTCTCTGGGCTTGGAATTCTCTACAAAAGAGGATGAAAGCAAAATGGTCGTATCTCGCTCAGTTTCGGAGAAATTAACAAAAAAACTAATGGCAAAATTATATGTGTTCTTTCAGAAAACCAAATAATAAGTATAGGGGTTCATTCAAAAAAGTCGAGAAAAATAGTATGTTTTGAAAACATGAGAGAGGCACATTTTAAGCACATTTCTAAAAACTCAAAAAATTGACAGTTACTTCAGCTCATGAAGACGAATCTTTTGATCTCTGTCCCGATGAAATCGGATGAATAACTTGGAAGATACAGTCTATTTTCGAAAAAACTTCAATTCAAAATATATCAAAAACTGCTCAGCCGATATGTTCGAGAATCAATCCCAACTATCTTCATCAGAAACTGTATACACAGAAACGATTTGAAGTCTTCAAATCAATTATTCATTGAGTTATCATCGTTAAATCATATTTTTGAGAAAAAGTACAGAAAAATTAATAACTACTGGCATAATGGAATCAAATTCATAAAAATGGCCAAAAGTTAGATATTATGGATGCGAATCTTGTATGGAATTTGAAATGAAATTCCTCTCACACAGATCTTGTAGAAATTTTTGTGGAACATTCACTTCATCAAAACTGATAACTTGTCAGGATTCCAGATTTTTATCTCTGTCCATTCTCGAGTAATAGAGAATCGTGTTATAGAGTTCTTTACCAATCAATCTTCCGTATCTAAAACCCTCCACGATTATTCACCCTGTCATTCTTATCACTCCCGCACACACACTTAAAAATATGTAATTGCCCACGGGCAGAAGCTATGCAACCTAAGAATATGTTTAACATGTAAATAATTGTACATTGCATCTAGTCATGTCAGTAAACTCTTTAAATTGTGACTAATAGAAAATCGTAGGGCCGTACAGACAGGCACACACACATACATGTCTACTTTTTCTCTCGTTATCATTTCTCGACGTTTCAGATCATTTTGAGCAGTTTCCAAGGAAGATTTGGAATTTGAAAAACAAAGCTTTTATGCGGAAGCAGAAAGTAACGTAAGTGCGGAGATACGTCCCTTTCATTTTAGAATCAGCAATTACCCCACTTTGTTATTTCAACTTTGAGTTACCCAAATAATATCCCGGACTTTGGCAGATATGATACTTTATTACGAAAATTCACAGTTTTTTGCACTTGCTCCATTTTGTTACAAAGGCGACAATATCATATCAACGACTGAAATATGGGTGATTGAGTTATGAAATAACTAAAGAATTTCAAGTAGAATTATCAATTTAGTAATAGAATATTAGAGCTACATAAGTCCATGAATTGGGAGGCGGAAAGGAAGCCCCTAAAAAAATAGCCCGGGAAAAATTGGACCTGCAGAAAATAATCCATCGAAGCTGTTTCCACGAACATCTTTTGAATGCGTAGGTATAGAAAGGAATGTAGGTAAACTTTCAAAGCAGAAAGACCCATGCGTTACAAAACATGTCTGTCGATGAGTTTTCCTCAGTTTCATTGTTTATAAGATATTCCGAGGATAATCTACCTGCGATTTTCAGACTTATCGTATTTTACTACTCTGCTGCAGAATTCTGCATATACATTATAAGAATAAATTGATTAACGAAGCAGTAATACGATAATTCCCGAAACTACACATACATTATTCTATCACTATCTTAAAAGCAGTGAGACTTATGAAGGAAACAGTGAGAGAACTTTTCTGGAAGTAATAGGATTTTTTATGAAAAATTTTTTTCAATAATTCCGCCTGAGCTCACGCATTTGAAACATATTCACGAGAGAGATTAACTAGACACGTTCTTCTGTGGCGTGCCTTGTTTCAGCACCTGACTACCAAGTTTAATGCTTTTATTTTTTTCTTTTTCATCGAAGCCTTCAACATGCTAAAGCCACTGGAAAATCTTACGTATCACCGATGCCAATGTCACCACCGTCATGCAATTCTGGACCAGACGATGATGAACAGCTCTTAACGCCAAATCCAAGTTTAATGTGCTTAAGAAATGGAGCACTTCAACGTGGCCTGACCCAAAGACTCGAGGAGGTACAGCGACGAAGTAAAATCCTTGATCAGCATAGAAGAACATGGTGGGTTAGGCGAACCCTCGTTTATCCATTGGCAATGTTAGCTCTCTTCATATTATCAACAACTACCGCTCTATCAGCAGTCCAAAATACACTGGAACTATTAATCGGAATCAAAGCACTTCCACTGAGTACGAGGGTAAATCAAAGAATCTTAGTCAACTTTTTTTGGTTAAATTCATATTTAATGATACAATGGTATCAAAATAATTTTCTAAATGAAAGAAGAAAGCCTTGTTCTCCTATAATTATTTACTGGTAGATTATTTTCCGAGGATCGAACTGAAGGGAAAATATTATAGTAATATTTGAGAAAATGATGGAATTCTTAAGATTTTAGACACATTATTCTTTAAGGTAATCCTAGTGGCAGGTTCAAATGATCGATTTTTATTTTTTTTTCCTTTTAGTTATTATGAATACTATAACTATTTCGATTTTTCAACATTTTACCGATACTAGAACGATGTCCAAGATGATTTATTGTTATTAGATAATATTATGAATATTCAATATTGTTCCGCATTTGACTCAGGCTGTCCCAGTATCTAGGACTGTGATTGGAGGATCCTCGGATTTCAAATACAAATATTCCCGCCATTGATTTTTTCATGTAATTAATTGCACTAATCGTCGTTATATGTCCGGTAACATGCATTTTTCATGATTTCAAAAATAAATAGACATTCTGACGAACAAAAAACATATAAGGTTGTATAAGGAAAAAATAGGTCTGTGATCATGAATTTTTGCAGTGAAACTGAAACTGAACCTCGCTTATGGAGTTTCAATGTTAATTCAATTATTTTCAAAAATTAATTTTGGCCTTATTTGTCCGGTAACATGGAGTAAACTGAATTTTAAAAAAAATCTCCTCATGCTATTCTATCGAGAGTGACCAAAATCGAAAAAGGAAAATAGATTGCCCGAACCACTAGGATTACCTTAAATGTTTTCGAAAGGGATACAGTTGGGAAAATTTGCCAAGATACCGTCTCAGTCAATCCCAAAATGCCCTATAAGCGGTTACTGGCCCAATGTCGATAAGCTTGCTCATTTCAAGTACATGTTCGAAATATGCATTGAATTTATTCTATTATATTTTTGAAAATTTTTTTCCCAGCAATTCACACTTGGAATCAGTTCTTTATCGAAACTCGGACCAATTGGTGCTGCAGTGGAAGTACTTATCATATTGTATTTGGCAGCCACAAGTGCCATTGGACTGTATAGCCTTCCTGGCGTCAAGAGAGTCCGACCACGTGTTCACTCAACACCTCTCACTCATCTGATTGCCAATTGTGCATTGCTATTGGTTCTCAGCTCTGCATTACCACTTCTATCACGAATACTAGGTGAAGACCACGGATTTATTCTTATTTAAATCATTCCAGTAGTGAAGTCAATGAAGCAAGTGGAGGTCTCTAAACGTTAAGATCAGTTCTTTCTAAATATTTTGAAAATTAAGGGAGCTGGAGAAACTCCTGTGTGAATTGATTTTTCTTAATAAAAAAAACTCGCTCTATCTCGCGTAGATTCCAAGATAGGAGTAAAACGATTGCACTATATCCTACTATATAATGAAATATATGAAAACTCGAGATATTTGGATACAGTAGAGCGCCGATTTTCCGAATGGCAATTCAAGTATCCAAATCATCAATTATCTAAATAATTTTGCTCCTCCGAATGCTCAGTTATCCAAACTATCAGCTTTCAATAGGCTGCATTCTTCTCGGGCGCTTACACGCTGAAAGAGTAATGTATATATATATAAGAAGAATGTATATAATCAAGTAGTATAAACAACCAAATTCACCAAAAATGGTTATCCGAAAAGTGTTCGATCCCAATTGATTCAGATAATAGATGCTCTACTGTATATGTTTTTGGAAATATGTTGAGAATTTCTGCAAGGGTTCACTGAGGGTGCCGTTCATCGTCCCAACGAGGATAGTACCTGGGGCGGCCCTTGACCATAATTTTCATATCTCCTCTGATTTGGATCATTCCAAGTGCTCTTAACAAGGTTCTCTCGTCACACGGTAGTCTAAGAAAGCAACATAATTTTTTTATTTCTTTTATCAGTAAAAAACCGACGAAAACTAACTATTTTAACTATAAAAAATACATGTTATTTCGCTTATTTCATTAATTGTTTTTACAATCATAGAGATATTTAAAATATACCAGTAGTAGAATGGCGGCTGTCTGCAGGAATCAAATTCTTGAATTTCAATTTTTGATTATTGTATTTTGTCCCTTAGAAATATCAAAAAATTCTTCCACCAATGTTAAAAATCTGTTAGCAACAAATTATTGAATTCACAACAACAAAAATTATGGAATAGAAACATATCGATATATATTGATAAATATTCGATCAGCTGATGCATGCAGCGTAGCCAGACCGTCTATCGTTTCCGCCGCCATGACGTGCTTACTACAAATAAATTTTTTTGTATTGCGATTCTTGAGCTCATTCGGCCGGTGAGGTGGGTTCAAAAGAATATCATTCATCTCTATACATATTCAATTTCATTATATTAATTCTTATTGGGAAGAAAAACTGTTAGGTCCATTAAAAAAAAACACAAAACGTCGCCAATAAAGTGGTTCTGCCATAAGGGCTGTGTATAAGCATTTGAAATTGCGCATTTCTATAATTTTTTTTCTCGATAACTAGACGGTCAATGGATTAATCATTCAAAAAAAATGTGTATGATATAGTTGTCTGTAGCTTTGCAAAATTTCAAGTAAAAATATAAAAAAACGATTAACATTGAGAACGAGAGAACCTCCTTGAACTTTGATAATTCTGAAAAGTTCTAGGATTTTCTATGGAAATTCAAAAACTAATAGAAAAATTCTGATAACTTCTCAAAATTTTCAAATGTACCGTCATCGTTTCTGTAGCATGTTGAGAATCACAAAACAGTTCTATATACTCTATTTTTTCAGAATATATGAAATAAGAATAATATGAATTTATAATCCTTCTTTCTATTTTATTCTAGGTATGACAAATTTTGATCTACTGGGTGATTTTGGACAAATCGAGTGGCTTGGTAATTTCGAGCTAGTTTTATTCTACAATATAATATTCGCAATAGCTGCTATTGCATGCCTTACAACAAAATTCACAGCAACTGTGAGGAACGAAATTTATACAAGACTCCGTACTAGTATAGTCGGTGTGTTTAGTTTGGATCGCAAAAGAAAACAAGTGGGAACTCTTTCGGCGAAAGAAGATTAGACTGATTCTTATACTTAGAAGACATTATCGATTTTTTTTCTGGTGAATGGCGTTAACAATGGAAAAATCCATCATTATGAATTTTGAATTCATGTTATCAGCACTGTCAAATAAAGAAACTGGAAAAAATTTGCAAATACATAAGCCTCATCGTTGCAATTAGTATTAAAAACTGATAATGTCAGTAATTGAATAAGAAGATTCTTAATTAGAAAAACAAATCGAACCTAAATTAATGGACTGTGAGACTGTAGCAGAAAGATTAGTTTATCATTATATCTATTTTGTGGCATTATATAGGATTAAATTTTTATTAATAATTCAGCAGTAAAGTAGTAAAACGAATTGAATCATTTTAAACTAATAACTTTTGTGTTGAGGATTATGAAGTTCAAAAAATGACTGCTAAAATTTCTTTATATCCTCAACACTTGCAAATATTCTACAGAACATGATTCATCTTATTTTATGATTTCATTAGTGAATTCTTGCGTCCTTCACTGTAGGTATTATTTGGAACAGTTAAATAATTGCATCATCTCTTAATAGAATCATGTTGAATTCTTATTGTTGGAATGGGATGATCCACTTTTGTGATAAAATTTCCTGCTTGTCACGTATAGTACATTGTGTATATTTAAATTTGAAAAGATAGGAATAAAATGATTGAAAAATACAAAAGGAAATAATAATTTGAAAAAAAATACTTTTTTATAATGGTTCGAGAACCATTAATGAGCTTTTAATGAATGAAAAAAAAAATCTTATGGTAGCGGATAAAAGCTGTTTGAGTTTTATAAATAAAAGCGAAATGAGAAATTAAAAGTTCTCAACAATCGTGGAACGACGATTATATATTTAAACTAAGAGAAAAAACCAATATATGAATGAATGAAATTAATGGGAATGAATGTATGTAATGTAAATACAAATTGACTGGGTAGATCATATGAAAAACATGAAGCAAAGGTCAATATAATTGATAATTGAAAATTCGAACAGAATTAAATGAAAAATTGTATCGCCATCGTCTCACTTATTAAAAAAAAAATAATACACTTATCTCGAAATAAAATTCTGATTTGCAAAAAAAAACCGGTCTACTGAATGAATTTTCCAGAAGTTCTATGTGATATATATATATAAGAGATAATATCTACTGATGCAGATGTGAGAACAAGGAACTCTATACGTAATCAGATGCGATGTCTTTTTGAACATTCTTCGTTCTTTCATATTCAAAATATTTATACAATAATGATAAGCAGTCGCTGAGATTACATTACTTAATGAAGCATATTTGAGTGTTCTCCCAATTTTAATTCATTATTAGTATACGTAGTTGTTTCTCTATTATCGATTATCTCGAAGAAGTTCGAGCGAATCTATAGTTGAAATTATTTCCCAATTTTTAAGATTGAAATTTTACAATTGTCTCAAAGATATTCCATCTATTCATTCTAAAAATTAGGAAAGAATCCAGTTTTTCTTTTTCAAAGAAACATCTCTCAAGTGGAGAATTTTGATGTTTTCACATATAAATTTTCACGGTAGGAACATATTCGCCGTGATTTCTTTCCTTCATCATCAATTAGTCAACTTTAGAGAATAGGAAATCGAGTAGATGCAGCTGAATCACGTACGAGAGTGCTTCATGAACAATATTGTTGTATAAGGAATTGAAATTTTTTCTTTATCAAGAATTGGAACTCCTTTATAAAAATTTTATAAAGACGTTATATATTTTTTTTTATATTATTTTCACTACTGCGCATAGATTTCTTTTTTTGTACGTCCCCCCATTATCCCATTCCAGTCTTCTTCCAATCTGACTGCCTGTCTTCTCCTACTTCTCACCCCTTCCTGCCCTATTTTCGAGCACTATGGGTGGACTTTCTATTACTGCACCGCATTTGCCGTGAACCAGGAGAAACCATAGAAAACCCTGATCAGCGCAGTCGAATTCGTACAGAGCCTTAATGTGCCTTTTCTGTACACTGGGAGGAAAGTGAGACTTTCGGCCCTCGCTGCGCTCGGGCGTAAGCTCACTTCTGCCCCAGTGGGCAGAAAAAAAGCATACACACCTCGAGCAGTAAGTAAGAAAGCCTCAGAGGACATATTTGTTGACCTCGGCTTCGCCTCATTACATGTGCTCTGAGACATTTCTTACATTACTACCCTAGGCATGTAATATACTATTCTGTCGCGCTGACGAGAAGGGCACATTAATTCTCTGTAGTCGCACCTCGCCGCTCAGTTTGTTCTTCGAATCTGTGTACGGCGAGCTAGATCATAGGTTGAAATTCTCCAACCTATGATCTAGCGATGATGACAGCCCGAGTCGAAAAATAAGCCTTCATAAGATGTAGTTTTGACAGCAAAAGAGTCCTCGTTTTCGGAGGTATTTTGAAAATTTCCAACATCAACGTGAAATTAAACGATGCCCATTTCGCTAGAAGTCATAAAAGTATTGAAATCATTCGGTGTTAGAATATCGTTTTGTATCGTCGTTACTCAAAAACGACGACTCATACCATCAAAAATCTTCGTTCGACTTCAATATTTAATGAGGGTAGGACGACTTTTGACTTCGAGTTGACGTTGGATAGTTTCATTTTTATGACCCTTGGAGGATATGTCTATCTCTCTCTAATCCTTTTATGGCTTGAGGAAGGCTGGGATTACAGGTACAAAAATGGGGGTTTCCCCATTTTTTTGCACGATTAAAAACACTCATTTGCAAATTAAAAATCTGGTTCATTTATTTACGCTCGAATTGGGAAAAATATACATATACAGATCACTAAAAGCAGGCTATTTCAATGAAGAATGATAAAAATATTATGTATACGTCCATGCATCTAACATATCATATGTCTAAACACGTAAATATATCTAATACATCATATGAATTATATTTTACATATTTTAAAGATATGATGGAAGCACTAGTTATCGAAAAGTTAAGGGAATGGCACTAGTATCTGGACAGTGAGAATGAACTTATTGAAATGATGAAAGATTTCATTCCAGTGAATCAAACAATTCAATCGTTTTTTATTTTGACACTTTGCAAGTATTGAAAATCTGCTTTTCTCACTCAAATATTGATTATTAGTATATCTTGCGACTACCTCCGTAAACTGGGGTATGTCCGGTAACTGGGTCCACCATGGTAATAGCGTCTTAGAAGCTAATAGAAGGAATTTTGTCTCGAATGAAATTAACAAGCAGAATATCACTTTTGTTTTTCACTATCCAGAGTATTAATGCAGAAATTACGGCGAACTAAACAGCACAACACTTTACACATAAATTCACTTCGACTGCCTTGACGATGCACTCCTTACAAGGGCTGGTTTAAGACTGAATTTTCGACGCCTCTGGTCTTTTAATTTCCCAAAAATAGCGGGAAAATACCTCGAACCTTCGTACTTTTCGGTATAGTTTGTTTTATCACCCTCTCGTCATAAAAATGGGACATACCTGATGGAAAAAGGACCACAGTATAGCTGTACCCAGTACGGCACACTGGCAGCCCTTTGACCATTGCGGGTTTGGTATCTGAGAAATGCATAAAATATCGATCGATTGAAAAAATTGAAATTTTCAAACAAATTTTCTTCACTTGATTTTTCATCAAATTCATCCTCTGAAAATGCATCAAAAATGTCGAGCCCACAGCAAGATAAAAATGTTTAATTTCAACAAATACTAAAATTTTTCAAAGTCGAATTGAGTTTGAAAATATTCTAAGTTCCTAAATGAAGGAAAACTTAGCCTGACAAAATGATAGCCCCATCCTTCTCTTGAGAATTTCAGGGGGACCATAAAATTTTTATGATTATTATACCCGTGACCGTCCGTACTCGACGGGGGTCAAAATTTTTTGAAGACCCGTAACACCAATTCGACTACTTATGAAGTTTCTGTCCGTTTGTCGTTTCGAATCTTCATTTTAGTGTCGTATGCTGGTGCAGGAAAAGGTAAAACGACGATAGCGGCCGTCAAATTGAAGTTTTTTGACTCCCTCCAAAATTGTTGATGTCTTTGATGTTGAAAAACATCAAATGAAGACATGGAAAAAGGTTGGAGAACAAAAGAAATGACACTCGAAGCAGTCAAAGCTACATCTTACGACGACTTATTTTTCGACTCGGGAGGTTTTCCGGGAAATAACAGAACCATCGACTTTCTAGTTACCTCCTTCAGTCTTCAGCACTCTCAAAAGATAGAAATATTAATAAAAGTCAAAAAATAGGTTTCAAAATTTAACACATACACAAGGTCTGCCGTTAGCCCTTAATTCTCGTTTTATCACAGCGGTATAGGCGAGGAAAGGCTTGGCGAAGGTGTCTGAAGTAGCTGATGAAGAGGGAAGAGATAGAGATATAGTGTATGGCAAGAATATACTGTGCGCCGTTGGTAGATCACTCTATCTGACATCATGCATCATAATCAAAACTAACGAAGCCATCTCATTCTTATTCTTAATGAAATACTCATCAATGATGAAGCTTTCAGCGGAAGATATTTCCAAGAAATAAAATCAGGAATCTTCCGAATTATTTAGAGATTTAGAAAAAGAAAAGAAATCGCTCGAACTCTCTTAATAATATATCAACTAGGTATAGAAGGGCTTACACCCAATAGCTTAATTTTTATTTTTATTTTCCTCCTGATATCCACTCAAATTCTAACAGAGATACAAAAATCTTCATAGGAGCTTTTCTTGTAGGTCTTATTCTGTTCTACAAAAGAAGAATCGAGAAATTTCTGGACTTCATCTACATTTCGAGGCATTTATCAAAAAATCATTGCCAGATGGGGATTAATTCATCTTATTTGATTTTTTATAGTTGACCCAAAAAGAAACTAATGAAGATAATTTCAACATGAATTAATGGAATTCACTTGTGCTTAGAGGTGAATAGTTGAGCAGAGCTGATGTACCAAAAAAACATCGAAATGGTTGGAAAATTCACGACCAGATGACCTAATGGTCAGAGCCATAGAAAATAAGAAGAACGTTGGAAATTCTAATAAAAATGGGACTTTCATTGATATATTATATCGTGAAAACTTATATTATATACATTCCTATTCTTCAATTAAGAAAAAAAAAACACCAAACTAGTCATGTAACAACTGCGGATGTATACTTGGAAAGAATAGTTAAATTGAGCAACCTCATTAGGCTTATCATTAAGATTTGTTATAAACAGTGAAAATATGTGAATCAAATATTTTTCTAAATAACGAATAATAGATTTCCTCGAATTATAACGTATTCGGTTGTGGATGATTGTATATACGTCTCGAATAGGGGATAATAATTTCATTCAATTAGCTGAATTGATGATAAATTATAGATTGAAATTGATTATAGAGAATAATTATAGATTGATGATAAATATAGATACATTAATCGATTATTATAGAATATAAATAAAGACCAATCGAAAACTTTCAATAGAAATTCCATTTATTTACATTCTTTTTTCATTTCGTGCCATCTTCGGTTTTCATTACAATATCGTGGTCCTAGAGTGAAAAGGCGATAAACTGTCGAAAAATGACAAAGGAATAGAGGTGATATGATGACGAAGATCGTCATTTTTCGATGTATTTGGACTTTGTATGACACGGCAGAAAATCCCGTAAAGCGATAATGAAAATTTATAATTTTATGTGAATAAATGACATTTTCGGACATGATGATGACACAAAAGGTCAAATAATGACAATATATGTCATCTAATTGATTTGTCATAGTACGATACTCTCTGTCGAAATTCGTCATGAAAATTCTGACAAAATTTTAAGAATTATGTCGAATTTCACACTATTATTCCATTATCTGTTGGATTTCACATTTTATGACATTTTTCGTAATTGTTTGACAATATTTGTGAAAATCTGACGAGTCATTTTCCACGAGGGTAATGTAAAGGAAAATCAAATTCTGGAAAATTATAAATATTTTTAGAACTATTAACTTCAAGCTACTTTCTCGGTTAAAATTTGTTGTAATGTATCTCATTTCTGAAAAAATCTCTTGACGGATTTCCACAATCTACATAGTTGAAAGTTTTCCAAACAATAAACATGAAAATTTTGAAATAAATCACCTTTCACCATTTCAATGCGGAATTATTTCATGGATACTCATAAAATGAATGGGTTTCTGAAAATTTATCAGGACAGTCCATTTATGAACCATAATAACGTTTTCTATATCAATCGCCTTTTCCCCTGAACCTATTAATTTTCAAGATATGAACCCTTTGCTTCGCTAAAGGCACGAATCGTTGCGCAATAGCACGTGTTGCGATAGGAATGCAGAGCAAATAGATAACAAAATGAATTTAATTATCTTTACTTGGTGTCTCACTTCCATCATTGGTAAGAGCTTTTTTCATTCCATATCTATACATAGTCCTGCGAACTCGATCAAAGTTAATACCTTCACGAATAACAGTGAACTGATGTGCTACTGTTAAATCAACAACAGTTGATCCAACCCTGTATGATTCGTCTACTTTCTTTTTATTGAAAATAGTATAAAAAATCCCACCAAGTTCTGGCCAAAGATGTTCAAACTCGTCGGCAGTTAAACTACTTTGTTGCCCACTTATATTGGCACTGGTCAGTGCTAATGGTTGATTCAATACTTTGCATAAGCTTCTCAAAAATTTATCCTGACTTATCCTTATTCCAATGGTGTCGGTACCAGGATTGAGAGCCGGATTCAATTCAGGTTTTCTCTTCAAAACAAGTGTAACTGGCCCAGGTAGTAGTGAAAGTAATAAATTTTGAGGTAGATGATCAATTTCAGCCCATCTTTGAATGTCCTTAATACTACTGAGAGCAATGGCAATTGGTTTATTTTTATCACGACCTTTCAATTGATACAATTTTTCAACACAGCTTGTATTTTGCGCAAGTGCTGCTAAACCATAAATTGTATCAGTCGGCACAGCAATTATATTCCCGGCTTCTAATAATTTCAAACCGACAGCAAGAGATCTTTCACCACCAATAAAAAAATGTTTTGCATTCGGACTCATAGCCTGCAATGTATTAGCTGCCTGATTTAGTGTTACTGTCAATGGTGGTTGATAGTTCACCTCCATTATAGTTCTCTTGATTAAAAAGTTCGTAATTTTATTTATTCTCGCCAATTGTGGCCACACTGTTGATTGCAACATTTGTAAAATGTTGTCATTGGCTCATCAGCTGATCTTGTTTGTATTTGCATAAAATATGCACGTGAATGGGAACACTTTGGACAACGTTCCTCAGTTGAATCAACGTTTTCCCATGCAGCTGCACCACCAAGTACGTCATCGACTTCCTTCAATTTAGGATAAGTTCTAGTACTTATTTTGCGTGATATATTAAATATATAAGGACAACTATTACATGCAAATTGTAAACCAGATGAGCCTTCTTCTACTTTCAGTACGTTGCCACAGGTTCTGCAGAATAATAACATTCTCTGTTCATCTGTAATTGAAAGATAATTGCGTTAATGAAATAATTCGACGAGGCAGTAACAGGAGATTCAATGAGGTTTTGGACATCTAATGGGACTTTAAAGTGGTGATAATTCCCGAATGCAAGGATATCTCAGGTTCAATTCAATCAATGTTCAGCATATTCTTATCCAAAGAAGGAGGATGCTAAGTAATTGTGTTTATGATAACAAACGACAAGAAAACCGGTAGTGCAGAAGTAAAACAGAATAAGACCATTTTTTAGTCATTCAAATTTCAAGAAAATCTCGGAAAGAAAACTAGATTTTCCATTGTGAGTGATCACAAAGATAAATCCATTTTCTTCATGAAACCTCTCCACTGTCCGATTTTTATAAACAATTCATCATATAAATATACAAAAAAGAATCTGGTGGAAAATATTCATATTTAAATTCAATGAATTTAACAACACTCCAATGCACTGATCAACACTTCGAGAGATTTCGAGAATACCACCAGTAATTGTCAAAAGTGTCATTTTCTTATGAGAACTTATATTAAATTTTAGAAAATTTGATCAGATTGACGCATATGGTACATCAACACATCAACGAAATGGGACTTATCAATGATAGAAAATTGCAAAACTCGTTGTTTTTATCATAATGCAAATTGAGTTTATCCTGTTTTTTGAAAATATCTTTCAATCTAGGAGAGATTGATAGCATTCCTATAAAAATCGTCTCTATAGATCTAGCTCTTAACGAAAAATAGTCCAAGATTATTTTCATGAAAATATGGTATTGATAAGCAGTAGTGCTTAAGTCGAAACATGAGGTCATTCATTATGTTTTCAAAAATACCTCAATATATATGCGAGATAGAGCATTTTTCATGGTTTTTTCTTTTAAAAATTTGTAAAAGCACAACGTGAAAGTCCTCAGGAATATTTTCTCTTCTCACTTGCATTTCGAGAGATTTCATAAGAGACCTCCGAATGAAACTAGGGTAACATGAACAATAGATGGACGGTTAAGAAAATATTAGACTTCATCAATTAATATGACATAGGCGAATTACGTTGAAAAGTTGCAGAAAAGAATAATTTACAGAAAAATATACAGTGAAACGACTGAAAATTAATTAAACTTTAATAATGTAAAAATGATTTTAAAAAACGAAGGAACAACTGGAAAATAACTAAAACCCCCAGTAAATGGACAGTTGCATATTTGCAATGGTTTTATTTCAAATTTCAATCAATCGGTATGTAATAAATAGTTCATGAATCTATATCAATGTAATAATCAGAAATTGATGTGAAAAGTATAAGAATCATTCATTGATTTATGAAAATCCTCGATAATAGAAACCGTCCATCTTCTGGTCAGTGTCCATCTATTGATCGTGTGCTCCTACTGCACTCCTTTCTGCACAGTTCTACTGAATTGGAATAGAAAAAATCTCGATAGTTCCAAACAAATAATTGAGGACGTGTTCGGCCTTTTCATGAAATTATTTATCGGATAATCAGACTCTACTGTTATTGTGCTAAGTAAAATTTCAGTGAAAATATTACTTTTATTCATTGTAAATAATGCTTCGAATTTCATCAGAAATTTGGAGATAAATTGTGTCGTAAAAATAAATAATTCATTATCAGTTGTAATTATGCAAATATTGTAATAGTAATCAATGAAATTGAGATAGTCTACTTTTAGATCTTTACCGATTATTTGTTGAATTATTCTTAAACATTCCAGAAACAATGTGAACGAGCTGTTGATTTTGAAACGATATTTGTGAACGTTGAAATATAACCTCTCTTTTTTTGCAATGAACAGGGAACGAGGAACAAAAATGGTTCAGTGAATCCAAGATGGTGCTCGAAAGTACAATGATATGGTGAGCTCTGAATTTTTTGTTTTAATATTCCATGAGATAAGCAAAGCTATCAAAGAATATAGTTGGAAAAAAATAAAAGTTCAATTAGAGAGCTTCATTTTGGTCAATAAATAATGATAATATGAAAAAAATTTCTAGTCCAGAATTCAATATAAGAATGAGGCGTTTTCAGAGTGACAATGCAAAGTTGATCGTATTCACGTCAAAGACAATGCTGAGCCATTCATTGTGCCTTTTTTTCCTTTTAATCATTAATTAATTCATTTTATTGATATTTCTCTCGCGTATTGCATGACATCGAAGAAAATTATAAAATATCATTTTTGAGCGTTTTTTGTTTTTTTTATATATATATTTCGGTAGGAAAGTGATAAAGAGAAGATTCAATTGCATTTTCATTCAGAACTCTTTTTTCTCCAATATCTTAGATTCTAGGAGCAGCAGTGAAATTATCGTGATAATCTTGTTTGTCGCGTTAATTTTCTCCTACAGAAAGAAAAAAGACAGGAGAAGGTAGAACAAAGCTAGAGGTTAAACAGCTAAACAGACCTCAGTTGCAATTTTATTATTCCACGCAATGAAAATCATCGGAGAGAAATGGAAATATTCAAGATAGGAAATTGCCAACAATTTGATTGAAAAACTGGTGAAATAAGAGATTTGCAATAAGAACTTGGCATCAGAAATGTTTTTTTTTCAATTTTTTTTTGAATTTGACTGCTTCTATTTAAAATTTTTAAAAATGAGATAAACTTCGATTTTTAGCTGAAATAATTGAATTGAAAGAAAAACGGATGTGATATGCTTTTCATTGGAAAACTTCTCAGTTGTTCAATCGAATTGTTCGAATGATCTTTACTCAAATACTCTCAGTTCTTCTACGCAATATTCATGGTTTAGAATATTAAATTTCCTACTGAAATTCCGTAGATGGAAAGAGCTTACTTCAATTTTTTACAAAAAACATTGAATTTTTGAAAAATCTATAAAAAGCAATATATTACATGTTTTTCATCGCAAATTCTTTCAGTGAATCATTGGAAAGAATATATCCTGAGTTGTTCAATTGGAACGTGAATTTTCGCAAGTTTCTCTAAATCACAAAATTTCTCTATTTTGATTAGGTTCTGAGACATTGAAAAGGAATTTCCCTGAAAGTCAAATTGAATCATCTTCACTCATTAACTATTTGTTCATTAATTATAAGGAAAAGAGAAGATAGATCCGTTCATACCGGAAGAATGGCATTGAATAAATTTGTTTCAGCAAGTTCATTGGAATCGTATAAATGATTTTCTCAATTAATTATTGCAGTGTCGACAACAGCGATTACATGAGGAATGGTGATTTCTTACCTACTCGTCTTCAAGCCCAGCAGGATGCTGTGAATCTTGTTTGTCATTCAAAAACTCGTTCAAATCCTGAGAATAATGTTGGCCTCATCACTCTGGCAAAGTATAAATTTTGATAAATCATATAAACCATAAATATTATGAAATAGACATAATAGATGATACAAATTTATGATTAAATTAGGAATGATTCTGCTTCCAGCGTTGAAGTACTTGCTACACTGACTAGCGATGTTGGTCGAATTTTATCAAAACTGCATCAAGTACAACCGAGTGGAAATCTCAGTCTCATTACTGGAATAAGAATAGCCCATGTGAGTTGAAATATTTTGTTAATAATATTATGAATGAGATATCACGTAAGAATTCCTAAACTAGGGGTCTTTTGGTTGGGTAGGTATCGAATATGGGAGGGGGAAGAGAATATTACTATGTTTTTTAATTGAGCATTCTTGTCAAATGAGAAAACACATTAATCCTCTAGCGGCGTACGTATTTCGTCCGAGTACGGCGTTAGACGGTGAAGTTAATCTTCAAAGATTAATTTTACCAGAATATCTTGATAACTGATGGGGATAAATAGATATGTGTGAGGACCTTTTTTGTAGTTCAACGCTTAGGAATGGAAGAAAAGGATATTCCTAAAGTTTACGGAATTTTCAAGGAAAAAATTTTTTCAGGGTTACTACACACGTTAAAGGAAAAACAGGATTTTACCATTGTTTTTCACAGAAATATCACGAGTTTTCACGCATTTACACTATTGTCTAATTTTTTTTTCTTGGAAAATCTCCTAATTCCCTCTAGTACCTGCTCATTCCACGTGTTTCTGTATATAAAATCGTGAGTGAGCAACTACTCGTTCCCGAGCATTCATTAGGTCTTCCCACCTTATTATGACCATAATCTATTCGGCTTCATCAATTTTTCATCATCCTTCCCGCACTCGATCAACCTCCTCAGAGCGCGAGCTTACCTCTAAAACTCATTACGTTAAGGGACCCTAACGTAATAATTGAAGTGATTAAGAGTAAAATTTTCTTAATTTCATCATATCTTGTGAACGAAGAAATATATATAATAGTATTGTAATGAAAAATATGTAGACAAATGTATATAGTTTCACATTGTCAGACGTCATTCATCAATATATCGTCATCTAAGAGTAAAAGAGGCGTAAGTGCCAAAAATATGAAATTCTGGTGTGAAAGCGGCGTATGTCCACTTATCACTCCAAAATGTTTTTTATGGTCTCTGGGACATTATGTGGGTATTTGAAAATTAAAATAACAAAGTGGCATAACCACCAATTTTAAAATGAAAGGGACGTCTCTCCACACTTACACCCCTTTGTTATTTTCTTTTTGAACGTTATATAATTGTTGATGTTGGAGTGAAAATGACCTACCTCCGCCCTTACGCCTTTTTGTTTTTATAATTTTTTGATTTTATGAGAATATTTAGAGTTCTGCCCTTTTATTTTTAGGATTTCTCATCTAAATTTTGGCACTTACGCCTGTTTGTTTTTATCATTTTTTTTCATTCAATTATTTTTCCGGAGACCAGTTTGTAATTAGTATTTTCCAATTATTAGGAAAAATTCAATTAAAAAATACTAAAAACAAAGAGGCGTATCCCCGGCACTTACGCCCCTTTGTTATTAGTTTTTTTCGAATGATTAGGGAAAATTCAATAGAAATACTAAAAACAAAGAGGCTTATCTCCGCTACTTACGCCTCTTTGTTATTAGTGGGTAGTACTTACGCCTATATGTTTTTATTTTTTTTTACTAATATTGCGTAAAAGGCCTTGGGAAGACTATTGGAGCAATAATGGTGAAAATACGCCTCTCTGTTATTTTGAAGAAAAAAATCAGAAAAAATTGTACTTACACCCTCTCACTCTAAGGCGACGATATATTTTCCTTATATCTTTTTTCAGTTAGCATTGAAACATCGTCAAGGCAAAAATCACAAAATGCGAATTGTTGCATTTGTTGGAAGTCCCATTGAATTAGATGAGAAAGAATTAGTGAAATTGGCAAAACGTCTGAAAAAGGAAAAAGTCAATGTTGATATTATAAGTTTTGGTGAGGAAGCTATGAATAACGATGTACTCACTGCATTCATAAATGCACTCAATGGCAAAGATGGTACTGGGAGTCATCTTGTCACAGTACCACCAGGACCACATCTATCTGATGCACTTATTTCATCACCAATCATCCAAGGTGAAGATGGAATGGGAGGTGCTGGTATGAGTGGAGCTGCATTTGAATTCGGAGTTGATCCCAATGAAGATCCTGAATTGGCATTGGTAAATTTTATAATTTATTTTTATAGTACAGGAATAGAAATAAATCCAAACATTCCACGTTCATTATCCGCAGACATCTCATGACATATTAGGTTTGGAGAAGTTCATCAAGAGAACTTTCCTTGATTTCCAAAATTTTCGTTCAAAAAGTTTCAATGAATTCTGCTAAGCCTAATCATTTCTTGAGAACTCTTCAAATCGACGTACATGGAATCAATATAAAAAAGAAAAAAGTTAAAATGAATATTAAAATCATGGATATTTCGATAGTTTTTTCTTAAATTTCGATAATTATCGGCTATTTCGATCATTCTATAGAATTAATTTCTCATAAAATTGTCAAGAAAGAAAGAAGTTTCTTTTATGATCTCATGTTCCTTTCAAACACCAATCTTCTACTTGCACTGGACAGGCTCCTTCAGGGAGCATTCACTTTGAAAATTCAAGAGAATTTAAATGAAATCGAACATTTCAATTCTCCATATAGTCATTCATGAATACTTATTTTTCTTTACTTCAATGATTATTGAACTCTATCAAACCATTATTTTTCAAGTGACAAAGACTCTTTGACTATGAATCTGTCCGTGTTCAACCTTTAAATTATTTATTATCCAGTCGGATCGACAAAACTGAATGTGGAAGTTGAGTGAACTTGAAAATCAAAAGAAATAATCAAAGAAACCCAGTCATATAAGATGATTTGCAATTATCGATAGGCTGAAAATTGAGTTGATTACTATTTCAATTTAATGAAGAAGAATTTGATTGAACAATTACTTAGATGTTTTGGTAAAGAGGAAGACTAGATAAAAATATAGAATGCGGAAGGAGATCTCATCTGTTGATTGATTCATAGCTAAAAGATCAAAGATTGAAATTAGGAAATTGAAGATATTGAAAATTGACTACACAAAATTATTTGGAATTGAGTAAATGGGATTATTTGAATAATCTTTTCAATTTTTCTGAAGAAATTAAAATTTTCAAATCAAACTGAAGGTACTTTGGACAATACGGACAGGTATTTTGTTGAGATATTCGACCAGAAGGATCTTATGGATCATCAGGGCTCATAATTCGAATATTCAATCATAAACATTAGCTAGTTTTTCCAAAGAGTCTTTGAGATTTATAAAAAATCATTAAAAAATATTTCATAACAATTATTGTAGAAAAGAAAATAATAATGCAAACAATTAGTATAATATATAGTTCAAATTCTTTCTTCAAACGAATTTTGTTCGAGTTCTAGAATGAATGGATCATGAAGAAATTTGCCTAGTGCAAGGAAAACGTTTTTGCTGATAAGAAAAAAAGTAATCCATCAGAAACCCTTTTGCCTCCTTCCTTTTTTATGCAAAATCAATTGTAATGGAATCACCGAATTAGCCTATCAGAATCATAAAACAATGATCAATCAAAAAATAACGTCTCTTTAGGCACTGCGTGTTTCAATGGAAGAGCAACGACAGCGACAAGAGGACGAAGCCCGTAGGGCTCAAGCTAAGGAAACAGCATCAGCTAAGCCTGAAACAATCAAAGAAGCACCGAATGAGGAGGCAATGCTTAAACGTGCTCTTGCAATGTCGATGGAAGGTACTGAAGATTCTTCATCAGCACCTGAGGTGACTCCACCAGCTGCAGGAAATGTTCCGGATTTTGCACATATGACTGAGGAAGAGCAAATTGCATTTGCCATGCAGATGTCTATGCAGGACCAACGTAAGTTTAATTTTCACTATTATTTATACTAGAAATTCGTCTGGTGCGAGTCAACTGCGATGAGATCCAAATTATTTCAGAATCTGTTATTACAATTTCCATTTTGCCCTAGATAAGACGGAAAAAATCATATTTTCAAGAATTTTTTTAGACGATACAGATACTGTCGGTTCCGCCAATGAACTTCTACATAATCATACAACTCATGAACTATATTTTTCAAAATTTTCATTGCAAAATATTAATAAATGAGCCGTTGCCAGTAAATATCGGCAGGCATCCCGAAAAAAACGGTGTACACTAGAACTCGTTACTGGATCAACAGAAACGGAAAAACCCAAGTGCGTTGATTAGCTAAGATGTTTCTCGAGGTAATGGCGTCGAGTTTTTTTTTTTAATCGATTTTTCAATCTTTGGTAGCACTTGAAAGTCAAAAATGCGTTTTTTAACATTTAAAGATTTTTATTAACATTAATTATTTTCACATAGACAACAATTATTTACAGAAAGGACTACGTTAGCTTAACGTTTATGGGTTCATAGTCCTAGCCCGTGGGCTTTTACATATTTTAGCGTAATGATTACGAAATATGTAGCATGAAAGTCTAGGGTAACATGATGTTTAGTACTAGGGAAAAGCAAGTGAAAAACCCTACAGCTTAAAGAGTAAAAAGCAGAGTTAAAGGCGGTTTGTGGACCACTTGTATATGATGTATGGATTTATTTGGTTGATGAGATTATTGGAGTGGAGTTTTAAGTTCTCGATGAAGTTTTGAGTGATTTGGAGTGGGTGATTATTTAGTAGTTCCATTTTCGATATTTCGTCAAGGATGGGGATAGAGGTGCCACGGGAGACATAGTTGATAACTCTGAGGAATTTTTTTTGTGTGACTTGTAGTTTTGCAATCAGCATTGTGCCAGACCGCTGCAGCATATGAAGTTACAAGTCTAATGATTGTCTTATATAATTTCATCTTAGTTTTTCGGGAAAGATCATTTGATTTCAGAACGAAGAATAGTCTGCCCATAATGGCCTTGGTTTTAACAATGATGTTATGTATGTGTTGTCTCCAAATAAGTCGACTGTCAAGAGTAGTACCTAAGTAGGTGACAGTAGGTGTGATTTTAACTTCTTCATTATTGATATAAAACATTTTAATATGAGTTTTCTTGGAGGAGAAGAGGGTACATTTGGGTTTTGGGGGCATTTACATTTATGTTTAGATCATGAAGTTGGTGCATGATTTTTTCTCCCACGTTAATTAGTTTGTTGATCGCGTACTGAGGGAAGGTGCTCGTGGTATAGATGGCTAGGTCATCTGCGAATCCAGCAAGTTGTGTGAGAGGGGGGAAGGTGATGAAATAAATGAGCGCTGTAGAAGTTGAATAAAGTCTGGGCCAAGACAGAACCTTGGGGTACACCAGCGACGATGGTATTTGGTTCAGACAGTGAGGAGGCTACCCTGACGCTGATCTGGCGGTGTTGGAGATAAGAGTGGAGTAATTTACAGAGATCTGGCGGTACCTCCATGGTGAATAGCATATGGATAAGGCCCTGGTGCCATACAGAGTCAAAAGCCTGCTCGCTGTCGAGCAGGAGTAGCGCAGTACAGAGATTTTTATTCGCAGATATTTTAATGTGCTTTACAATCCGCAGGAGCTGGTATACAATTGAGTGTTTTTTGCCGAAACCAAACTGAGTATTGGGTATGAGGTGAAGGTAGAGGATTATTGTCAGTAATCGTACTAAGATGATTTTTTCTGCAATCTTGGATCAAAAATGCGACTTTTACTTGGAAAAATTAACTGATTTGTCATTGTGAAATAACAAATAATGTTAAAAAAAGGAAAAACTCGACGATATTACCTCGAGAAACATCTTAGCTAATCGACGCACTTGGATTTTCTGTTTCTGTTAATACAGTCAACAGTTTTAGTGTACACCGTTTTTTTTGGGATACCGGCGGATATTTACTGGCAACGGCTCATTTATCAATATTTTGCAATGAAAATTTCGAAAAATATAGTTCATAGGTTGTATCATTATATAGAAGTTCATTAGAGGAACCAACATTATCTGTATGGTGTAAAAAATTTCTTGCAAATATGCTCTTTTATCTACCGCCAAAACCCTACCCCCCTCCCTTGATCCTGCTTCCCTTGATAGTATTTTAATTATTCTCAATAGACTTCAAACTTGATTGATTGTGTGCGCATTGATTTCTTTTTTTTCCATTTGTCGTATTATCAGAAAATGAGATAAGTCTATCCCATTTTCAGATTAGTTTCTATGAAAAATTTCAGCAACAAAGGTAGAGGGAAATTGTTCTGTCAAAA
The DNA here is from genome assembly GCA_963921955.1 of Aleiodes alternator. NCBI lineage: Eukaryota > Metazoa > Arthropoda > Insecta > Hymenoptera > Braconidae > Aleiodes > Aleiodes alternator. The sequence continues at coordinate 13,850,377 of OY998099.1, forward strand.
CCGTTTTGAAGCCTTGATTTTTCTCAGTGAAACGTGTCATTACAATTCTTTTCCTATCTCTTGTAGATTCTTGAATAGTCTCGAAAAATATTGGGTTGCTGCGTTTGCGAATCGGATACGAGACATCTTTGAAATATTGATCGATTTTTGCATTCTCATTCTTTTATAAAGTTTTATTCAATGTCAATTTCTTAAATTTTTTCTTTTCAAAATATCATCAGTTAGGTATCCTGAAATCTTGCCATAATCTTCTAACGTACTAGTCGATATATAATGAAAAAATTTTGAACTCTACTTAATTCGAAAGTTAATATCTTGCTTACACACTTTCGAGTGCTGTGATACACATCTTGAATCATTCAGCAAGATTCAAAAGTGATGATTTCGGAAATAGAATTAGCTTATTGAACTCTCTTATCAATAGATTGATATTTTTTAATCTTTGCTGTCTCAGCTGTAATTATTCACAACGAAAGAGTGAATTACCAAAATTTTCTTACCTCCATTGTTTTTTTTTCAGATATTTCATAAAAACCAATAGCTCAAAACATATTGGGATTCCTTTCCATTACTTTACTACTGCTTTTAATGTCCACTGTTCATTATGTTTTACAGAAGAGTTTGAGCCACCAAAAGAAGAAGCAATGGAAGTTGAAGATGATTACGTTGCTGTCATGTCAGATCCAACATTCTTACAGACAGTCTTGGAAAGCTTACCTGGTGTTGATCCACAATCAGAGGCTGTACGTCAGGCAGTCAGTTCCTTACAACAAAAAGAGAAGACACAGGAGAAGGAGAAGGACAAAGATAATGAAAAGAAGTAATTTTCTCTCTCATGCTTTTTTTGCTTAAACATTGCTTTGAATATATTTCTAAATAATTGTATTTGATACTCGCGATTAATGTATATGATGGATTTGTAATTATCCGCATTATCGATGAAATAAAGAAGAATCAAAGATAATTATTGTCTTCACTCTACGGGTTTCAACATATCTTCTAATCCTGTATTCCTCAATAATAATCCTCCCTTCGTAATAAAGTAGATGAGCTCGAGTAAAGTTAATGGAGAGTAACAAATTTGTTCGTGCTCTGATTGGTTGCTCCAATGAGAAAAGTGAAAAATTCTCATCATTGATAAAAAATATTTTAATTTTTTCTAGCCATGTATAACCTTTCGGTTTTTTACAATTTTTCTTCTTCCTTTCCCCACCCCCCATGCGACTCCAGGCATCGACTTCTTGCCATACTGCCCGCATTTACCGTGGACCAAGGGTAACCATGGAAAACCCTGATCAGTGCAGTCGGATTCGTACAGAGCCTTAATGTGCCTTTCTGTCACGCTGACGAGAAAGGCACACTAATTCTCTATAGTCACACCTACCGTATCGTTCAGTTTGTCATTCGAATCTGTTGACGGCAAGCGGTCACCCATCCAAGTAGTAACCAATGCTGCTTAACCCGGTAGATCCGCCCAGCCATACACAGACCGAACAGCCAAACTGTCGGCTCATTGATAAAAAATATTATTACAGCGAATATATGACATACCTCAAAAGTTCCCGAATTAATTTCAAAATAAGAAATATTTTGAGTATTAATCTGACGGCGCCCACGACCATCAGTTAGCAACAGTTTTGCAGAAATGCTTGGTAATAATTTTGGATACGATTCTTTTCATGAAAGGCTCTTGCATAAATCTCATCCTATTGTGTAAAATCTGAATGAAAATGAACGTATATCACATCGATCACATTTCTGGAAAACACTTCAGAATGGAATCCACTCACTCTGTTTCAGGATTTCCTCACTGACTTATATCCTCTTGAATCTTAAATATTATGAGAGGAATATTTGGGACTTTTTTCTTTATCTGGGTGGAAGCAAAAACAAATAGTCTTAACTATTAGTTCGACTGAAGGAAAATAATTTGAAAGAAGGATAATAAACACAATAAATGAAGTCTCAAATGAATCAGTCATTTTTGTAAAAAAAATCATTTATTTTATCATAGTATATAATTTTCACACCACGTTCTTTCTATAGTTTACTGAGCTGTCTCTTCGGCAACATCTTGCTTCACTTTTTTAATTTTTTGCAGTTTTATTCGGCCACCAGGCTCCAGCTTAACTATGACATGACCCGAAGCCGTTGATAATTCATCTTCAACAGTTTTGAATGCCTTTGGTCTCTTGGGTGTAATCTTCGTGACGGACACTTTATTTTTATTTTCTGAAAATCAATAAATTATTGTCTTTATCAAAAAAAAAAACTGAATGAACTAATAGTGAAATTATGAAAAAAAGAGAAATTAATTCGACTTGGAAATTAATTTTTTCTGTCTCTCACAATTCATACGTGATGAATTATTTGTAGCTTCATTAAAAAAGAAAAGTCTCAGAAAATTTTACTATCAGCTTGAGATTTCTGGATATGTCAAAAAAAATCAGTGAGAATTTAGAATTGACATAAGTTTACTTTCTTTCAGTGGTTCCTCTGAAAATATCTTGAGATCGACAAGAATAAAAGAATTCCAATAATAATCTTCTCTGTTGTTGTAATTTCTTTTTCAAAAGAAGTTAATCATGAGAATTTATCCCTTACATTCTGAACCATTTCATTAGACCAGACATTCTATGCATTTTCAAAATATTTATAAAAGAGACTTCAAATTACCTAACTTATCTTTGTTTCATCATATTCATAATAACTTAATACTAGAATTCTAAATGCCGCTGCAGTCTTGGGAATATTTCGAGGGAAATCAATAAAAAACTTACGAATAGAGAAATAGACCGGAATACTCAAACTTTTGGTGCTTTTGATAAATATTGAACGAATATTTTCTTGTCCACCAGGATAATCCTTCTTCAATGCTTTGCATGCTGCAATAATATTATCTACAATTTCTTGTTCAGGCATTGTAATAGTACCAACACGTAGTGTATGACAATTTCCATTGCCATGAATTTCCATGCATGATTTTCTCAAGGCATTGTCAATCTCACTCTTCAAATTGTCTCTCTGTAATTTCACTGGTGTAGGTGGTTGTGCTGATTTTCTGAATGTTTTACCAAGGATATGCGTCATGTGACCAGAAATTCTACCATCAACCAAAAAAAAATCAAACATTCTTCCTAATTTTAATTTCATCTCGTATTGACTATATTCAGCTTTAACCTTGTTCATTGGTATTATTTCTTTGACTCTAGTAACATTTTTATTTCTGAGCACTGTCTCCCAGTGATCAACTGCTTTTTCATGATTTTTGCGTTGACCCTTCTCGAGATCTGGTACAAATAGTGCTACCTCGTCAGTTGGACCAATCATCATGTGAGGTAGGAAACTGTAACAAAATTGAATGACCAAAATTTAGTAAATGCTTTGTAATATTGAAATTTATGCAATATTTTTTATGACTATAATCATACAGAAAGTTGAATCACGATGTACTCATAAGGATCCATTGGTAATTTAAGGTATTAATCATTTAATAGTTTCCCTGTCTTTAGTCCATCATGAATAGGAACACTGTTGACGTCCTAGATAATGAGATGTCGATAAGTAAATTCTGATACTCTACGTTTTCGTAAACTTATAATTTTGTCATCATTTAGAACACTATTAAATTTTTCAAATGAAATTTCTGGAGATCTTTACTTGTGAAAAATTCCATAAATTACTGGAACTCGTCTTTTGGAGTATTCTTCTCAACGCAATAAATTCAGCAATGTTTTAAAAATATTGATAATTATAATCAACTATTTCGGGCATTTCTATTGATTTTGAAACACATTGTTGTCTAAAGATGAATAGAAAGTTTCGTTGTGAATTATTTTTCAAATGACTTCAACGTCAGTAGGTTTCGAGACATTTGTCAAGAATGCAGAAAACAAAGTTGCCAACTACAAAAAATTCATATCGAAAAGTTCTCTCAACTCTAATAGTTTATGTGATATTTGAAAAACAATCCATTCGTAATATATGAATTCATTTTCTTCTAGAGATAAGTTGCAGGACCAAGACAGATTATTCTGCAAATATGTCAGAAACCATATGGTGTATTGAAAGTAGTCAAGAGGATTTTGCGGACTGCAAAAAGTTTTGGTGACAAATTTTCTCAAACTTGAGAGGTCTAAGATATTCCCAAAAAAATAATCCAAGTAAAATTTCCAAGTAATCTAATCCTACTCCACAAAAAGTTTGATCAATACACAATCGAATGAATCGCCAGAAAGAGGCTGATTGTGAAAAAAAATCAGAAAACGGCAGTGACTCAATCGCTATCATTTATCCCGTGTGTCAACGGTGTCCCCGATGGAGCAAAAAACAAAATCAGTCGAATAACGTACATTCTCAGCTGTCTCCTAGGAGTTTTTGGCACTTTGATACAGGTCACTTGTAGAAAAATTGGACTATTGTCATCAGGTAACAACGTTTTTTTTTCATCTTCTTTCTTCTTTGTTGTGAGCTTCACTACTGCCTGGACACATTTCCTCACATGGGACTCAGTTACTTTCAGATTCCCGACTTTTTTAATAGCATTTCTCATAACTTGCAATTTCTTCGTTTCCAATTTCCTTATGGGTTTTGCTTCGAATGTCTGAGCATTCTCGACGACTGTCTTCTTTAGTTTTTCTTGAGTTGTTTCTGCTTTTGCAGTTTTCAATTTTCCTTTACTTAGCGGTAAGGATTTTTCAGAAGGCCTTTTTTTCGGCCTTGTAGTTGTATGCTCGAACTTAACCTCATTTCTGAGAGCACGTGGCGCATCTGATGGACTCGCTCTGTGTTCCTTTTTCTTCATTGATGCACTTTTTGACACAATAGTATTCGCACTTGTAAATTCAGCAATTTTTTTCTTACTGATTTTTCCCCCTTTTTTTGATTTATCGGAAACTTTTGTAAATTTTATAACTTTCTCAAAGATTGGTTGAATCTTCCCACTTTCTTCATTCTTTGTTTTCTTCACTTTGTCTAAACCCATGGAGGTTCCGATTTTCTTCTCAGATTCAAGCTGTGCTTTCATTAATTTTCCTGTTTTTTTTGTAACTTTCGATACTTTGACCGATGCACCTTTTGATTTATTTACAATTTTATCTTTTTTCGATTGCTTGACGATACTGGACTCCAGTAATTTCACCATTTTTTTCCAATGACTCGATGAGTCTCTCCAGATTTTTGCAAATAAATAATTTTGATTTAAGTTTTAGACATTCTTCGTCAACAACAGTTGAACGTAAAAGTAATGCTTATAATTACAGTGAAAATATTGGAAGCGTGGACCAGCGTGGACGTCCGAGGCAGAGAATAAAGGGAGATCTCCAACGCTTATGCGTTGCACTCTCGCGTCTATTGAACGTCTCTGTAGGTAAGGAAGCTTGATGCAAGGTTACTAGATCAACCAGGTTAAGACAACTGAACTGTCGCCGTGCGAATTGTCGCTGGAGTCATAAAAGCCGCCTTAAAGCGAGCAGTATGAAGGCTTGTGGAATTTGAAAATTCAAATGCTGTATTTGATAGAAAAATAAATAATTCAGAAGAGTATCCATAATTTCTTAATTGACTTGATATAATTATAGACAACTACTTATCGAATAATCTCATTCTTTGTAAACTCATCATAAATAATAAGTAAATCTAAAAAGGAAACTTTTTAAAGTTACTTTATATGACAGAAAAGGAGTTCTGTTTTCAATGGAAAAAATATCTATTTATGAAATTTAATAGAATGTATTATTAGAAATAGAAGAGAAAACAGACAAATCAATTATATGAGAATAATATTAGAGAAAAACTATTACTTTCTTGTTTTACCATTTTGCCTTCAAGTTTCTGATGCTATTAGAGAACCAATCATTCCCAGAATCACAGGAAATTCATTGTCTAGGTTCACAGTTGAAACGGCGATCAGCTTCTGTAAAAGATGGAAGTTGAATTAATACGGAATTCTCACAATTTTTTTTCATTCTCTACTCGTAAATGGCTGCTTTATGATAAAAAATACATTACCATTTCGAGCACCAAGTGATTAACAATACTGTAGGATATTGTAAGAAATTTCAGAGATAGAAATAGTTCAAAAGCTCTTGAGATGAAAGTTTCCAGATGCAACAGAACATTGTGTGAATATCGAACGTGCAGAGTTGAGAATACATGCATCTTGAGGTGGTCATGCAAAACATGGATAATTCATCGTCTGCGATTAATGTTTGCAGCAGCAACCATGTTAACGATACGGCCTCCATATGCCCTTTCTCGAGGAATCCTACGTGTCCGATCATCAGCAAGTATATGTATACGCAGGTTGATGAACTTCTGAATAACTGCATGCAGAGTATCATGCTCACAAGCTGCAGTCATCTCTTGCTGAAGGTTGTCATCAATGCTCTCCAAAATTTTTGCAATGATTGTGCCAACTGGATTACGGCAATGCAATAAAGTGTCTTTCAGTGAATTAAACACCATTTCTGCTACTTGTACAGTACGGTAAACAGGCCAAGATGGGTGAGTGAGACCACCACGTGAAAGCATTGTGGTCCACTCAGAAGGAGCACCATCCAATGGTTCATCACTGATGAGTAGTTCAGTGCATGCAGCGCAGCCAGACTGTGATACTTTTCGAGCAATCCAGCCTGCAGTTTTATACACACCTTGATTTTGAAGAACTGTCAATAATTCTGGATGTACGAAAGCATCATTTTCGACTCTATCAATATCTGGCTGTGGTCTCTGTCGTTTTTTGAGAAATTCAACGACGTATTCATCATCATCATCATCATCATAGTCATCATCAACTTCATTGATGTAGTTGGAACTTCTTGGAACGTAGAAGAATTGTGAGACCGAGATGAGACGTATAGCGTGTCTGGCTTCAACTGCTCCTGGATGCTGTTTGCTCTGGCGAATTTGAGAGAACAGATTTTCCACACAATCTGTTGTCAGTCTTCCAGCTAAAAGATAGTTGAAATGCCCATTCAAAACCAGATCGCTGTGGAGATTGACGACTGTAGTGGCTGATAAGATCACTCTCGTTTGTAGAGGTTTCCATCCTTGCATGCCAAATTCTAGTGATGCTATCAGTCTGGTGAAATCTTCCAATTCTGCAATTTTGAGTCCACCTATATGGTCATTATCAATGCCATATCTGCGATCCTTCACGATATCAAACCATCGGTCTACCTGTCTCAGAAACCATGCTGTTGGTAATGCTTGATAATTTATCTCAGGGATATCATCACTTGTCGCACAAAATTCCAGAGCAGTGGCTGTAGAACGGGAGAGAACCTCAGCAGCATAGCACACTCTCATTTTTTCTGTCTGCGTTGGATATATGTGGTGTCGTCTCAACTTATACTGCAGAGTTATACCTCGATCGGCTGGCTGTTCCTGCAGTTCAATCAATTGAACAATATGTTCCATAGAAACAGTCAAGTATCCTTGCCACTCAGGGTGTTCTTCTGTTAGCGCTGGAGGCAAGTAAAAGTCTTGTGCTAATAATGCTGCCCAAATGTTCTTCAAAATATGGGGAACATCTGGAGACAAATAGAAGCGTCTATCAGCTTCAATAGGATGCTCAATAGAAGCGCGTGTAGAGTCTCTAACAGCATGTATTCCTAATTTGCTCCATAATTTGCGTGTATTGGGACCCATGTTAGCAGCAAGACCGTGAACAATCATGCCTTCCGCATGTAATCTGGCAATCAGTTCTAGAATACATTCCCACAACTTGTCAGCATCAATAGAGGAACCAGTGAAGAAATAGGCTATTGTCTGTTTCCATTTTATTGTGAGTCCTTTTACTGAGAATACCAATAACTTGGAAGCAACGGTGCGTTTTTGCTGTTCATTTGCAGCAAGTTCCGGTGATATATAGCCAAGATAACGCTTCAAACCTTTGTCGTACCTTATTTCCTTCTCTATTTCCATTTCGTCCATGGAGAGATAGCAGTGACTAGAAAAAAAAACATTTTATTTAAACAATGAATATTGCAGAATTGAAAATTGTACAATATAAAATCCTCATAGATAAAAAGTAGTAGGTGAAAATTGATTTTATTCTCGGTAAAAACTATAATAAAACAATAGAAATACCGGTTGATTGCTTCTTCTCCACGAATCTTTATTCCTAGAAAAGGAATTATCTCATTCTCCAGTCCTGGCACAAACTGACACGTTTCTAAACGACGGCACAAGGTACGGTAGGAAGGTAGAGGGTATCCGACTTCGGTTCGCAAATATTCATATCCTCTAACACTTGTCATGATCCTGATTTGCAAAGCTTTCTTGATAGTCTTCTCAGACCACTGGAATCCCTGACCTCGGCCAGCTCGTTCTAGACGTTGGATCTGATCACCAGTCAAAAATTTCCCCAGGTTTTCTTTAAAAACGTCATTCCGACTCTGAGCTGTACGTAGCTGAAACACATAATTTTGAAGCATCGAACAAGACTCCGACAGATCCATGAAATACGTCTGACTAAAATTCAGTATCACTACTGGTGGGTCGGACTATACACGCATTGACTACTGAATTTACCCGGCTTATTTCATCTAGAAAATCTTACCTGTCGGTTCAGACCATGAATCTGTTCAACCAGACGTTGGACTCTTTGCTGAAGATGCTGTTTTTCAGTGTTTGCTTCTTCCAAAAGGTGTTCCAACAATTGGTGGGCTTCAACCTGACACTCCTGAACTTGAGGCGGGGGGCAATAATTATTTTCCCTATCATTATCCTCGAGATGTTCTTCCTCGTTTTCCAATTCTTCTCCTTCTCCATAATTCCTATTTTCTCCTTGATCCATTGGTTCGGGCATGCCATTGTCATCAGGAATATTGATGTTGAGAGGATTGAGTGGATGTACTTGGCCGTTGAATACAGTTGGTATAGCACCGGGTCTCAGTCTACGTCCATCTGGCATGTACTGATCGGCTGTGAAATGTTCCTGAAAATAATTATTGGTAAATCTTCAATGCTATTTTAAGTCAAAAAATATTAGCTATAAACTCAACTCGCACAATTTCATATGGATTGTGGGTAATCCATCTGGATAATTTTGAAAATTTCTACCTAAATGTCGAGCCCATGCTCGTCTTTGCTCGACATTCCTTGGGAATGAATGCACACGAAAACCTTTTTCTGATGCATTCAGACAATTATTCGCAGCGCAATACGGCATTTCAGAATTCCGAATATAAAAATTATAAAATAAAAAAAAAACGAAAGCGATAATGCCTAACACTAATAATAATAACACACGAAATAATAACACTGATAATAATAACACAAAAAATAATACTACTAATAATAATAACACTAATAACAATAACACTAATTAGAACAATAATGATAACAATAACTAGTGATTTGGTTAATTTTATGAAAAATTGGATGCAGCAGATAAAACAAATGAATGATACTTTGGCGCGGTTATCCTTCGTTTTGGAGCAGCGATTTGGTCCCCCTTTTCATGAACTTTTTTTTTTTATTGGATGAATTTTTTTTTTAAATACGGTGTAGATCACCATTTATGAATTTGAATCTCTTCAATTTTGGATCTATTTCGTAGGCCGATCAATATCTTCTAACTCTACGTATGGAAAAATCTCACAAAGTCTTTATAAAAGAATCTTTATACAATTCTTTAATAAGAAATTTCAACTTTGCTTTTATAAAGATTTTGGTCAGGAGAATGGGGCAAAATGGATATTGTAATGAAACAATTGGAGATGGATTTGTTTCATTGTACCATGGAAAAGCAAAGAAAATTTTAGCTGAAAACAAGTGTCAGATATATTTTTCTCGAATTGTTTCAAAATTCAATATTTTCGGGCATTTAAGGGGTAAATTCGATTCCTTTTCCGAAAATTTTCAATTTTATCGAAATTTCTTTGATTTTATTGATTGTAGCAATTTGGGGTTGATTGCAAATGAAAAGTGAGCTTATTTTCCATTGATTTATAGCGTTTCAAATTAAAAAATATGAACTTTTGAGATAGTTATTAGCCAAAAACGGTTTCATAAAACTATGTCACAAAAATGCCTCAAAATCCTTCAAAATCTATATTTTCAAATTGAAACCCTCTTAAATCGATGGCAAATGATCTCATCTTTCACCTCCCGTCAGAATTTTCACGCTATGACGAATAGAACTGAAAATATTCCCAAAAAGAGATGACTTATTCAAAAAAAGATGGCCTTTTACCCCTCAAAAATGGCCAAAGAAGTCAAAATCTCCAAAAACCCCAAAAAATTCATTTTGCCACTGGTTTCTTGCCTAAAATCTCCGCAGCTTCCCAATAGAATCATCGAAAAAATCTATTGCCAATATTTCTACTAATATCAAGAGTTTCTTGAGTTTGCAGAGATACCTTCAGGGAGAAGAACCGATTTGAGAATATAGAATAATTAGTAAATTAATGAGCGGTACATTATCAAATTAGAATCAATATAGCAACTGAAAATATGAATTTTCATTGGAAAATTTTACTTACCTTGTATATTATACATACTGCCAATATACTTGAATAGAAAGAAAAGGAAAGATATTTTTTCATATGTGTAATACGAAGTGGATCACTTGTCATTCATTAAATATTTATTAGAAAAATAAATTCAACAATTTGAAAAGTAAAAACAGTATAAAACGGATATATATCATTTTCGATTTGAAAAAAGCGAGCTGCCCCGTCCGGCGTGAAAATCCGCCTTGTCCTCGCACTGCCACATGATTGGTGGAGAGCCATTTCCCCCAGATTCGCACGGCGACAGTTCTTATGCATTGGGACAAAGGATGTCTCAACCTGGTTGATCCATACTAGACCAGTAACACAAGGTCTGAAATACACTATGTCAGATAAGAAGGGGCATTTTTGAGGGAAGGTGTATTGGGACTTAAGGAAACTTCGTGTGAATTTGCCCCATTCCAACCCCCCGGGTAAGGGAGAAAAAAATTAAAAACCACCCCGAAAATGAGTTTTTCGAGGATAACTTGAAAATGATGAAAAATATGGAAAAGAGTTTCAGATAAAAATTGTAGAACATTTAATTTTATATAAAAAATCATTAGGTTTGTTCACCCCTATCTCTAATAATTTAGCTACTAGCCCCATTCAACCCCCTGAATTTAAAAAAAATCCTGAAAAGTCAAAAAGTGAACCTTTTTCAATATTTTTTTTTTTAAATCTACTTCGAAAAATTCCATCTTTTTTTTCAGAGACACAGATTTTTTGTTAAACAATTATTTTGAAAAATAACCAGGATTATAATGTTAGCTGCAACAATTTCTCGTTTAAAAACAACGTAATTTTTTTTTTTTTCAATCCATAATTTTCTTTATTAAATTTGGGCAGCACTATTCTCGGCTGATTTTTTTCTACCTGTCCTAGTTCTCGAGGAAAGGTAAAAAACACAAACTTATTCGACAGGTAAATCCCACGCCACTGGATCTGAGAGTGAGAGATATACTACGCTCTTTCCACTCACTACATCTATGACTGTGACTGTTGCGCGCATGCGTTGCATTTTTGGAAAATATAATACATAACCAGTGGTACAAGCCAAAGAAGGATACTCGGAAATATTCAGCTCCTATGTTACAACATGGAAATTCCAGCTTCGGGTCGACTTCGGAAGATCCGTCTTCGGCTGGGAAGACTGTATATCCGCACCATTCCCACTCGTTACTGTGATCTACTCAAGTTTAAAATTGTCCGAGCATTTGCAGATGGATCTTCTAGAGACTTGGTATTCACCTTCAACGAGATGAATCAATTGTACACAGAGAAAAATGTTTTCTTAATTTAAGAATGTGCAGTCACTTAATTCAAGAACGTGCAGGTCACTTAAAATAAGAAAGAAAAATCACTTGATTTAAGTGAGAAAACTCACTCCATTTAAGTGAGTTTTACATTCTTAATTTAAGTGACCTGCGCGTTCTTGAATTGAGTGACCGCACATTCTTAAATTAAGAAAACATTTTCCTCTGTGTATTCTGAAGCTTATTATGCAATAACTTTCAATCTGAACGATGCACGCAAATTTTTCGTAGAGACCTTTTTTGTAGCGTGGAATAAGACCTGTAAAATAGGTTCCAATAAACAATCCTGTATCTCCATTGGTATCTGACATATCGTCAAAAGATGTGATAAAAATGGAAAGAACTCGTCTTGGTTTTCCTCTGCATGAAGTGGCATGTCGTTTATGCTGCGAGTATCTTCAAAGCGTTCAATCGCAGCCAAAATAACAAAGGAACTTGGTTGATCAAAAATTGCATGAGCTAAAAAAAGGTCCCTTTATATTTTCCTCTTAACTCTATAAGTGAAGAGTATTAATATTTTTTTTATCTACTTTTTTCTTGCATATAAATAAAAACATAGATAAAATTAGAGCAGTTATTGAAGTGCTCACATATTCCTACACTCCGGAAAATATTTGCAGGATTTATCCTCATAGAAATTAATTCAAAGGAATAATAGTTTCTATCATTTTTCACAATGAAGAAATTCGTCGTTTATATAAATTGAAGGATTCAAAAAATATTCTCTAGAAGATAAAAAATCGACGGGTTGTTTGCATTGAAAAATTTCACTGTTATTCTTTAGGTGAGGAAAATGGGAGTAAGGCCCACCAGGTAGTTTGTCGATGGATCTGGAGGTATGACTAGTGAATTGTATGAAGGGTAGTTTATGAGGGTACGTGGTCATTAGAGGGTAATATAATGATTGAGAGAAACTCAAAGTCCCAAACATTACATTCATACTGAAAAATAAAAAGGAGTACTTAGCACTCTCTCCTTTTCCTTTATTTCTTTATAACTGAAACCATCGGTCATGAACGGTTTATTACCCTGTATTATTCTCGATTTCTCGGTGAAACTGATAAATTAAATTCTCTCATTTTTCTCAAGTACCTGTGTAACTCACCTATCACCTAATAACCAATCACCTTTTAGGTTCCATTCCCACCTACTTTGCAGCCCCTTCCTCACCACCCTCTCAGTAGTTTACTTCGTTCCTCAAAATTTCTCAGGATGATCAGAGTGAAGTGTTATTCCAACTAATAAGTAGAAGTTCTAAGAGATTCAATATAACGTACGAAGTTCAGTTTAGCCGGATTCTTTTTTCAAGAATGAGTTGTTGTAACAAATGTATTTCAAAAAATTAGAAACCAACACATATTTGAATTCATACATTTCATTTTGGAGTGCCATTTCTCAGATCTGACTCTAGAGTTTTATATATGATTCCTGTTCTTCATCAGCCATTTCGCTAAGCATTCTAGTGATAATGGAATCTCACATTTTATGTACTATTTGTGACGAAAATTTACATAATAGTATTGATAATGTCACAACTGTTCGTAAGCTAGGCTTGACCACTTTCATTCGAATCAGCAGGGACAAAGGTGATGAGAAGTGGAAATTGTGGAATGGAAAAACTGAATTCGATTTTCATGAAAAATGTAGGAAAAATTATGGAAGGCATCCAGATCAACCTCCAGCCAAGAAGAAAAGGAAGGATACAATATCAGCAGAATTATCACCAATTGTCATCGAAGACAATAATAACCATTTCAATTTCACGGATTTATGCTTTATTTGTGGCAATTCTCTTGACAGAATGCATAAAGTAGCGTCTACAGTGCAACAAAAACATTTCACAGACAAGATTATTGATATTGCTCAAAGAAGGGACGATGATTATGGACAAAGTGTACTCCAGCGATTGAAGGGAATACCTTGCCTTGTAAGTATGAAGGCTTCTTATCATAAGAAATGTTATGAACAGTTTTCAAAAATACCATCGATGGTACCGAAAATTTCACAACACCGGGCGCAAGTAGAAGCTTTATTCAATCAGGTTGCCAATTATATCGAAGAGAGTGGATCTTTCCAATACAGCTTATCTGAATTGCAGGAAATAATTGGTAGAGATGAGCTCAGCAAGGAAGTGTTGCTAAAGAAATTGGAAGAGAGATATGGTGACGATATTCATATTGAACGACATCGAGGTAAAGAACCAAAAATTTTTTACAAAATACTTGACATTGGAAAAAATTGTAAGGATTGGTTTTGTAATCAGGGCTCCCTTAGTGATCTCCAAAAGACTACAGTTTTAAAAGTTGCAGCAGAAATTCTTCAAGACGACATAAAGAAGTTCACGTACGATAACGCATCATACCCTGCTGCTCATCGCTTTCTTGACAATGTGGTCTCAGATATTCCACCAACATTAACGGGTTTTCTTCAGGATCTAGAAGGAAAAGGAGGAAATGAAAATGTAGAAAAGAACTCCGTAAAAAGAAATCACATTGCTCATTCAATTGTTTCCCTTCTACGACCAAAATCTTTCGTTTCGAATCTCCAATTGGCGGTCGGCACGTATATCAGCAGAAAAACAGGATCGAAATTGATTATCAATCTACTTTCAAAATTAGGTGCATGTGCTTCGTATCGCAGCATCCAACTACATGAAGCCTCAATAATTATGGATCCTCCGAAGATGCATCGGGATCCAAAGACCTTTGTTCAATTCGTGTTCGACAACACTGATCATAACGTCAGTACATTGGACGGTCACGAAACCTTCCATTGCTTAGGAGGTATTGCGGTTTACACTCCACACGACGCTGTTTCATATATAGGTACGTCCAAAAAATGTACTAATATGCCTTCTGCTTCTCAATTAGCATCACAGAAACAAATTGAACGTGCACCTCATCGAACATTCGATATGAATGGTATGGAAGATATTGAATTCGTCACAACAAAATCACTTGAACTTGGAGAATTGCCATCATTACCCCTAGAGTATGCAATTTATTTATGGGCTAAGAGCCTAGGAATTCGTGACGTCCCTTCATGGAAAGGCTTCATGGAAGTTTCATCGGAGTATAGGTCATTTGTTGCATCAGAGATCAATTGCTTACCGTTCATAAATGAAGCACCGTCGAAACTATCCACACTACATACTGCCCTGCATTATTCTGCATCGGAAGGCCGTAAAATGAATTTGGAGACAGTTTTTGTTACTTTCGATCAGCCTCTATATTGGAAAGCACGATCTATTGTGGCACAATCAGGCGAAGAATTAAGAAATATTGTGGTTCGTCTCGGTGGATTCCATTTATTGATGTCTTATTTGGGAGCAATTGGTTACATAATGAATGGCAGTGGGCTTGAGGATTTGTGGTCTGTCGTGTATGCCCCAGAATCTGTTAAAAAAATGCTCACTGGTCACGCCTTCTCCCGAGCTTTAAGAGCTCATATCTTGACCTTCACAACTCTTGGCGTAATGATTTGCAAAAGCATCGATACAACTGAAGAATTTAATGATTTCATCAATAAGGAATTAGGGTATTGGCGTTCAAGAATTCCGCTTCTAGATGATTTTGAAGATGAACGACTCATTCGAGAAAAAACAGCAAAATTTGCTGAAAAATTAAAACTTCTTGAGAACAAGGGGCCAACTGCTAAACTCTGGGTACAATATTTCCAATTGGTTTTGATTGCTTTGCAATTTGTTCAAGCTGAACGTATTGGAGATTGGACCTTGCATTTACAATGCGTTGAAAAAATGTTGCCAATCTTTCATGCAGCGGGACATTTCTCCTACGCAAAAAGTGCTCAAATTTATCTTCAAGATATGGTTAGTTTGGAAACCACGATGGATCCACAAGAATACACTCAATTCACAACGTCAGGATTCTTTACAGTTCATCGAACAGATAAAGCATGGTCAGGTGTATGGACTGATATGGTCATTGAACAAACTTTGAATCGTTTCTTTGGCACCGATTTGAAGCATGGGAGAGGGGTTACGCCTGGTGTAGTAGCACGCTATCTATTAGCAATGCCAACCGCGTATAGAATTATGGAATGCCTAGAAGACTTTTGTGACATCCGAACATCTACAAGTGAGCAGCACGTTGATCTTTCACGCAGTCGGATTCAACACGATGAAAAAGATATGGAGAAGATGATGTTCTGGTTGAATAAGCATGCACCTTTCGCCGCTCGTAGCTCACTAACATCTCTTTCAACTGGAATGATCGGGGATTCAGCCATTAATTGTCATATGGCAGTCGAGAAAGGACTTCAAGGAATGGCCTCGATGATCGGGAAGAACGCCAAAAATATATCACTATCTGCTTTATATAGAGTGAAAAATTCAGCTTCTGCTCAAAACAAGATTCATCTAGCCGATAAAAACGCCGTCACAGTAGATACTTATTTATTATTCCAGAGGATTTCAGTTCTCTTCCAAGGCAATACTGAGCTAACGCGTAATGCTTTAACGTACGAACTTTCACCAATTCCACTGAGTTTATTCGATGAAAACGGTTTTATGAGAAAAACGGCAAAATCAGAATTGTACAAACTATTCACACCATTCGTTCAATGTTCACAATTGAAATCAAGTTACACATTCGTGATCGACGGAGGCTGGTTATTGCACCAGATCGGATGGGCTCATACCAGCACTTATCGCGAAGTATTTGAAACATATCTTTCTTATGTTGTCACGAATTACGGAGAGAACTCCACCGTAGTATTTGATGGATACCAGAATGAGCTGATTGGAACGAAATCCTATGAAAGATATCGGCGTAAAGAGAAACTCGTTGCGGCTGATATCGATATTGCTGAAGACCATATAATAACTTTACAAAAAACTAAGTTCCTTTCCAACATTGCAAATAAATTCAAATTTGTGGATCTCCTATCGAAATTTCTCCAAAAACATAATATTAACACTTTTGTCGCGAATGAAGATGCTGACACTCTAATCGTTCGAACGGCTATTGAATTGAAAGAAAAAATGAATATACCAGTGGCAGTCGTTGGTGACGATGTGGATTTATTCGTTCTTCTTATTGCTCTGACTCCCGAAGAAGAAAGAATGTATTTTCTGAAAATTTCCGGTAAGAAGAGTAGAATTTTATATTCAACTAAAGAACACAACCACTTGAAGCAATTCATCTTATTTGCCCACGCGTTTACTGGTTGTGATACAACAAATGCAATTTACAAAAAAGGAAAGAAAACCATTGTATCGCTACTCCAGAAAAATCCTGAGCTTCAGAAACTCATCTCCATCTTCTATGAACCTAAAAAAGGATGTGATGAGCTGTATGCAGCTGCGGAGAAATTAATAATCAATTTATATAAAATGGGGAACGAAAAAGCGTTCACAATTAATGAATTGAGATACAAAATTTTCACATCATCAGTCCCTCTCGCTAAAAAAGAGCTATCACTATCACTGCTTCCACCTACAAAGTCGGCATTATACGAACATATCAAGCGAGTGTATCATCAAATCCAGTTGTGGCTGGGAAACGCTTTGGACCCTCTACATTGGGGCTGGAGGAGAGGAGGCTCAATGTTACTCCCCATTATGTTTGAAGGCAGCCCAGCTCCACAGGAATTACTTGACAATGTAAGTAATAACATATATACATACATGCGAAAATCGGGTTTATATCAATTTTCACATATGACTTTCATTTACTTTCCGGTAGGTTTATTGCGGCTGTACAACTAGGTGTAATAGCAAACGGTGCCGTTGTAAAGTTGCTGGACTACCTTGCGGCTTACCATGTAAGAATTGTCATGGACGAAATTGTGAAAATGCGAGCTCAGAAGTTCCTAAACCTGATGAATCATTTGATGAAGAATTGGTTGCTGAGGACGACTTGAAGGAAGACGAAGAGGAACAGGAAGAGGAAACGTTCTTGACATATATTTTGGAAGATGATGAAGAATATATAGAAGAAGATTTCCGCTATTATTAATTGCAGCAGATATATGTTCAATTATGTATATTTATAGTTGTAGTATATGTATTTGTTTTCCAAGGGATCCCTATGATGAGAGGCTTCGAAGTATTGCACTCTAGATGGATTTTTTTATACGTGAATGATAGAGAGAGAGACATTTCTTACTTTTTATGTCAAAAATGAAATAAAATTCATAATATCTACCACTTGAACACTTAATTCTTTTGCTATTTCTTGTAGCTCATAAAATTTTCTATGAAAAAGGTCTGTCGATCATTTTCAATAAATTGAATACTGTGAAAATGTTCATAGTGTGAGCCCATTTCCATTACATTTTTTTCAAATATCTTGGAGACTAAGGAAACAACGGAATTTTTCATTAGAGCCTTTTTACAGGTTTTTCCCCATCCTACAAAAAAGGTCTCGGCAAAAATTTGCATACTTTGTTTCGATTTTGAGAGATGACGAATTAACTTCGAAATACAATTTAAGCATCTCGTTCGAAATGAAGACTGAGTCTTTCGAAGTCGCAACGGACGGTTAAACGTTTTCAACGCTGGTAGATCCTTCTATTGTACCACTACCGAAAGCATCGACACCCGAAGTCATGCCGAAAACAAAAGTTTACATAGTGGAGCATGGGAGTCGAAGAAAGCCGAAGTAGATTCGTCTGCTAGTCGAATGGGAACGGTGTAGTATACACACAACCACATATGCGCTCAACTGTTAGAGCCATAGCTGTGAGTGGAAAGAGCGTAGATATATGTACGTCTCTCACTCTCGGATTCAGTGGCGTCGAACTTGCCTCCTTTCTATGATTTTTTTTCTTATTCAGGGGGTTGAATGGGGCTAGTAGCTAAATTATTAGAGATAGGGCTGAACAAACCTAATGATTTTTTATGTAAAATTAAATGTTCTACAATTTTTATCTGAAACTCTTTTCCATATTTTTCATCATTTTCAAGTTATCCTCGAAAAACTCGTTTTTGAGGGGGTTTTTAATTTTTTTCTCCCTTACCCGGGGGGTTGGAATCTTAAAAATTCACACGAAGTTTCCTCAGGTCCTAATACACCTTCCCTAAAAAATTGAGCTTCTTACCTGACACACTGTTTTCATACCTTGTTTTACTGGTCTATACTAGATTACCCAGGTTGAGACAACCTATGTTCCTGTGTTAAATATTGTCGCCGGCGTATGGTCGCTGGCATGGAAAATGCAGCTTTACGAAAGCGGCCTTTAGAACGGAGTTTGCGAAATTCAAATGTATTCATTCGCAGATCCATTCAAGTAGAATAATACCTAGATAATTATGATACGTTAATATAATTAAATATATTGCTAATATTGTAATTTATCGTAGGGGTATTGGAAAAGTCATTAAAAACATCACATTATTGTCTAATCGTGACAATATATTGAGAATATGAAGAAAATAAAGAAACACTTTAATAAATAAAAATATCTATTACTAATGACTTCAACCATACGTGTATTTCATGGAAGAATGTTCAATTTTTTAGCCTTGTCAATTCCTGTAAAATTTTGTATTAGGATAAATAAATGAAAAATTCAATATTCAAATGAAAATTCAATTTTATTCGTAACAATTTTACCTTCTCTCTCTCGCTGTTAAATTAGCACGATATAATACTGCGAAAGGAATCATTTATCTTCTTCTTTCAATCACGAATTGTCCTCGTTTTTTCATCAGAAATTTTCACACATCACAGCATATGCAAAATTGGCACAATTTTTGAATGTACAGCATCAACGCGCGCACACATCGTTCATTTGTTTACGTTAAATGATGCGTGCTCCGAAAAATTGCGCCAATTATACACATGTCGTCACGAGAGACAATCATCTGAAAAAAATAAAAAAAGAGAATAATTAATGATTTACAATAAGAGTAAAAATGCCTTCTTGTGCAGCATTATATTGTACCAATTCAACGGCGAAAGGATTCCGCCTTCATGCATTCCCAAAAAACATTGAGCGACGTCGATTGTGGGGTCGATTGTCCGGGAGAGATTTTTCTCGTTTTGAAGATGAATTGCCAACCACAAATATGACTTTGTGTGAGGTAAGCAAGATATTGTTATAATAGATAAAAAAAAATATATTTTCCGGGTAAATCTAACTTTCCTGCTGAAAAGCTAGCTTTTTTCTCCTACACTGATAATATTAATATAATACTATTTCTGTATAAATGACACGTTATTATGAAAAATAGTGGGCTGACAAAGGTATGTTCTGAAATTGAGATTGTTATCGTTTTGCAGGTACATTTTACAGAAGAGCAATATGTGGAGAATGCCCAGGGTCGACGTAAGTTGAAACCTGATGCTATCCCTACCCAATTCAATGGTCCGTTGGATGCAGAGGATAGAGAGGAAGCCAATCACATGAACAACCAGGCCATGGACTTGGATGACGAAGGAGAAAATGATGATAGTGGCAGTATTGCTGAAGAACATCTAGAACCAGAATGCCCAGCTCCTGATCCAGAATTTCCGATGCCTGGTCAAGAAGGTCATGTTCCAGATCAAGCAGTTTAGAGCATCTCCTCCAAGAAGCAAACGAGCGCATTGCACGCTTGGAGAATCGCAATCGCGAGCTGATGGAGAGGAATCGTACAGTAAATCGTCAGGTATAAGTTGGAAGTAGTAAAACCTCCATTAGTCAGCCATATGACTGGTAGACATTAGAACTCATGGGTTAATATAGATTTAGATCACTTGATTTTGATAGATGGGTTTCCGTTTTTCAGTACAATAATCAGCAGGCTGCAATGCAAAGATTGCAGGGAAATTTCCGCTTCCTGAATGAAGATCAAATCCGTCACCTTGCAGCGAGAGGCAAAGGGCAGGGATTGCAATGGACAGATGAATCCATCAAGAAGGCCATTCAGATTAGGCTGATGACGAGTGTCCAGGGGTATAAATACCTAAGGGAGAAAGTGGGGTATCCTCTACCTTCCTATCGGACGATCTGCCGGAAACTTGAGAGCTGTGAGTTCCCAGCAGGCTCCAACAACGACATCATCATGCACCTTGGAGTAAAAATTCGTGGAGAGGAAGAAGTTAATCGGTGAGCTCAATAACAAATATTGGAGACGGTTTTTATCAATTCAAATCTTATGTACTCTATTCAATTCGGGAGTTTTCATCTGATTTCAGCAACTGCTTGTTGGCTCTGGATGAGATGGAGATTAAGAAGGCCGTGGGATTTGATCCATCTTTGCGCAGAATGGTTGGTTTCATAAGTCCGGAGATTACAGCAAATGACGAGGAGAAAGGCACCGTGGCGTCTAAAGTCCTCGTCATTGTAGTGCGAGGAATTCCCCTTAAGTGGAAGCAGATTATGGCTTACTACTTCACAGGATCCTCTATCGACCCAAGGAAATTATGGGAAATTATACTTACAATTATCAGGAAATTGCATGACGAAGGATTGAATGTTCGTGGTATAACGACGGACATGGGTGGAAGTAAAGTCGGGCTGTGGACGATATTGGGCATCCATGCTGTGAGAGGATCTTCCCAGAACAGTATTCAGCATCCAGTGGTTCCCCACCAGAGACTCTATTTCTCCCCAGACCCTGCTCATTTATTGAAGAATCTCTGGGCATCACTCACGAACCAGGACTTTTACTTACCACCTGAAGCTGTTGAAGAGAATCCTGAATGGGGAGGTTTTGGGACGGTATCAATTTCTCATCTGAAGCAATTATTAGAGCTCCAGCAGCAGCCGTATGATCGAGGGATCACTCTGCATCCCAAATTGCGTGAATACCACGTCAGTCCTGGTCATCTTCAAAAAATGAGAGTTCGTACAGCAGCAGAAGTTTTCTCCAGAACTACTGCACAGGCACTGAAATTTTGCGCTGAATCTCCACAAGTGCCACAGATGGATCATCGCGTATTACCTACAGCTTGGTTTTGTGAGAAGGTGAAAGAATGGTGGAAGTGCATCAATGACAGAAGATTTGGCATCAACAATGGAGACATTGGAGATGCCAAAATAGCGATGTTGGAGGATTTTGGTCGCTTTGTTGCAAGCTTGACATTTCAGATAGCAGGCTGGAAACCCCTGCAAACGGGCATAATTTTAGCAACCAAATCAATTATCGATCTTCATGCCGATCTGGTTAGAAATGGCGGATTTCGATACATACTACCTGGCCGATTTGGGACAGATTGTGTTGAAAACGTCTTCTCCCAAGTCCGTCAATTGGGAAAAATTCATCCTGGCCCTGTGGAGACGAGACAGGCTTTACGGCTAATTTCAGTGTCCCAATTTTTCTATGTCCCTAGAAGTTCACATTATGAAGATGATGAGGAAGAAGGATACGTCGCAGAATTTCTGAGAACTCGTGAGGAGCGACCGCGTCCCCCTGACAATCTGAGGGCTGAAGATTTCGCCGACGCCGATCCACTCACAGAACTGCAAAAACAAGGGCTTTACTTCGTTGCCGGCTGGGTAGCAAGAAAGGTCAGCTTGAAAAATCATTGCCTACAATGTGACGAAAAATTGATGAGTGAGGAACCATTAGAAAATTGTCCTGCTGAATGGACCAGCATGCTCTCGAGAGGAGCACTCGTACACCCCTCACTTTCTGTGTTTCAAATCCTTTAAGCATTAGAAGAAGTTTTCAACACTCTAAAGGACACATTACTCCACAGCGGGGCTCCTATTGAAACTCTCCATCAAGAAATCATGGATACTCTGGGTCAGGACCTCCTAAATGACATGGTACCAAATTGTGGCCATGATATTTTGCATCAAATTGTGAGAAAGTATATCAACTTCAGATTACGCGTGTTGGCAGACGATAGAACACGCAGGATCCGTCTGGACATCGCACATGCTGGTCGAGCTTGCTATATGGCTACTGCAGCGAACCTCAGATGGTATGGGTATTTAAATGTTTATTGAAAATTAGAATCTTTAGTTATTATTAAATTTTGAATCTTGAAACTGTTTCAGAGCGCTAAACATGATTACGGACAGTGAAAGCTTCTCGGCTTGCCCTCTACTGAAGAGCCTCCCATTAAAGGTAATCTTCTTGCACCACCTCTCCATAGAATCTATTCCAGCAGGTTCATTCTCAGATAATTTTGATTAATTAATTAATTGTTTTTCAGTCAAGACAACATCAATGCCAGAAACAGCAAACGCTTCGAAAGCACTGAACGATGCAATCGCTGTGATGAATCAGAAAATAACCGAATGAGATGGTGTTTTCAGTATTCTAATGGCTGCAAGTTTTCCAAGATATTGAAGAAAAATTATTTATCAACAATATTAATATTAGCTAACAATTGTGACTACAACAGACAAAGCCGAATTCTCAAGACAAATGGGGCTCAGATGGAGAAAATGGAAGTTGCTATTGATAATGATGGGAAGAATAATAAAAGCATGGATGATTTTAGCGGAGCTGAGAGTGACAATGAGGGTAGCCAAGAATTTCAAGGGGAGGGCCGAAGACAAGTGCTTTTTTTTACAGTGAAATTAAACTTTTACATTTATAAATTATTCAGTGATACATTTTGCCCTGTATCAATTGTGGAACATGCATCGTTTAACGTCCTATAAGAATTTCACAAATGAATTCTCTCATGATTCATCATTTCAATTTTTTTCCATTCCAATTCATTTTATTTATAAAAATAATGGTGAAAAACACTAAAATTTGTTCCAAATTTTCATTAAAATATGATTGCCTGATGTCAACCAATTTAATCATTGGGAATTTTGCCATCAACCTTTACCCCAGGTTCAATGAAAATTTTAGGAATCTGCTTGACAATTTCAGATGATGAATGGAGATCAATCACGCGTTCGTGAATGGACATCTGGAGACGATCCCAAGTTTCAAAAAATTCACCTGGGGAACGATTCCGCGCGTGTGAACGTATTGGTTGGAGCTGCTCATACTATACACTTTATAAGGTTTACGCTATATGAAACTGTACAGCATGTGCAGCTCCGACCAATACGTTCAAACGCGTGGAATCGCTCTCCAGGTCGCTTGATCTTGAATTTCTGTTGCTTAGCACCGCTGATTAACTCGGAGAAAATCATCGAAACAAAAATGAATCAATAAATTAGAAGAAATTATTCAATTATAATAATGACCCTCACACATGATCGAAAATTGCGAGAAATCAGGATGATTTGATTCGATGAATGGTAGTAAATTCTGCTCCTGGTTTTTCAGGATTATCGGTCTTCATACTTTCATTTTCATTGAAATCATTTTCGCTGCAGTTGGATGCATCTCTTCATTGCCACATGAGCTTATATTAAAATAGCAATCGACATTCAGCTACTCTCAAACGATCGTTCCAAGTTATTGAAGCTATTTACCAACAACCCTACAATGTCTGCCATGATCTAAAAAATCAAAATCAAAATCGTGTCAGTTTGTTCGTTAGGACACGCAACGACTTGTTTGGAAGCTGGTTGTTTTTTTATTTATTTATAAAAATAGAAATATACGGAAGAATCATGGAATGCTTGATTTCATTTGCGCGTCTTTCGAAACTAATTTGAAACTGGTATATTCAAAATATATGTCTACTTCAGGCGACTTTTCAATCCAGGCGACCATACGCCGACGGCTAGGGAGTAACTAGGCACTTGTCTCAACCTGTGTAATGGGTAATCTATCTAGTAACCTTGGGTTGATCTAGTAACCTTGGTTCTACGGAAATTCGTGTCAGAGATAATAGGGGAGATCTCCAGGGCCCGTGTATTGGCATCGTCGACCGAAACCCTAGCGGCGTATACCCTAACTGCTAGAGAGTACACGTTTATCGGTAAAACAGGTGAGTACATGCGTGTCGATATTGAAGGCAAAAGAGGTTCTCAAATGTTGAAATCTTCATATTAGAAGATGGGCTTCCCGAGTTCAAATCCATTTAGAACTCTATTTTTTTCCATAAGCTGCGAGTTATTTGTAATCATAAAAATTATTTTGTTCACTCAATTACTTTTTTTCTATAATGTAGGCTGAAATAATCCATAGTATCTGATGGTGGTCCGGAGGAATAAGTTGTCTAATCGAAAATATTTTCTTCTTTAATGTTCCATGATTTATCTAATCATTATTTGAAATTTATATTTGCATTTTCGTAAGTCTGCTCATATTTAAGGTACTTATTGAATTTTGGATTGTGAGATATAAAAAAATTCAGGGCTAAATAAATTGGGATTCCTCTGAAGAAATTTTCCTTGTTATTTCAATCAAAAATATGATATCAATTCAATTTCCATGATTGATTGTCATTAATTCATTATTACTCTAACAATAGAAAATTTCATAAGCTTCATTTCTTCATTGGGAAATAGGATCTGATTCTTATGTAGTAGTCCAATCTATAGAATCGAGGATGTGACATTGAGTTCAGAAAAATAATTAAGAGTTTTTCTCAGAGGTTTTTTTTGCGATTTTCTGAATAATGCGCACAGTGTTTTTCAGAAAATAGAGTGCAAATGTAATAAAAAAATTACTTCTCGCCTCACCGCTCATGGTTCAAGCCGTGAAAAAAATTAATAAAATTTTCTTTCTCTTCCAACACATTTAGCCCCAACTTTAAAAGACGATTTTACTACATATATTTATATATATATCAAGATATACAAGATTTCACTCTTCCAAGTGAATTTTATGAATCTTCAACATTCTTCATTTTTTTTCAAGTCTTTTCTGCCGATTATCTTTGAAACTAGTAAGCTTAGAAAGTGTCTTTATAAATTCTTTAAGGACCTCATCGTTTCCAAGATATTGACTTAAATGACAACTTCCTTATAGTATGCTCTATCCATTCTGAAGATGATAAAAAAATTACAAAAAAATATGCATGGGTAGGGTTCGAGGAGTTAAGCTATACTGAAAAGTCTTAGACTGTTTTTGTAGAGCATTATATTCTCTAGAAGCAAGTCCTATGACTGGGAATGAAAAAAAAGAGAAAAGTATGATTTTTCAAAAGTTAATCATTTTTATAAATCATTACAATCCTTAATTCAGGCCCTACCCATTTATTATTTTTGGAAAATGTTCCAATCGAAGTGACAATTGGTTTGGGATGTTTCTTTAATCCAGTTGGACTATATGATAGTTTAAACTGTGCACTACAGCAGCCTTGTACCAGTGCTCTAACCTTCTGAAGTGAATCCGCCTTCCCCACCCTCGCGTCCATGCATTACAATTGGTCATCCCTACTCCGGCGACCGACGGGTTATTTCTGGCGACTTTCACTCCAGAGGGCTAAGTAAGAACGAAATCACGCAAAAAAAAACAAAGAAAGGAGATAGAGAGCTTTCGTAAAGGACTCATGTGTTTATTTATGTGAAAAATCCGGTGAAATCGCTTCTCTCCAGTATCTCATCAGAATTTTGTCGATATAATTATTAATATATTCCTGATGTTGAGTGTTTTTTTCGTTTAATATAATGGATGTGAAAAAATATGCAAAATGCGCTTTTTTTGGATGTTCGGCAACGAAGGTAGACAATAACAACATACCATTACATCGTTTCCCAACGAAAGATTCATCACGTGTCAAATTATGGCTTAACAATGCAGGTACGCTGACAAAAAGAAATTCTGACCTCAAATAAATATATTTTGTGCAAGTAAATATACTAATTTCCTATGAATTTTTAATGCTCTTTCACGAAAAATTTGTAATATTTATTTGCGCAAAATACATTTATTTGAGACTAGAGGTTTTTTTCTCAGTGTAAGTTGTATTTTTCTACAGAAAAAGTTGTATGATATTTACCTACAAACTCAATCAGCTGTCAGAAGTAAATAGGATGAGTCAATTTCTCCTGTGTTTCATTTTTTAGTCTTATCTCGGCAATTAAGGGAGAATGGGGCATTTTCATGAAAATATTTTTTATAGAGGAGAATCAAAGCTACAAAATCTCGCTTAGTTTTGGAAAAATTGCTCAAAAAAGAACCGCAGAAAAAATTGACTTATCCAGTTTTACCTATTCGCTACGGCAGTAGCTTTCGAGATATCCGCCAGATACTTTGATTGTAATTTTTTCAATTTTCATGTGTTTTTTCTATTACAACTATGCGGTGAAGATATGAAAAACTATTAATTACATGAAGCTAACAACTTCTTCTGTAGGAAAATGAATTCTTCTAAATATCTCTTCAGGTATTTCATGCTCCACCCATTCGTTTCGGAGGCACTCATGAAAGAAACCTAGCGCAATTTTTTTCTATAATTTTGCTACTCATTTCTTACATTACTCAACTGTATTTTGCAAATATCTCAAGGACCATCCGACTCAGGAAAAAACGTGAGACCTTTTTTCCTGCCAACAAAAATTTCGACTACGGATTGATGAATCAATCACTTTCATCATCATTATTCTGTAAAATATCTCAAAAACTATTAGGGCCACGAAAATTTATCAGGAACACTTCTCTGTGATCTCTCGATCACACATCCTGAAGAAGATTTCTCAATAAATTCCAGTAAAGCCAGTAGTCTCTCAGATATTGACGAAATACTGGTAATATAAGTAAATAGATCATCAATCAGTAGTGGATTTTTTTTCTCTGTTGCTTCAAGGAATACCTTTAAAAATGTAAATTTAGGAAAAAATTTCAAGGGACTTTTTTCAGAGAGAACTCTATAAGCTCAGAGAAGGTCTCCTTGGAAGGATTATTACAACGCAAGCTTATGAACATACGAGCAAGAAGAGGGACCGGGACACTAGATTGACATGACGTCATCCGCATTACCTTTTGCTGATTCAATTCTCTCATTCTTGTACTTTGTTCTGTCCATTTTCTATTATTTCTTTTGCGTGATATCCGCCCTTTCACGACATCGCTTAAGGATTACGCCACTGTCGAATTTTCAGAAAATCATTTTTTTGCTCCAGGAACTACTTTTCCCCGTACAGAATATAGGCAAGAGATATTATTACCTGAAGCCCATTTTTTCTGATGAAATTTCGAGTTTTTTTCCAGGCATTTCTTCATATTTATAGCCTAAGTCGAAACTTCAATCGTGTTTCTCGCGAAACATAACTTCTCACTGGCACGCAGTCTAACTCCACTACCTTCCGTTATTTTCATTTGAATTTTTCACCGTTTTTGGAAACGGCATGGCTATTTGTAGAGGAAGTGTTTTTAATAAAGACACTTCCTCAACACGATTTTGCTCATTTTTGCTCGTTTCTTCCCTCACCCACTGTTCCACACACATCAAACGTGTAACCGCGCAAGGAAAGGGGGTGAATGCGGGGGCAGTGGGTGCGCGGTTACACGTCTGATGTGTGTGGAACAGTGGGTCAGTGAAGGGGGTGACTTTATTGAGAACAATTCCTGTAAAATAGCCATGTCGTTTTGGAAAAAAATTCGAATAGAAATCCATAGGGGATATCCAGAAAATTGATTGGCACATTAATGTGCACAAAAAAGCGGCAATTTTTTATTAATAAATAATTATTTATTAATAAAAAATTGCCGCTTATTTGTCGGTAATTGGACGTTTCCATTCAAATGCTCATCAATCTTACAAAATATAACACTTTCGAAATCCCCTACGTATTTCTGTAATTGTCTACATCTAGACTGAATCAATTTTTTTTTTTGTCAATTGAAATTCGCACCAGTTACACACGGTGCCACTAAATATTCTAAATTCGAGGAGCTTCACAAGAATGGCTCTAGTGTCGTCATTTTTTGATCATTTTTTTTAAGCCTCGAGTATATGCTCAATCACTCCCCTAAATATTATTTTCCTGTTTCTTTGTAAAAAAAAAATACCCGAAAAACGTTTTTTTAAATACTTTTACAGTGGTATAAGCTCTTAAGAACCGAATTAATTGTATAATTAAAAGAGTATTGAACGAGAAAGAAAAATTTAGCCTCGAAATTGTTTTTAACGATGAAGATGTTTTTCTATATCTTAATTACCAGAAATTCTCTTCCAAGAAAAACCTTTGTGAAACTGCTACATCTCCCTTAGTTTTTAAGATGTATTCCAAGCTCGAAATCGATTTGATCAGATACAAAATCATCTAGAATGATCTCATTTTTTATATGCAATATTGTAACCCCACCGCACTTTCATCATCAGAAATTAAGGTATTTTTTGAAAATGGCTTGAAAATTAATGGAGATACACCCTGTTTGTCTCAATCCTTTGTCATTGCTTTTGAAATATTTACGAAAAGAGTAGAGGGAAAAAAACGCGTATATCCAGTAATTTCCGAGATATTCTTGAAAACAGATCAGCAAAACATCAAATTGTTCTCTATTCAGTGAATTTTATCGTGTATTGTCATTCGTTATTAAGGTAATACCACCGTTACTCGATTCACTGTTCCAAAAATTCTGGAATATGGTACACTTATAGATTATGATCAGATAATGACCCAGTTAAATTCTTGAAGAGCTACAGAGAATGAATCAAAAGATATTGACATTTGAAATTTTACGAGTTTAACATTCAGCTTAATGGGAAACTGCACATTTTATCAGATTTTACCAGATTTACGGTTCCGATTTGGATAGAAAAAAAAAGAAAAATGATAAAAAAAAGTATGCATAAAACATTTTTAACCCTTGAAAATGCAGCTTCAGAGCATGTAATAGTAGTAATTCGTGAATAACTATGCAAAATGTACTTTTTATATTTTCTTTCTCTCTTTACTCCATTTGGGATGCTATCTCGGTTGAGGATAGATCTCTTCATCGAGTAGAACATAATTCCATGAGGGTCACTCCAAAAGGATAACCTGAGCGTTAAACCACGGTTACGTTAACCTCGGGTTAGGATAACTTCGAGTTAAAGTAACCCAGCCCAGCAACCTGAGTTTATCTAACCGCGAAGTTTAATATGGCAGAACGAGAGAATTTGATGACAAATCATCTTGAACGTACAGCTATTGTGAATTCAAGAGATCGTTTATTTACACATAATAGCGATGTACGTTGAAGATGATTTGTGCCATCAACTTCTTCGTTCTGCCATATTAAACTTCGCGGTTAAATTAACTCAGCCTGCTGGACTAGGTTACTTTAACTTGAAGTTATCCTAACCCGAGGTTAACGTAACCGCAGCTTAACGCTCAGGACGCTCAGTTATCCTTTGGGACAGGCCCTAAGGAGTAGGGAAGGCTGGGGCATGAGAGCCCCTCTTAAAAATTTGTTTGAAAAAAACAAATCTGTTATTTGTCACATTATGATATCTCCAATGTATTCAGCGATTTTTAAATGATAGTCATTGTCTTTATTGTGATGGACTTGAATCGGAATCTGAGGAATATTATTTTTTTTTAACCCGAAGAAAAGTAAAAAAATTTCAAAAAAGGATAAATAGTTTTGTCTTTGATGGAAATAGATAGATTCATAAAGGGCATCATGATTTGACGAGAAACAAAAGAAATTTTTTAATGAATTGCAGTATTTCTGAAATACTGCAGTGGAACAAGTCAGCGCAGCTGGCTGAGTGTACAAGGGGATAACAGGAAGGGATGGACAGGTGAATTAGGGCGGAGTCAAAAGCGGTATTTACGAAGAATGGAAGACCTTGACGGAAGGTTTTGAGCTTTTGATTATTGGTCGTGTACCCATATCGAGATGTCCATTTAGTCGATCTTTCATTGACCAATGGTCGATACAAATTTTGAAATCTTTGAAAAGCAAAAATGATTCACTGTCAATCACCGCCTTTCTAAATCATTTTGTTTCGATTTTTGGAAAAGTTTCAGAATTTGTATCGACCAGTGACCAATGGAAGATCGACTGAGTGAACATATTAATATAAATAATTGACGGGTTCGGTGGGGGAGAGAATGATTCGGTTGATTCGAAACAGAAAATGAGTGTTTCATGGTAATTTTAGGAGTAATTGAGAAGGATCACCAGGTGCTTATCACAAGGAAAATGACTGATAGTCACAATAAAAATTCCCAAATCCACTTTCATTGTTTGATGACAGGGAAATAAAAGCAAAGGGAGATTTCCGGAACAAGTAAATTTTTTGAATTTTCTTTGTGACTTTACACTGCCTACTATCTTCTTTCTACGAATATTATTAGCAGATTCTTCCAGAATCCATATATCTATTCTGGAGAAGCTATAGCGATAACGGCGGAAAATATTATAAATTTTTCCGAATTGAGTGGGTGGAGCGAAATACCATGCTAGCGTGAGTTGTGAGGGGAGAATAATCGTAAAACCTCCACTTACGTCTTAAGGCATGTGTCCACGATCCAAGAGCCAATGCAAGATCTCAGACAGAGCTTCCTTCTTCAAATTGTTTGGTCTCCGCTGACTGCAGGTAGTGTTCGGGTTAACTTTATGAAATTAGATCCATAAAATATTGAATCATAAATCCAATGCTAATTTTCATTGATTTCTTGTGATATTACTTATGATATCGCCATTCATTACGTAAGCTGTAGAGGTTGGTTCTCCGCGCTATCTCTCATGTGAACTGATCTGCTTGGATGAAAAAATGGGACCTGCAGCATTTTTTCATCAGAGATTTACTTCCACCATTTTCATTCAAGTTGTCCGTGTCCACGATCCAAGTTCTAGTTACATTTTCTCGAAACTAGAATTTGGATGGAAATCTTTGATCGTTGACACAGGCCTTTATGGTATATAGCCGTAAGACATAGTAAGGGGGGGGGGGGGGTTGAGTTTCACTGAGGTGGAAGGATTAACAATCGATTGATATTCTCAAAAACCTTTATAACTTGAATGTTATTCGTAAAATCTTTGTTACATCATGTTCGTTAAATTCTGTCCCATTTTCCCATTCAATTTCTATTTCAGTGTGATGTTAATTTCAGGTAATTCCCAACTGATGGGTTTGAAAATGAATTCTCTTCGGAAATATGGTTTATGTAATAAACATTTTGAGGAGTCAGCCTTTACAAATGAAACAAAACAGAAATTAAATTGGAACGCTGTACCAAAACACTTCCGGAGTGATTCGCATCAGTCCCTATCAGCACCTGTTCTAATCATTCCATCCCCATCCCCAACCATCCCCCAACCTATCCAAAAGGAAGGGCGTGAATCCACAACATTCATTCCACATTGTTCTGTTTCATCAATGTGTAATCCTGCAAAAAAGCAGAAAATTGAACAGAATGATAAAGCAAAATCTGAATGTTCGAATATTGTCACGTCAAGGGAAAAATCGAGAGGCGGTAATATCATTATTTCTGGTACTGATGTTTCGAGTAATGCTTCAACGAAAACTCAACTGTCTCCTGGGCTCTCCACCAGCCATGAAAACTGGCAACGAAATATTTGCTGTGAAAAATGGTGCGATGAAAACGAGAGACTGCATGTCGATAAATCAAAGCTCAACCGACAGTATCAGGAATTACTTGCTCAAAATGATAAAATATTCTCCAAAAACGTTCATCTGAAGAATGAGCTTCGTAATGCACGTGCTACCATTAAAAAAATACCACAGAAAATAAGTAAAGCCAAAGCAGAGGTAACTCTTGAAGAATTTCTGGAAAATCGTGCAGAGCCTCTTCAGCCAGCCGCAGCCACTATGATTAAACTTCAGCTACATAGACCGGGTGCAAAATATGATCAAGAAGAAAAAAATTTAGCCAAACAATTTTTTTATCATTCGCATGCTGCCTACTCCCGGATGAGAAAAGCTGGCTGTAATTTTCCTGCCGAGAGCACGGTAAGAGATTGGATTTCAAAATTGGACGTAAAACCAGGCTTTTGTGGTGGAATCTTTCAGGTGTTGGAAAAAAAAGTAGCCGCTTTACCTCTAGATGAACGATTATGCTCACTAGCGTGGGATGAAATGTCACTCAAAGAGTATGAGGAGTATTCGATGAAATATGATTGCGTAGAAGGCCTTGTAGATTTAGGACCTTTAGGGCGAAAAGATGAGCCAGCAAAGTACGCATTCTCTCTCAATCTGACAAGTTTAGCTTCTGAACCGTCGAAGCGTTGGCGGCAACCGATTGCGTTTGTTTTATCTGGAAAAGGGGGGATGGCCGCTGGAGACATAGATTTACTTGTACGTGAATGCCTTATGAGATTGGAAAAAATTGGAGTAGATGTGAGACTGCTCGTATGCGATCAAGGGAATCAGAATCAAAAACTGTTTAATGAAATATGGAATATACGCATCAATAATCCGATTTGGGAGTTCAACGGGAAGAAGTATTATGTCAGCTATGATTTCCCTCACTTAATTAAACGACTGGTGGTTCATCTGAGAACTCATGGAGCAATTTACGATGAACATGGACAATGTTTAATATCCTGGAGCGACTTGACGTGGGCTAAACAATGTGATACTTTGAGTACCAGTTCACACTTGCTGGATCACATTAAACCAATCCATCTTGCACCCAATGGATTTCAATCCATGAATGTAGAAAGAGCATTCCAGATGTTTGGAAAACGATATGGTGAGGCTATAAAATTGGCAGGTGAAGCCGCAGAGCGTACATCACAATCTACTGAACGGATGCAGATTTTTGTATCTCCAACATGGAGACAAAGTGCTGAGTTTGTGATCAGAATGAACAATACAATCGATGCGTGTAATTCAGCTGGAGCTGCTGCTAGTAATCCAAATAAGCGTCCGCTTTCTAAATATAATCCACAGATCGAGGAAACTATTCTCGACCTACTCACATGGGTACCAAAATGGCGAGTCCATCACATCTCACCTAAAAATAAAGAAGTGATTCCGACCATCCCTCCATGTTTCTATGGACTTCAAATAACAGCGAATGCTCTACTTGGAGTTTATCATACGGTGAGTCAAGAATTCCCGGACTTTGAATTCGCTACAGCACGAGGAAACCAAGATGGTACTGAAAGCTGGAATCAATTACTACGTGGACGTAATGGGCCATGTGATAATCCTACGGCTAGAATGGTACGGCTCACTGCGAGACATGTACTTTCTCTCGGTTGCATCACTACAGGAAATCAAGGCAATGTTAAATGTGACGATAATAATTATTTGAGCGCTCCAAAATCATCATTGGTATCGAAGGCATTTAATGCTGTACCTTTGGTGAATGTTATTGACATTGATGATACAGGAAATTCCAATAATCCAGAAGAAGATGCTGAGGCTGGTGCAATGTGTGACGAAATTGATGAAGTTTCCATAAGAGAGTATGTTGAAGCTTTTGAAGAGGATGAAAGATTACAAGCGGTAACATCTGCCATTAACAAGTATCAGCAATGTTCCTTTTACGAAGCGAATGCCATCACATTTTTCGCTGGATATGTGGCTTTCAAAACGCTTGAGCTAACGAAATGTGATCGTTGCCGGGATGTAATGACAAAGTCTCCCATGGATGAAAGAAATGATAATGAGTTATATATTGAGTACCGCGAGTATGAAAATCTCGATGTTGATGCTCCAGCGGTGACGAAATTACACCGTCCAACTGAAAAATTTGCTCGAATTTTTGGAATCCAGTTGAATACTTTTGAACGCGTACATAAAGATTACTGGGCACAATTTGACCTCATTAAGAAAATTATGGGAGAAATAGAGAAAGATACAAACATTTTTGATTCTACGTGGTTTGATAAATCTAATTCATGTTATCAACACCGTATCACAGCTGCTAAATTTATGTCAAAGGTGAAAATCATATCCCGAACCCGCCAGAGAAATCAAGAACACGCTGCAGCTCGTGTTTCAACATACAGTAGAAATCGAAAAATCAAAAAAGTTACTCATAACTGAAGTGGGAATGAGAAACAGAACAATAATGGAATCAGAATCACCCATGTTGGAGTCAATGTACTGACGAAACCGTATACTGAGACAAAAAAGTGTATCGATGGAAAATTAAATTGTTTCAATAGTCGTTAACAAATCATTCTTTCCAACAATCAATTATTCCATTTACTTTAATGGAATTCACCCAATTCATCATTCGTTTCATCAGTCTCAAACACATATTTATTTTCAATATTGAAGAAATTCGTTTATTTTAGTGAAGTTATGAATTATAACAAATTTCAAATCACACCAAAAAAATTCTTGTTAACTACCATTGAAACGTTCAATTTCGTCATTTTTACTACTACTTTTTTCTCAATATAATGACAACATCGGAAGAATCGTTGAAGAATCCAAATACCATTTGAATGATCAATTGAACAAGTACAATTACTAGCAGTGTCACAAGTACAAGCAGCAATTTTGAATGTGGCACACCATTGCCCATAATGCAATCTCAGCTGCAGATATCACCATGAGTATCAACTGACAACGAAGTATCCAAAAAAGAAGTCAGTGATCAGTGTCCAGAGAGCAATAACTTTAAACAAAAACTGACGGAATGAATTCCACGACAATCGGAGCCGGCATCATTCGTCCCAGCAAGTCCTTCCTACAATGAATCAATCGCAAACAGAGCGCGTATTTCAGAGCCAACCACAGCAATCGTCAGTGATGCCAAGGCAGAGCTAGCAGTGATCGTCACTAACTCAGGTATCACCCAAATGTCTTAACATCAGCAATAGAACTTAGAATAACCGTGGATAAGCTAAGCGTCTCAGCTAAGCTACTTTCTAATGAGTCAATTGCTCCAGCGGTTCAGTCTTCCACAGCTAGCGCCTGAGAAGCCCCACCTTGCTCAATTGTATGCACCAATGGCTTCACAGCAACAAGCACAGCCAAGGATATATATTATCAGCCCTAACAATCCGCTTCAAGATAACAATCCCTATTGATGTTGTTGGTGCAATAGCAGCCACTGCATCTAAGCCAAGTGAACATGATCCCAATGAGTAAGTCGATGCCCCAGCAGATGCCTCTGGTAGCTTTATAAGCACAACGCCTGCTCACATACCAAGGCAGTAAATCTTTGAAAAAATTCCTCTTCCCTAACCACTAGCACCTCTCCTAGACCACCAACCCCCATTATCCCACACAATCCTGCAGCGCACTTCTGGTGAATACAGGAATACTGGAAAACTAAACATGCAGCAGAACGATGTAGTCCAGACGTGATCCAGAATAATACGATACCAAACATGTGTGGAATGGCATTGCAACCGAACTCTGATAGTAACTTCGACAATACTTACGTACCAGTAACCCATCAGCGGAAATGTGACACGCTCCAGCAGCTCTTCTGCTTGCCTTCAGCTCATGGAAATTACAAAAAAATCAGAGCATTCCAGGAAATACTTCAGTTATCTCAGATGAACAAGCAGTACGCTGGTCTAATTACACGTTTTAAACACTAATGTTCCAATCAAAGGTCATTGACACTCTTCGGGTATTGAGTACAACCGGTAAGGTGAAGGAATAAAGCACACCAAGAGCGAGGAAAAATTATTAGGAAGTTGCTGAAGAAGCAACAGCACTGAGAAGCCTCTAATTTCGAAGTCGAGGAGTTCGCCATCACCATCGTCCAAAGGACTCACCAAATAAAATACGTTAACAGCATAATTCTAGCATTCTCAGAAAATGAACTGCTGGTATCAGAGCCTAGCACCAAAAAATCAGACGCAATGTTGACGAAATGCGCATAAGAGAGCGGTGGAACTGGCTCGCACAAACCAAATTTCGGGTACATGAATATACTAAACAATGACTCGATAGTGGTCTAGCGTATATGAGAGCTTGGTTCGGGTGAAGTGAAAGTACACCTTTCACCTCTACCACCGCAAGCTGAAATTATAGATAATGGTGCTACTGATAAACTGAAGACTGAAGATGAAAATAAACATGGAAAGTCAGTTGACACTGAGGCTGAAAAGAAATTCCATCAAACTGATGAAGACTACTGAAAAGGAGAAAAATAATGAAGAGTTAAGGATTATAGAGGAGGAAGATGATGGAAAGTGAGTGACACAGGCAAAGCAATGGAATTGGCAAAGCCAGAAAATCAGGAGAAGAAAATGAAGATAGCTTTTATTAAAAAGAAGGGAAAGGAAATAGAGGAATGAGTGAATCTTATGAATCCGAGAAGACAGTGACCGGAGTCACAACGAGCCCGACTGCATCTTCGACGACAAGATGGGGTTGAGCAAGATGGTCTAGTCGTTAATATTGGTTAGCAAGGTGTATGAGCATGGAATTGTGAGCCTGTTAATAGCGCCACTATCAACGAATTTGCACTGGCAGCGAGAAGTGGAGAGTTGCATGGAGATGAACGTCGTTGTTTATCAGAGTTCAGCAACGAGCCGCACTTTGCTTCAAGAGTACGAGGTTTGTAAGAGGAATGAGAAGGACCCAAAGATGCCAGACCTTATCAAGTTCAATATTGTCATCATGACCTCCGGGATCATCTCGACCAATTCCAATGATCACGAGGGGTAAGACTGGAGGTTATGGATAAA
The DNA here is from genome assembly GCA_963921955.1 of Aleiodes alternator. Classification (NCBI taxonomy): domain Eukaryota; kingdom Metazoa; phylum Arthropoda; class Insecta; order Hymenoptera; family Braconidae; genus Aleiodes; species Aleiodes alternator. The sequence goes on from OY998099.1 coordinate 13,887,519, forward strand.
GCCAAAAAGCTGAAGAATCGCAACTGCAAGCTCTCTCGATGACTTGTGGTAACTGAACTCGTGAGCACCAAGTTCTCTTATTCGGTACATCGTTACAGGAGATGTCAACGAATTGTTCCCCCTCCTAAACGCCCTTGAACCCAATCTATTCTCGAGAACGAGGTGTTCCTGGAAAAGTTCGGCAACCTGAGCTATCAAAATGAGGTCAATAAACTCCTGTTATCATTAAAGTCGATAGTGCTGAAACGACTGGAACAGATTGTGGGAAAAGTAATAGTATCGGAAGGAAATACCGTTGGTAAGATAGAGCTGCTGCATATAAAAAAAATATTATCCAGGTATCTTAGAGCAGATGCTCGTTACGGCCTCGTGAACGTTATAACCTCGTGGAAGCCCCAACGTCAGCAAAATCCTGAATCTCGTGAATATGATGGAGACGCTGAAGAAGTACTGCATTCATCCGTTTCTGTTGAAAATTGGGAAGGCATGCTCTGAAATTTATTCCCACACCCTAGTGAGCCGCGCCGGTCTGGTGACTGTATTCGGCGATAAGTTATTCCTGAAATTGAAGGGAAATGGCCATAGTTTGCTCGTGTTCAGTCGGGTGGTCAAGTGTCGAAACTCTTTAGGAGTCTATCTCGTCTATGAGAAGTCTCCTTGAAAAAAATTGCTGCTCACTCTAGATAGATTGAAGTTTCTATTTCGCACAAAAGCTGGTGACCTTAGCACTAATTCACTGCTGCTGATACTGTGATCATTTATGAAAGCGATTGGAACCCATAGAACCATCTGCAGATACAGGTGACGTACCACAAGATTGAACAACAGAAGCTGGCCAAGGTTCATGGGTTACTAGCCAGCCGCAGTTGAACATAAGATAAGAAGCCTGCCACTCCTGAGGCTGACACACCCGATGAACGAATGCCTCTCAAGGCTCAGCTAGTAGAACCAAGATCGGATGATGAACCAAGTGTCATCAAGGGAGCAGCTAAAGTTCATGGAAAAAGTCCCCGACAGAAGAGACAAAACGTAAGGAACAATCCAGAATACTTGTTGTTTGAAAGAAGATTGAAGAGGAGTTCGAGAATAATCTTAGCTCTTTATCAATCGTCGATGGTAAGCTTTTTTGCTAACCACCGAAGAAGATAACAACTGCTGCAGAGCACGTAGCTGTGATTAGCTGAATAATTGATTAAAAATGGACTGAATTAGTAAAGTAACGTGGAAATTCGCCCCATGACGTGCAGAAGAGACTCTCTAGCCAAGGAAGAATGCCAAATTCACCAGCATCATCACAGCAGTCTCTTTCTCAAATATATCTTACCTGTAGCCATATTATTGCTGAATCACAAAGTGCACAGATATCATGGGGACTCAGCTTTGGCTTTTCAGACGTACACAAACACTCTGTATGTGAAAGGAAGGCAGAGAAGTCCCGAAGCCAAGGAGAGGGACTCAGTGGAAGGGATTTGACCACACAAACCCAGTTTGAGAGCAAAGGACATGAGATGAAGGAGGCAGTCGAATGACTCAGCAGAAGTAGCGCTAAACTCCTAACGCGAAAAGCATAGAGGATCTCTGAAGGCTCCAAATGAGGAGCAAAACGATAGACTCGCTCATGATGACGTCCCTACTGGCATCTCTGAAGGTGACGCTTGGCCCAGTGATGGAAAAGAGCCCGGTGGAGTTGGATAACGGTAAGCCCCTGTTTCTTCCCGTGAAATCGCTCCGGAAGACTCACCTGCCAAGACAACAAAATCGCACATTCCTACATCAGCACTGGACTCTAACAATTCTAGTGCCTTCACAAACGACTTCATATGTCCTTGAAGTGGAGAAACAGCAATAAGAATTCAATTGGTTCACAATGAGACGGAGCAAGGAATCCACGAGGAGCTGAAGCCGCAAAAGCTATTCTGAATGTGAAAGAAGGAGCAGCTGAGGAGAGTGACGCTGTACGAGCTGGAGTGACTTTCTGGGCTAGCCACATGGCACTATTTCCTTTACGTTTCTGATGCTCAGTTCCCGTAAATTCTTCTACATTATATCGAGGTCTAACATGCAACTGACGTTAGCGCCTCCATTTTAACTTCAGTGGAATTTCGAACGAGAAAATATAAAATAATTTGTTAATTAAGTTATCAAATGTAACTTTTATTTTGCTAGTCATAGAGCCAAATAGTGATTTTCAGAAACAGAGTGAACTAATGGAAAAGTAATACAACATCAAATTCTATAAATTGATCATCGATTTCAGCAATGTTTCGATTCTTTTTCCATGCAATATTCAACTCTATATTGAATGGAATATCGTTAGATTCATTGTTCTGAAGATTCCTTCCATGCGTTACCAAAAGTGACAGTAAATATCACATACTCGACACAGCTTTATTCGTCACTCTATAGATCCTACTCGTGTTACTATTTGTCAGATTTAACATTGTTTCGATATAGATAAATATAATTTAGATGGACGATAGTTTTGATATTTCTCTCGTAAATCCCCGCTGGAAATCGATACATTGAAGGCTATTCTATTATTTGCCTATAAGAAAATGTATATCCTTCTATATTTCATCGATTAATTAAATCACCTCGAATTATGATGGGAATGAAGAAAATGAAAAATGTGGATAGTAATTTCATTTCATCCGAAACCCAAGTTTCACATTCATCACTGGATGAAATGAAGTAATATGTTGGGATATATTTCACTTACAGGACGACGATATGAAATTTAAAAACTCTAAAATTATAAGATTCAATGAATAGTTATTTGTTGAATTAATTATGACCGAAATATTCATCATAAATATTCGAGTTAGATTCTGGTATTCAATGGATATTGCTCAACTAGATTCAGCAAAAATCGATAGAGAAAAAGGGGAAAACAAAAAGAATAGGAAAATGCTTCCTGCCCCAGTTATTAAGAAGACAAACGAATGTAGAAATTTGATAATTGATTAGTCGTTAATAATGAATGCTGAATGATCTCATCCTAGTATCTGCATATAACTCAATCAAGTGGTGAATATAAGTAACAAAAAAAAGTATGTCTACCTAATCAGTTTCAAGAGTTATAAGAAGAACATTTGAATGGCATATAGTCCTACAATTTCACTCTGTTACCGAAACGAAGTCAACAAAATCATTATTATTATTATTATTATTCTATGAAAAAATGAGTTTCGGGTTTTGAATGATTGAAACCCAAAATTTGAATCAATAAAGGAGAATAAATTTTTTCAAATCTATCTTAAAAAGAAATCTCAAATAAGAAAATGTAACTCATTTTTTTGAACTGTTATTATTCAAAAGAAAATTATAATTTGAAAGAAAATTATTATCATATTGAAATGATGGTTTTTGAGTTTTGCATGATGGAAAATCAAGTTTGATAAAAAAAATAAAAAATGAGTATAGTTTATACATATATTCAATACAATACTGTGAATTTTCCATAACATTTCCTTGGAAAATCAGACCTAACTATCGGTGCATATTCATCTGAAATCAATGAGATTTCGAGATTGTTTCAGAATCATCTCTCTGTTCTATATGAACCGAACTTCGCCTCAAAAAATTGAAAATTGCATTTTTCAGAGACGTTTACAATTTTGGGTTCACGTACACAATAAACGTGTACGATTTCGGGCCCTTTTTTGTATGGAAAAATTGCTTCCCCCCTTGTAAAAAAAATCATGAAGATTATTTGAAGGAGTCAGCTCTTGAACCTACTTCCTCCTTAATTGTCGGCTGATCAGTAAAATGAAGCAATCTTATCCGGAATTGATTATTTTCGTTTACTTCTGAGAGTTACAGACATATTTAGATTGCGATGAGGACCCCCAATTTTTTTTTATCAAAGAAATGATTTTTTGAAACAAATCTGCTTTCATTAAGTACTGAAACAAGTGAAACAGAAAGGTTGACTTTTTTGGCTTATGATTTTTGAGCATATCGCGGAAGCATATCGCGCATAAACATTTGCGTTTGGATTGATTTTCTTTGAAAAAAATTTCCAAAACTACGTAAAAGATAGCCTAATCGGCCTATCTCGCTTAGTTTCTCAGATATTCTTCAAAAACGAGCGAAAAAATTGAGTTATTCGGTGTTACCTCGCTACTGATTTTTCTTAAGAATGTTCCTGAATCCAAGCGAGATAGCGTGCCTTTGTTTGAATCTTTAATTGTAAAAAATTTGGAGAGCTACAAGAGAGGTTGCCACAAAGATTTACTCATCTCATTGAGTTTCCGAGATAATCTCAAACAAATGAATAACAAAAAAAATCAATAATAACGAGGAGGAGCGTTGAATTTACATCCATCTTTATTCAAGTACATCTCGGAAAATGAAGATACGCCTTACGCTTCTTTTCTGATCTTTTTCGGACATTATTTTGGGAACCAAGCGTGATATGTTCATTTCGCCTTTATCTGTTTTTGTAGATCATTAATTATTTGGAGACAAAATCGCTCTTCTTTGCGAATTAAATGGAGTTTTTCCTGAAAAGTTTCTTGATCATCTCGAAAACTTCTGCTTCGAATAACATTGATTTTAATCATTTTCTAGCCATTTTTCTCTGGTTTTTCAATAGTCATAATGAAAATTCCGGAAATCCTGATTTCCACTATGAATAGATTCTGTTCAGTGAACTGTTATTCCTTAAATTAAATATTTCCATGGCTCACGAATCACATTACTGAAATAAATATAACAGAAACTAATCGGTCGTTACAAGAGATCGTTACAAGAGTAAAAATTGTGCATGCTGAATATAAATTCATGTTTTCGATTTCATCGCTTCGTAGTATGTTTGAGAAAGAATCGAGAGAACAGTGTATGTTTGACATAACTTTTTTCATGTGACGAAAGAATGAAAAATGATTTCTTCGTATTTTCGTGGAACTGACGAGCTCAATTGATTGAATCTACAGAATTCAACAGTTTCGAAGATCATTTCTGGGCACGAAAAAATGCGTCTGAAATTCAACAATGAAGAGTTGAAAAAAACAATGTTTCCAATCATTTTCTACGATTATTTTTCCGACCCAAATATCGACCAATAGAATTGCACCATTCGACGTCACGTGGTACAACCTACATGATATTATACTGATAATTTTTTGAAAATTTTCTCTGGTAGTTGCTATATATAAAAAACAAAACATGATCCAGTCAAATTAACCACACGTCAAACTGACAGGTTAAATTCAATTGTGAAAATTGGAGATTTTGCATTTGTTAACTGTACATTTCGTCTCATGGTGCAATTCTATTGGCCGACATTTGGGACGGAAAAATAATCCCCCGAATACCACACGAGCTTCAAAATTATCTGGCATTTCCCTCAAGGTTCCCTGCAAACAAATAAAGTCGTCAAGTTTTTCAGGAAAAATCACTCGCGCTTCGCGCTCGTGATTTTTTAACCTGAAAAACTAGACTCCTTCATTTGTTTGCAACGAACCTATCGGGAAATACCCGATAATTTTGAAGCTCTTGTGGTATTATAAGTGAATATTCCGAAAACCAATGGAGATACGATCTGTTCGCCTGAATCCTTTCTTCTTAGTCTTTGAAGTTCTGAAGAAAAGTATTCAGGTAATATCGCACTATCACCTTCGCTTCCCGAGATATTCTCAAAAAATTGCGAAAAAATGACTTATTCTGTTTTACCTACTCGTTTATCGAAAACATCTTGGGAACTAAGCAAGGTACCGCCTTTTCGCCTAAGCTATATCCTGCAGCTCTTGGAATTGTTTCGAAAAACATTCATTTAAAATTGCGCTATCTCGCTTAGTTTCCGAGATATTCCAAAAAGCAAGGTGAAACATCGAAATGCTTCGTCCCCCAACACACCCCTGTTGCTGTTTGGCATATTCTTGGCGTAAAGATGGCTACGTTAAACAAGTATTAACAAGAAAAAATATAGAATATATCTCAGAATCTGAGAAAAAAAACCATTTTTCATAAATCAATGATAATGATAATAATAATAATCATTGATCATCATCATTTTCAATTTTTAATAATTTAAATTGAATTTCCCTTCAATTTTTATCAATATTAATATCTATTTTCCGTTGTTATTGTTTCGCAAAATCTCAAGAGGGGTTCCAATCCGGATTATCCAGCCTGAAAGAATGTCAGTTTCGGATTCTCCCACTCTCCAGTCCAAAGAAGTGGCTGAATAAATGGTAAATACTTATATTGTGCCGCTTCTTATTTCGAATCCAATTCTCATCCCTCCATCGGCCAAAGCAGTTGGTACGACTAATTTCGGAAAATTTTATTTTATTTTAAACCATCCAATCATCGAATTATTGAATAAAATTAAATGATATCCCAAATAGAAAAAAAAAAGAAATGGTTTTCAACCCAGATCATCCAGACTAATACTACATTTTACCACTGTGAATTGCATAATTATAGTTAGAATAATTGTCAATAATTTACTGAGCCGCTTCCCCTTGATGCTTTCTCTTTGATTCATTCCCGGTCCCTCAGATAATTAATTTCAATCAATTTTATACATTCAATTCATTATTATATTCCGGAAGGAGCTATATTTTAATTTAAAAAAACCTCAACACCACAAAATTCATTATGCCAATTTTCATATGTGAGAACCACTGTTCTCTGTCATAACGGTAGCTGTGTACTAAGCTGCCGGTATAACAGAGCACTACTCCAGCGTAGTTCATGCGCCACCGCTACGAGGCCACTCGAAATTAGCAGCCCCATAAGCCCTGGAGATCTCTCCTATTGTCTCTGTTCGTGTGCGAAGGCCTTAATGCAAATCATCATAAACAGATAGCGCTTAGTGTCAAGTTTATGACACCAATACATTTTTCAAAATTTCGGCGGTACATATGAATGTGTAAACCATATCGTCATTTTTTCAATCTCTACGTTTCAAATTTTTTCTTTTTTTTTCTTTTTCCTATTCTAAAAAGTTCATACACATCGAATGTAAAGCCAAAACTGTCACATCTATCCCTCATTTTTCATTGGTTGACCAAAATTGCGCGCTAAATTCCAAAACAATAGAAATGAAGAATACAATAATTCCTCGAAGTAATTGATATTCATTCGTAATCGTTATTGATTTAACTCAAAGGATTATCATTGACAAAATTAAGAAAATAAATTTAATTGAAAAAATTATGACATCATTCTCAATGAAAATTGCGTGTTTCACATTGTCAATGAAATGTCAATAACAATCGTACAATTTCAATCATTCGCAATTGGCCGAAAGAATTGAGAAAAAAAAGCAAGAAAAAACACCTGAAAAAACTAATTGTCAATTCAAAAAAAAACGCGTCACTCAAGTATTAAAAGAAGAGAGTGCAAGAGAAAGACGGATAACAGCCAAAAAACGATTGGTAACATTATTTGTGTGTGGTGGGTAAGAGAAGGTAAAAAGGTTGGGAATACCGGAGAATCCGTGATTCCAGTGTAGAAGACCCCTCTTTTGTTCACTATACTGCGCAAGCGCCCAAAGATCTTCTGGTTAGAGTATCCATTTTGATCACATGTGAGTATTTCGAGCTGTTGCTGATTTTTTGTGAATTTATTACTGTGATAATATGAAATTATAACACCTAATACATAAATCGTATTCAAAAGTGATTGTATAACAATAAATTAAATTTTTAAAAAAGTGATTAATTTTCATTAATATCGTATCAATAGTTAAATAAATTCGGGTAAATTTTTCTGGCAATGACAAACGGTACCTGATGGCAATGTGGCTGGCGCCTCATTTCGCGCCATCTTTTTGCATTATTTTCGTTCAATATACCGTTGTATTATTTTAAATAATTGTGAAATTAATTTCTTTCATGCTAGTTATCATAATTCAATTATTTTTAACAATTTACAATTAATTCTAAAACTCCAAATTTGCAGCGTAACAAGTTTTACAGATTCTTGGTTAGTTCGTCTGCTTCCGTGCCTCAAGCCGCGCTAGCATTATTCGCTCATATATATTATATATAGTTATAGCTATATGTAATAAATGTATATAACACATATATACATTCTCACTTGCCTTTTTATAAAGTCATACACAATCCCTTTAAGGTTGTCCATTTGATGGCGAATTTTTAACTCATACCTCGTGGTATCTAACAATTTTTTCAAATATTTTCAAAGAAGGAAGCAGATAAAAAAAAGAGAAATTTTGATTTTTTGCATTTTCTTTATCGGTTTGATTATTTCTCTCCAATATGCCACATGGCTTCGTTATCCCGGCTATTGCCACAGTCATACTTGCACTCAAACTTCTTGCCAGACTAAACTTCAGTAGAGATCTTGGAAAATTAAGTTTTTCTTCTCTTCTTGGTATCTTTTGGGGTTTTTTCCTAAAACAAATAGTTTTTTTTTTTTGTTGGTTCGGCTTTGTTACATTTTGGAGTGATTTATTTTACTTGAAAAGTTTCAATTCCGCCACGAGGCACACACCACTCCTTTCATCTTCTGGCGTATGCCATTGACATTTGAGATTAAAATATATTTTTTACTAACGTTTGCTATATCAATCACTGGATGAGGGAGGGAATCTCTGGAAACTCTTTTGTGTTTTCAAGGTCAAAGAAATTTTAGAAGTCATAATGATTTTTTTTCGAATTAAAGGAATGACGGTCATACGTGGGGAGGAGTGTCTTTCGTTATTCACAAATTTTACACGTCATTGTGCAAACATGGATACTTGACAATCAAAATATTTCGACATGCAATTATCAATCGAGATAATAAAATATATATATATATATATATACATGCATATTTTTTGTTTTTTGAAAATATTTGGAGAAAGAATGTCTCAGTTGAATCTTCATAAATTCATTTTTTTTAATAATCAAAGCATTGTTATTCTTCTCTCAGAAATTATTGCTCCATAAAAATGATCTTTTTCAGAAAATTCATTCAATTAAAATATTTTAATTTTTCTGTTTTATTTTCTTACAGAATTCTATAAAACCCAATAATGGCAGACATCGAGGATACTCACTTCGAAACCGGTGATTCCGGTGCATCTGTGACTTATCCAATGCAATGTTCCGCACTACGTAAAAATGGTTTTGTCATGTTAAAATCAAGACCATGCAAAATTGTTGAAATGTCAACATCTAAGACTGGTAAACACGGTCATGCAAAGGTTCATCTTGTTGGTATTGATATATTTTCATCAAAGAAGTATGAAGATATATGTCCCTCTACACACAATATGGATGTGCCCTTCGTCAAGCGAGAAGATTATCAGGTTAATTAATTAATTCATTAAAACTATGCATAACATGATACTTAAAAAAGCAGACATCTGACAATTTTTTGGATTTCTTTGAAGTAGGAAATTATTACAAAAAAAATCTTTAAAAAATTAACACTTATAGTCTTTCGAATTTTCTACATGTGCATATTTTTTTTCTTATTATTCGTTTATTAAGAAAGAAAAAAAAACTAACTGGCAAGTGTCTGCTATTTTCAGGATCATTGCAAAATGGTTTGGTTCATGGAATGAGAATGAACCCTTTTTTAAATATCGAGAAAATCATGGGGGAAAAAAAATCTTTGGTTTGGGACCTTTTTCGTAGATTTAGCTTTTCTCGATAAAAAAGTTTCCTATCTAAATTGGTCTTTCTCCGATGGATTTGCGGATATATTGTAAAAAGGGACGAAGCCGAGAAAAAAGCTTATTTTGGCTCATCAATTCACTCATTCATTAATTTATCATGTATTAATAATTGATAAATTTGATCTTTCAGCTGACAGACATATCCGACGATGGGTACTTGTGCCTGATGGCCGACAATGGAGACCTCCGTGAGGATTTGAAGATCCCAGATGGTGAATTGGGTACTCAGTTGCGTGCTGACTATGATGCTGGAAAAGAACTTCTGGTAGATATTCGAAAAATTCAATCAATTCATTGAAATATGTACTGTTTAAATTTTTGGAGTTATTGATTAATTTAATTAATAAATAAAAAAAATTTATTTTTCAGTGCACTGTACTAAAAGCCTGTGGTGAAGAAGTGGTGATTGCCATCAAAACTAACACTGCCCTTGACAAATAATTGTGTTCAGTTAAAGCCGTACACAACCTCACCCGCTTAGCCAATCGACACCTTAATCATTGGTAAAACAAAAAGAAAAAGAAAATAAAGAAAAAAAAAGGAAAACTAAATTTAAGAAAAAAATTAAATGAAAAACCAATAGTTTCAACCAAGAGCAAATCTCAGCAGCGATTGAAAAAGAAGAATAAAACAACTTTTTATTGAAGTATAATGAAAATACCTGAATTATTTACCAAAAAAAAAATCATATGCTAATTGGGTAATAATTAATAACCGAATGAACGTATGCTTGAAAAAAAAAAGTTTCTAAGCAGTGTAAGGGATAAATTGGCTCGAAATGACGTGATTTTACGTTGGACAGTCAAGACTTGGGAAAGTGCGAGACGCAGAAACACACACACACATACACACACATGTTGTTTGTTATATAAGAGAATAGGGCGACGAAAAAAGGGAAGAAACTAATTTTTTCATCAAAAAAAAGGGTTGATCGAAAATAAAACTTGGAAAAAGCTTTCAAAAACAAATTTTTTTTTCTCAATCTTCAATTTGTTTTTTCCCCATTTGCAACAGTTAAGTGTACCACAACTGTATAATTTTTCTTTTTTTCTTATAATGAACCATATATGTAGATATATATATATATATATGCAGATATAACTAAATATATATATATATACCACTTTTTCATTTCTGTAAGAAGTAAAAATCATGAAATTCGAGGATTTTTAAATTGAATTGAGAAAAAAACAAAGCAAAATTATTAATAGTAATTAAATTTTTTAGAATACATGAGATTTAAAAATGAGAAAGCTGTAGAATTAATTTTTTTTATATATATCTAGGTGGGAGCATTAGATACTTTTCAACTCCAAAATTATTTTGTTTTTATTATTATTATTATTATTATTATCATTATCATTATTACTCTACTATTATCATTACTATTATTACGATTTTCGAATAATTTCCATTCAATAAAAATCGTTACGATTTATTTTCAGATCTTCCACAGTCCATTGGCCTGTGAGAAACTCCTTCAGAAAAAAAAAGTATTTCAAAAAATATGTGAAATTTTCAAAATTTTATTCTAACTCGAGTTTCCAAATGATTTCCATTTTATAATCCTCGCTTCGTTGAGATGTTTCTGTCCTTATAGTCAAAAAAAGTTAGATATTTGTATAAAATCGTTAATAAGATTTTATATGAGAAGAAATTCTCAAATTTGATGATGTAAATCTGTAAAGAATGTAATGAGAAATAAAATAAGTCCGAGGAACAAGAAATTGGTTGGAAACTAAAATTTTCTGTGGTTTTTGGAGATTCCTTCAAAACTTGAAAAAATGAAGGAATGTAAAAAGCACAGAAAATTTTCCAATTTTCAAATAATTTTTTGTTTCTAAAACATATTTTATTCCTCATGACATCCTTTACAGATTCACTTCATCAAATTTGAGACTTTCATCTCGTATCAATTGTTATTAACAATGTTACACAAAAATTTAACTTTTTTTTAATGTAAAGACAGAAGCACGTTAATTCACATGATGAGGCTCTGAATTAATTATCGAAGATTTCAAAGTTAAACTCCTCAATACAAAGATGAAAATAATCACCCTCACATTTCTTAGTTAACATCCACTTTAAAAAAAAAATTGAAAAAAAAGCAATGAATGAAACACTTGTCACTTCGCCTTTTTTCTCAAGAAAATGACATTAAAAACAAAGTTTTAAATAAATATAGGGATACCCGAGCCCAATGAGGTGGAGGGGACATAAGACTGGGTATGAAAGGCTGGCACAGATCCTCTTTCCAAGAGGAATTTGATAAAAACAAAAAACTGCATACAAATTTTCATAATATTGACCATTTTTCCGTCATCGTCCAGCTTGATAGCAAGGAGTAATTATTATCTTGGGAGGACGACCGAGCAGAATTCTGCAAAAATGAAAATAATAAATGAAAAATTATTGAATTACCTACGTTATGAATCAGAAATGAATAGGATCCACTTTTTTTTCCTCTTTGTCATTCTTTTTTCAACATTATCCTTCCTTTTTTCTTCAACCATCTATATTAACATTTCCAATGTGGAACACACAGCCTGGAATATTAAAAAAAAATATATATATAGATAAATTAAGAAAAAACGAATGATACAGAACAAGATATATACGCGTGGATACACTGGACCCTTTCGATATAAAAATACTACGAAAATATTTGAAAGACAGAAAAAAAATGAAGATGAAAAATGAATAAAATGCTTTCTAAAAATACATAATTGTAATGAGTTGAATCAATGAAATTCCAATTTCAATTCTTCATTTTTTCTTTAATTCTTAATTCAAAAGAATCGTACGACCTTCAAGAGAAAAGAAGAACAAAGATCTATCTAGTTATTAAATTTGAAAAATGCAAGGAAATGTGAAAATCGATTACTATTTTCATGAATCAACATCTGTATCGCTTCAATGTGTTCTATAATTTCAATTTAAAAAAATAAAAAACTATCACACATAACAATAGGAATTGAAGAATTAGACAAGAGGAGATGTAAATTCTCCACATTTACTGTGAATAATGAAATAATTTCCAAATGTGAAGAAAAAAAAAAAAATCCACTGTACTACTCAGTTTCTTTGAGAAAAACGCATTTTGTCGTACAAGAGATAATTGAATCACTTATACGATTAAAAAATTTAAATAAAAAATAAAAAGAGGCAAATAAGATAATAATACTGGGAAAAAAAATACTTCAAAGCCCTAATTAAATAGTAATATGTATGATATTTTTTATGCTCAAATATATTATGATGTAATATGAGAATGATAATGCATGAATTCACTCTATTTTATTTTGGAAAAAGACGAAACAAGAGAACGGTTTAACGGATAAAATTGCTAAATTTGTGGGCAGAACTAACAGAAAAAAATCTTTGTATATTCATTTCAATTAATAAATGGGAAATCTTCTTTCTTGATGAGAACTTTTCATAATTAAAATGTAATTAAATGAGAGATTTTAATTCAAAAAATGGGAATGATAAACCAAGGTAAGTGTTAATAATTATTTTTTTTTCTAATCACAAATAAGTCAGAATTACGATTGACGTTGAAGTAATTTATGAATTTTTATCTACATTATGTTCGTTTTTTTTACAAAGTAAATGAAAACACATTCGACTCTTAATTATTGTACGATAAAAACATTTTAACAAGTGATAGGTTCTTTTTTCATTCTCCTCCTTTGAATTGAATATCATGTATTATATTTAAAATGGTGTTACCAAGAAAAATGTTCAAAACATCAGTCTCCAGAACTATGATTTTGAGTTGCAATGCCAAATCACAGATTTTTTTTCGTTTTGCGATTATTAAAAAAGAAGAAAGCGAAATTATTAATAACTAGTGAACGAAAGAAAGAAATGAAATTGGAAAAAGTACAAGGCACCTGTTAAGGAGCTCCTTAAGAGGATATCTCTTTCATTGCAAACAATTATCATTAAATAAATATGAAAGTCAATGCGTTTCATCATCATCATTGTTCAGCTAAAAAACATGGAGAATCTTTTTCTTTCAATTTTCAAAATTAAAATTAGAAACAATGAAAACTTGTACTCAGATGTAGGACTTTATAACAAAATGGAATTTATTTATACAAATACATCTTTATCGTTCACTCCTCTCAACGTTATTTCATTACTTAAATGCCAATTACCCAATTGCGATTTTCCATTCTGTTCCATTTTTTTCCACTCTCCTCTTTTTCCATATTGTTTATCGTTCATTAATTCTCAAATATTTCATGAAACAAACAAATAACACAAGTGTCCTCTTCAAGTAACCCCATAATAAATTCCCTGCATTATTTTAAATCTAGAGAATAATAACAAAGTGTCGCAACTGAATTGGGTACCAATTGTAATAATTTCAAGTCATTTTTCAATTGGCTTTCTGTTTGTAATTATTAATGTAACGTGTGATATTTTTTTCTCTTACTGCATCTGTATTTCGTGGATGTCTGTTTCTTAAATTTTTTTACGTTCACTCGCTTTTTTTCTCTCGTTTTCACTCACTCACTCACGCACTCTTTCTCTCTCTCTATCTCTCTCTCTCTCTCTCGCTCATATTAGTTTTTGTCTTATTGATTTGTTCTTCTTTTTAATTTTCTTCATTTTCTAATCACAATGGTATTGAAAACTCTCCTGATCATCGTGAGATCAATTGTTAGCATTTCGCCTCTGTAATGCTGCAGCAAGATCTTGTCTAAGTGCTGCCTGCTGTCTCTGATCTGCCAAGGATTGCACTGATCTCAAGCCATTAACAATATCTTTCGTTTTACCAAAATAAATTTCATTCAGTGTATTACGTATTTTATTTTCCATATCCTCAACCATGCGACCAATATTTGCAATGTGTGGTGAGGTTTCACTTATTGGAAAATCTTGTTCGACCTAGAAAAAAAGAAACAAATTAATCAATAATCTCGGATGAATTCTTTTGAAAAAATGAGATGAACTGTTTTGCTATGAAATTGATTAAAATTGTATTTTATTATTTTTTTGCAGTCATCATAACTCGAAATATCTGGCATCTTAGTCATAAATTTCAAATAATTTATAATTATTCATTTAATATACAAATTCTCTATTTTAGACCCTCTTTTTAACTGTTATGCAGTAAGAATGAGTGTATTTGTGGAGAAAATCTGCAGGGGAGTCTTCTCCACATTTAATGTTGAAATTTATCGATTCCCGAGTAAATGATTCCTTCATCCAAGAAATTTGGAGTTAATGAGGAGAAAGAAACATTGGTAATAATGGAAGAAATAGAATTCTATTTACCTGTCGTGTAAGACTTCCACCAAGATTCATAGTACCCGAACCATGTTTATTCGTTTGGAGCCATAGCATAGCGGTAGACGTTAATTTATAATGCGCAGTTCTACCAGTAGATTTTTCTTGTACTTCGACAACATGTATAGAGTCCCAGCAGCCCTTAATTTTCTTCGAGCCATCACCAGCTTTTTTAATCAATATAACACCAGCAAAACCATGATCCAAATCCCACAGATAAACTGATGATACCCCACCCTCAAAATAAAGTTCTCGATACTGATCGAATGCATGATTTGCATCAATTTCAAGTTTTCTTAGTCTTTCTGATGGCATTGAGCCGTCTTCGAGCGGTGGATCATACGTATTGCTCCAAGGAGATCTTGACAGAAAAATAAAAGTCATGAATTAGTGAATATGAAGAAAATAAGTATTTTTCCATATTTTCGTTGATTTCTTTTTAGTTACTTTAATATCTGGATATAATCAATTGAATGGGGGAAAAAAAACAGAATATTGAAGTAGAAGTGTCAAAAAATACTCTTTTAGCATTAATTCCTGAAATGTTTCGAATAAATAAAATAAATAAATTGAACAATTTCATTGTTTTTCATCAATTATTTTATCATTTTCATGATTTACCTGTATGAATCACCGTCTCTATTGTAATCACAGAGCAAGTAATCTTTTCCAGACTCCTTGTCCTTGGCTATTTTTAATGGTTGATCAACTGATGACAATAGATCCTCACAAAGCGATGGTACAAGATCAATTAGGTCACTCAGATTTTTTTCAATCTGCTGAGGTGGCAAACGCCTCATCAAATCAAGTGCACAGTCCATCTGTTGTTCACTCTATTGAAAAAAAAATAAAGAAGAGATTAATTAATTTTTTTTCCTTCATTTTTTTTACAATTTGACTTAATAATTAACATTTATTCAGTCATATAATAATGAATAAGGTCATGGTTTGAGGCTGATTCTAAAGTGAATGGCTTTGGACAATTTTATGCCCCATCTTGACATTTAGATTTCCTTTTGGGTTAAGTATCGAATTACAGTGTTTTAAAATTTCAAGTAAGAATACTTCGGTAGAGAAAAAATGAAGAAAGTCAATTTTTATCACATCAACTCAATTATAAATTTGAAAATTAATTCCTTTATTATTCCAATCATTCTGATATAGTAAAACGAATAAAATAATGAGAAAGACATAATATGACTCACCATTATGTGTACTAAACTTTCACTCTATTTTATTTTTTTTTATTACAATGTTCCAATTTTAATTCACTTGAGTAAATTTTTTCACCTTTTTTTTTTACTAATTAATGAATCAACTGTAATATTACAATATGATAAATATTTTCTAATTGTTGACTGTATCGGTTGCATTCGAAATAAAAAAAAAGGCAGCTACTTCTTTTGAGGGTGTGTCGATGTGACCAGTGATTGGTGACAATTTTGAGTGTTCACAAATGCGCAGTCTCTTGCAATCATAAAATTCATCAAAATTTACGTATTCACAAATGATTTGATTAAAATCATTGTACTTCAGCTTCCTAATAAAACTTTAAATTCTCAAAAATTATGTAAATTTTTTTTTTTAATCATTGTTTGTTTTTTTAAATAGTTTAATCAACTTTTTACGATAACACACAAAAACGAAATTTCGAATTTCCCGCCAGAATGCGTGTTCTTTGAAAAAAAAACATTAGTATTGGAAAATCAATGCGTTCCAAAAGTAATCACGAAAAAAAACAAGAAAATATGAAATTTCTCTATCTTTTCTTAGCGTTTATTTTATCAATGAAATGAATAGAAAAATTGTCTTATTAAAAAAAATAATAGAGTTTCTTGGGTTCATATAATTTATATCATCGCCTTAGAGTCAAAAGAGCGTAAGTGCTATTTTCATGAACCGCACTTACGCCTCTTCGATTCTAACGCAACGATATAATACGATGGAAATTGAAGTCACATAATAGAAGGCAAAATGATTATTTGACGCCCGCAGAAATCTCTAGTACCGACTGTTCCATTCCCTCTCGAAGGTTCCGGAATGTGCTAGAAGCAAACTTTGTATATATATGAGGCTGTGCAACTTGGTCCACTTTTTAGTTCGTAACAAGAGTTCAACCAGATTTCATATATAAAACGAGTTAACCATTTTTTTTTGTTATTCCAAACAAAAAAAAATATTTTGTGGTACAATTAATTGTGAATAGTGTCAACAACATAATCAAGTGTCTTAATAATTGAAAAAGGTAATTAATCAATTAATTAAAAAAAAAGAGACGACAAAAAATTATATCAAAACACATTGCACAAAGTGTCAAAATATATTGACGTATGTGTGAATTCCGTATGAGAGACTTAAAATGGATGTTGAAATGAGGGCGATATTCATATTTTCGGTATTTCAAGTAACTCAAATATACGTGGAGATAGGAAAAAAAAGAAAAACTTCGCTTAATTTCGTAGCGATGACTCGTTGGATATTACTCAAAGTTTATTTTAAATTTCTTTTTTTTTTTTTTTTTTTTTTTTTGACCAGTAAAAAAAGAAGAAAGTGGGATATTCTTTTTAGATATCACGGGTTCATGTTGTATAGTGTTCACGCGAGCAAATCCGGAGACACATTACCATCATTCCCAGAAATAGACGATACATATGCGTGTAGGTGTTACTTATGAGAGACTCAAAATGGTCATTATATTGAAATATAATCGAATTAATCACACAATAAACACATGCGCGCAATGAGATTTTTTTCTTTAACTAAAAATTATCTGTTATTTTAAATGAATTTTCCCCTTCAGGGACTATTAGTTTTATGTAACAATTGATCTAGAATAATCTGTTATTAAAATTTAATTTTTTTTTCTCTGTTCTAGAAAGTTCCGAAAATGGGTAAAGATTACTACAAAATTTTAGGCCTCAATAAAGGTGCTAGTGACGATGAAATAAAAAAGGCTTATCGTAAATTAGCATTGCGTTATCATCCAGACAAGAATAAAAGTCCTGGAGCTGAGGAAAAATTTAAAGAAGTTGCTGAAGCTTATGAAGTACTATCGGACACAAAAAAACGTGAAGTTTATGATAAATTTGGTGAAGAGGGATTGAAGGGTGGTGCTGGTACAACTGGTGGTTTTGGTGGAAATACTGGTGGTACTTATACTTATCACGGTGATCCACGTGCTACATTTGCCCAATTCTTTGGTTCAGCTTCACCATTTGCTGCATTCTTTGAATTTGGACCGGGTGGTGGTGGTAGCAGAACATTTGCATTTGGCGATGAAATGGACATGGAGGATCCATTTGAAATGAGAATGGCTGGTTCAAGACCAGGTGGCGGTGGTGGTGGTGGCGGTGGTGCATTCCGTTCACACTCATTCAATTTTGCACCAGGTGGTGGACGTATGCCAGGACAGAAGGATCAAGCACAGGATCCACCGATTGAGCATGATCTCTATGTCAGTTTGGAGGATATTGCAAAAGGATGTGTTAAAAAAATGAAGATATCAAGGAGAGTAGTGCAGCCAGATGGTACAGCTAAAAAAGAAGATAAAGTATTAACAATTAATGTTAAACCAGGATGGAAAGCCGGTACCAAAATAACGTTTCAAAAAGAGGGAGATCAGGGACGTGGCAAAGTACCAGCTGATGTTGTTTTCATCATAAGGGACAAACCACATCCATTATTTAGACGTGAAGGTAGTGATATAAGATATACTTGCAAAATGAGTCTAAAAGAGGCATTATGCGGCACAATTGTCGAAGTACCAACATTGAATGGTGAAAAAATAACACTTAATTTAACAAGAGACGTTGTTAAACCAAGTATGGTTAAGAGAATTCAGGGACAGGGATTACCATTTCCAAAAGAACCATCACGCAGAGGTGATCTACTAGTATCATTTGATATTAAATTTCCAGATACATTAACGCAAAGCGTCAAAGACATTTTGTTTGATACTTTACCAAATTGAAATTATCTCTCTTCTTAAATTCCCTTTAATTATCAAGGAATAAAACATTGGAAAAGAGACGTTGAAAAATAAATAATATTAAGAAAAAACAGGAAAACAGTAAATTGAAGCGTATATTGGTAGTTAGATTAATATGAGAACGGGTGTACGTTGTAGTACATTGTTATATGAAACCGTTAAAGAAATTGATGAAATACATAACGGAACATAGGAACATGAAAAACGAGAACAAAAGAAAAAAAAAAAGAAAATCATTGAGAGTTTTTTGAACCAATAATGCTAAACGGACTGATTAACGTTTACTAGCATTAACATTGGTCATCCCTCGTTCCATTGAAGGTCCCACAACCGGTTTTTAATGGCAAAAAGGAAAAAACTTATATATTTTGTTGAATCACATCGATATTTTTTTTCCTTTTTGTGTATGAAGGATTTAGTTAGCAACAATGCTTGAATTATCTCTTTTTTTTTCTTCCTACTTCTTGTATTCTTATTTCGTGATATCGAAGGTGAATGCTGTGCGTGAGTCAGAATTCTCGAGAGAATGTTTTGTAGTGATTATAGTTAACTGCAATTTTGTCACAAATAAGAAGGAGAAAGAAACCATTTTATTTAATGGCAAAATAATTGTATCCTTCGAATGATAAATAATCCATTCATTTAGTGTATTTGTCTCTCGAATAAACGAGTACTAGTAATATAATTATTTGTTGTAGGGCATTTTTTTTTGTTGAAGAATTTTTTTGGTCAGATTGCGAGTGCTTGTATGACGAATAGGTTTTTTCGATGACTGAGTGAGTAGTAATTAAAAATTTTCAATTGTAATCAATTATTCAAGAAAACAAAAAAAAACAAACAATCGAAAATTACGAATAGCATCGAATAATTATTTGTATACATTATGATAATATAATGGACGATACGCTTAAGTTAATTCATATCTTGTAGTATTTTCTTTTTTTTATTCCATTATTTTCCCAAAAAAAAACTGATGGTGTGGCTGGATGGTCTAAGCATTACGAAAAGAAATCCAAAAGTCCTGGATTTCATTATTTTCCCCTATGATTTTCATTTAATTTATGAATCTCTCTGAATCCAATTCTCTCCTCCTCTCCTCCATTCCTCTCTATCCAATAACCGTTCTCCTCGCTCCTAAAATAGTAAGGCAACGTGGGTGCCACCATTTGGGATTCGTGCGCCCAAGCCGTAATACTGATATACGAAAAAAAAAAGAAATTAAATCCACGATATAGTGAAACACTTGGCTCGTGTGCAACAAAAAAAAAATATCAAATGCACAATTGTGGTAATGAACCTGGAGGCGCCAGCATAATTATTACAATTTGACGAGCTGTCAGTTGGTTTCTATGACAATTTCATTTTGAATGTAATATAAAAACATTGCAGGTTTGCAGAAACTTATAAAATGCATCGACATTAAAAACTTCAGTTGTATTTGAACTTTGTTCTTTCATCTGTCGTCATGATTGATTCCTTTCATTTTTTTTCAATTATTATAATTTTTAATTTCGTTTTTGTTAATTCACACGAAGATAATGATGTAATTTTCATAAAGAAAAAAAATTCTAAAAATTCGGAGGTATGATTGTATTATTGTTATCACGATCATTGTTAATTCCAGTGTGGAGTGAAAAAATCAGTAGTGAAGAGGTAAAACAGGATAAATCGACTCATCTTTGAGGTCATTTCGAACGAAATATCTCGGAAACTAAGCGAGATAAGGTGACATTATTCATCTGTTTTTGTAGAGAATTTCAAGAGTTACAGAAGAGTTTTAGGGCAAAATTGGTCTTTCTCGGTTATTTTTTAAGGTATCTGCGAAAGACTTAATGAGATAAAAAGAGACTTATCTTGTTTTACCTCTTCACTACTGAAATCACATAAGCCACAAAAATTGTCACAATTTGCGCTACTTTTTTGGTAAAAATATCTCTATAACTAGAAAGAGAGTGTGATTCTGCTGCTGAATTGCAAGGGAGCCACAAAAAAAGATTATTACAAAAATTACGGTATTTCTCTTGAATTTCACGATATTCCAGAGAGGATAGCGTCAAGTGGAATTGATTGCTTCATGATTTCAACGGATTCTATTGAAAGTATTCAACCCTTTAAAGCCCGACTTTTTCAAAGTCACGCAATTTTCGTCACATTCTGTGTTTAGGGGTTTGAAGATTTTGAAAATCTGACATCGGGTTCGTAATCAGCGATTCCCAAAACAGCTCAGTGATCATTTTTATGAGCCATGCTCTACATATTTTTTTGCAATTCCTACCACAAACATTAATTTCTTTCTATCATTGTAATTACAAAATTGTTATTAATTTATTGCGTTATAATTTTTTTTTACACAGTAGTATAAATTTATGGGTTGTTGGCGTTTCGAAATAAAAAATATATTGATTTTTGACAAAATTATGAACATTTGAATGCAAAGTGGTTTCAATTGAAACTGCTGGGTTTAAAAGGGTTAAAGTGCAGTTTTATTCAAAAAATTATACACTTTGTCGACTGAATTTTTCCTCATGATTTGTAATCATTAATGATTTTTCCCGTTTCCAATCGGACGAAACATCGTACCAATTGTTCTCTTCAATCAAATTAAAAATATTCCAAAAAACTTGAAATTCTACTAATTATTTTATAATTACTGTTTCAAATGATTCCTTTTCCATAGATTCCCATAGAATTCACGGCATTTGGCGAAAATTTCCATCTAAACCTTCGAAGAAATGATGATCTTCTTGCTCCATACTTCCAAGTATGGCGTCACGATGATTCAACTGGTGTCAAAGAGGTTCCAGAATTGAGTAAGCCACATAATTGTCAATATCTTCATCAGGATGAGTACAGCACAGCGGCAATGAGTTTTTGTGAGAATGGTATACATGGTATGATATTGTTGGACAATGTAACACTCGAGATAACGCCACTTGGTGAGACTGGTGAGAATTATTCAAATCTGGAAGAAAGAGAAGGAAGAATTCCGCATTTTGTGAAACGATCTTTTGTTTCACCGTCGAAATACTTTCTATCGAAGCAGAATCATTTCAAGCTTCCGTTCGAGTCAATTCCAGTTGAACGGAAAGATTCATCTACTTCTGAATTGACCATTGAGCTCGCAGTATTCTTCGATGAACCGGGATATCGTCTTTTTGCACCATTTTTCAACAATGACGAACGAAAAATACGAGACATGCTCTTGGCCTATATAAACGCAGTTCAAGCACTTTATTATCATCCAAGTCTCGGCACAAGAATTACAATTTCTCTAGTACGTCTTGACATCATGAAAAAACAACCAAAAACACTTCCTCATCACAATGGTCATAGAGAAAAATTACTTGATTCTTTCTGTAATTATACAATTGCTAATAATCCAGACGATGATGAACATCCAAATCATTGGGACATTGGTCTTTATGTTTCTGCATTGGATTTTTATGCAATTGAAAATGGAAGAAAGAATGGAGTAACAATGGGCTTAGCCACTGTATCCGGTGTATGTCTTCATCAGTATTCCTGTGTCATTGCTGAATTGGGTGTGACTAATCATTTGGGTAAACCGTATCCCTCAGCTGGATTTACATCGGTGTACATAGCGGCTCACGAAATCGGTCACAAGTGAGTTTTTTTTCAATTTATATAGATGACTAGATTCACGAATGAATTGTTCAGACGAGTTTATTTCGGAATTCATTCTGCTAATGATTTTTTTTTTCGGAATCAGATGAGGTATAGGAAATTCGTTTATACCAATTGGCTGAATATTTTTGTGGGTATATTCTCGGTTTTTGAGAGATTAAGTAAGATTTTTAGAAATTTTATGAGCAAATTATTCTCAAAATATGAAAAAATCTCTCCAACAAAAAAAAAGGAGTCGGATGATGAAAGAAAAATTATATAAGTTTTTGTTAAAAATGAAAATCAAATGGCAGCAAAGACCGATGAGAAGATAGGGGCAGAACCAACGGAAAATAGTCGATTCGCTGACTTTAATTTTGTTCCGAAATTGATCTCCGCGGGTAAACTTTGTTGATTTCAAGGGGGGGAATTCCAGAACACTGGACCCCGGTGAAATTCTAAAGTCTTTGGTTGATGAAGAGATCAATCGAGTGACATTTTGCATATAGATGCAAAATAAATTGCATGAGATGTTTCAGAGCAGCTGAAAGATGTTGAACACAATCCATTTTGTTCCAATTCACTGCTAAATTGCAAAAATGGATACTGCACCAAAAATTGATTCATGTCAATTATTTTAAAAATATCTCTGAATGGATAGATTTACCAAAATTTCCAAAGAGCCCTTTTTTAATTAAAGAAAATTCAAATAATTCAACTTCAATATTTTTTTGGATACTCTCAAGTAGCTTTTGATTATTGCATTCATCTCCTTCAACCACTACAACTATCATTATAAAAATACTTTCTCTTCCTCAGTCTCGGAATGCATCACGATTCTACGGGTAATGCGTGTCCTCGTGAGGGTTACATAATGTCCCCAAGTCGTGGTACCAATGGTGAAACAATTTGGTCATCCTGTAGTCGTCAAATAGCCCTACATCTACCAACAACGAAGCCGTGTCTTCTCGATCGAACAACAATAAGAACAGACAAATTCTTGGATCATACACGTTACTACACTCTGCCTGGTCGAGAATGGACAGCAAAAAAGCAGTGTGAGCTACTTTTGAGAGATAAAGATGCATCAGTCGTGACACTGCAAAATGCCTGTCAGTCATTAGAGTGCAGTAGTCCTCATCGAAGTGGTTACTACTATTCAGGTCCAGCCCTAGATGGTACATTTTGTGCCGATGGAAAAGAATGCCGAGGCGGTGAGTGCCTTCCGGCTATTCATTTTCCCGTTACAAAACCAAGTGCATTGGAACCAAAACCTGGTGGAAATAATTGGAGCAAATGGAGAGAGGAATCTTGCTCGAGTGGCTGTATCAGAAACTCGCGAGGAGCCAAATCAAAATCGAGGATATGCAACAGGGTTTTCTCATCGAAACAACTTGTCGAAGACTGCGAGGGTTTGTCCTATGACGTCACATTATGCGAGGACTCGAAAATTTGTAAGAAACGAATAACAGCCGAAGAATTTGCAACCCTAAAGTGCAAGATCTTCAGCAATCATCTTCCGCAACTCGATGAAGTAGCAAGAGGCCTGCAAGCACCACACGAATCCAATAGGCCGTGGATGGGCTGTGCTATATTCTGCAAACGCAGAGATATCGCCTCTTATTACACACCGAGAATTGAACTCAATGATATTGGTCTTGATCCATATTTTCCAGATGGCACCTGGTGTCACAGTGAGAATAATATGAATTATTTTTGTCTCAAGCATCACTGTTTACCAGAGAATTTTAGATTTGGTAAGAATGCAGGAGGAGAAAATTTTGATTTGGGTTTGCAGAATGCTAGACCCGATGGCAATAAAATTACTAATGATGTGAGAGAGTATTTCAGTTTGGGATTGGATGGTAATCCATTGTCTACAAAGCTTCCCAATGATATTTTGGAAATACCGGAAGAATATCAATGGGAGGATAAGGATTATCTTGAAGTTGCTGATCAATAAACGAAAAAATATAACTTAGTTGATGATGTGCGGAAACGGGTCTTTGCCACCCACGAAAATCCCATTTTTGCACATGATCAACTAAAATCATATACGTTACACATCGGGGAAGGCATTTTTTACGATTGTGATCAGATCACTTGGCTTCGCTTTTTGATGTAAAATCTCACAATCGTTAAAACAGCCCTCCCACGACTTGTTGCTTGATGCACTGAGGGAATTTTTTCCTGCTAGCATGACTATTCCTCAGAAGTTGAAATAAACTATTTTAAATTAATAATCGCACTTAGAATTATAGCTAGAAACACTATTTCATAGCCATGTGTCCTATCTAATAGTCATGCTTGATAAAAGTTAATTCATTGTTGATATATTTTATAGTCAAGGTTTCCATAACGAATTTCTTATCTCTAGTAGTTCTCGAGATATTTCCAAAAACTGAATTGAAAAAATATTAAATTATAATTTTATTTATATAGATTGAATAAATAACTACGTATTCGTATGTAAATCGAAGCCGATTCTCTCTTGTTAATGACAAATGCATTTTTTGGGTGATTTTTTTAATTCAGAATTTTCGGTTACTCGTTTCGATAGAAATCTAACAAAAACAACTTAACATAATTCATATTTGTACTTGATTGAGAGTTATGCAGATGAGTGGCGAATATTTGAAGAGCTGCTGTGTCTGTGGTAATTCATCAGAAGGGGTTTCTTGTAATTTTGTTTTTCCTTCGAGCATCAGTTATCATTTTATTTCGTTGGTTGTTGGCCATTTTGGTCATTCCCGATTTTGATGAATGAATAAATTAGTTAATTATGAAAGTTACTCATCAAAGAAGATTTCTTGTATCCCATAAAATCCTCTGAGAAAAACATTCCTGGAATCACTCATTGAAAATTTCATAGACAAATCCATGAGATATTTAATACCTTTTTTTTAGTCTTTCGATTCCTAAGAAAAAGTAGTATTTAGCCCAAAAAAATAGAATTCTTTAAAAAAAAAATCGAAAAAAAGGATTATGGCGCTAATTTCCCGTCTAAAATTTCCTCTTCTTTACAATGATATTCTACTGTAAAATGAAATTCATTAGAAATTAGAGTTTGAAATTGGTAGAAAAAAAAATTGATATTTCTGAGTCCATAGGGGGAGGTGGGACAAAATGGACATTGTGATGGGAGATCGAATTTTTCGAATGGTTTCATTGGAAAGCTAAGGAAATTTTAGTTGGTTTGAGAATTCTATTTTTTCGGGATTTTTCTGGGGTAAATACTACTTTTTCTTAAAAATCGAAAGGCGAAAAAAAAACCGGAAATTTTGATATTTTTCAGAAAAGCAGGGGTCTGTAGAAAAAATCTGAAAAGATGTGAGAAGATGCTGCAATATGTCTGCATTGTTGGTGAATTTTTCAAGATTTTTGCTATAAGCTGCCGTTTTTCATGAAAATATTCAAAAAAAATTTACTCCTCAAAAATGCCGAAAAAAATTCAAATTCTCAAAAATTGAAAGAATTTATGTCTGGCACTCATTTTACGCATAAAATTCCCTCAGATTTTCAATGGAATCCTCAAAAAAAACTCTTTCGCCCATTCTAATGTCCACTTGAAAATATCAATTCTTTACATTTTTTACCAATTTTCTAAATTACTTTTCTTAAAAATTGAAAGGTGAAAAAACTGAAATTGCTATGTTTTTGCTGAAAATGATATTAAAAAAAAAAAAAACGGCAGTTTGTAGAAAAAATTTAGAAAGATGCTAAAATATGTCTGTACTATTGGTGAATTTTTTCAGATTTTGTCTACGAGTTTGAAGCCACCCCTTATCAAAAAAATACCAAAATACACTCAGCAAAAAAATTACGGGAACAGTAAATTTTGTCAGTTTTTTTGGGTGATTTGAAAATGGCTGTAACATCATCAAAAATCATTGTATCAGGATAGAAACATATGATTGGAAAGCTTCAAGTTTCTACTCTTGAAATCTTGAGATGAAAATTTTTTATGACCATTCGTTATAACGAGATAAGAGAGTTGAAAGCGGAAATTTTTTTTTTCTTTTTTTTTTCATTTTTTCAAATTGTCCCTCGGATTTCAAAATTTTTTTTTCACCTTAACCCTTATCAGGATCGTGTAGCCTGACCTTTCAGCTTCAATTTGCTTTTTTTATTTTGCCCCTACACCGATTTGTTGCTGAGGTATCGTCGATTGCATCAAAAAACACCCTTTTGTCTTTAATTGTCGATATCTCAGGAAATGCTGATCGCACAGCTAGCGGATGATGAGATTCATAAACTTGAATGAATTCCCTGTAAGATTTCCGCACTGTTTAACTGAAATAAAAATTTCTTCCACTTTTAAAATTCGTCTAAAAAAGTACCAAAAAATGAAGTTTTTTTTCTTTTTCAAAAATTGCCCAGAATTTGCGAATTTTGGGAAAATTGCAAATGTTTTAACGTTTTTTCTTAGTTCACTGTGCGCTGGAAGACCGCCTAAATTTTCAAGTCAATCGACTGGACCGTTTTTTTTCCCGAATGAACAAAGTTTCAGTGAAAATTAAAGGAACACTTTTTTGTTCCTTAAACACCAATTAATGATGATTAAGGCCGAAAATGTATTTTCTCCGTTATTCTACCGTGATTTTTTGTGAAAATTCACTCAGTCTCATCGAAAAAAAAACAATGAAAAATTAGTTTTTTTTCTTTGATCAATACAAAAATCGAAAGTTTTCTTTAAAAAAAAAACATGAAAAAATCGAAAAAAAAGTTCTAAAAAATTAAAAAACAAGCAGGCGTCCGCTCCTTGTGCGTTACTTGAAAGTTTCAGTACTATGCTTAAATTTCATATTCTGCCAATGCAATTGGCAGAAAGCTTCCGAATGGCATTCTCAATTTCATAATCTGCTGATAACTACCCGCGTTTTTCTCTCTCAAAAAACTTAATTCTTTACTCTCTTTGTTGAAAAAAATAGCATGCACACACCAGAAGTATTCTTGCCTCCCTAAGTGTGTGATGTACTGTTAGAACATTGTTTTTATTTGAATTCTACTTCTAAATCAGAATAGAAGTCTCAATATAATCTGTCCCCCTTAAATAATGACATTTCATTTAAAAAAATCAATATTATACAAAAATTTAGATCAGACAATAAAATTTGAAAATTTTCAAAAATGAATTTCAGGTTTTAATTAGTCTTTCTCGTTGTCTTAGTAAAATGATAATGGGGTCATTTTTTAGGAAAAATTGTCCACTTTTCAATTATTAAATAAAAAATACTAGCGTTTCTAGGGAAAAAATTGAGAAAAATTGAAATTTGTGGAACTATTTGTAGAACTATTTATTTGAGCACTCATATCAGAGAATTCGAAGGAAAAATCTGAAATTATCAGCATTTGTTAAGCTCGTCTGAGCGAATATTTTAAGCCAAACTTGGGCGAAATCAGTCCAGTAGTTCCAGAGATAGAGTGTCTATTCATTTAATGGCTTATCAAGAATATCTCAGGAACTACTGGACCGATTTCGCCCAGATTCAATCCCAAAGGTCTCACTCATAAGATATACAAACCCACGAAATTTGAAGTTTCTAACTCAAATATTTTTTTAGTTATCGTGTTGCCCATGATTTTCAAAAAAATACATGTTTGTTAAAATACCGGAACAACCAAAAATTTGAGCGCTCGCCACCTCCAGGGTTTAATGTGCGCCTTACCAATGCGCATCTCCTCGCTGAGGATGGATGCCGTGAAATAATTTTTCGCAGAGAAAACTCGAAAAAACGATTTTTCAATAATTGGCTTTTTCTCGGGAACCATTCGGTCGATTGAGCTGAAATTTCTGGGAGCACATGGTGCACACGTGGTAAATATACCGTAAAATTTTCAAGTCGATACATACAGCCGTTATTAAGAAAAGCGCTGGAATGTGTCATCACACACACACACACACACACACACACACACACACACACACACATACGGACATACATACAGACGACCCTAAAAAAATATTTTTGTTCGACGTTTCTCATCATTTGGAGTCATATTCCGATGAAATCTCAAGTTCGAAAAAAATCACGATTACAATGCTTCCATTCGGAAGCAAAAACGCTAGAATCGCATTTGACTTGGAGAGATAGCGACTTTTCTAACGAAAAATTGTTTTTGCCTTTTTTTTCGATTAAAAAAAAAAATTTCGATTTTTTTCATCGTTTTTTTTTAAGGAGAACCTTTCGATTTTTTTGTTGATCAAAGAAAAAAAACGAATTTTTTGTTGATTTTTGCAAAAAAAAATAGATTTTTTTATTGTTTTTTTTTCGATGAGATTGAACGAATTTGGCACAAAAAATTCCGAAGAAATAACGGAGAAAAACACATTTTCGGCCTTAATCATCATTAATTGGTGTTTAAGGAACACAAAGGTGTTCCCTTAATTTTTGCTGAAACTTTGTTCATTCAGGAAAAAAAAAACGGTCCAGCCGATTGGCTTGAAAATTTAGGCGGTGTTTCAGCACACAGTAAACTAAGAAAAAACGTTAAAACATTTGCAATTTTCCCAAAATTCGCGAAATTCTGGCCAATTTTCGAAAATGAAAAAAAAACTTCATTTTTCGATACTTTTTCAAATGAATTTTAAAAGTGGAAGAAATTTTTATTTCAATTGAACAGTGCAAAAATCTCACAGGAAATTCATTCAAGTTTACGAATCTCATCATCCGCTCGCTGTGCGATCAGTAGTTTCTGAGATATCGACGATTAAAGACAAAAGGGTGTTTTTTGATTCAATCAACGATATCTCAGCAACAAATGGTCGTAGGGGGAAAATAAAAAAAGAAAATTGAAGCTGAAAGGTTAGGTCTACACGATCCTGATAAGGGTTAAGGCGGAAATTTTTTTTTGAAGTCCGTGGAACAATTTGAAAAAAAGAAAGAAAAATTTCCGCTTTCCATCCTCTTATCTTGTTATAACGGATGGTCATGAAAAATTTTCATCTCAAGATTTCAAGAGTAGAAACTTCAAGCTTTCCAACCGTTTCTTTTTTATTCTGATACAATGATTTTTGACGAAGTTACAACCATTTGGAAATCACCCAAAAAACTAACAAAATTTACTATTCCGTTAATTGTTTTGCTGAGTGTATTTTTTTAATCCTTGAAAAGCCGCCGCTTGTTGAAAAAATATAAAATTTTTTTTTAGCCTTAAGCAATGCCCAAAAAATTCAAATTTGCAAAAAATTTTGAGAAATTACGTATGAAACTTGTTTCCCGTTTGAAATTTCTGGAAATTTCCAATGGAATCTTCAAGGGAACTCTATCTCCGATCACAATGTCCATTTTGCTCCACTTTCCCCTATTGACCCAAACATACCGATTGTTTTTTTTCACCAATTCCTTTTTTTTACAGTAAAATATCATTGGGAAAATGACCAAATTATGGGCAGGAAATGAGCGCCAAAATTCATTTTTTCGAGATTTTTTGGGAAATCTATAATACTATAATAATAATAATAATAATAAATTTAATGAATATAATAAATATAATCAATATAATAATAATGTATAATCTATAATACTATACTATAATCTATAATAATAAAAGAAAAAATGACTATTTAATCTCAAATTTTGAAATTCTTGAGAAATCTTGATTTTTTCTATGCGATGTATCGTATTATAGATATTTTTTGGCATCTTTCAGCGTTGGCCGCGGAACGCGAGGGCGTAAAATCGCCATCGGAGTATAAAAAATTACTACCGGGCCTTAAAGTCGTACTGGCCAATGAAGGAACCTCGGAAATATTCGGCTCCTATGCTACAACATGGAAATTTCAGCTTAGGGTCGAGTTCGGAAGTTACGTCTTTGGCTATTTCGACATACATTCATTTACTAGCTATGATGTACGATTAAATGTCAATTTTTAATGTTTTAAAGAAATAAATGAAACATTTTTATTTGACAAAAATTGTGTGTAATCAATGTGCATGAGGAAATAGTGGTCGATGTTTCATCCCAGTGGCTGAATTTAACGGACAGAGAGGAATTTTTTTTTTTTACAATAATGGCAGGTTTGTCAGGTTATGATCCAGTTTATCGAGGTAGACCTGGAAATCAACGACAATTTGATGATAATTTTACGGAAAAATATTATGACCGTGATGTTATAAGACCCCTTGAAATAACATCATTATCATCAATTATTCCTGAACCAAATAATTCAACATCGGACAATGGTTAGAGGTCATTGTGTAAAACATGCACATTATCACATACTTCAGTGCCATATATCTATTCAACAGGAATATATTTATGTTGAAAATTTTTTTCAGACGTTAGAATTGAAAAGTCAATTGGCATTGGTTGTGGTCTTGCAAGTTTGATAACTGAAAATTTATTGATTCATCCATTTATTGTTCTGAGAAGACAATGTCAGGTCAATCCAATGGCTACTACTTATCATCTCGTACCAATAACATTGATACCAGTGATGGTTAGATTGCATCAGACACAGGGACTCAATACATTGTGGAAAGGAATTGGTTCAGTTTTACTTGTACGTGGATTAACATTAGCTGTTGAAGATTTATTGTCGAAAATCACACCTTGGCCAAAGTAATTTATTTTATATTCTTTGCTATATCAGTCAGGGAAGACAAAAAAGTCCCGAGTCAATTCCCAATTAATCATTATAATTTTTTTAATTTTTTTACAGAGAGATTACAAGCGACAGTTCAGTCAAATCTTTTGGACAACACTTGCTCCTCAAATGGTAAATTAATTTAGAAGTGAAGTGAATAAAGATAAGGGGTATCTTTATATATAATATCTTCAAAATGAATAGGTCTAAGAAAAATGAGTAACTGCCTACTTTAATTATAAAATTCGGAGGCTATAAAAAATGTATCTCGATAACTTTCTGCTAATCTCGAAGTTTTCGAGATATTCTTAAAAGCAGTTGTTGTAGAACGTTGCACTAGTCCTCCTTCAATCGCGTGGTTTTCCTTCTCTATCTATCACTAAAAATTGGAATATACATTTCGGCGTCGAAGTGGTAGAATAGCATGAGTTAAAGAATTACTTGTAGCTTTTTTTATTGAAATGTCTTTTGAACGGTGAGACTTACTAGGGTAGGATCGATGCATTTTTTTGGAGTTCATATGATTTTTTACAAAAATAACTCTACTGCCATTTTTCACTAAACCTTCTCAGTCCAGCGATATTTGCAACAACAGCTATACATGATTTTTCAATTTATCGTGCATTACCACTTTATTGATGATCCGCCGCGCAATGTAGGAGTAGAAGTAGAAACATTGAGATAGTAGTGAGGAAGTCTCTTTTAAAAACAAAAATAGAGTTGAAATATTCTCTGAATTGCCCGAATTTCTTTAGAAAAGGATAAGAAATTACAGCTTCTGCAATAAAATATGTCGCTGAAGCTAGCCGTGAAAATATCCCTCAAATTTCCGGTTCTGAGGGCTTCTCAATATCTTTGTCCTCCACCATGAAAAAAATCATTTCTCAATTCGCCATAGGAACGGACTCGTAAGAGAGAATGTGCGAAAAATTGAAAATTTAGCACTTGAAAAACTACCCTCCCAATGAGACATCCCTACAATGTCCAGTCCTGAGGCTTTTCTGATATTCTTATCTTCCATCAATGAAAAAAGAATAAACTCCAATTAGACATGGAGTGCCCTTAAATCAGTGAAAATCACAAGACGTCATGAGTCTCATAACAGAGATGAGGCCCAACGCACTCGAAAATTTTACGGATATTTTCACGACTAGCTCCAGCGACATAATAAAATTACTGCAATTGCAGAAGATCAATGGATTTCATCGATATTTTTCATTCTCATCCGTTCATAATATTCTCAATTTTCTCTTATTTCCAATAAACTCAGTAATCAAGTTATTTTCTGTGAATAAAGCATTGAAATTAATATTTTTATTTCAGTGTTTCCATTGGTATTGTCTCACCATTTTATTCAGCATCTTTGATAGAAACAGTACAGTCTGAAATAGCATCAGAGAAACCAGGTGTACTGGATGTATTCCGTGATGGTGCAATTCGTCTACTCGAAGTCGGTAGTAAAGGAAGAATTATACCAATTTATGCACTACTCGGACCACATGTGGCTTATGGAGTTGCAAAGTATCTATTTGGATTAATTGTAAGGAGTGTTGTTACAAGAATAATGGTTTTGAGAGATAGAAAACTTCAAGAGAGTAGGGTAATTATGATTTTTCTTTACATCTAGATAGCATACTGAGAAAAAAAAACAAAATGAGCTAATTTGATTTTAAAATCAAATTTCCCCAAATATTTCAAAATTAAAAAAAAAATTGTTACAGGAATCTACAAAAAAAGAATCAGTTCATATTCCCTCAACGAGGGACAGAATTGGCCATTTGTCCCTTATAGGGGCCAGGATTGGACATTTATCCTCTATAAATATCCAATTTAGCTACATTGAAAGTTTCTAACAAAAAAATTCCTATTTCACTTATCGCCTGAGATATTTTGGAAAAACTCAACCCTAGAGTAGCTCATCTCTTGTGTTTACACTTCATTTAGGTTTTGATTTTTTAATAATCATGCATTAATTGTTACAGGGTGCATACAGCAGGGATATTACCTCAGAGAATGTTATGCAAGACATTGAACTCCAATCAACATTAATATCCATGTGTGCAACTGATATTTTGTTCTATCCCCTTGAAACTGTAGTACATCGACTACATTTACAAGGAACCCGAACAATTATTGATAATCTTGATACAGGAAGAAGTGTACGACCACTATTAACAAGTTACAGTGGTGCATTTGATTGTTATCGTACAATAATATGTAATGAGGGTACACTTGGATTGTACAAAGGTTTTGGTGCTCTCATTATGCAATTTGGCATGCACTTTTTGGTACTTAAAGCAACAAAATATATTCTAACTGAAATTGGTACTATACTCAAGCCAAAACAAAAAATAGTTAAGACGACTCAACGTAATTATTACAATGAAATTTAATAATGAATTATTTCTATTATTTTTGCCTTCTGTTTTTCTGATATATTTATTTATGGATAAAAAAAAATGCAAAATGTTGAAAGCTGAGGGAGAAGTAAAAAGATATGCGTGTATATTAATTGTAGAATTCATGTATATATTTGAGAAAACATATCTTTTTACAATGTTTTTTTTTTCTCTTTTTATTAACCATTTTTGTTCTTGTTTCTTTGATTTTCTTCACGTAGGGAAAGAGCCGTAGTGCTCCGACTATGACCCTTGTCTATAGACACAGAATCCAAGGATATTTTGTACTTTTGTCTATGACGAAAGACTGGACGATTCCTCTGTTTTTTTTTATTGAACGATTTCGCCATGTCACGAGAATCTTGACAATTAGTTATGGGAATTGTGAGTGACCTTCTGTCATGGACAAAAGTACGGACACTCATGGATTTTGTATTTTTCCTACGTGTTCGACTTTATGATTATTAATTTTTCATCACTATTTTCTAGTCATCGCCGTTGAACTTGTTAAAATACATGTATTCGAAGGAAAAGTGAGAGCATTATACAGAAAAATAAGAATATGGATGATAATTACTATATTAATGAAAATTCCATTTGTAGGACTGGATAAGAATTGTAAAAAGCTCCAAGTGGGTTTGAAAATTTTCTTTTTCAGTAGAATTATTTTTTCATGTTGATTTATTATAAATATAATCCTCATTACAATATAAATTAATCTATGATAATTCATCAGTGGCCTCATTGATGATTACTTTGAATAACGTGGCATTCATTTCTGTTCAACAGCAATGGAAAGAATTTTTTTTTTTTCGATATATAATAACAGTTCCGATTTCACTGATCAGTAATATTGAAGAACATATAAACATATATCTTCCATTCCTAATATCACATTAAATATCTCGAACAGAATTATTCATTATCCATAAAAGGAAATGCCTTACTTGTTTTTTTTCTTTTTCTTCAAGTGAGATAAGGAGAAAATTTTGCCAGGGAAACAATATTTGAAATTTTTCTGGCATTTATTATGTTTATCAATACAAACATTTCACAAACTGTCAGGTAATCTGCCCCTTACCTCATCCATATGTTCACATACTTCTGGTTTTATCTCCATCCAAGAAAAAACATAAATTCCTCAGAAATTTTTCATATTGTTTCTCTTTACTCCACATCTATGTATATTATTATTTTTCTTTATGGAAATGTCCTGAATATGTCAAGACTCTGTATCCGAATAATTTCCATAAGAAAAACGACAAAAACAACGTAAGCTGTCATGTAATACAATGAATATACGAAAATTCGATGCAAGATAAAGTTTCTTAGGATAAAATCAATAACTTTTGTTTTAAAAATTCACTTTCTTCGAAATTTTCATACACCTACTGCTATATGTACAATATATTACAAAAAAAAAAATTTCTCATCTATACACGTCAAATGACAATAATTTATCATCAAAAAGAAAAAAAAGAATTAGATGCTTCAATGACTTTTTCTTTAAGACTACAATGACAGGTGTATTAAAATAATCTACCAGTTAATTTTTTTTTATTTCCAATCATTAAATGATTTTCAATGAATATTGTTCTTAAAAAGAAAGAAAAGAAAAAGAGCTTCGCAAAAATTACTCAGAAAGAATTCATTACACCACATCAGGATAGAAAAATGATGTCCATTCTGTTATTTTCTTGCTTATTTTTTTTTCAATGAGAATTAATTATTTAATTGCTAAATTTTCATTCCAATATCCCGCGTGTTAATTATTTACATGCTGTGCCTGTTGTGGCTCTTCGTCAGTGGTATCACCACGTCGAATGTACTGTGGTTTGTCTTGTGCACGTACAGCTCCTTCAGTAATGTGTACAGACATAACGTCACTACCAGGTACATCGAACATTGGTTCTAATAGCAATGATTCCATTATTGCTCTGAGGCCACGGGCACCAGTTTTACGTTCCATTGCTAAAGCAGCTATTGCTTCTAGGGCTTCAGTTGTAAAGGTCAAGTCTACCTGCAATGATAAAATTGAATTAAATAATTTGAACAATGCCATATTGGGATAATGAAGAATTATGGACAATTTTTGTGGAATATTTCTGTAATGTATGAAGAAAGGTAGGGTAAAATGGACAATCCAATTGAATGGTTCAAGAGAGCAATTTTCTGATGATTCCATTGAAAAACTGAAGAAATTTTAAGTGGAAAGCATGTGTTGAACTTTTTGTTATAATTTTTCGAAGGAATTTACGTTTTCGGCTAAGTTTCGAAGTGATTTTACTTTTGAAAATCGAAAGAATTCACTTTTTCAGCAATACCTTTGGTTCTGTTGGTCGCAGCGACCTATGATTGATCTCAAATGGAAGGTGAGCTCATTTCTCATCAATTTATGTAGTTCCAAATTTCTTATCTAATCAATTTTTCGAATATTTATAGGTCATTTTCTGAAAATCTTGAAGAAGTACTTGAAAAAATTTATATATATTTTTTTAAACCTCATAAGTTGATGGGAAATGAGCTCATCATTTCTATTTAAAATCAACGCCAGGTCGCTACAATCAATAGAACCAGAGATATCATCGAAAACTTGAAATTTTTCAAAAAAAAAAAAGTTTTCAAAAAGATTTCACCTACAAATCCTGCGCAGAAAATGAAATTTTTGAAAAAGTCCAAAAAATAACTCTTTATATATGATTTCCATAGGAAATTCCCTCATCTTTCCAATGTAAACATCAGCAAAAAATCTAACTCCAATATTTCCATTCATTTCGAGTAATCTTCATAGTACAAAATACCAAAATCGAGTAGTGTCCGATAAATCAATTTACAATAATTTCATCTGACAAATTTCCCTGACTTATTGATTTCAATGAATATTCACAGTGTTCCACATGAAATTTACATTAAATAGGCACTAATATATTCATAAACCTACCTTATCCATGGAGAACAACATTTGATACTGCGGTACCATTGCATTATTAGGCTCCGTAAGAATTCTCACGAGCATATTCTTATCAAGTGTATGAAAAGGTACCAAAATTGGAAATCTTCCCACAAACTCTGGTATCATACCGAAATCAATGAGATCCCTAGCTTCAACTTGCCTCAATAATACATCCTTCTCTTTATTATCATCCTCAGTAGATGTTGACATATTGGCAACATCAGCAAGTGTTGCTGCACGTCTACCAGGATTTTCTGATGCTGGCGCAGCTCCAAAGCCAAGATATTTTTCATTCTTACGACGTGACACGAGCCTATCAAGGCCATTGTATGCACCGGAAGCAACAAATAATATATTTGTTGTATCAATTTGCAGTGTGTCACCACGTAATTTACGTGAACTATTTCTTTCTGGTACATTAACAATAGTACCTTCTAGCATTTTTAACATACCCTGTTGTACACCTTCACCACCAACATCACGTAATTGATGTATACCAGGAACAGCACCAATTTTATCAACTTCATCAAGAAATACAATTCCCATTTGTGCTCTGTCAACAATATAATTAGCATCTTGTAATAATTTTGCTATAACACTTTCAATATCTTCACCAACATAACCAGCTTGTGTCAATGTTGTACAATCACAAATAGCAAACGGTACATCCAAACATTGGGCAATTGTTTGTGCCAGGAGTGTTTTACCCGAGCCGGTAGGCCCAAGCAAAAGAATATTCGATTTTTCAAGCTTCAGTTGATGTTGTTTACTGTCCAATATATCAGAACCTGGAACTGATGAGCCACTTGTTGATTTCACCTGCTGTTCGGCATTGCCAGTGCCATGCTGAAATCCAACACCCAATGGATTTCCAATACTCGATACATGAAGTAAATCTGATGAGGAGACAAAATAATTGTGTTAATGAGACATTCTAATTGTTCACATGAGCTTTTTTTTAGGGATTTCGTTGGAGTTGGAAAATGATTTGATTAGACAAGCTTTGGGCCATTAGGAGGTGTTATTTACGCGGCTTAAGACCTCTGTGTGTGAATGGATGATTTAGCTCCTGTGGTCCAACTGGATTGGCAGTCGCCTGAACTGAATTCTGTGGTGGTAAATTGTTGTGAATACGTTTGTAATGATTGTAAACTGCTACACTCAGAACTTTCTTTGCATACTCTTGTCCAACTACGTGCTTGTTTAGGTACTCAAATATCTGTGAAATATAAAATATGTAATATAGAAAATTTCTGAATACTCTCGCATTAATGATTTGCATATATGCATAGGGGAGGCCGGGGTAAAATGATCACCGTTTTCTAATAATATTCTTTTAATTTATTGAATGTTCGGGAAATGTTGAAAATAACCTCAACAGGAATGTAAAAAAAAAAATTTCATTCACAATGATACAGAAAATCATAGCAAAACGGGGTGAAATACCACTCCAATTTCCACAACTTTTTTTTTCAAGCCTACAGGAATTTATCCACTCAATGAAGATATTTTCCACGATCAAGATGTCGCTTCAGCAGCAGTGACAGAGAGGCCTTACTCTCCAACTCGTGATTATTCTTCTTCTGAAGAAGAGTATGAAATTTTGGAAAAAAACTTTGAGTTCATTATCAGTTGAGGATATTCCTGCAGATGCAGCTAATCTTTCCAAATCATATGATCCATCATTGCTGATTGCAACATCTAGTCAAGATAATCCTGAGACACTCGATGAGCTCGAGCTAGTTGCTCACAGTTCTCGCATGAAACCTGAAAGTAAACCTCGCAGGAAGGTTTTTCTCCATTCCCCCAGGAGAGATTTTACCCCTAGGTGCAGCACCTCTTAATAGATTAAAAAAAGAGGACGTCTTCGGGGAAAGATTGCTGCTTTGAGAGGTCCAAGTTTTCGTGAAGAATTGGAGGAGAAAGAAGAAGACGCAAGATTGGAAGAGGCAAAGAAGAGAAAAAGGATTGCTACTCGAGAGAGCGAACAAGCGAAAGAAAACGATCCTCCCAAAAAGGCGAAACTCGAAAGTAATGAACTTTCATTTAAATTTTAATAGTCAATTGATTAAGGATTCTTTATTTATCATGAAAATTAATAATTTCCAACGAAAGAGTAAAAAAAAAAGAAAAAAAAAATGGATGGTCATTTTACCCCGGATCAACAAAAAATCGTGGTGGTCATTCTACTCCGGCATCCCTATATATGGTAAAACAGGGCAAGATGAACCCCAAAGTCGAAATGGTTTACTATTTTTTTTTAAAGTGATGGAGTTTGCGAACAAAATTTTAAAAATTTAAGAAGATCCTCCGACATGTCTACTCGGTAGATAAATTTTTTCCATTTTTTTTGTAGAGGCCTTGGCTCCGAAAGAAAAGTCTTGAATCATATCGACTCGGGGGTCTATCTTGCCCCGGTTTCCCCTATATATAGATGTAATGAAATTTGATTGATGGAGAAAAAAATACCTTTTTAGGTGGAGGAGGTGGTTTTCTATAGAAGCCCTGTTTAGTGTCTTCTGTTCTTGTAGCTTCTTTAAGACTTCTCTTTGAATCAATTTCAGACAGCACTACGAAGAAATGATGACACTTTTCGCATTTAACGAATCTGGTTGAAGCTGAAATATATTTAAATATTCTTAGACTTTTTATATTCATGAAAAATATGGAAATACAATAAATGTAAAAATTGAGAAAAGACCAACTTCAAGTTTCTGATTATCCGTTTGAATTAGCAGTTAATTAACGGAGCTGAAATATCTTTATGTTGTCGAAACAAAGGCTATCAGTGGATTTTTTTCCCCAATCTCATGATAATTTTCTTTTCATTTCAAGAATAATAATTGATACAATTGAATTGAAAAAAATGGACGAGAGTAGCGTTGTGCAATAAATTCAATAACATGATATCGGAAAACCGTACTTTTGCGTCAGACAATTTAAATATTTTACTGATGGAAATGTTGGACGGAGATATTTAGTGGTACTTTCGATTTTAGTATTTCTGAAATAACTTGAAACTTAAAGAGATGAGGAAATCTTTATTGAGATGTTTTTGTTCGTATAATCAAAAAAAAAAAGGTAAATTTTTGTATAAAATCATTAATAACAATTTATACGGGCTGAAATTTTCAAATTTGATGAAGTGAATCGGTAAAGAATGTAATGAATAATGAAATAAGTCTTAGAAATAAGAAATTGATTGAAAACTGTAAAATTTTTTGTGGTTTTGAAAATTCCATCAAGACTTGAAAAAATGAAGGAATGTAAAAAGCGCAGAGAATTTTCCAATTTTCAATTAATTTTTTGTTCCTAAGACTTATTTGGTTCTTCGCTACATTCCTTGCAGATTTACTTCATTAAATTTGAGAATTTTATCTCGTATAAATTTTTATTAACGATTTTATACAAAAACTTAACTTTTTTTTTGACTATAGAGACAGAAATACTTTGAGACCTTTCTCTACTGAGGGAAATAATGAGAACGATAGAAAGGTCATTACGAAAAAATTTCAATCTCACTTATTACACGAGGAATTTTATTCAAAGAAAAACGATATTGAGGCTGTAATGGAAGGAGCAATAATGTTCTGAAGGATTTTTTTTAACATAAAACTGGAAGATATATTCTTGATGAAAAGAAAACTGACTATCTTACCCGACATATTATTTGAAATTTGAATCAATAAAATATGCATAATCTCTTCATTTTAATGGGGTCGAATGAGCGAAAACAATCAAACTATCTTGCGAATTCGGCCCAGCAACGCATTTTTATTCGTTTTCCCACATTTCATTTCGTCTTTTTGGTCATTTTATATATTTACAACGACTAGAGCTTAATTTGAGATGGCATCTATGAGAGCACATAAGTAATGAATATTCCATTATTTATTGCAGTGATAACTAAGCAGAATATTCCGAAATGTCACGATTTATGCAATAAAAACTTCATTTTAAATCGTTCCATTGATCACTCTTCTGCCCAGAATTGAGAAATAATTTTTTTTTAAATATGAAAATAATAATGTTTTTCGAAATTCCTCATCACAACCTTGAATTCGATTTATTCTATTCTACTCCACTAGTTATTGGCATTGCGATAATTATAAATTTCACTTACATACGAAGGTTTCAACATGTGTGCAAGGATCACCACACTTCGGGCATGTCAATGTATTTTTTTTTCCACCACCACCACTACCAGTACTACCTACAGTACTACCTGTTGATGAGCCAAGATTATTGCTGGGTGGTGTTGGCTCACTTGGTACTTTTGATAGAACACCAGTAGTGACCAATGACCTCGTTGCAACGACTCTCACTATTTTTTGCACTAAAAGAACAAATCCAATATTTCAAAATTAACATTCAAGACTCATTTCAAAACAATTAGTTGAGACACAGCTAAAGTCGATTGTTGAAAAATTTTCTTTTAAAGAGCATATATCCTTGAAATTTTAAAGACATTCAGGAACTTCAATTTAAACCTTTTTCGTAGATTTCATTTTTCTTCTACAGAAAATGGACCTACAAAAATTTCTCTATCTTACATAAATTTTGAAATATTTCCAAAAAAATCAATTGTTTCTCGTCTCCATGTTTAATAATTATTATGTTCAGATCGTAGAACGTTGAAAGAAATTAATTCAGCAATACTAAATAATTTTCAATTATTTAATATTATTGAATCAATTTATTACCACAACATTGACCACCACATATCAATTTCCAAACAAAATTCACTCCAAACAGAAAATCGACTGGAACTATTTTACTATTTTTTTTCATCTACACATTTTTATCAATTTCTTTAAAATATTTTTTATTAAATTTTTATTAAAAATTGACTATTTACCATGATTAATAACATGATTAGACGATGCTAGGCGCGTAGTGCTGTAGAGACAACAACGTATGCAGCTCATTTTCACCCAAGGTTTTCGTTGAAAATTGGGGAAAAATTAAAAATAAATATGTCTATGCTGTATAAAGTGGCCTGGATGTTGTCCGAAATGAAAATTCTGAAAATAATAAATAAATAAATAATTTCAACAGAAAGAAAGGAAAAAAAAGTATAATAATGAATTAGGCTAACTTTTCATTCAGAAGAAATGAATTTGAAGCAAATGCACGATTTGTCGACAGTTAAAATTAATCCATGCATAATTATCTTCGATTTATCACAGGTGAATAAAATCTTTTGCCTATGAAAAACACTTTTATCATATTAATATTGTTAATATTTTTTTCTTCTTTGATTGTGCATTACAGTAGGCAGATCATCAATTGAGTTTAAATTAGAACGCAGATAAAATTTTGTTGAGTGACGTTGCAAAGTTGAT
The DNA here is from genome assembly GCA_963921955.1 of Aleiodes alternator. Taxonomy (NCBI): domain Eukaryota; kingdom Metazoa; phylum Arthropoda; class Insecta; order Hymenoptera; family Braconidae; genus Aleiodes; species Aleiodes alternator. The sequence continues at coordinate 13,929,362 of OY998099.1, forward strand.
ACGAAAAAAAAATTCTTCAACACAATATTACGTGTTTGTTTCGTATGCACGAATGATGAAATCAACTAACCTTACACTTGACAATATATTTATCAAGATCAACACTTATTCTCCATTTATAATTAATAATATATTTGTTTCATTCAATATAACTTTAATTAATTTTCACGAAAAAAAAAATTACGAAAATCGTGCATGATTGAAAAAAAAAAAAAAACATTAATAAAAAGTATGTATCGCAAAGAATTTACATGAAATTTCAAACAACAATAATTCTTATTACTTTTTACTGAATGAAAAAAAAACAAAAAAAATTGTAATCTATTAGAAACTGACATTTCACGTATCAACAGTTTCAAGGCATTGAAAAAACAATGACGAACGATCAAAAAATCTTATGTTATAAATAAACTCAATCGTGTTTTTACATTACAAAAAAATGATATATTTCATTCAGTATTTCAATAAAAAATTAAATAACAATTATATATTGAGTACAATTGATTATTTACCTGCAAAAAAAATGGTGAATAAACAAACAGTGGTGCTGAACAAAGTAAATATATCCCCAATTCCCCAAACACACTCCCCTGTTTCACCTCTACTCCTTACCCCCAAAGCCTCTTTTCTTTGGCGCACCAACTTGTTCACAACTGGGAATTTTTCGGAATTTTTTACTCCTTTTTTTTTGCTTACCTTCAGAGAATTGTCCAATCCCGTTCTTCATCAACATGCTACACAATAGTTTCAATATCTTCCACAATGGCGCAAAAATCGCCCAGCTAAAAAGGAAAAGATTAGGAAATCGGAGAAAAATCAATGAAAAAAAAAATATCATTTGAATAAACAATTAGAGATAATTATTTTTTAAATCAGCCATGTGAGGAAGGACTGATTGTTCATTTATTCATTAATATTAATTTTTATTAATTTGATATTCATAACATATAATATAAAATATACACTGTGTCATGGATGAAACAAGCGAGTAGAGCAATAAGAGTAATAACAAAATATTCGTATTATTTATTTTTTTTATCTTTTCATTTGACGCAGTGTATCTATATTAACGCTCTTTTTAATTTTCTTTTTTCTCAATTTTCTTATTCTGATCTTTCTTCACACACAGTTGTATTATCATTTTCATTGTTAACGTATTTACAATTCAGTTAAATAGTTTGCCTTTATTTTTCTTTTAATTACTGTGATTCTTCAGCAATTTTTTCTTTTTAGTACAATGAATTGTCGTATACACAGTACACGTTAACAATAAACAATATTTCTTTTGTATAAACTTTTTTTTTATGATTCGTTATAGAAATAAATGGATGACTAAGTTGCTTAGTCCTTGGTCCATCAGACTGGAGGAGAGTTTCTATTCAATTTGTTTTTTTTTATTCCTTTTTAAATTTAAATTAGAGATGTTTTCGCATGCTTGATACTATTAAAAGACAGTCTTAATTTTTGCCCTTTCAATTATTTTCTTTTTCTTTGTTTTTTCTTCAATGCATTTTTATCTACAATCCAAGTATTCAAATTCCATGTAGTTATTCATTTTTTTTTTGTGAACATGCAAAAACAGTATTGAACAACTTTTTATTTCCTTTCTTTTCTTTTTTTTTTATATATATATATAATCAATCATCTCTTGAAAGTATAAGAAAATATGAATTTCTTTTCTTATTCGTTCTCTATCGCAAAAAATTGTTAATATATTTCTCGATGGAGTTTTTTTTTATAATACACACGCTCCACATATATATCATACTGTATATTTTTATATTGAAAATGACAAAGAAAAAAAAAAAGAAAAATTACAAAACATAGTAAACGCATGATTAATTGAATAAATGAGAAGCAGACACTAAACCACTAAACAAGGGCACTTGTTCAATTATTGAAGTAATTTCGTAGACATTAAATCTCAACGGAGAAAAAATAAAAAATTAATGAAAGAATAAACGAAAAAAAAAGTTATTTAGACATAAAGATAAATTTTCGAATGAAATCATTATTACTTCACTCTTACCATTTTCATTATCAAATCGAATATTTTTGTTGGCATTCTCGCATGTTATCACCATGTAACATTGTACATAATGGCTAGAAAAGAAAAAAAAAGAAGAATATTAAATGAAAAAAAGGAAATTTCTTAATAAGGCTGATGTCTCTGGAACTGTCTTGGTCCCTGTGCAGCAGGTCCCCTTGGTTTACCGCCTGGCATCTGATATCCTGTACTATTTTCAAATGTCTCGTATCCAGTATAGCTGTCATAATTACCATAACTATCATCATAACCACCTTGATAACCATTTGCATAATCTGGTATGTATCCATAGCCACTTGGATAACCATATCCATAGCCACCAGGTCCCCACCATCCTTGGCGTTGTGTTTCTGGATTGACCTTGACTTTCTTAACATCAACTTCCTTACCATTTATTGTTTGTTTTGGTGTTTTGAGTAATTTGTAAACAACATCCTTTGAATCAAATGTAACAAAGCAAAATCCCTTTCTCTGATTCTTAGTTTTGTCAAATGGTGATTGTAATTCAACGATAGTACCGTATTCACTGAAATATGCTTTTATATCGTCATCAGTTATGTCTGGAGTTAGACCACCAACAAATATTTTTCCATGCTGTGCTTTTTTACTCACACGCTTAGGATCAACCTGATGAAAAAAAGAAGAAGAAAATTAAGATTTTTTTTTAACGGACAAGTTTTTTTTTTTATGAAAAAAAAAAACAAAAAAAAATTGCAACAAAAAAATCAATTATACCTTGCGTTTATTGATGTAATGTTCACCAGATGCGAGTAATTTGTCAATGGTTTTTGGATTCTTAAATACCATAAAAGCAAAGCCCCTTGATACACCAGTGTACTGATCCATTTTTACCGTTATACTCTCAATTTCTCCAAATTTACCAAAATGCTCGCGCAACTCCTTGTCGGTAGTGTTACGAGAGAGTCCACCAACAAAGAGTTTACGTTCATCATCTTTACCGGGTATACCAGCGGTAGCGGCACCCTGTTGATCACGTCCATCATTTGTATTAACTGAATTATTTTCTTGATTTTCATGGGATGAATGGTCTTCGGTTTGATTTTGATAACAATCAACGGCCGCCATAGTTACGTATTTTTTCCTTTTTTGTTCCTTCACTAAACTTTCCTTTTTTCTCCCTTTCTTCTCTTCTTCTCTCCTCCAAACACAGAACTAGAAGAACCAGTAAACTCGAATGAGGGGGTAAAAAAAAAATGAAAGAAATATGGTCGATCCCGAAATGCACGCACACAAACTTTATGAGAAAATAGAGAGTTGCCTCTTTTTCACCCAAAAATTATACGAAGCCCAATGGTGGTACGATTGACGAGAATAAAATGTGTGTGAGGCAAAAAAAAAAAGAAAGATTTTTCTCTTTTTTTTTCTCGTAAAAATTACGTGCCACAAAATAGTAACCGTATTTGGTTTTTAAATAATTGTATAAAATATTTTACAACGATACTTGGCACATTAATTTTAATTTATTGATAATTATATTTGATTTTGTACTATTTATATATTATTTATTTATTATAATTACGGGATTATAACACACACCGGTACCGGCTTGCTCCGTGATCCACCGAGAATAAACGGGACTTATTGCGTTGAAAATGCGACTGAGAAAGACAGAGAGTTACGCTGATTATTATCATTTATATATATACTCTACAGTTTCAATCGAGAATGAAGAGAAGCCCGCATCATTTCTTCACCCACAATTTTGTGTTAGAAACAATGCAATTGGCTGTATCGTATGGTACGCGTTCTTTTATTTAACCAATCACAGACAAGTTTTGTTGTAGAATGTGGCTTTCATTGTATGTCGCCTTGAAATCCTGCCAAAAACGGTTACGATTGTCGCGAAGAGGGGGAGAAGGTGAATATAGCGCCATGAGCTGATCGTTGCGAATTTTCTTATTGGATTGGATGAGAAAAAAAATGCGAGTAAATAGCAAGAATTCCCATTGTATTTAGGAGAGAAACAATGATTTTTATGAACTAAACGGCGAGAGCGGACATTTTTCAAAAATTTAAGGGGAAAAAATTTCCGTAAATCTTACAACCATGTTCAACTTTTATTATCGCCATCTATTCAGGGTAACTAGACTCTTTTGCTGGAGAATAGAGTTTCAACTACCCAGCCGAATGACACTGAAGTTTGCAGAAAAATCCAACAGATGGAGCTTTTGCACGGAATATCTCCGGTAAAAATGCTCAAATTCAAAAAGTCCGAATTTTTTTGGGTGAAAACTGATGAAATCTCGATGTGACTCTCTTCCGTTTGTGGAAATATGCAATTGCATAAATTTTAGAGAGTTTATTCCGTGCAAAATTTCGATAAAAATAGATTGCATGGAATATCTCCCTGAAAAATAACTCCATCGAGATGAAAAAAAATGCATTTCTTGAGAAAATTTAAATCTTGTTGAGATGTTTTTTTTTAATCGCTTCTATTAATTTATTGAGGAATAATTTAGCGAATTTCATGACAAAACTTCTGCACTGTATATCTCCTGCAAAAATAGACGCACATGAAAAGTGAAAAAATGGATGGCTTTTATTTACAAAAATGTACATGTGATGTTTTTTCTTTTTTTTTCTAAACTCAATAATCTGTTTTTTTCTTTTGAAAAATCGTAAATCCGAGAATCTCAATAATTAATCTGTTTAGCAGAGAATATCTTCCACGGGAAGAGTGATAAAAAAACCAAAAAAAGGAGCATTTCAGATTTTAGGAATACTCAATGTGACTTCTTTTTTTAATTCGAAATTCTTATAAAGGACCGTATTTTTATTGAAAATAACTTCAGACCGTACTTGGTGGATTGAAAATTAGCAGGGATACCAATGGTATGTTATGTATTAAATAATAATTGAGCTCCAAACAATTCGAATCTAGCATTTACTTCTTTGATTCTGCTTCGATTCCGGTGAAAAAAGATGAAGGAAAGAGGAAGATGAAGAAAAAGAATATCAGAAAAGGTAGCACAAATTCCAAAAGTTTCAATTTCAGTTTCAAAAATTTCTACAAGAAGGTAAAATCTGAGGAATTATCATATGATAACATTTAATTAGGAGAAAGTCGAGGGAAATGAATATTCCCATGACTTCAGTAGTGAAGTAAAACAAGATAAGTCTTTTTCTTTCTCATTAAGTTTTTTGAGAATACCTCAGAAAATAACCGAGAAAGAGCAATTTTGCCCTAAAACTCTTTTGTAACTTTTGGAATTCACTACGAAAACAGATGAGTAATATCACCTTATCTCGCTTAGTTTCCGAGATATTTCCTTCGAAATGACCTCAAAGACAAGTCGATTTATCCTGTTTTACCTCTTCACTGCTGAATTGTCTTGGGACAGAATTTTGTTTAACGGATCTATTGAGGAGTTATGGAAATTCGTGGTGAAAAATATGGTGTTGAGTGCCGATTGCCATTTTTCTTGCATAAAACATCCTCCTAAGCTGTGTTCATTTTACCCCTTATGTGCCTTTTTCCCTCATTTACTCCTATTTATTCCGATCAATTCTTCATTTGGGAGTCCGCTAGGTGGCGAATGCTAAGTGGCTGTTTCTATTATTGTTCCCGCTTAATAAACCCAAAATTCTAATTAATTGTGCGTCCCAAGCTCTATTCCGAAGCAATTAATTGCCTTAACAGTTATAATTCACACTGGGATATTCAATATTCCCCCAACTCAACCCCAACGACTGCAAAGAGTCAAGTGCCGAGAGCAGAGCCCGAAAGGTTAGAATCCCATTCGATTGACAAGCAAGCCATGGGTGGCCCAGGTAGTGGGAGTAGAGGAGGGAAAGGCAGCAGTTCCTCCCAACGACAAGACACATCGAAAAGAGGCAACATCCTCTCTCAGGTCCTTCGATCTCAGACTTCCAATATAAATCAGAGAAAGTCCCAAGAGTCACCCCCGAGCCCCACCGATAACAACAACAACGGTGAAATAAATGGCAGTGAAATGGGAATTTCGGGTTCTGATGCCAAAACTATTATGATGATGCTAAGAAAGATCACAAGTGGTATAGAGGAATTGAAAAAGGAAAACGCCGAGACGAGAGCAGCAATCGTGGAGCTCCAGGCACTGAGACAAGGCGTCAACTCGCTCAACGCCAAGGCCACTCTCTGGACAGCTGAGAACCAACTGTTGAAAGAAAGAATAAATAAGTTGGAAGCAGCAGAGGAGAGAAGAGAAAGAAGAGAGAGGAATAAAAACTTGATAATCAGAGGCCTCACCAGCAACAATCCCACGAAGGAAGAAGTGGAGGGGTGGTTGGAGGAAAATCTCGGAATTTCAGTGGAGGTAAACCAGGTGGTCCCGATTAACGCTAGAGGGCCAAGGAATATGGCCATTCTCTGCATGTCCTCCATGGAGGGGAAACATCAAGTTTTGAAGAACAAGGCGAAACTTCGGGACTAGCCTGTCTCGATCAACCCCGATCGAACCCCAAAAGAGCGGGACACTCAAAAGAAACTGTACGGCATAGCCAAGCAGGAGGAGGCCAAAGGACACCAGGTTACACTGGGATTTAATAAACTTGTAATCGACGGTAAAGTATTCATGTGGAATGAAGAAAAGGGCCTTGTAGAGCCAGCCAGTGAACGGAGTGCTGCCCCAAGAAAAACTCGCTGGGATAAAACCCACGTCCCAATCCTTCCAGCGGGCAGTCATGTAAACTTTGGCTCCCACTCAAGGGAGGATGGGGCTGGTGCCCGGGCCTCTCCGGAACTCGATGCCGACGATGCCAACGAGGCCTCACGGCATTCCTTTCGTGACGATGGAGGCCGATCTCCAGACCATTGAAATACCGACAAGAGACCAAGGCGTGGATGAGGGGGTTCAGTGCCGCAGAATTCAGGTAAACGCAGACATACTCACTACACAACCCTCCCGTCTTGGCCAAGGCCCTGAGAAATCCGGGGCGAAATTCATTTTTTGGAATATCTACGGCATAGCTAACTTATACAATTTAACTAAGGATGAGTGGTTCAGCTACTTTGACGATTGTGTTCTGTTGGGAATATCTGAGACATGGCACTTGAGCAGCATAAAGAGTCTCCCATATCCCCTGAAGAAGATGAATCATATTGAGACGCTGGCAAAGAAAGATAAAACGAGAGGCAGAGGTTCCGGAGGCATGTGCTTGATGTACAACCCCGATTACCTCAAGCAAGTGGAAGTAATAACGAACTGTGATATGTGGCAGGCAATTAAAAGTAAAATAAATGATACAGATCTCATTATTGTAAGTGTTTAGATGGACCAACGTTACCATGAAGAGCGACTGGATATGCTCTGTGAATTATTATCGGAATTATCGGAAAAGTACAAAAACTGCCCTGTACTTATTGGTGGTGATTTCAACGGTAGACTGGGATCCTTAAACCAGCTAGACGAGGAATTCTTGGAAGGAACCCAACTGACAGCCACAAGAGTAGCCGAAGACAAAACGGTCAACCGCAATGGTAGATCAATCCTGGACACCATGGAATCCCTCGGATTTACCATCCCTGGCGGTTTCGTGATCACGGTGAAAATGCAGTGAAAGAATCGTGAATTGACGGTGAATTGATTTTACCGACAAATCACCGTCGAACTACAGTCGTTTCGCCGTATATCAGTAGTGTGCTTGTGCAAATTCGGCACACGGTGAATCACGGTGAATTTCTCATATATATACAGTATTTTTTCCGTGAGAATATTTGCTTTTCTCAATGAATCAATGGACTTATAATGGTGACTTGATCGTCTATTGACGGTGCATAACTAGTGAAACAGGAGTGATTTGTCGGTAAAGTAGAAGTCGATGGCTGGTGAATTATTAGTCGTAAGATACATTGTTATTGTAAATGCAATTTCTTCAATGTTTATGAAATTATTAAATGGTTTTCTTAATACTGCTGTATGCTAAGAAAAAAATAATATTCTATTGAAAAATTTGTTTTTAAATTGAAGAAACGAACGATTAATAATGATCATCAATTTTTTCGCGTCAATTAATTGATTGATTAATGTGAAAATATTTCTCTCGCAGTAGTATATTTATTCATGGAACAAGCAATGAGATGATCGAACCAATTCAATTGAATTCAATTTTTCTAAGTCAGAAAGAGACTGATCAATATAGGAGCATCAAAATTCTTTATTCAAGTATATGAAATACAAATAGCGAAGACGGTTAAGTGCTAGACTCACAATGTCAGGGTCCCAGGTTCGATCCCAACTGAATGCACTTTTTTTTTTTTTTTTTTTCGTTGAAATTTATTATTAATGGAGAATTTAGTAATTGAGGGAATTAGAACTGATATATTATGTTCATATAATATCAATATGAATGATGTTTATATCAGGAGACGAATTAGATTCATATATCACATTTATTTCCAGTTTACGGTAGTTCGCCAGCCAAAGTCCCGTGAATTCACGGTGATTTGTCGGTAAAACAGCGATCTTCTCACCGTTAAATCACCAAGTATTTTTGGTGGATGCCGAGTGAGAGTTTTGCACAAACTCACTAGTTTATTCACCGTCAAAACACTGAACTTGAATCTACTTGTGACTGTTAAATGATGGTCGATCGTCAGTATTTCAACCGACATCAAGAATCCGCTAGGGATACTTAATGGACGCTCTCTCTCTGATGCACAAGGGAAGCTAACTTTCCTTGGCACTGTTGGCACAAGCACCATAGATTTTGCTTGGGTAAATCAAGAAGGACTCGCTCTCATTGACGACTTTGATATCAGCAATATTGGTCTTTCGGATCACTTGCCAATTCGCATAACACTGAACGTTAGATGCGTGTTAACTCGCCCCCCGCTGGGAGACCTAGCTGGGGATGCAATCAGGTATAAATGGGACTCGGATAAGTCTATCCAATATAAAGAAGAAACAAAGAAATGCGTATGCCCCCCATCGAACCAGCTTTCAACGAATGAGATGACTACAGTGCTATCTAGCCTCGTCAAGAATACAGCCATTAAACTGAGAATGACAGCTACGTCTTCAGGACGTCGCTGGCGACCCAAAGATAAGCCGTGGTTTGACGGAAGATGTAGGCAGCAGCGAAAAAAGCTTAACCAGTTACACAGGTCGATGTATAAGAGCAGAGACGCCACCAAAAAACGAGAATTTGTACTCACACGGAAGGAATACGTAAAATGTGTTAAAAAACGTAAAAAGGACCACGTTAAACTCCTACAGGAAGAATTGAGCGAAGCTAAGGATATGAGAAGTTTTTGGAGCATCATAAGGAAATACAAGAGGCGCCCTTTCACCCCCTGCCCACTCACTGCTGAAGAATGGGAGAGATTTTACGCCAAGATATACCCTCCGGCGAACAGAGCCGAACTATCTCTCCAATGTAGGCTTCAACCACAGCTAGATGGAGAAATCACCTACGAAGGAGTGGCTAATGCAATAACATCAGCAAAGAGCGGGAAGAGCCCTGGCCCAGACGGGATCTCCAACATGTTTTATAAGGGTCTTCCAAAAAACTGGGTATTCCACATCGTGAGACTCTTCAATAAGGTGCTGAGCACTGGAGATGTTCCTGAAAATTGGACGCAGTCGGTAATATTTGCAATACATAAAAAAGGAGACAGGCAAGACCCTGCAAATTACCGAGCTATTGCCTTGGCAAACGCTCTGCCCAAGATATTCAGCAAGGTGCTAGCTGTCCGCTTGAGTAAATGGAGTGAGGACAACCATGTGCTACCGGAGGGACAGGCTGGCTTCAGGAGTGAGCGAGGATGTGAAGACAATGTCTTTGTTCTTAACGCTAAAATAGCCCTGAAACTGAGTAAGCCAAAGGGACAAATGTGTGCTGTGTTTATTGACTACAAAAAAGGGCCTTTGATTCCGTGGACCACCGTATACTTTGGCAAAAGCTGTATAAAGCCGGTGTAAGTACCTAATTAATCCACGTTCTCCGCAGCTTCTACGACAAGGCTAAAATAAGAGTGAGGCTGCACAATGGACAATTAACATCCGATATAGACGTTACGGAGGGGGTTCTTCAGGGTGACCCTCTGAGCCCGGTCCAGTTCATCTTGCTACTACATGATATGGCTGACTTTTTCGTTGCAGACGGTCATACTGATTGAAAAGAGAAAATGAAGCTCCTAATATTCGCGGACGACGGAGTCCTGCTAGGAGATGATGTGGTGGATGCTCAGCACCTGTTGGACACTCTCTCGAAGTTTGACGCAGCCAATCGGCTAACAGTCAACATCAGTAAAACCAAAGCTATGCTTTTCCGAAGAGGCGGGAGGATCCCTAAGCTGCGAACTCTAAGATATAGGGGTAATCCAATTGAGATGGTTAAGAAATTCACGTACTTAGGGGTGCCTTTCTCATCTACGGGCCTCTTTGGAGTGGCCCTCGATCATTTCGACACTAGAGCCAAGTTAGCGTTGAGCGCGGTATGGAGATTAATGATTTCCACCAAGATGACCAACTGGAACCAGCGGATAATCCTATTCAACGCAGTGGTCACTCCTTCCCTACTGTACTGCTCGGGTATCTGGGGTCTTAGACATATAGAAGAGCTTGACAAGGTACAACGTTCTTTCCTAAAAGGTCTTCTCACATTACCGAGAGGCACCCCAGGATACTCGCTGAGGCTTGAGACTGGCGCAGTGTCCCTTGAATTATTGGTCATGAAAAGGATGCTAGCCCTGTGGTCGAAGATTGAAAAAATGGAGGATCATCGCTACCCCAAGATATGCCTAAGACAACTTGAGTCACTGGAGACCTCAAAGCACAATGACCCAAGCCGAAACTGGCTGTCTGCTTTAAAAAACTTACTCGCAAAATACGATGAGGTCTATGGCGACATAGACCCAACCAGGGATACCTTCCAAGGTGAAGATATGACTAGAATTCTGCAGAAAGTGACTGAAAGAGGCCTCGAAGAGGACCTACGCAGATGTCTGAACTCGTCGTACCACCCACTCTACAAACAAATTAAGAATCTCACCCCAGATGCAGTGGAACCGCCCGCGCGTGAGAAGTATTTAACGTTAAACATACCATTAGCACTTGCTCGAATTATTGCTCAACTGAGATTAGCGAGTGGAAGTGTGATTTGGATCAGAATCAAAGGTATCAAGTACGAGCTAGACACCAGAGAGCACTGTGCCTGGTGCCTGTCGGAAGGCATTGAAGCCAAGGAGACGCTACAACACATAATCTGTGAATGCGCGCTATACGAGCAGCTCCGAAACCAACACATTCGCAACCCACTATTCCCAGACATCCTGAAGCCGGAAGACACTAGATCAGCGAAAAACTTGTGCTACTTCATCATCGCAAGTCTCCAGTTGCGAGCCTTCGTTCTTTCTCAATGATAAAGTTAAATACACGTTATAGTTTTTATTTTGTTGATTAAGAAATTATTTAAAAATATTAGCCATAATCCATCATCGCAAGTCTCCAGCTGCGAGCCTTCGTTCTTTCTAAATGATAAAGTCAATCACATGCTTATAGTTTTAGTTTTTGTTATTGAAGAAATCATCTAAAAACATTAGTCATAAGCTGAAGTTATTTTTTACTTAAGTGTCACGATGCTGACTTCCTTGTAATAGACTGCACGGTCTCTAACAAGTAATAAATAATAATAATAACAATTCTTCATTTCCAGATTTATCCCCAGTCCAAGAAGAATTGGATTAACAAACAGTGTTGGTATCCTCGCCAAATCGATGGATACAACTGTGGTATCTTTACCATTCATTTTGATTCTTCACCATTGATTCTAATTGCGATTCTATTCCGCTTTTTTGTTATGCGATCGTGTTCTATCAACCACTCATTCAAGCGATTTTCGACCCTGGCAAGTGATTGAAATAGAAATATGCATTTTTGACAAAAAAAATGCTAATCGAGAAAAAGTCACATTGAGTATTCCTAAAATCTGAAAAGCTCCTTTTTTTTTGGTTTTTTTATCACTCTTCCCGTGGAAGATATCCTCTGCTCAACAGATTAATTATTGAGATTCTCGGATTTACGATTTTTCAAAGGAAAAAAACAGATTATTGTGTTTAAAAAAAAAAGAAAAAACATCGCATGTACATTTTTGTAAATAAAAGCCATGCATTTTTTCACTTTTCATGTGCGTCTATTCTTGAAGGAGATATACAGTGCAGAAGTTTTGTCATGAAATTCGCTAAATCATTCCTCAATAAATTAATAAAAGGGATTTAAAAAAAAAAACATCTCAACAAGATTTCAATTTTCTCAAGAAAGGCATTTTTTTTCATCTCGATGGAGTTATTTTTCAGGGAGATATTCCATGCAATCTATTTTTATCGAAATTTTGCACGGAATAAACTCTCTAAAATTTATGCAATTGCATATTTCCACAAACGGAAGAGAGTCACATCGAGATTTCATCAGTTTTCACCCAAAAAAATTCGGACTTTTTGAATTTGAGCATTTTTACCGGAGATATTCCGTGCAAAAGCTCCATCTGTGGGATTTTTCTGCAAACTTCAAAAGCAAAAGGATCATCATTACTTTTGAACCGAGGCCAGTACCCACAGCTGTAGCCCATTACTTTGTATTATCGAGTCTAATTGTTGTACTGATTATCGTTGAATAAATTATTGAATACTTCTAAAACCAGATCCACACGTTTCATATTAAATAGTGAGTTATTTCCTCATAATAACCCACATCTGGTGACCCCGACGTGATCGTCGTGGATCAACGGTTTTTTCCAAGCAGAAACGCTTTGGCGACAGCCATATTTTTTATCTCAAGACAAAGAGCGACGCGTGCAATATAAAAAAAAAAAAAAAAATAAAGACAAAAGAACTGATCAAGAATCCAAACAATCTTGATGTTCAGAACACCCAGCAAGACTCAATCGAAAAATATCATGTCGACAAGTCCATTTGAAGATCTACTCGGCTTCGGAACAGACGGACGTCCAGTTCTCCAAGCTCAACAACAGCAACTGCCACAACAAGCGAATGACCTTGAAAACACAGAGAATCAAGATAACAGAGAAACTTCTCCTCAGTCATCTGATCTGAACAACAATGCACAGAACATGCCCCTTGTCACCTCGACAGCACCAGTCATCTCATCAGCATCAACAGTGACAACTGTTGCAGCAAGTGCCCTAGGTATGCAAAATCTATTGACCTACAATCAATTACTTAAACTAAACAGCATTCAGTGTGACAACTATCAGCCAGTAAATCAAACAAGACTACTGGCATTCAATAGATCTCGACCTGATCTTTGGTTCATTCTTGCTGAAGCTGAATTTGCCACTTCTGTCATCGAAGATGACAGGATCAAATACCTCACAGTCATCAAAGCCTTGGATCACGACATGATCGAGCAGTTATCAGACATAATACGACAAGAGCCAGCTAGAGACAAATACGAGACTCTCAAGACTGCAATTATCTCACGAATTTCTGATTCCAGGCAAAATCGAGTCAAGAAACTTGTTCAAGACACAACACTTGCGAATAAAACTCCTTTTCAACTCCTACGACACATGCGAGAGCTGGCCGATGGTTCCGCTGATGATACCATCCTGCATCAACTATGGCTTGAACGAATTCCAGCATACATCAAACCACATCTGATTACTGCAAGTAAACTTCCGCTTGATGCTATAGCCGAGTTTGCAGATCGCTTCTACGAGCTCATGCCTAACAATCAATTGAGCAATCAGGTTATGGCAACTAACATGCGTCAGTTTCCAGCACAACATTCTCAGAACTTCGACTCTAAGCTCCAGGAATTGCAGAGGTCTGTGACGGTTTTTACCGTCACAAAATCAATAAAATTAAAATAATAGATAAATTTCATGAAAATCACGGTTTTGGTCGCGATTCGCGGTACCCGGTGAGGATAGGGCTCATTTAGAGTCAGAACAGCACATGTCCAGAGTGAGGTCAACCAATTTTTGTGACCTCACTAATTATTTTTGTTTATTTTTGTTCAATTTAACTCCAAAATTGGGAGGAAAGTACGAGAGTTAGGACTGGGAAGGATTTTCCCCAGTCCCACGAATAAATTAGAAGAATCAAGGATGATCCGGAGAAGCTTGGACAAGAGCAGCCTCCAAGGGATTGGTCCAGCATCAGCCAACTAGGAAGAATGTTGGCCAATAGTGAAGGAAGTTGGAGATCACCAAGATCAACATTGGAGTCAGTGAAAGAAAAGACTAAAGTTATGTGTGTGAAAAGAAAAGACTCAAGTGAATTCAAAGACAAAACTTTTCCGTTTATAATTGTCGGGAAAATATTGTCCAAATTATTATGATTATTTTTAGTATATATATTGGAATTATTTGAGAGTGAGAATTGGCGCGAGATTCTCAGAATTGAGGAGAATCCGTGACGTTAGGGTAAAGTAGTGGGGGACTCGCGGGACAATTGGTTGGGTTGGGCCTCGGCTCTACCGAAATTGAGCGAAAACAGCCGAGGGAACCCAATGCCAGCTCGTGGGAGAGAAGACTCGTTCTTCTTCTCCCGAGACACCGTGGCGATCACATCGTGTAGAGAAACGTAAAGAAAATTGTAAAGAATTACGTAAGGAAAATTGGAGTAAAGATAAATAAAGAGAGGTCAACACGGAGGAAAGACAGCACAGATAACGTAAGGTACGCGAGTCCCCGTACAATTAACATTTTGAGTTTAAAGTAAAGAATTTTGAGTAAAGAATTTAAAGTAAAGAAAACGTCGAGTTAGCGTTTGTTCCGGGTGAGGCCACCCGGCTAATATTGGATTTATTGTTGGTCATTCTGAGTTAAATTTAGAGTTAATAATTAGTGTGAAATAATTATAAGATTAATCATGAAAAGTTTCTTTAAATATTTCATGTTTTTTTTCAATTTACGTGTATATAATTAATTTTTCTGAATATATCGAATTTATATGATTTGTGTTAAAATTTGTCATGAGTTTTGTGTAAAGTTTTTGTCGTCACGAATACCCAAATAGAGGGTATTGTCCCCTCTCCCCATCGGGATGAATTGAGAGTTTCATATAAAAAAGCGGGTAAAATTAGAGTCTTTTTGGGGCTTTGTAATTTCGTTGAATTAGAGTAGAACTTGGAGATTTGTCGTTTTCCCCCAAGTTCTTAGAATTTCTGAAAAACGACTGGCGCCCAGTTTAAATAAAGGGAAATTAATCGGGAGTAATTTGGGGAAAAATTCGGAGCATAAATTTGGGTCGAGTAAGTAAAATTTCAGTGCATTTAACGAGTTGGCTCAAGGTCAGTCAAGCCAAACGTTACAGGTCTTTAGCTGCATGCATGAATGAGATCAATGACCTGAAACTACAGCAACAAAATACACTACAACAGATACAAAAACGTGTTCTCTGCATGCAACAGAATCAACAGCATCAGGCACAATTTCAACTGGCTCTTCAGTCTCAGCAGCAGAACAATCCTTACAGAAGAAGATCACCAACACCCACGCGCAATGGCATCTGCTATTACCATCAAAAGTTCGGAAAAGAGGCCAAACGCTGCACCTTGCCGTGTAAGTTTGCTTCAACACCATCAACAGGGGACAATCAGGGAAACTAGCATCGCTGTCTTCAGTAGGAGCAGTGAATGACAGCAGCTCTATACCGAAAGAGCTCCGACTCCACATTTTCGACAATTCAACTAAGCAGAAATTCCTGATTGATTCTGGGTCCGTTGTCTCCATTCTACCTGCCAAAAAGTTTCGCCAAAACAGAACCACTGATCCACTTACACTCTACGCTGCAAACTCATCACAAATCAGCACATATGGCACTCAGACAATCGATCTTGACCTGAATCTTCGCAGAGATTTTTCCTGGTCCTTCATCATAGCAGATGTCGAAACAGCAATTATCGGAGCTGACTTCCTAGCACATTACAACCTGCTTATTGATCTCACAAATCAGCAATTAATTGATTCAGTTACTCAACTCTCTTCAAAAGGCCAAACTATGGAAACGCAGTATCACGGTATTTCTACACTGAGAGAAAAAGTATCGATTTACCAGGAATATAGTTTCTTGTACCAAGAAAATATATTCTTGACTGGGAATATATTGGATGGGATAGAGAAGAATTGCTCCCGAGAAAATGACTCTCTTGGGAACAGACCACTGAATATGAACGTGAATTTGGGTGAGTCTCAGTGACGAAAAGGATTTCCGCTATGCAGAATCAAGTTTCTTGACTCAAGAACTCGACGCATTTCGGCCAATCATATTTAATTCAACCCCAAGAAATCCTGGAATTGGGAGAATTGGATGATGAGTTGTTTAAAGAAATTGGGGGTTTGAATAAGATATTTGGATGGATTCTACTCGAGTACTTCAAAACGATAGACGAAAACATGAAGAGTTTGTCTGAAGAATTTCATGAATTATGGGAAGATGAAGCTGACTGATTAAGGTAAGTGTTTGACTTACACGTATTCGGAATCAATTTCGAGGAATAATCAAGTAGCTGAGTTTAGTTGGAAGTATTATGGTAATAAGAAAGCCGTTAATTGGGATGATAACTGCTGTGTTTTATAGCTATTGATAAATTATTAGCTCAAGAAAATAGGACTAATTCGTCCGAGTAGGGAAGTTCTTGGGAGAAGAATTTGATTTTCTGCATTCTCGAGCCCCAAATCTCCGTATTAGATCGAAGAATGTTGAACGGAACGCTTGTACATCTTAATGGAGGTTATTTCTTTTTTAATGGAGAGATGAATTATTTGACCGGAAATTTTCTGAAATGGATGTAGAACGTCCGATTCTGTTGATAACGGAGTATGTATTATTTTCAAGAATGTGAGGATTGATCATTAAAAAATCCAAACTAATAGGGGGCAAAAATCTTCTTCTCACAAGAAATTTTATGTGGTAAGCAAAAAATTATTTTCGTGTAGAAATATATTCCAGTTCGTCATGGAATACCGGAAACGTTATGAGAAAAAAATAATTAATTGACGACAATCGATATAAATCTACGAATAAATTGGATCGAATTGGGAGTATCTTGATTTGATTAAATCGAGTCATAAAGAAGTTTGTCACAAGAAAATGTTTTCCGTAACGAAACTCTATGACATTTCACCTAATCATTATGTTTTTAATAAGACTAGATTTTTATATTCAGTGAGCAAACTATTCACTACGGAATGAACAATCGTAATTGAATATAAACAGCATGCAATTGTACGAGAAGCTGGATTGTCTTCCCCCATGATAATATGGAATCCGCACAATATTGACATCATTACTCTCCATCATTGATTATCTCTGTAGAAGAGATCGAAGAACGTTGGAGAATTTACGGTGTTTCCTATAGAAAAATTATCGTGTAGAGGGAAGAAGGACTTCAGACAATCGTGAGTAATGATCAAATTAATATAGGAGTCACAATATTCATGTCTAGTCATGAAATTCTTGCCTCAAGAAGATGAAATCTCGCGAGTAATTTTCGATTTTTGGCAACCAATCTAATTTTTCTCTAGGGCATGCCATCTATTCTTCTGTCAAGATTACGAGAAATTTTTCTGAAATTTAACCAACTGGAGAATTTGTTCTCTGTGCTTTCAAACCATTCTACGTATGCGTAATGCTAAAATTATAAGTGCTAATATGCAATGGATCGACATATTGGTGAGAGTAAAACTTTGATCGATTGGAAGGCATTCCTGAATCAATAGAGGAATCACTGGATTCATTACCAGCAGTCGAATTCTAGCCTCAAGAAGATGAACTCTCATGAGTAATTCGTGGCTTCCGTCAACCGCCATCGCTGTATTCAAGGACATAGACTGTATTCTTGTATCAAGAATTTTATTTCTTTTGATATCCTGAAATTTATTTCCAGTAAAAGTCTATTCGCTTTTCTTTAAGTATAGAAACTGTATTCTTCTATCAAGAATTAATTTTCTCCTTTTCAATTCATGTAACTTATATTTTGTAATAATTTTCTTATACTAAAAAAAAAAAAAAAAAATTCTTAATTTTATTCTAGAAAATACACTGTATTCTTCTATCAAGAATTTCATTTCTTTTCATTTCATGAAATTTATTTTCAGTAATAGTTTATAAATTCGGTTTTCTTTAAATATAAAAACTGTATTCTTGTATAAAGATTTTATTTTTTTTCACGTAGTTGATTTTTTTTTTTCATTTGAAACTCTCCTGCGTGAATAAAAAGAAATAAATTAATAATGTATTTCCATATAAAATAAAAAAATAAAATTATTTATTTCCCGAGGGTTATTTATACCCAAGGGTATTAAAAATTATCCAGATTCTGGATGTGGTAAAATAGCCGAAGGAAATCCTTTGGCAAAATTTGGACTCAGAGTCCGTGGGATCGCTTGAGCGTTAAACCCCAAAAATTATTTTTCATGTTTGAATCCGTTAAATTTTTTGAATTTATTCTTGAGCGAAGAAGCTGTATTATTGAAAGGATCGTTCTGATTCTGAGAATCGTCTTCTGCAGACAATGTCCTATAGGACATATAGGATATTCAATGTCCTATAGGACATTGTCTGCAGAAGACGATTCTCAGAATCAGAACGATCCTTTCAATAATACAGCTTCTTCGCTCAAGAATTCTTGAAATTTGAATGAAGAAAGGAACAGTTAATACATAAATCCTTGATAGTAATGTAAATCACCACCAGATGTCTAATTTTTTCCGCAAGTCCAGTATCGTCTCAAAGTTCATAAATTCAAAAAATTTAACGGTTTCAAACATGAAAAATAATTTTTGGGGTTTAACGCTCAAGCGACCCCACGGACTCTGAGTCCAAATTTTGCCAAAGGATTTCCTTTGGCTAATTTACCACATCCAGAATCTGGATAATTTTTAATACCCTTGGGTATAAATAACCCTCGGGAAATGAATAATTTTATTTTTTTATTTTATATGGAAATACATTATTAATTTATTTCTTTTTATTCACGCAGGAGAGTTTCAAATGAAAAAAAAATCAACTACGTGAAAAAAAATAAAATCTTGATACAAGAATACAGTTTTTATATTTAAAGAAAACCGAATTTATAAACTATTACTGAAAATAAATTTCATGAAATGAAAAGAAATGAAATTCTTGATAGAAGAATACAGTTTTTATATTTAGAGAAAACCGAATTAATAAACTATTACTGAAAATGAATTTCATGAAATGAAAAGAAATGAAATTCTTGATAGAAGAATACAGTGTATTTTCTAGAATAAAATTAAGAATTTTTTTTTTTTTTTTTTTTAGTATAAGAAAATTATTACAAAATATAAGTTACATGAATTGAAAAGGAGAAAATTAGTTCTTGATAGAAGAATACAGTTTCTATACTTAAAGAAAAGCGAATAGACTTTTACTGGAAATAAATTTCAGGATATCAAAAGAAATAAAATTCTTGATAGAAGAATACAGTGTATTTTCTGGAATAAAATTAAGAACATTATTATAAAATATAAATTACATGAATTGAAAAGGAGAAAATTAATTCTTGATACAAGAATACAGTCTATGTCCTTGAATACAGCGATGGCGGTTGACGGAAGCCACGAATTACTCATGAGAGTTCATCTTCTTGAGGCTAGAATTCGACTGCTGGTAATGAATCCAGTGATTCCTCTATTGATTCAAGAATGTCTTCCAATCGATCAAAGTTTTACTCTCACCAACATGTCGATCCATTGCATATTAGCACTTATAATTTTAGTATTACGCATACGTAGAATGATTTGAAAATACAGAGAACAAATTCTCCAGTTGGTTAAATTTCAGAAGAATTTTTCGTAATCTTGACAGAAGAATAGATGGTATGCCCTAGAGAAAAATTAGATTGGTTGCCAAAAATCGAAAATTACTCGCGAGATTTCATCTTCTTGAGGCAAGAATTTCATGACTAGACATGAATATTGTTACTCCTCAATTAATTTGATTATTACTCACGATTGTCTGAAGTCCTTCTTCCCTCTACACGATAATTTTTCTATAGGAAACACCGTAAATTCTCCAACGTTCTTCGATCTCTTCTACAGAGATAATCAATGATGGAGAGTAATGATGTCAATATTGTGCGAATTTCATATTATCATGGGGAGAGACAATCCAGCTTCCCGTACAATTGCATGCTGTTTATATTCAATTACGATTGTTCATTCCGTAGTGAATAGTATGCTCACTGAATATAAAAACCTACTCTTATTAAAAACATAATGATTGGGTGAAATGTCATAGAGTTTCGTTACGGAAAACATTTTCTTGTGACAAACTTCTCTATGACTCGATTTAATCAAATCAAGATACTCCCAATTTAAACCAATTTAGTCGTAGATATATATCGATTGTCGTCAATTAATTATTTTTTTCTCATAACGTTTCCGGTATTCCATGACGAACTGGAATATATTTCTACACGAAAATAATTTTTTGCTTACCACATAAAATTTCTTGTGAGAAGAAGATTTTTGCCCCCCATCAGCTTGGATTTTTTAATGATAAATCCTCATATTCTTGAAAATAATACATGCTCCGTTATCAACAGAATCGGACGTTCTACATCCATTTCAGAAAATTTCCGGTCAAATAATTAATTTCTGCATTAAAAAAGAAATAATCTCCATTAAGATGTACAAGCGTTCCGTTCAACATTCTTCGATCTAATACGGAGAGTTGGGGCTCGAGAATGCAGAAAATCAAATTCTTCTCCCAAGAACTTCCCTACTCGGACAAATTAGTCCTATTTTCTTGAGCTAATAATTTATCAATAGCTATAAAATACAGCAGTTATCATCCCAATTAGCAGCTTTCTCATTACCATAATACTTCCAACTAAGCTCAGCTACTTGATTATTCCTCGAAATTGATTCCGAATACGTGTAAATCAAACACTTACCTTAATCAGTCAGTTTCATCTTCCCATAATTCATAAAATTCTTCAGACAAACTCTTCATGTTTTCGTCTATCGTTTTGAATACTTCAATCAATTCATCAGAGTATTTCACTCAAAATTCAAAATTCTTGGAACAAGCAATTACTCATTTCATGAAACCTTTCATAATATTCACTGACATTTGATTATTCTTGAACCAAGAACTCATGAGGTTACACACAATTTTTTGCTCCAATACTGAAACGGTCTGGGCTAATCAATTGTGTTCTTCTCCCAAGAAATTCAGGTAGCGGAGATGATTTTCTTGATCCAAGAACTTCTTCTCCCGGTATCCCGGTGACTTTTTTCTCAGTGTACTATAAGTTCAGATTTATCCCCAGAATATGCAGAACTTCTGAAGCAATTCATTAGATCACAAAGCCAATCAGCAAGCCATGCCTAAATACAAAAGCTCGCGCCTATGCGCACAAAATTAGCACGTATGTTCCACCAGTCACGGCACGAACCCGTAAACTTGCAGGAGAAAAAGCAGCAGCTGCAAAGGCCCAAATCAAGAAACTACTCGACGCCGGAATAATCAGATCATCAAGCAGCCAATACGCCAGTCCTATTCACATCCCAGGAAAAAATGTTCAGATCTGATCAGATCAAATTAGATCTGATCAGATCTAATTAGATCTGAGTTCCTTAGATCTGATCAGATCTGAAAATTGGCACGCTCTGACCAGATCTAATTTGATCCAATTAGATCTGAGTTCCTTAGATCTGATCAGATCCAATTGGATCTGCACAAAATCTAAAATTAAAAATTTCATATTTTAGAGAAAATGAAAAATAAATCAAAATCTGAATTATTTACTAAATAAATGAATAAAAATTAAAATTTTTAAAGAAAAAAAAATCGAAAAAAAAATGGACCTCGGCGGGATCGAACCCGGGACCATAGGATTACCACTCTCCTACTTTAGCCACTCAGCTATCACACGATTTCTTCATATCAAGTAGAATTCGAATCGTGATAAATGAAGAAGATTAGAAAAATTTGAGGAAATAACTTCGGAGAAAAGTTAAGACTGTCTAAACGGAATGCAGAATCATGCATGAAAATAAATATGACATTCCATGATAATGAAATGAGCACAGATCTGACACATTGCCAATTTTTGTTAACAGATAAATTTTCATTTGAAAAAGATTTTAAAAGAAACCATATTTATAGTTCTATGACTGCCCTTTTTAATAATATGAAAATCCAATTCTGCCTGATCATGTTTGTCTATTCACCTAATTTTGATTTCCATATCTGATCAGATCTAGTTAGATCTGATCAGATCTAACCAGATCTGATCAGATCCAGCCAGATCTGATCAGATCTGATGACCCAATATACATATTAGGTCATCAGATCTGATCAGATCTAGTTGGATCTGATTAGATCTAGTTAGATCTGACCAGATCTAGTTGGATCTAATCAGATCTAGTTAGATCTGAACAGATCTAATCAGACTTAGATCTGATTGTATCTAACCAGATCTAATCAGATCTAGTTAGATCTGAACAGATCTAATCAGACTTAGATCTGATTGTATCTAACCAGATCTAATCAGATCTAATTAGATCTAATCAGATCTAATTAGATCTGATCAGATCTATTCATGTTAAAATTTTTCATTTTGTCAGATCTGATTGGATCTAATTAGATCTAATTAGATCTGATCAGATCTAATTTGATCGAATCAGATCTGAACATTTTTTCCTGGGATGGTTCGAAAAATAGACATGAGCCGTTGGTCATTTTACACTTGGCTTTGGATTAACATATCTCGAAAACTATGCAAAATTTATGGAGACATGCTGTGAATGAAATTTAGAGGGAAGATTGACGAACACAATAAGCAGAACGCTATTTTTCTACGACCAGTAGTTTCAGAGATATCATTTTTTGAATGAGTAGTTCAGAAACAATGGATGAGGCCCGATAGCAAATAAATGAGCGCTTGGACGTCCTTTCTGAATTTTTCATTCAAAAATCGATATCTTAATAACTACGAGTCGTAAAAAAACCGAGGTTTGCTTATTTTATTCGTTAATCTTCCCTCTAAATTTCATTCACAGCATGTCTCGAGAAATTTTGCATAGTTTTCGAGATATTTTAATCCAAAGCCAAGTGTGAAATGGCAATTTTTCAAGAAATAAAAAGCAAAAATTATGAGGCGGAGCATGGATATTTTTCGGCCGTGTTTCATGACAACTCCTCCTTTAAATGACAATTTTGAGTAATTTTTGCTTCCGAATGGAAGCATTGTAAACGCGATTTTTTTCGATTTCGAGATCTCATCGGAATATGACTCAGAATGATCCAAAACGTCGAGAAGTGACATTTTTAAAAAATGTCTGTATGTGTGTGTGTGTGTGTGTGTATGTGTGACAGATATCGGCTCATTGCTCAGCAACGGTAATACTTGGTGAGCCGAAAATTTAACAGTACTTTCCCTCCCCGTGCAAATTGCTGTCAGTGAAATTTCAGCGAAATCGGTTGAGTACTTTTCGAGAAAATTCAAATTTTCGAAAAATCGTTTTTTCGACTTTTCTTCGCGAAAAATTGATTCACAGCCCCCACTCCCAGCGATGAAATAGATCTCATTTGAACTCACAATTTTCACTCGGAGTAAATTTTGCTCAGATTTTTCGTTTGCAGATAATCAGGAGATGCGGTAGCGTCTCTCGCCAAGTGCGTGTTTTACTCTATATACCACGCGAGAGGCTACCGCACTCTTATATACGGCTGAAAGCTACATCCCAAAATTGAAAATTGAGTTACTCAAAATATACGAGATGTAGAAAATTTATTTTTTAAATATCAATTCAACTCATCATTCTCTTCAATATTATATAATTATTAAATTGTAATATCAGGAGATGCGGTAGCGTCTCTCGCCAAGTGCGTGTTTTACTTTATATACCACGCGAGAGGCTACCGCACTCTTATATACGGCTGAAAGCTACATCCCAAAATTGAAAATTGAGTTACTCAAAATATACGAGATGTAGAAAATTTATTTTTTAAATATCAATTCAACTCATCATTCTCTTCAATATTATATAATTATTAAATTGTAATATGTGATATTCATTGAAAGAAAAATAGGTGCCCCAAAAGTTTATCCAAACACGTTTCGTGTGGACAGTGTAAATGTATTGCCACACGGATAGGGAAACGGCGACTGGGTAGTAGTGTGCGTGCACACAGATGCGACCCAGTGCTGCTAGAGCACGACGCCGTAACTGTGTTGCTTACACACACAGAGGGGCGGAGCTTCACGAATGGATGAGGCTCCTGTGTGTGTAAGCATTCTGTGTGTGAGCATTTCCATTGTGCTGTAAGAAACGCAGCGAATAATCTCAGAAATTAAGCGAGATACGCCTTTTCTCTACTGAAGTTTTTCTTTAGAGAATTTTAAGAGATTCAAAATATACCTAGAAAAATTTCGCTATCTCATTTAGTTTCTGAGATATTGCATGTTTCTGAGCATCATATTCAGAAGAAACTACTGTTACAAAGTAGTAGCCGCTAAGGAGAGGAGAATTCTATTTTTCGTCATTTGATTTCACTCAATATCTCGGAAACCAAGCGAGATGGTGAATTCTTTGCAGTAACCTATTTTTCAGACCTTGACATTCTCATCAAAAAAGGGCCAGTGCTATAAAAGCGTATCTCGCACATTGAGTTTTCAATGTGAAAAAATATCGGCAAATGATGCTTTTTGGGGAAAGTTATCAAGAAACTTTGTTTGTAATGCTCGAAATTTTCTACATAAAATTTTTTTTTTAATTCTGCCAAGTCCAATCATTCCTGAGTTATTCTCATTCAATAGATGATGATATTGCTGCAAAAATATTGAAATGGCCAGAAAAAAACAACCATGCGTAGCATGGCTTTTAAAAAAAAGTCGCCAAGTGCGCGTTTTTGGATTCAATTTGATTGGGCTAAAAAAGATTCGAAATCGTAGTGTAGCCCCAAGTACTCAGTGCAAACGGAAAAGCGCAAATTCCGAATTCAGTAGCAAATAATAGAAAAAAACAGGAGCCGAAACAAAAATTCAAAAAACGTGCTTGGCTGGGCGATCACTATCAAACCATATGAGCACAGCCAAGCACGTTTTTTGAATTTTTGTTTCGGCTCCTGTTTTTTTCTATTATTTGCTACTGAATTCGGAATTTGCGCTTTTCCGTTTGCACTGAGTACTTGGGGCTACACTACGATTTCGAATCTTTTTTAGCCCAATCAAATTGAATCCAAAAACGCGCACTTGGCGACTTTTTTTTAAAAGCCATGCTACGCATGGTTGTTTTTTTCTGGCCTGTGATATTCATTGAAGGAAAAATAGGTGCCCCAAAAGTTTATCCAAACACGTTTCGTGTGGACAGTGTAAATGTATTGCCACACGGATAGGGAAACGGCGACTGGGTAGTAGTGTGCGTGCACACAGATGCGACCCAGTGCTGCTAGAGTACGACGCCGTAACTGTGTTGCTTACACACACAGAGGGGCGGAGCTTCACGAATGGATGAGGCTCCTGTGTGTGTAAGCATTCTGTGTGTGAGCATTTCCATTGTGCTGTAAGAAACGCAGCGAATAATCTCAGAAATTAAGCGAGATACGCCTTTTCTCTACTGAAGTTTTTCTTTAGAGAATTTTAAGAGCTTCAAAATATACCTAGATCTACTGAAGTTTTTCTTTAGAGAATTTTAAGAGCTTCAAAATATACCTAGAAAAATTTCGCTATCTCGTTTAGTTTCTGAGATATTGCATGTTTCTGAGCATCATATTCAGAAGAAACTACTGTTACAAAGTAGCAGCCGCTAAGGAGAGGAGAATTCTATTTTTCGTCATTTGATTTCACTCAATATCTCGGAAACCAAGCGAGATGGTGAATTCTTTGCAGTAACCTATTTTCCAGACCTTGACATTCTCTACAAAAAAGGGCCAGTGCTATAAAAGCGTATCTCGCACATTGAGTTTTCAATGTGAAAAAATATCGGCAAATGATGCTTTTTGGGGAAAGTTATCAAGAAACTTTGTTTTGTAATGCTCGAAATTTTCTACATAAAATTTTTTTTTTTAATTCTGCCAAGTCCAATCATTCCTGAGATATTCTCATTCAATAGATGATGATATTG
This sequence comes from Aleiodes alternator, assembly GCA_963921955.1. Classification (NCBI taxonomy): domain Eukaryota; kingdom Metazoa; phylum Arthropoda; class Insecta; order Hymenoptera; family Braconidae; genus Aleiodes; species Aleiodes alternator. The sequence goes on from OY998099.1 coordinate 13,955,475, forward strand.
CTGCAAAAATATTGAAATGGCCAGAAAAAAACAGCCATGCGTAGCATGGCTTTTAAAAAAAAGTCGCCAAGTGCGCGTTTTTGGATTCAATTTGATTTGGCTAAAAAAGATTCGAAATCGTAGTGTAGCCCCAAGTACTCAGTGCAAACGGAAAAGCGCAAATTCCGAATTCAGTAGCAATAATAGAGAAAAACAGGAGCCGAAACAAAAATTCAAAAAACGTGCTTGGCTGGGCGATCACTATCAAACCATATGAGCACAGCCAAGCACGTTTTTTGAATTTTTGTTTCGGCTCCTGTTTTTCTCTATTATTGCTACTGAATTCGGAATTTGCGCTTTTCCGTTTGCACTGAGTACTTGGGGCTACACTACGATTTCGAATCTTTTTTAGCCGAATCAAATTGAATCCAAAAACGCGCACTTGGCGACTTTTTTTTAAAAGCCATGCTACGCATGGCTGTTTTTTTCTGGCCTTTCAATTACAGTGTTTTTCATCCTGAATTTACTATACACGCTAGCTCAAAAACTATTCGAGTTAGAGACTTCAAATTTCGCCAGTTTGTGCATCTAATGAGTGAAAAGTTTGGTATTGAAACTGGGCAAAATCGCTCCGGTAGTTTCTGAGATATTGTCCAAAAACCATTTTATGAAAAGAGGTTATATCTCCAAAACTATCCAAGCGATTACATCCAAGTTCAGCTTAAAAGATTCATCTCAATGAGCCCCACGAATGGTGAGAATTTCAGATTTTTCAGAAGAAGTCTCTTGTAAGGATGTTCGATAAATTAGTTTTTTCAGAAATCACGGTTTTTCTTAGCTTTCTCCCTAGAAACACTACTATTTTTTATTTCACCATTCGAAAGTAGACAATTTTTTCTACAAGAGAAGAGGTACCTTTTCATTCTGACGACATTCAGAAAAAATAGAAATCCTATTTGGAACCCGAACTTCAATTTTTCAGATCTGTCGTAGGATCTTCCATTTATGATTGAAAAATTGTTTTTTTTTTGTGGTAAACATGAATAAATAAAGTTCACCAACGATCGAACCATCATTAAATTTGTCCTTACAAGCGAATTTACTTCGTGCAAATGTCCACTTATGACAATTGTGGTGAACCAAATTTCGTTACTGCATTTAGAATAATGAAAAATATAAATTGTAATCTCATGGATAATTTATATAAAAATTCCATTCGGAAACATTTTGCCAATCGAATTGGCAAAATATTGAATGTCGCACAAGGACTGGGGCTTGCGAATAACGCACAGGATATAACGCTTCTGCTTGTTTAAAAAATCATTTAGATAAATTTTCATATTTTTCTCTCCGTGTATTGAAAAGAAAAATTAATAGAGTGTAGAGTCAGGCATCGCTGCTGACGCACTCTCCTCTTCTCCTGCTCCCCCCACCACATATCTAGCTGTTCCCCTCACACGATGATGAATTTTCGTGACGCTCGAAAATTGTTGCCCCCTCAGCAAAGAAGTTTCACTTCAGAAGATAACAGCTGGAGAATATGCGGTGATTATCGAAAACTCAACGACACTACTGATCCAGACATGTACAGCTCTCCACTCATCCAAGATCTATTTCCGTGCCTACAGAACAAAAAACGATACAGCAAAATTGATGCAGAAAAGGCCTATCTCCAACTACCAATGCATGAAGACGACGCTGAAAAAACTGCCATCATCACTCCATGGGGGCTTTATGAGTACCTGGGGATGCCCTACGGTCTCAAAAATGCCACTCAATCTTATCAACGATTCATGGACGCTCTCTTCAGGGACCTAGATTTCGCCTTTGTTTACATCGACGACATTCTAATATTCTCGGACAATGAAGACCAGCACCTAGAACACGTACGTGTCGTTCTTGAACGCCTCAGAGACAACAACCTGATTATTAATCTAAAAAAGTGCCAATTTATCCAAACAGAGATCGACTTCCTCGGTTACCACATCAACGAACACGGTTATACAGCAACTAGCGAACGTGTCGATGCCAGCGAAAATTATTCAAAACCTGAAACAATCGCCGAACTTCGTAGATTTCTCGGCATGATCAATTATTACCGCCGCTGTATACCTCATGCAGCCCAGATCATGGTCCCGCTCAACAACTATCTTAAGCAGTCTATCAAGAACGATAAAACTCAAATTAACTGGACTCCTGAAGCTGAAGAAGCCTTTGAAACATGCAAAAACACCCTTGCATCAACCACACTGCTCGCATTTCCATCTTCAAGTGAACCAATAGTTCTAACAACTGATGCATCATCAACTGCCATTGGAGCAAAACTAGAACAGCTGGAAGGTGACACCTGGAAACCCATCGGATTTTTCTCCAGAAAACTCAGCCAGACAGAACAAAGCTACAGTACATACGACCGTGAGCTTCTTGCTATTTTCGCTTCAGTGAAATTTTTCCATTATCTACTCGATGGTCGTCAATTCGTGATAAAGACCGATTACAAACCCCTTACTTTCGCCTTCAAACAAAAACTGGATAAAGCCTCTGAAGACCAATTCCGTCAGCTCGATTACATCTCCCAACTCTCCACTGATATAGTCTATGTCAAGGGCGAGGAAAACGTAGTAGCGGATGCTCTATCCCGTATTAATGCCATCGATATGCCGTCAACACTCACACCACTGGCTATTTATCAAGCACAACAAGCTGACGAAGAGCTTCAGGATCTGATCCAAAACTCGACGTCACTCAATCTTCAATAACTCACAATTGAACCCGGTGCTAAAATTTATTGTGACATCTCAACAGGAGCTGTTCGACCGTATATACCGAGATCTCTCCGGAAAACAGCCTTCTACACCGTCCACAACCTCTCACATCCAGGAGGAAAAACAACTTCACGACTCCTACGAGAAAAATTCACCTGGCCTGGAATACACAAAGATGCAATCAAATGGTCTCGTGAATGCCTAGCGTGTCAACGAGCCAAAGTTCATCGTCACAACAGAATCCAACCAAATCACATTGAAACTCCAGACAACAGGCTTAATCACATCCACCTTGACATCATTTTTCTGCCAAAAGTTGGAGACTATCAATATTGTTTAACAATCATTGATAGGTTCACCCGATGGCCAGTGGCAATACCGATCAAGGACATGACTGCTAATACCGTTGTAACCGCTCTCTTTGACCACTGGATATCAGTTTTTGGAACGCCACTGAAAATTACCACTGATCAGGGAACTCAATTTGAGTCAGCACTCTTCACAGCACTCGCACAACTCGTTGGAGCAACCAGAACTCGTACAACGCCGTACCCCACACAATCTAATGGCATTGTTGAGAGAATGCACCGCACTTCAAAAGCTGCGCTCATGTGCTCTCTCCCAAACCCTGGACTGAGATACTGTCCACAGTATTATTAGGATTAAGGACCAGTTTCAAGGAAGATATCCAAGCTACACCTGCTGAACTACTCTCTGGAACCTGTCTCCGTGTACCAGGTGAGCCACAAATCTTTGTTGAAAAACATCGCGAGTACATGCGTGGCCTCAGACCTACACCAACTACTCATCACAATAAGGCAAGAATCTTCATTCTCAAGAACCTCGACACCTGTTCTCATGTCCTCGTGCGATGCGACCACGTGAAAGCTCCGCTCGAAGCACCCTACATTGGTCCATACAAGGTCATTGACCGAATTAGTGACCGAGTGTTCAAGCTAGACATAAATGGCGAAGAAAAAAACATCTCAATCGACCGCCTCAAGCCCGCCTATATCAGTACAACCGATGACGATGAACCAGACAATTCTACACTTTCAACATCGCAACAAGACCAGCCACACTACTGGGGATCCACAATGGATAGACCCACTCGTACATATAATCGTAAAGTCACTTTCAAATCTCTCTCTCAAAGTCACTCAGGGGGGAGTGATGTGGCGGCTCCGTCTGCTCAGTCGTGCCACGGCGACTAACTTCAGAAGCAGTTTCATCTACCCAGACGATACGGCAAACCTAGAGATGGGTGGCCGTCACAAAACGGTCATATGACGGTCATGTCATGTCACGTCACGGAGTAATTGTGACCGTGACAGAATTCGGTCACAAAATTTCACTAAATGACGGTCATAAAAGGAAAATAAATTATGACCGTCATTTTTCAACTATATTGATGATTTTTTTTCCTTTTCGAAATTATTAAATTTTAGGAAAATAGAATTCCGCACTCTGGTGAATTTTGGAAGAAAGTTTCCTATAATAGAGTTTCATTGTTTCTGCGCTATCACAACGTAGCGCAGAAACAAATGACCGTCACAAATTGAAGAAATTTGATGACGGTCATTTTACATCTGTATAGATGTTTTACCATCAATCATTTTTCATTCCTTGACAAAAGTAAATAAATTTAGAAATGAAAGACTCAATTGAAACCCGTTTGAAGTAAAGGATAAAAAATTCATATTGCAATCAAATGTATCGAATAGTTACTGATTTTCAAAATTGACTGAAAAAAATGACCGTCACAAATTGAAGAAATTTAATGACGGTCATTTTACATCTATATAGATGTATTTCACCATCTCATTCATTTTCCATTCCTTGACAAGCATAAATTTAATTGTGACCGTCATTTTCCATTTAAAATTTTGTGACGTCATGTGACCGTCACAAGACGGTCATTCTTTGGTCATATGCCGTCGGTGAAAAAATGACCGTCATTGCCCATCTCTAGGCAGACCACTGAAGTGCCTCTAGTGTGAAAAAGCCAAAAGATCATCATTACTTTTGAACCGAGGCCAGTACCCACAGCTGTAGCCCATTACTTTGCATTATCGAGTCTAATTGTTGTACTGATTATCGTTGAATAAATTATTGAATACTTCTAAAACCAGATCCACACGTTTCATATTAAATAGTGAGTTATTTCCTCATAATAACTCACAAGTTATCATCTAGTGTTACTAGTTACTTCCATTTTCACTAGAATTATACCGCGAAGATTGAGAATAGAAATTAAATAAAAACCGAATAATAAATCTGTTAATTCCAAAGAAATAAATAAGAGGAAAGAAAAACGTGCACAACACTCGGAGAGACAGTCATGAATTTAGAGTAAACAGAAAAGAGCAATAAAATTCAAATCCCAACATTCCAATGTAATAGGACCATCCGAGAATAGACCCTTTGTATTTATATTTTTCTCTCAATTTTCCGATGCATTTTCGAGAGTAATTCAAAAACTTTCGTAGAGTCATAAAATATGTCTCTTATATCTTTCTCTTTGCACATGTGAGGTCTCTTTATTTGGGAACACGTGGGTCCGAGAGTTAGGGCCGGAGGAATGCTGGACCTCGTGAGGGTGAAAAGCCAACCTCTTCGACTCAGATAAAGTCTACAATTGGCTGGGTCAGTCCCCTACCCTGGAAATAGATGCGTGCGACACTTTCAGCCCAGTTTTCATAAATTCGTTTTAAGTTTGGAAAAGGCAGACTCTTCCCGATAATTGAACTAAGTAGATGAAGAAAATCTTGATCTCACGTCTTGGATTAAACAAGGAGCAGTTAATTTTTAAGAGTAAAACCGGCAGTTTGGCTGGTCGGTCTGTGTACGGCTCTCGGCGGATCTACCGGGCTAAGCAGCATTGCGTCTGGTTACTACTTGGATGGGTGACCGCTTGCCGTACACAGATTCGAAGAACTAACTGAGCGGTGAGGTGCGACTACAGAGGATTAATGTGCCGTTCTCGTCAGCGTGATAGAAAGACACATTAAGACTCTGTATGAATCCAACTGCGCTGATCCGGGTTTTCCATGGTTCCTCCTGGTTCACGGCAAATGCGGCGCAGTAATAGAGGAAGTCGATCCATGGCGTTCGCAAATAGGGCAGAAAGGGGTGAGAAATAGGAGAAGGCAGGCAGTTAGATTGGAAGAAAACTGGAATGGTGTAATTGAGGAGACGTACAAAAAGAGAAATCTATATACAGTACTGGAATAAATATTTAAAAAAAATTTTGAGAGTGAATAATACTGTTTGTGTAATTCGACTTTTAATTGAAGAATATATAATTATTAATAGTTTATATAAAAATAGTGTTTCACAGATTTATTTTAATATATTCATTCAAATATTCCCGCATTGGTGAAGCAGATAGCACTCCACGGGCAACGGACCTGCCATCTGGATTCCCTGGAAACCCACTCGGTACGTAACAGGGGTTTGGTTTTTACATTGGCATGAGCAATCTCCCTTATATCTCTGTATATAGCCTAGAGGCTCAAGGCCAATTGTGCGCGAACACAACGTAAATATAAGAAAAAGAGAGAGAACAAGTGAACACACGTGCGGCGAAAATTGATGGGCAGTTGGAGCAAAGAATTATTATTTTTTGATTAACATTGAATTTCAATTTTGCAGAAGTAGAATTGCAGAGAAACGAATTTTTTCATTTTTTTTCCAAATTTGAAAAAAATTGAATATGGACGTAGATTTTGAAGAATTGTCCAATGATGTTGACTTGATTGCTCGAATGAAACAATTTGGTGTTGCAAGTGAAAAAATTGAAAATCTGCTTACACTGGCTACTGACAATGATTTTTATGAAAATTTGAACAACAGCGATAAAATTAAATTTAACTTGTTAATGTCATATGGTCTGAACAGTTTATTTTGGATGTATTTGAGAGCAGAAGGTAAAATAGTAATTAATTTTTTTTAAACTTGACAGTAAAAAATAATTTTTCGTTGACTTTAAATTTTTTTCAATTTCTAATTTAACAGGTATCGATCCGTCAACACATCAAATCAAGGGTGAAAATGATCGATTAAAGAAAGCCATGACACGAGCCCAAGAAATTAAAGACAGAAAGACAATAATGCCCAGAGTTGATAAAGATGCTGCTCGAAGATTTGTACGAAGTGGTTTATGGGAGGCGAAGAATAAAAATAACTCTCGTCAGGATGATGATCAGGCTCAACAAATTCCTGCAGAAGACTTGGAAAATTGGGATGAAGAGGATGGGAATCAACCTACTCCACCAATTAATCACGAATAAATCCTTAGTAGAAATATAATTAACATTTTTCATTTGAAAATATCCTTTTTCCAATGTTACGAATTTCATCGGAAAATCGAGAAATTTCCGTTGGAGAATATAAAAAACTTGATATCAATCTATGAATTCAGTAGCGAAGTGATGGAAGATCTGGATTTTTCAATCAGATTCGTCGATAAATCACTTCGAAACATGTGGATTTTCATGAAAATTCATTCATTCATTGGAGAAAAATTCCCTTAATAAATTCTCCTACAACTCATCGTTCCCAGGATATTTGAAAAATACTGTAAATGTGATTTTAGACTCACCTTCATTCTCCACTCAGCCATTTTTTACATATTCCAAAAATTATTGTGCTGCAATGAATTGTATTGAAGTATTTTTTGACTGGAACTTCCAATGCTTTTCAATTCATAGGAAGACCCACAAGTGATTTCATAGTAAAATTTGAATTTGCCACCTTCAAATATCAGAAAATATATTTATTAAAAATTACAAGAAGTTTGTGAATGCAAAGCTTATTTCAGAAGAATTATGTCAACTCATTTTTCTTTAAAAGAAAATCTCCTTTGTCATAAATTGGCACAAAAATGACGAGGCTTTCCTCAAAATTTCAACATTTTTCATTTTGAATTTTTCAACCTTCTCCTATAACATAACAAAGAAATGGCAAAAGAAAATGAATGAAGAATTGACTCCGAAGAGTCATGACACAAGGTGTTTGATTCAACCAAGTGATGGAATAGAAAATAAAATCATAGGAATCATTTTCACCACGAGAATGATTCTTTTTTGTTGGGATGTCTTGAAATTTATGCAGACATAGAGAAGTTTCGATTGGTATATTTTTCATCAACGAAAGTTGGAGCTACGAAAAGAGTACGATGTAGATTCCTCTATTTTCCATAGATTCCAAGATATTTTCAAAAAATTTCCCGTGAAATTCATCTCGTTGTTCATAATTTATTACTCAAATTACAACTGTATATTTTTAACGAACGTAACTTTGACTGCATTCTCCTTCGAAGCTTCAGTCAATCGTTTAACTTGAGCCTGTGCATGCATTCTTCTTCTTTTCTCCAAGCCAAGTTTCTTCTTCAGAAGAACAATTTGATCAGTTGGATCTAGTGCAGATGAAATTCTGAGGGTACCTTGATTTTTTTCCGCTCTTCTTCTTTTCTGTGATAACAATCTTTGTAATTTCAGGCAAGACTCACATTTACCTCTTTGAACGAGTAATTTACAATTTATATGACGCCAATAATCCAACATATCTTGATACATATCCTTGTGAATTGATTTACTGCTTGGAGTTATACCACCACATATTCGCATTTTTTGAAATGTATAAAGTGTTATTTGAAAAGATAAAATGTCAGTTACATTTTGAGGCAGTCTTGTTTGACTAGTGTCTAATAATTTTCCATGTGCGTAATATTCAATTTTACCGCTTTTATCATCAACTTTTACGGATTTTTTTAGTATTGGAACTTCCACATTGTCACGTACTACTAATATTGTGTGTGAAAATATTATTTGCCGACCAGTTGGCATTATTACTTCATTAACTCCCCACATGTAAGGTAGTCTTACCAATTCATCATCATCTTCATAAACTCCTGGAAGAAAAGAAGAAGAAAAATTATCAATGTAGGATTCAATAGGAAGTATAGTATTTTTGCTACCGAATGGAAACTATGTAATTATCAGAATTTTTGATTGTAAGTTTTTAATAGAAGACACTCAAAATGATCTAAATAGAGAGAAAGTGATATTTTTAGCGCATGTTTGTGTGTGTTTCTGTATGTTCATAAAAAACTTAATTACATCAAAACGGTTTGATAGAAAAATTTCATACTTTGTCGGAAACTTCCTCTCGACGAGCTCTATTTTTTAAGCTTTATTTGAAGAGAATCCGGTTCTTTTTGAGATATGTTCATTTTTCGAAAATTATTTTCTAATGGAATTTCTGGAAGCTATTGAACTGATGTTATTTATACTCATATGTTATCTCGAGAGTTGCATCAGTTAGATGCCTGTCAAATTTGAGCTTATTAGCATAATTAGCTCTCGAGTTATTGCCGTTTTAATGAATTTTTCAACATTTAATATTTTCATGATGGCTCAAAAAAATTGTATCACTTCCATTCGGAAGCATATTACTCAAGTATTGGCAGAAAAAGCTCTATCATGGGAAAAACAATACTATTATCCACTTGTTTTACATAAAAAATTGTAATTTAAAGTATTAAAGATTTACCTCCAGTATCCACACGTAACTGGCACTTCTTTGGTTCAGGTTGCACGTCTGATCCTTCCTCTGTAACTGGCTCAAAGTCTTCAACTCCAATATCAGAAATGAGATATCGGCTGACTTCAAGATTTGTGTCTAAATCTATTGATGTTAGTTGCTTTGAATTTTTACTTGATGCGCTCGATACTATTCTTCGATCACAATTATTGATTTCCCTAGTTGATTTTTCTGAATACTGTACTTTTTGGTCGGATGATTTTTCATTTATAGAGTCATGATTATCATCTTGAAGCACTTGAAATAGTTGATCAGCATTCATTACCTCAGGAGTATTATCTGGTTCTGTTTTAACTCTACAATTGAATTCAGGAGATTTCGATGAAATGTGGCAATCGTTAAAGTTTTCATGATTGTCACTAGATTTCATTCCCATTGATAGAGAGTTCACATTTTTTGAGCCTATAAATTCAGAAAATTATCATCATGATCTCAATCCATTAAAGAGAATGTCTTTATTATTATTAAATAATTATATTGATATATTCAAGTTTCCTCAGAATTAATTTATCAATTTTTTGATCATAGATTATGATTTTTTTTAAATGATATTAGTTTATCCGAATTGTGATTGAACAATCAGAAATACCTTCAAGATAATCATTTCTATCAATCTCCGTTCGACAGTAAGAATGTTCTCCAGTAAAATACACCTCACGAAGTGCATTGCAATGGGCTAAAATTACAACAAATCGAAGAATTGATACAATACAAAAAAAATAGTAATCATCAGGGCTTGGAAGTTGGAGCATAACAATGAGACCTAAAGGGAGTAGTTTTGCTGAGTGTCATGCTAGATATCTTGGAGGTGATCTTGTTCATTGTCTTGCTGTTCATTTTTCTGTTTTTATGTCTCATTGTTGGACTCCAACTCTCAGGTCCCGGTGATAAAGATTCAAAAGCAAAATTTCAAACCTGTCAAAATTTGTGAGTGAGTTTGATTTCTTGCTTCGTTATTTTCAAGTTTTTTCATTGGATCCAGCATTTTAGTCGGTGCATCTGAAATCAAAGCGAATGGAATTATTAAAATAGCACAATATGATTGGTTGAAATATTTCCTTCATCACAGTTATGGAAATGTTTTGTTTTTTGTTTCTATAATGAAAGATTGTTGAATGTTACTTAGATGGCGAGATATGCAAAAGAAAGTAGTGAAGAGGTAAAACAAGATAAGTCTCTTTTTTTCTCATTAAGTTTTTTGAAAATACCCTAGAAAATAACCGAGAAAGAGCAATTTTGCCCTTTTGTAACCCTTGAAATTCTCTACAGAAACCAATGAGTAGTATCACATTATCTCGCTTAGTTTCCGAGTTATTTCCTTCGAAATAATCTCAAAGATGAGTCGATTTACCGCTTCACTACTGAATTGATATTACTAATGATTTTACATACTTTTCGTTGATTCCACTGGATTTTTAGTACTATCTTCATGACTAGTCAATTTATCGACATTACTATTACTTGAAATTATTGCTTCATACTCATATCCATATTGTTGTTGTCGATAAGCTGTCCAAGCATCAACAGGATCTGGTGGTACATCATCAGTAAAAATACAGGGTATTGCTTGAGGATTTAAACGTGCTCGTGGATAGTTCATCTCAGCAATAACATTTCCATCACTGTCATATTTTATCCATTTTTTGAATACATCTTTTGGCAAAAAATGCCTCTCACAAATTGATTGACTGTCTTTTAATTTTTTATTAGTGGGAGGTATTGCATCCTCCCATTTTTTTCGCATCTCTACATTAGTAGGTATTCTAAATAATGATCTCTTTCCCTGTAGTCCTTTACTGCCAGTTTTACAATTTGATATAGCACAACTCTTCGGCATTTCTTTATTTGTTATCCTTTGAAATTTGGGTATTGTTTAAACTTTATTTGCGTTTTAAAATTATATTACTTTCTTTTACGGATAAATTGAACACAAAACACAACGGAAATGTTTTGGAAATACAGCTGTTTCTTCTTTCATTGTAGAGTCGTACTGGCCAATGAAGTAACCTCGGGTATATTCGGCTCCTATGCTATAGCATGTAAATTTCAGCTTCGGGTCGACTTCGGTTACCTCTTTGGCTAGCTCGACAATATTTGCAGCACATGGCTAATGCGCAGGCGCAAAAGGGCATTGGCACCTTAGAAATAAAGGGGCGTAAGTGCTATGCATATACCCAGGACTTACGCCTCTTTGACTCTAAGATGACGATTGCATTCTTCGGTTAATTCGACTCTACACAACTGCATTGTTGCCTTGGAATCAAAAAGGCGTGAGTGCTATGTATGAGTATAGCACTTATGCCCATTTACTCCTAAAGTGACTATATATACGACTATTGCTTTCGTAGTGATGTGTATATAGATTGTGTCACACGAGAGTACTTGGGAAAGGAAAAAGAGAAAGAAGGGGAGAATTATCTTATTTCCAAAATGTATTAATTTTTTCAAGTTCTGCTCGTTACGTCACACGTAAATAGGAAAATATGGCGGATCCATTGAGTGTTTTGCGTCAGTACAATGTCAGTAAAAAAGAAGTTATAGAGCGTGAAAATCAAATAATATTTGGTGAAATTTCATGGCCAAAAAATGTGAAAACTAATTATTTAACTTATGGGTAAGTTTTCTGTTTTCTTTTGCTCCATTATTTTTTTGTATCTAGACCACGTGACATAACCAAACAATTGTTTTATTTTTTTGTTGTTTTCTCATCACCGTTCATTTAGAAAATTATGGGAAATAATTGAGTAAATTAATTTTTAATATATGCTCCATGTTAAATGATTACTTTTAATCATATGATTTATGTTTTACTATAAAGTTGAGTATTTGAGGGAAAAATTATACTTTGACATTATTTTTGAGTACGTTATTTTTTTTCAATTGTTCAACAGTTGTCGTTTGAAGTGTGCATTGTAGCGAGGAATTAAAATTTATTTTCTTATCAATTTTCGAATTTTTAATGGGAAGAATAATTTTTTTTTTCTTAAAAGCCATCTTGAAGTTTAGGTCCAGAGAGTTTTACTCGCAAATTTCCTGTCATCCATCGACGAAAGTTTTCCCTCACTGTTTGAAAAAAATAGAAATTTCATAGACAAATTGATGGAAATTTTCATGAACGTGATATTGGATCTGTTTTTAATGGCACAATAATCATGAAATCTGTGAGTCCCAGGAGAAATGCAAAGGAATCTATGAGTTTCAAGTAGAATTAAGACGGAAATTCTACAACTCACTTGAATTTTCAACTGAACATGAATATTCAGAATCGAAATGACTTGAATTTTCAATTTTTTCTTGGAACTTCCCCTATTTTTACTAATTTTGCAAGTAACAATTAAACTGAAATTTTCAAATTTCATTGATATCCATACGTGAAATTATTGGAAAATCGATGATTTGTTCATTTTTCAATGAAGTGATTATCTAAAATTTCAGTAGAAATGTGACTCGTTTAAAATTTCCGGGATTTTGCACCGGAAATTCAGACGGAAATTTTCAACCGTGCTTGAGTAATAAGAAAGCAGAGAGTCGACAAAATTATAATGTTTTTGTTGAGACTGGATTTTCTGGAGCTCTATTCATTTCACTGAATAATCAATCAATCCATATTATGAAAGATAGTGTTCGAGAATTCCTCTCAAACTATTGTATGAAAAAAAAATTAATTTTTATCCATTCCAATCATTCTTCTTATTTTTGAATATTCCCCATTTGGATTATAATTAAAGAGAAGAATATTTATTTCTAGATCTGGCAAAGAAGGAGCCCCAAAAGACTACTACACACTCGAGTGCCTTCTCTTTCTTCTTAAAAATGTCCAACTTACTCATCCAGTTTACGTGCGGCAAGCAGCTGCTGAAAACATTCCAGTTGTACGAAGACCAGACAGGAAGGATTTATTGGCATATCTCAATGGTGAGACTTCAACCTCATTGGCAATTGATAAATCAGCACCCCTGGAAATTCCGACGCAGGTAAAGCGTAGTGCTGATGAAGTTTTAGAAAATGTTACACAAAAAAAGCCAAAGTTTGAAGATACAGATGTACAAAAAGTTAAGCAACAATTGGCAGCAAGATTAGATGCACCAAAGGAGTCATCAGTAACAGTTGATAATATTAAATCATTGTCAGAAGCTATGTCAGTTGAAAAAATTGCAGCAATTAAAGCAAAACGATTGGCTAAAAAACGTACAACAATTAAGGAGAATGATGATCTAGAGACTGGTACAGATTTGCGTGTAATTTTAGCTGATGATACAATTGTATCGAGAGAAAGACAGTGGAGAACAAGAGATACTATACTTCTGAGTACTGGAAAGACTTTTTCTAAAAATATATTTGCAATTTTACACAGCTTGAAAGTTAGAGAAGAAGGAAGAAATCATCCACCAATAGATAAACCAAGATCTGCACCACTTAGACAAATTCCACAGCAAACCGTTTACAGTAGATACGATCAAGAGCGTTTTGTACGTCAGCGTGAAGAAACAGAGGGTTTTAAAATTGATACACTTGGTACATATCATGGTATGACATTGAAATCAGTGACTGAGGGAAGCAAGCCAGTTGTTAAGAAAGAGCCAGTAAATTCACAAAGTTCATCGGGATTACTTCCGGTATCAGCTGCTAAAGCGTCATTACAAATGGCACAGAAAAAAAGACCAAGTAAAACACCAATAATTGTTGTACCAAGTGGTAATACATCATTAATAACAATGTATAATGCCAAAGATATTCTTCAAGAATTAAAGTTTGTAACTAGTGAAGAGAAACGGAGTGCTGGAACAAAAAGAGAGAGTGAGATTCTCATTCAAAGGAGGAAAGAGGGTGGATTAACTGTACCATATAGAATTATCGATAATCCACACAAATTGAATACAGATGATTGGGACAGAGTTGTTGCTGTTTTTGTTATGGGACCAGCATGGCAATTCAAGGGTTGGCCATGGGGTGGTAATCCAGTTGATATATTTTCAAAAATATGTGCCTTCCATCTGAAATACGATGAGATGAAACTCGATGCCAATGTTGCACGATGGGCTGTTACAACTATCGAGCTCAACCGTGGCAGGAGACATTTAGATCGAGCTGCTTTGATGAAATTTTGGGAACTATTGGACAAGTAAGTTGGGAACTATTGAATAGAAACAAAAAATTGAGAAAAATTGAGAAATAGTATATTACCCACCTTGGGCGGGGAGAAGTTAAACTCGATAATAATTTGCCTTCCGAGCGAAGCGAGGGTGCAAAATTATTGTCGAGATTGACTTGTTGCCATCCGAGGTGTGTGTACTATTTTTTAGACCGAGGCAGCAAAGAACTACGTTTCTGAGCGAGCGAAAGGAGCGCAGAAAGTTAGTTCTTTTTGCCCAAGGTGTAAAATAGTATTTGACATACGTGTTCCGCCTAAAATTTCCTCGGCTCCTCAATGGAATCACTGAAAAATTTCAATATCAAATCGTTTAATAGCAATGCCCATTTTAGCCCACTTGGCCCTATACTTGAAACTAAATGAATTCTAAATGGGATTCTTTTTTTTTTTGCAGACACATTGTGAAGAATAAACCGATGCTTCGTTTCTGAAAAAAAGGTATCTTCGTTATTTTGTAGTGATAATTAAAGAACAAGAAGACGATACTAATATTTTTGCTAATTAAACGACTTCAAAATCAAATAATACAAAGTTGGCAATGAGAATGTAAAAAAAACTATTGACAGGTTGGTTTTCAAGAAATGATTTGACAACGTCGATTGATCGTTTTCTTTATTGGGAACAGATGCTATTCAGATCTGACAGGATTCCTTCCATCCGAGAATGAAGTGATCGGAACAGAATATATTGAATATTAAGTGTAATTTTATATAATAAAAAGGTGAGAGAGGCCAATTTAATTACTATTCTCAGATGAAAAATAAATAAAATATGAAAACTTTCATACATTGTTTTATTCTTGCGTTTGGATTTCATGATGTTTACAATTCTATTTTATTTTATATTTTAAGTACATAAAATAGAAAAAATTCTATTTTATGTACTTGTCAAATAGGACTTTAGTGAATTTTTTCAAATTTTTTCAGCTAGCCATTCTCGTAATAATGTTTTTTATCGATTTTCACCAAAAACATTCATATAACCGTCAAAAATTGACGGATTTCGCCTTTTTTTTCAAATGTCGATTTTTTTTTGTTCTTTCGATTAAAAATATGTTGAAAATTATTTGACAGAGTATTATTCAAAATATTGGAGTGGACTTAAGGCCTCACATATAACAGGACGCGCGCTAAACGCCTCGATTTTCGGACATTAGTTTTTTTTTCTTTCAATTTCTGCTAATGAATTAGCAGGATGTTTCCGAATGGTTCTTCCAGAATTTTTCCTATCACCTCTCTCTAAAAAAAATGATTGCTAAATTTTACATAAAAAATCACTTTTTCACTATTAATGTTCCCTTCTGGATACAATTACTGATCGTCCTACGAAGGTGAGTAGAGGCTTATTTGAAAGAAAAAAATGTGTTCTTTCAGAAAATTGAATAAAAAATAGGAGTGTTCATTGAAAAAAATCGAGAAAAATTGCATTTTTTGTTTTTTTTTTGGAATATTGAGAAAAAAATACATTTTTTAATGTAATAAGCGGAAAACTTCATCAAAAAATTCCGAAAATTGAGGGTTTGTTCAGCTCATGAAGACGAATCTTTTGAGCTCCGTCCCGACGAAATCGAATGAGTGGTTCGGAAGGTACAGCCTATTTTCGGAAAAACTTCAATTCAAAATATATTATTATATATTAATCAGAGGGTCGTGGGTTCAGCGGGTCGTGGGTTCGAGAACCGTTCAGCCGATATGCCTCAGATCCAATCCCAACCATCTTTATCAGAAACTACATATCCATAAAAAATTTGGAGTTTTTAAGTCAATTATTCATTGAGCTATGGTCGTAAAACCGTGTTTTTGAAGGAAAGCATAAAAAAATTAATACCTAATAGAATAATGGGATTAAATTCATGAAAAATTCGCCAAAAGTTAGATATTATGATTGCGAATCTTGAGTAAAATTTTGGAAGAAATTCGTCTCACGCAAATTGAGAAGTTTTGAAAGATACGATTTAAAAAAAATTGCTATATCTCAGAAACCATTGGACCGATCTTGCTGAAATTTTTATGGGACATACACTTCATCAAAACTGATTCTCGTCAAAATTTCAGATTTCTATCTCTCACCGTTCTCGAGTAATAGAGAGTGGTAAAGTGGCACATACAGACACCCACACATACCTGTCTACTTTTTTTCTTATTATGATTTCTCGATGTTTTGGATCATTCGAAAGCAAAAAATTCCCCCGACAGACTGTAATTACTATATCATCCTGTCACCATATTTTTTCTTCCAAAATTAGATCAATTTTCAAAGAGTTTTGATGTCAACCATGTGGCATCATCCTTTTCGGCCACCCAACATTGTCAACTATATATAGTAAAGTAGAAAAAAAAACTACCTTTACTT
Source organism: Aleiodes alternator (assembly GCA_963921955.1). NCBI lineage: Eukaryota > Metazoa > Arthropoda > Insecta > Hymenoptera > Braconidae > Aleiodes > Aleiodes alternator. The sequence goes on from OY998099.1 coordinate 13,972,329, forward strand.
CATATTTAAAATAATTTCCGAAAATCGAGGCGTTTTGCACGCACCCTAACTCCACTACAATATTTTATGTAAAGCGTTTTTTCCATATGGTTATTCTTCCATTATTCATTCTCAAATAAATAGATGATTCCATATTTTTCGTACTTTCTTTAGAAAAAGAGGGTGCGTGGAACCCACGCGACAGAAGTGAAACTTCTTGCACATTATGTATAGATAACGATAAATCATTCGGATTTTTCTAAATGAACAGGTGATAATAATTGAGAAAAGTGCAGATACGGGGTTAATCTCAAAGGAAAACGGAAAGAAGCACAGCTCAGCACATTTAGCTGTGTAATGAACACAACACTTTGGGAATTCGAGTATCTGCCTATAGTATTTTTGTTATCTGTTCACTAACAAATTATCATTTTTCTTCACGATTATGAAGTGTTCAGACAACTAGATTTTTCTGTCCCAGTGTGCAGAAAAATAGCATACACACCTCGGGCAGTAAGTAATAAAACCTCAGAGCACATGTTTGTTAACCTCGGCTTCGCCTCGGCCAACAATTACATGTGCTCTGAGACTTTTCTTACATTACTGCCCTAGGCATGTAATATACTATTTTTTAATCAGTTTTTTGCGAATACACCACAAATTGATCGAGATGGAGCAGTTTTGCTTCAATCCTCCCTTGTAGCTCTCAAAACTCTCTATAAAGAAGGATTCGTGCAACATTGCTCTATCCCGCTTAAATTCCAGGATATTCGAAGAAAATTACGGATGAATCAATTTGTCTACAAACTTCATATTCTTTTGTTTTTGATACCCGTTTTGTCGAAAATATCTAGGAAACTGAGCGAGATAACGGAAGTCTTCTCATCAGTTTTCCTGTAGAGAATTTTGAAAACTACAAGAAGAACTTCCCAGATATTCATCAAAGTCCTACGACAAAAAAAAGATTTATGAATAGAGGAATTGTTTCAATGGTTTTTTGCCTTGAGAATATATGAAAATGTAATGGAGATACGCCCATTCGCCTTAATCTTTTTTTTAGCTTTTGAAATCTTTTACAAAAAAATAGATTCAGGCAAAATCACACTATCTCACTTAGATCCCGAGTATTCTCAAAAAACGACACGGAGAGAAAATTTTCGAGAAAATCATGATGCTCAGCTCCATAGAGCTGATGAAAAATACATTCCGGGGACATTTTATGAGTCTACAAATGGCAAAAACTGCCCTTTTGTCAAGAATTAATGCTTGAGCTGATTCATTTTTTAGAAAAAAGTGTCACATTAATTGTGAAGCGGTATCATGAAAATATTAGCCAGTGCCTTTCTCTTTGACAATTGAAGAAAAATTCTCCATCCATCCAATGACAAATTTTCCTGGCACTTAGAAATTTTAAGTAGCCACTCAGAACCTTTACACGTTTACTTCCGAATTTTTCTCATGCCAGTCTCATAATATGTTAGACGAAGGGCTATAGTTAGGTACCTTCGACTGTTTTCGGTACATGAGCCATTGGTCATTTTACACTTGGTTTTGGATTGAACTATCTCGAAAACTATGCAAAATTTATCGAGACATGCTGTGAATGAAATTTAGAGGGAAGATTGACGAACAAAATAAGCAAAACGCTGTTTTTCTCCGAGATATCATTTTTTGAATGAGTAGTTCAGAAACAATGGATGAGGCCCGACAGCAAATAAATGATCGCTTGGGCGTCCTTTCTGAATTTTTCATTCAAAAATCGATATCTTAATAACTACGAGTCGTAAAAAAAACGGAGGTTTGCTTATTTTATTCGTCAATTCTCCCTCTAAATTTCATTCACAGCATGTCTCGATAACTTTGGAGTAGTTTTCGAGATATTTCAATCCAAAGCCGAGTGTAAAATGGCAATTTTTCAAGAAATAAAAGCAAAAATTATGAGGTGGAGCATGGTCCGGTTGGTACTTGCCCCTCTCATAGGGGATATAACCAAAAGGAATAGAAGAAGGTGGAGCATGGATATTTTTCGGTCGTGTTTCATGAGAACTCCTTCTTTGAATGACAATTTTCCGTAATTTTTTAAAAAATCATTCAGATAAATCCCTATATTTTTCTGTCCGTGTATTGAAAAGAAAAACTTAAAAAAAAACACAGGCTTCCCCCACCACCCGGAGAGCAACCCGACGGCAGCAGCAAAAATTTCTCCTTTCCTCACTACTCTACTACCACGTTCCCCTCAAAGCCTTACGCTCGTTTCGTGATGCGAGAAAAAAGTTGGTACCCTCCCAAAAGAAGTATCACTTCAAACTTTATAAAAAATCGAGCAACGTGCGCTTACGACCTTTGTGCACAACTCATACGATTTGATGATGATGTGAGAATGGCGCGAAGTTTTCCATTTATCTGTATATCTATATATATACCCTTGAGGTGCATTAATATCCACTCAAAAAACCCATAACAATTAACGTGATTCAAAGCGTAAAACCCACCATAATTTCCACGAACATGCAACTGTTAATAACCTTTTGAAGGAATGATACAAATGACTGCAGCATATCCACCTATATCCATACTCAATGTCACGGTATGATCTTCTTAGAAAAGTCCTGAAACTTATAGAGAATGTGAATGAATAGGCAACAGACACTTCTGTCATTCAAGATTTAGGATGTTTGATCAATTCAAAAATCAATAGAAAAATAGAAGTTATATGACAAAATGAAAAATGAACAGTAAATGACAATTGATGACCCTCTCCAATCTTCAATTAAGAATTGTTAATTTTTTTTTTGCATAATTATTTCCCATAGAAAATAATTTTTTAATATAAAAGACTCAGAATGAATGCGACAATGTTTGCAACAATAAATGCGACAATCGATGCAACAATTGATGCAACAGTCGGTGCAACAATGAATGCGATCGTTGCATTAATTGTTGCATTGACTGTCGCATTTATTGTTGCACTAGTGATTGCAACCACTGTCGCATTCATTGTATGAATCTTTTACATTAAAAGAATGGATTTCTATGGAAAATAATTATGCAAAAAAATATATAATTCTTAATTAAAGATTGGAGATGGGGTCATCAATGGTCCTTTGCTGTCCATTTTAATCATTTTGTCACATAACGTCTATTTTTCTATTGATCTTTGAATTGATCAAACATCAAAAATCTTGAATGACAGCAGAGAAATGTCACTCATTCACTCTGAACGCCGGCATTATAGACAATTGGTAATGTCACGGATCTTTCATCTCCATCGCGGCCAATCTATTCGCTTTTATTGGCCGAAAAATAGCAAAATTCTTTCATTAATAATTTAAAAGTTAATTATCAAGAAAAATTAATTCTTGCGACATGTTCAGGATTTTTCACTCTATGTTTCCACTTCTTTTGTAACAATAGTGGAAACGTCACCCTGTATATAGTATATATATTATACATAGTATATATAATATAGTATACATCCCAGGAAAAATTGTCATACATGTCCATACATGATCATATATGAACTTTCCATGCATGGACATATATGCGAATTGACCGTACATGTACATATCTGAACATATATGAGCATATATGGACATATATAGTGATTTTTTCCCGAGTATGGCAGTCCCATGTATGATCATATATGGGTATGTATGTCGATATTTTCCCGGAATATATCATCAAAATGTTCTAATATATGAACATAATACATCAGTATTAATTCTCTTGATCACTCAATTCCTCATTAATAACGAATTTGAATTGAAATAAAAACATTCAGCTGGGATCGAACCCGGGACCGTCACATGATGTGTTCATCATCCTGCCACCTTCACTATTCGCATTTCACATACTTGTTGGATGAATTTTAATCCTGATATAGTGATCAATGACTTTCGGACTTAGAAAAAGTGAATCCAATTGAATTATTTCAATCATTGTGAATAATTTAGTGATACCGAAAAAAATGAGTTTCGAATGCTGGCAGAATTTTAAATTCTCAAAGTAAGCGGTAAACAACTAGAAGAACGTGCATTCACCATTAATTATTCAAATTTATCATTTTCACGTTCTTGTATGGATTGAGTGAGCATTTTTTCATATGTTTCATATATGCACATGTTCATATACATTCCATATATGCCCATATATGTTCATATATGTCCATACATGCTCATATATGTTTCATGTATGTCCATATATGCCATATGTCCATATACGTACCTATATGTTCATATATGTACATATATGTCACATTTATGTTCATATATGTCTCATATATGTACATATATGCCGATTTTTTCCCGGGATAGTCTAAGCACTTGTAATCATTCCACGAAAATCTGATGGATTCGCTTCGATGGGTCCCTGAACACAAATCATTTACTATCAAACGGTTTTTAACATCTGATTTTCGTGATGAGAATATCGAGAAAGCGAAAAATTAGAATTCACCGATCAGACCCATTAATATGGGACTTATACACGTAATTTGCGTGGCTCAACGTAATTATTTCACTAACAACCGATAGATTCGCTTCCCTGTCATGATCATTCTGTCTGAATCATCCAGTCTCCACACGCATCGGAAGTTCCATAAAAAATTACCCCGGTTCACGATTTCCACTCCAAGCACGGAGACTCGGAACAAAGGACGCAAACTGACTGATTTTGAGGAAAACATTCAAAAACATAGAGCGAGAATGCTCCTTATCCGATATATTTATTGAATAAAGGGTTCCATCATGTAGAAACGTCTCTCACTTGTGAATCAAAAGCATAGGACAAACCGCTCTCTCAATAAATCAGAAAGGCTTTGAGTTCCTTTGTGATTTTCTTATTAATTATTACAGTGTAGCAATTGAATGACGACCGCCGTACTCAGTAAGTGCTTCAACTCATCGATTCCGGAAACATGAAAACAACACATGGTGCAAATGAGAGGGCTCAAGCATTTCCCAGAAATTTCCTTTACAGTTATATTTCAATAGTAGTAGACGTCGTGGATTCGCGTTTGAAATCCAGAATATGTTCTATAATCTTCAAACAGCCTTGATATTAGCGAATTGATACTAACGTATTCCGTTTGTTCCTGACGCTATTTCCACTCTGAGCGAGAGTCACAAACATTCAACATATATGTGTAACAGATGGAGGAACGGCAAGATCCTTTCAACAAACGCAATAACACATTGCAGAGAATTCCACCAAATTTTCATATAAAAATATCTTTAACTATGATCAAATGGTTTGGTACATGGCCACCAATTAATTCGTATAGATATCTCTACTACGTCTATTCTCTCTTCACTTTCATCTTCATGTTGGGAATTTATTTGAGTGTTCAGTTCATTAATCTGTTGATGATCTGGGGTGATATACCAAGTATGGTAGCAACTTCATTTCTCCTGATGACAAACAGTGTTCATGCTTATAAGGTTAGTTCATTGAATCAGTGACAGAATAGAAAAGTTCCTTCTCAGTGAGTTCAATCCGATTCACAGTTTAACGAATACATTTTGAAGTGATAAAAAGAATTAGATTTTTCTTATTCTAGTGAGTCAAGAAAGAATCCAAAGGCTTCTGAATACTGTGCAGAGTGAAGAATTTTCTAGGGATCATGAGAAATATCAGAAAATTTTCACATGGTATGCATGGCAAGGTATTTATCATCACATGAGATATCAAAGCTTCGGAACAATAGCAGTATTCTGTTGGGGTTTCACACCGATTGCGAGTGCAATCTCAGGTCACGCAAGGCATCTACCGATGGAAGCTTGGTATCCCTATGACACGAGAGTTACACCAGCATTTCAACTCACTTGTGCACATCAGAGTTTCGCGGTAATATTTGGCTGTTTTCACAATATAGCAATTGATACATTGATCACCGGGCTGCTGAATACAGCCTGTTGTCAATTAGAAGTTTTGAAAAATAGATTTCTAGAACTTGACACTGATGAGAATAAGCAATCGAGATCTTTTGATGTGCATAGACTCAGAAAGGAATTCAGTGAATTTATTCGACATAGTGTTAATATTACAAGGTAAGGAATTATTTACGTAATAAAACAAAACATTTTATGCAGCACATCCTGTCGATAAATAATCAATTCTGTTGAATATAAACGTTCTTGAGATATCTGCAAAATAATCTACATGCACCTGATTTTGTTGTTTATAAATAATTAGAAGTTTTTCTAAGGTTCGTCGAAGATATACGCTATATTTTCGGAAATGTTGTACTGGCACAACTTTTGGTTAACTGTGTCATCATATGTTTTACGGCGTTTCATATAACCCAGGTGATTAATTTCAATATTCGATCATGTGCGTAATTGATAGGGCCAAAGGCTTCATTTAACCCATCAGCGGTCGCGCTATGAGACTTTCTCTCACACTTTTTTTGAAGGTATAGAAAACTACCTTCAAAAATGAGTGAAAAATCTCAATTTTTTTTGTATTTGTCAAAAAACTATTCTACTTTACTATGGTGATCGCAAAAATTTCAAAAATAATTTTTTCTTTTGGAGTAAAAAAATTTTCCTTCCGTGCCATCAGGCAGCGTGAGACTTTCCCTCATCGCGCGCCTAACGTGGTCGGTGGGTAAGCATGGCTCAATCACTGTAGATAGTCTTGGTGACACCCCCCTCTCATTCTAATGCTTTTTTCTCAAATATTTCTTTGTAAACGGAACTGAATCTATCAGAAATACGAAAAATTTTCAGATAAATCCATTTAATTTCGCCATCAGTTTTTTGTTATTTTCTCGGAAACTGGCTTAGCAACTTAGAGGGACTCAAATTTAAATGAAATCTCCGGCCCTAGTAATTGATCATCTAAATCGAAAGTCTGCTTTTGGAATATTCAATGCATAGTCAAAATTGTAGAGGAGTGTACAAGATTCACAGGAATGTTAGAAAGATATTTAGATTATCGTACTGTTTCAAGTTATAAGTAAAATGAGTCAAATAAATCAATGAACTTTCAATCATCCCTGATTTTCCCTGATTGATTTTCCCAGATGACAGTTTATGTTCCAGTCGAAATATTTGGGATGATGACATATATGTGCTGCATGACTTATCAGATATTCATTTATTGTTGGAATGGAAATGAATTGACACTTCAAGTATAATGAAATTATTAAACAATTATCTAACTTGATGAAGCCAAGGAAGTAACTTACTATTTGTCTTTCGAATTTGAAGAGCCAAAGTTTGGCAGGAGCAGCTTTCTCGAGCAACTGGTGGAAATTTGAGAAGGAATTCAAAGATGCAGTGAACATAATTATTATGCGCGCATACAAACCTGTTATATTTACGGCAGGACCTATATTGAAACTCAATTTGACAACATTCGTCGCTGTAAGTATAATGCAAAAATTAAAAGACGAAGATTAATTATTGGATTCTTTGTAGATTCTTCGCATGTCTTATTCATTTTTTACTGTACTCAGAACGAGTACAGTATCTAACTAATTCATATATTGAATCTCAGTAGTCAAGTGGTGAAACAAAATACGAGTTTTGCAACGTATGTTATATTCAGCTTGGAACAAGTATAAAAGACGAATTTTGAATAAACATTATAAAATTATTTATTTAGGGAAAATCCTAACTACAACAGAACATAAGTGAAGTATTCTTTATGTGATTAAAGAAAATATCGAAAATCATGTATGAGTTGTGCGATCTGATATTAAAATGAATGTGTAATTGAGGAAACAAGAATATGCGTGAATTATTATATAGAGACGGATGTAAGTGGGTGTTGGTTTTTTTCACGTGGACAATCCGGACCGTCTGCGTGGAGAGTCCCATGATGGAATGTCCATGTTCCGCCATAAAACTCCTTGGGAATGTATTTCTCCCACTCACGTTGTCTTTCGGCCATGTTATAGTATCTTTTGGCGCTCCGTTTCTCCTCCCGACTTGAAATTTTGATCTGGGTCTCATCCGGACCTGATCAGGCTGGCCTGACTCCGGACGTCAGGCCCTTACTTGGAGGCCTTATCCGGTCCAGATCTGGACTGTAACGCTTTGTCAAGTCAGGGCCTGACTTGGATCGCCAACTCAGGGTCTGACTTGGATCTCCAGCTCAGGGTCTGACTTGGATCTCCAACTCAGGGCCTGACTTGGATCTCCAGCTCAGGGCCTGACTTGGATCTCCAGCTCAGGGCCTGACTTGGATCTCAAACTCAGGGCCTGACTTGGATCTCCAATTCAGAACCTGACTTGGATCTCCAACTCAGGATTGGATGAGGCATTTCAGATCAGTGCCGGACGAAAAATTCCATACATGATCTAGAAGACTATAAACATTAATTAACAACAAAAAATACTTTATTCATTCACTTTCAGTTAATTCATCGTTGTATTTGCACATGAGATGACATTCTTCACTGAAATTAGACATCTTAAATTAATTTGCACATGGGTGGATTCAATCCGAGAACCTTCTGCACACTAAGCTGACCTGCTAACCACTAGACTACAGCTCAGTTATAGCAATAGTCGCTCTGATCATTTACATAAACTTCTTCCATGGAGATATGAATAATTTCCAGAAGTAGATAATGAATCTTTGAGGAACTCAGAATGATTCATTAGCTGTTTATGATAAAGTTGATAGAAATTAATTAACATCCGGGGAACCTGATGTGGTCCTGATCATGTCCGTATCAGGAGAAATTGATCGGACGTAGAATTTTTTCACAATTCTCAATCAAGTTCTCTAAATCCGGGAGATGTCAGGGCGCTATTCTGCATATTTACCGGGCCAGACCAGGACAGTCTTATCAGAGTTTTTTTTTTTTTATTAGAGTTAGCATTCTTTCCGAAATTCTTCAATCTGGCTCTCCTGATGTAATACCGATCAAGGGCATCTTCGATCATACCCATGCTATACCGGATCCAGATTTAATTAGGCGTGCCTTTGCTGTACCAGATCAGGATAGTCATGTCCACTCCAGATCAGGATTTGATCAGACGTAACAATCGTATGCCTGATCAGAATAGCCATATTCACTCCAGATCCGGAATGGATCAGGCATGCCTATTCTATACCGGATCAGGATAGCCATACCCACTCTGGATCAAGATTTGATCAGGCGTAACCATGGCATGCCTGATCAGGATAGCCATATTCATTCCGGTTACGGATTTGATCAGGCGCAACAACGGCATACCGGATCAGGATAACCGTATCTCTTCCGGATCAGTACCAAGTATGACAGCAGGCGTACCGGGCAAAATTTCTAGTCGGGTGGTGACCAACCACCTTAATTCTTCGATGGATACAATCGTTGACCATGCGCCACCGGAAATATGTTCTAACATATGTACATTTTTCCCGGAAATCCTCCGTCAGCTTAGTTTTCACTTTGCACAGCCAACAAATCTCCCAAGGAAATGTCAGTTGAATACATTAATTCTTTCCAATCATTTTTCATTGTTTTGATGTTTCCTTATCCTAAGTAAGAAAAGTAAATAATAATTCTAACGCGAATTGAGATATTTATGTTTATGTCAAAAGTAGTTTTAGTGCTTTCTCCCATTTTTTATGAGTCGTATTAGTCAGGAAATCTTGAAACCTCAAGAAGAAATTAATGTAAGAGCATCTCTCCGAAAAATACGCGTCAACTGTATCTAATTTCCTTTTCAACATCTTCGAATTAATTTATGTAATTTAGTGATTTCTTCTGATGTTAATTAGTATTATCAACGATTTCCTTTCTATTATTCACGATAGAAACATTATTTAAAATTTCAACGATTCTCTTGACTCTGAGGAAATGAGTTACCTCTAAGACTTCGATACTATTTTCTACCTTAAAGCATTAGCATGCACAAATGCACATGCTATTTTTCTTTCCTTTTCTTTCTCATCTTTCTATCTCGACGAATATGTGCTCACATCACATATAGTTAACAACACACACTGGAAGTATGTGTGTCCAGTTGAACTGGGAGGCCGTAACTCGACACAGGACAAACGGTACTTTCAGTTTCTTTTGGGGTACCGTGAGTGCAAGATCGTACGGTTACTCGCCGAAGCCGTGGAGCGCGCAGCCAACTTTACTTCAAAAGCAAACAGGGCGCGTGAAAGTTTTCAACTTTGAGCGCGGCAAAATCCAGTCACACTCCAATACTCGTCTCCCCACGAATCAAAGATAGGTACTTACATGGAACCGGTGTGTTTCTTCAATTAAACTGAATACTTTATTTTTTTTCCTTTTATTTGCGAAATCAAGTGTTTAGATTTTTTTTATTTCTTCCCCATCGTTTCTCTCGTAATTTTCACATACACGGAAGTGGACTATATATTTTTTTCCTGCAGCATTTGTGATTCTTGATTCTGTTAAATTCGATTATAATTCAATATTAGTGAATAATAGTGATAAAATTGGTAGTTAAAAGAAATTTCATTATCATGATTATTATAATTATATTAAAAAACTGAAGCACGTATTTGAATTTTCCCTTTCAATGTTGACGCAATGACATGGATAATTTCTTGAATACCGCATGTGTCCACATTGTACATATGCAATATAAAGTTTTCATGTCTCTACGTTTTTTTTTTATCATTAACGTAATACGACAATTGTCATATTATATACTTTCACCATTTGAGTGAATAAGAAAATTAACAATTATTATGTAATGACTCATACATTTATTGTCGGATTGAGAATGAATGATGAAGTTTCATTTTTGTTTTCATTATCATCATTGTTGTGAGGAGTTGAAAAACAAAAGTGGACTCTGAGCTCCTTATTTGTATAGCTTTCACCGAACTTCTTTTCATCGGAAAGGACAATTATTCACAGTTTGTCTTCCAATGTTGTCTTTCTACTCTCACTGCGAGGGCCTCATTGTCATGACATATATTTTTTATGATAAGAGAAAGAGCTAAGGAAGAAATGAATGTATGAGTGTAACGGTTACAGAGAAAAAATAAATATTTGGGCTTGATTTCTTTCTTTTCTCCGTAAATCTTTCGGCCTAAAAAGGCGTGTGAGTGTGTGTGTGTGTGAGAGAGAGAGAGAGAGAGAGAAAGAGAGGGGCAGGACAGAGAAGAGGTAAATGAAAAACGTGATATCGAACGTCCTCGACCCGACTCTCTCGTTCTACATTTCTCTGAATACTATCGTCTCCTCTCTCACTCACTCTCTCTTTCGCTCTCAGATGAATTGAGCTTTTTTTTTTCAATATACATGCGTCCGGTGGCGCCTGAAAATGTCCCAGACTCCTCTCCTTGCTATTGGTATATTCAGGGAGCAGCCACTCCAGTGAAAGTTTGTAAATCAAATATTCTTTTGCATGGTCGTCAAAATTTTGAGAAGTTAACGAAGTGAGAGAGAGAAATAAGTAGTAAAGAAAGCTTGATAAGATATCCCGGAAACTGGAGAAAATTGAGTAATATTTATGATGAAGGCTTCTCCAATTTCTGTAAACGAAAAAAGTTCCAATGAAGTTTTTAGTTTTTGTTGAGTTTTTTTTTGTTCATGACTTCGCCACTGAAACGAAATAGTAGCTTATATTCCAACTGCGTAAAGAAATATTCACGCTCGTATTGTTTAATTTGAATGGAATTTCTCAATAAAATTCATAGATAAAATCATATGAGATACTGAAAATATAAGTGACCTATGATATTTTACTCGATTCATGTTTGAGTGAAACCAAAGAGAGTTGATAATATGGAAAACAAATGTTCTCCTCGAATAAGAAGAATTGCAAGAAAAATAAGGAGAAAAGCTTGAAGAAAAGAGAATGAGTATTCAGAGAGGAGAAAGGAGACAAGAAGCAGAAGTAGGGAATAAAACATTATAACTTAACGAGAAGTGAAAGTTGTGATATTTTTGCGTTGTGTATAGCGGTTACTATGTGCACAACTGGTGGGGCTCAGTGCAGAGAAACAAGTATATATTGCCTGATGATCCACGGAGGGATACATTTGTGGTTATACGAATCCGGGCACAGCGCCATGGGGGACCAACCTTGATGGTGTGAAAACAACACAGAAGTAAAAAAAAAAATCAAAAATTCCGAAATATGCAGTCTGTGAACCATCCCTCTCTCCTTCTTCTGCTGGAGAACCCTTTTCTTCTTGCTCATTGATTTTAAAAACAGAATGTTCAATCCAATAATTTTGAAGACTATGTGAAACTGAGAGGCGCTGATTAATGGGCCTGTGTCAATTTTTGAAATAAAATTTGTTATTTCTAACTTTTCAAAAATATTTTTCCCGCCAATACTTTTTTTTTAGTCTTTCCTATTCATGTTTTTCAATAATGTTCTCTTTTTTGATAATGTTTTCTTTATTTGAAAAAAATGGGGTATCACATAACATTCGACCTTGATCGCACGACCTACCAAAGACGTGTTACGGTGTAATGCTGCCCCCTCTTTTCCGCTGCATACCGCTTTTTTCCATTAGCATTACGTCTTACGATGAGAGCAAGTATCACGCGTACTTGGACTTTCCTGAAACCCAGATCACTCTCTCTCTCTCTCTTTCAATGTAACTGTCTTACATGCTTAATGTCTTTTCCTTCTTTCTTCTCCGTGACTCTTTCTCTATTCCTCGTCGAGTGATTGCATTATCCCTGAGCAAGAGAGAGAGAGAGAGAGAGAGAGAGAGAAAAAAAGAAAAAGAGCGAGTAGTTGCAATTTTCAATATGTAAAATTTCACAGGTGTATACGTGAGCGTGAAGGAGATAGGTGCATCTCTCTTAGTTCGTAAGTGCCCTACTGATACGTTTTCGAATTCAAGACAAGAGTACAATGTTGAACACTCGTATGTCAAAAAGTTGTCACGTTATTAATCCACGGTAATTGAATAATCTCGTGAAACTCAAAATAAATCAAAATATTCAAAAGCAAATAAATTCAAAACAACGTTAATTGTTGAGCGCCAGGACGACCTTTCGTCCGCAAATATAATTCCGAAACAACAAAAAAAAAATCAAATGAGCCAAAATGATTCCCAGGTGAATGTCCAACTAGTCAGTAACAAAAGAATCCGAAATTGCAATGACCGCGAAGGCGGCTGGGTTCCCAACTTCACCTGTGAAGTTTGGAACTAGGAATACAGATTTCGAAAATGAAAAAAAAAATCATTTAAAATTCATTAATATAATTAGAGCGATAATGTTTCTTCTAAAAATTTTGCTGAAAAAAAAAAATCAATAATAAATTAAATAATTGTGAATAATAATTAATGTTACCGAAAAAATTGCCCTCACTCTCCTCCAAAAATTTTGAGATCATCCGCAATTTCATTTTCAACATTTTTTAATAATTCTATGTGCGAAATTTTAAATACGAAGGAAATTGAATTTTCTTTGCATATTTTTTGAACCTGACTTTTCACAAGCTTGCAGCATCATTCACCTAGACAAATTTACACATGAAAAAAAAACGAGGTGAATCTCTATTATTTAGTATTTTTTCATTCTCACTTCAACTTCCTTGCTACTTTTTTCCAAATGAAGTGTTATTAATTTTCAGTGGCAATTAAACACTTCTAGTAAATTATAGAAACTTATCCCACGTTTATCATCAATAAATTTCTAGCCAATTATCTGGTAATCATCGTTAATTTTTTTTTTTTTTTTTTTATTACATCGTTAATTCCAAGGCGAATGGAATTATCGCATCTCACACCAGTCGATATCACAGTCTCTTTCACAATTAGTGCAATGAAAATAAAAAAAAAAGGCGATGGCTTCATTATTGAAAATACTAGTATTTCATTGTTCACAATGGAAAGGTGTGTGTCATCTATCTGTCATTAGATATTCAATCAGGTCAACAATTGGATATTGTCGTTCATCGTGATGAGTTACTCTACGAGTTCCCTGAAACGTTCCTCTAGAAGTTCCTCTGGGAATTCCCCTGAAAGTTCCTCTGGAAGTTCCTCTAAGAATTTTTAATGCTCATAGAGTCAGTTCGACGTTTGTAAATGTCAGTTCAATTCATAACCATTCAGAATGTGTTTAACTCACAGGCAATTTCAGCCTATATCAAACCATACACCAGCGTCTCGGCCCTATCTATCATTATCTGTACCTACTGCGTGACAACTATAATTCCAAATTTCAGCAAAAATTATTCATCATCTAAGCTCAGCGGTCTTCTCTAGTCGCTCTCAAAAAGATTTTCCTTAGGAATATCAATTCTCAAATAATGAGAATAAAGGAAAAATTTGTTAATAATAAGATGCTTCAACGTAAGTACTAAAGAATTAGAGAAAAATGAGGAAAATAAATCCAATGAAAAAAAGTTCAAAAATTCATGCTGAAGAGTTTTCATTGAAAACCTCTCAACAAAATATCTTAAAGAGAGAAATCGAGATGTATTAGTTTCTTCGGCTATCACATGTCTTCTATTGAATATTTCTGTTTGATATTTGAGAGATTGCACGAAATAGCTACGAAATTTATCTCAGGTGCATTTCTTATCGAATGCACTTGATAAATAACCAGAATAAATCAAGTTTGATGTGAAATTTGACAATTTTGAAATATCAATTTCGAAAATTTGATTAATCATTATGAAATTTTTTGCAGGTTTCTTTTGAAATAAATAAGATGAAAACTACGAGTATATTGAGATGAACAAACTTCATTTTGGATAGAGTGAGGGTATAGCATGCAGCGTTGGCTCTTAGCCCTGGACGAGCCTGCGTCAAATCCATGCGGTAGCATAGGCCTTAATTTAATGAAAGAGCATCGCACGAGGGGATGCTTTGTCGTGGTAAAACACAAACGACTGCTTGCCAGTCTAGAAATAGTAGGAATGGCTTCACATCTCGTTATGACGTCGAATGGTAAGCAAATGTTTGTGTGAAAATATTGCAAATTACTTTCCAATTTAGTCATGCAATGATAGAGTGAGACGAAGCAAATATAAATTCATCAAATTGATGGATTCTTTCAATTTCTACGATTTTTTTGTAAAGTTGAGCCAACATTTTTCAAGATATCAACGAGCGAAACAAATAATTCAAAATATCTCACGACTAAGTTCAGATTAATGTATGCGTAGAATTATTTTCTACCTTCGAAATTTCAAATTTGATAAAAATCTACTATAATTCTTTATTTACCTCATCTCATTCAGGAATGAACGTGATTCATTGAGTTTTTCATTATTGTTTAACTGTGCCTCATTATGTTACAACATTATCCATGCCTTTTATTCAATATTTACTCGAGCAATTCATATGACTTAATTTTCCCTCCTTCCTCAATTTCTTTCTACATTTTTAGGTGAATTTATTGCGATGGATTTCATCATGTAAATTACTCGAAATTTCATGTCTGTCAGTTTCATTTCAATCATAAATGAATTTCATGGACATAGTTTTATTCTATACTCATTAATGTTATGAGACAGTCAAATACTTTTTGATGTGACCAATCTTCACCTCATCAAGTTAATGCATTTCAAATTTGTTAAACATGAGAAAGAATGAAAATAGCAGAACAATTTACTATTTATGATTCCCTTTCCAACAGAATAGATCGTAGTTACGTGAGAAAATAATGAACCATGCTTCAAGACTATTGCAAATGATATTTAATAATCACTCAAGTGATTTATACAAGTGTATTAACTTTCTGATCGCTGCACAAGAAATTCAGTCAGTAGTAGAGAATCGTGAAATAATAATGATAAAAACGAGGGAAAAATAATACTTTATTTTTAATTTCTCATTAAAAATGAGTTGTTTGATTTGAAAAATAATGAAGATACCACAAAGAATTATAATTCCTTAGAAGCATCTTTCCACTTTTTTTCAACAACACTAGACATAATATTTCAGCTATTTAGCAAGATATTACTCAACTGTCCAATAACTCTCAATTAAGTCATATGCAGTCATGCCACAATTATCAGATTTCTTTCATCCCCTAAAGCCTGCGATAAAATTTTCAAAATTTGCACAGACCACTGCGTCTTTAGGAGATCTGGAAACTTTTTTTTAAAACCAAAGTGAATAGGGTAATACGACCAGTGAATGATGCTTCTACTGATGGAAGATAGTAATTAATTTTATAAACTCAGTTTGATTAATATAATGGTATTCAGCAATCATTCTTCTTCCAATCTACATCGTGCTATCTCCTCAATTTTATTACGGTTTTTTGTAAATTGATAAAAAATAGCGTAGAGTACCAAAACCCAGTGAATGATCGCTCTTGCCCATTGAATGACCAGGAATGGTCCAGTAAATGACTGGTGTATTAACTTTTTGCTTAAAGTATGCAAATTAATTTCTACAATTGTTTTTTCATCTGAACGGAAAATTTATTAATTCTACTTCGCGAAAAAAAACTATATTCTATTATTCAGTTAAAAATGCATTATTTTTCTTCAAAGAACTCTTGCCATCACAGTATTCATGTATTAAGATATATATATTAATTCTCGGAAACCTACAAAGAGAACTATTCGTATATCAAGAAGGATGCGCGCAAAAATAGGAAAGTGTAAAAGCATTAAATGAGAAAACGACAGCCCAAGATATACTGTCGATGAGATAATTTTTTCGCGTGTGTGTCATTCAATTATTTCGATCCTTATTTGCGTGGATGTGGGTATATAGAGATAGCTATAATCTTAAAAAAGCTTTTGATAAAGTTTTTTATCTATCTCTTAATATCTTTTGAGATATTATAGAAAAACTGATCGGGAAAAGCCGAAGGAGGGTTTGTGTTGGACAAGAAAGCTAGCTTCCCAGTGGAAAAGTTGGATTTACTCGAAACATATATTTTTTTTCTTTTTTTTTTTGATGGCTCAATGCAATTGCTTTGGTTCACCTTCACTTTTCTATCAATAAAACATTCTAAGAAATTTAACGAAATATAAAAATAATTAGATATCACAGATAAACACCTAACAAAGTGATAATTTCATTGTAATTACAGGCTAGAGCCCGATATAATTGATGCGGAAGTATCAAGACTGGTGAACGGTGCAGTATCCGTTAAAAATCCACGAAGATGGAGAAGCTCAACGAGTTCTGGTTACTCAAGTCATTCATCCCCACTGTCAGCTGGCTCTTACTCTACCTGTTGTGCATCAGTACTTCGAAGTTCAGCAACTGGTACTATTGGTGACGTTGGTCTTGCTGTTATACACGAAGCTGATATACCACGTCCAATTTGGCCATGCAGTGGTGATGTTAATAGTGCTGCTGACACAATTAATTTTCATACATGCAATGATGATTGTTTATGTACTTACTGTGGCTATGCTAGAATCTATTGTTATGCAGGAAAAAGTGGTGATGATAAGTGCGGTGATTGCCTTATACCAAATAAATCAGCTAATGATGTACTAATTGAATTATCAAGAAAATTAAATTCAGTTATAGATGGTGAAAATAATATGACAGCTGAAGAAATCCTTAGGGATATAACGCAGACAGTTACCAAAGGCATAAAAATTAATAATGTTGATGATAATTTGTACAAATATCCGTCAACATCATCATGTGGTGCTGGTAATGAATCAGTTAATCCAGTGAATTTAAGATTGTATGAAAAATCTGGTCATTTTAATCCAATATTATCAAAATCAATGCAATCAAATTATGATAATAAAAATTGTCCAGCTGTTTTTCTTGTATCACAATCGAGTGATATTTGTACACGTACATATTCACATATTGTGAATTGTAGTGGTAAAAGTGATGAAAATGGTGGTATATTAAGGGCTAAGGATGAATTTGGTGAAAATAAGAGGAAACGTGGTGTTTCACGAGTCGAGGCTGCTGCTACGGTTAAGGGCTGTTATGCCTCCAATGAACCGGTTTATTCAACGGTTAGTTCATATTTATTTATACGACAAATATAATAATGAATTCTTGAGAACTCACGCCCATGAGACTGACGATTTTCGTCGTGAGATAAGTGCGACGCCGCACGTGTTGAGTAAAGTGCGACGTTGCCAATAACCATTTAACGACTCGAAGTGCCAGCCATTTCCATATACACTGATCAAGTGACATGACAACACGGCCCCCGCGGTTTCGAGAAGACCGCATAAATACCCAATAAATACGGTATAAGCATTTATGCCGTATAAATGCCGCATTTACTCCCGATAAAATCCGTTTATCCGTGCAGTTTTTAGTCGCAATTTATTCCGTTGATATACAGTATATATACTAGTATATAATAAATAAATAGCATACGTATATCGTAAATATTTCTTATATATAAAGACTATATTCCGAATATGTGCTGTGCATATTTCCACCACGTATGGTTTACCGTCAATGGCCCGATTAATGCCATCGGCCCAATTAATGCCACTTTTCATACATTTTCGTGATTATTGAACTTATTCGAATTCTCAACTCTAAGTAATTGATCCCGTATAAACGCTGGATAAATCTCGTATAAACACTGGATAAATACTAGCTAAATACTACGTTGATATCAAACACGTGCTATATTTCAACGATCGATAAGAAAAAATCCTGCATATATCGAGTACAAAGAGCGTATTACAACAGTATAAATACCGTATAAAAACTGCACGGATAAACCGTATAAATACGGAATACAGACTGAACTCTGACCGTATTGATTCCGAGTTTATACAGTTTTTTCGAAACCGCGAGGGGGTGGGGAGAATTTCCACTATGATTTTAGTCGTGTAGTGGGCAGCACGCCGCATTTCGGGGTCGAACCCTCAAAAAATGTTTTTTTTATACAAAAAAAATAGATTCCACAGGAAAAAATGTCTTTTTTGATTCGCAACATTATACGAAGAATATTCCGGAAGTTACAATTTGATTTTTTAAGTCTATGTACAGAGTATGGCGCCACGTTCATAGCGAGAGTTCTCAAGGGTTAATGTAGGATTCAGTAATAGAGTGCTCAAGATGGATAAGTAAGAGAATTGCTTTCACACATATTTCTTGGAGCAACTTTCGTACGAACCTTTTTTGCACAGTTACAAAAAAGCTCTAACAATGGTCTGCCAGGAGATAAATTGACTTTTCTTCTTTCACCTCTTAATATCGTATTATTTAATTGAAGTTTAGACGGAAGCTATCATACATCTCGCAATACTCTAACACGAACAAAAATTATCTACTGAAACTTCATAAATTCGGTCTCGGTAATTATTTCTTCTAGATTTCAATCATTCACACGAATATTTACTGTGACAAAAATGATTAATTTTTAGAATTCATAAATTCTATTTTATTGATTTCTTTTATTTGATAATAGTTGAAGAATAGAATTGATAATCGTTAAAGCAAAGGCGGAAAATCCTAGCGATCAATTTATTTATCTTGAAGAGAGGGAGCTTTTCGTGTGAAAACTTTTACTCGTGCCTTTGATAATTTTCACGTAAGCTATAATTGAACAATTAAACTGTTAATATTAATCGGTCTATTCTTGCTTTGATGAAAGTTTCCATGAAAACTTTCTCATTCTCACAATTTCTTTCTTCAGTTTTTTAAGTAATCGAGTAAAATTTCAGTTAAATGTTATTCTACGACCTTACTAAACTCAAATATATCTTTCTTTAGTATCAATTCTTTTTTCTCTCATTAGTTTTACGTAAGACTTTCTAATCAATATATTATTCGAGAGCGAGAGGAAAAAATTCAAAAGTTGCAGATCATTCGAGCTCACTGTTGATAATAATTGTTGTGAATGTTTTCTCCATTTTTTTTAGCTTGATCCAAGCGATGAAAGTTCATCATACGGTGCAGTAGGCGAGACAACAAGTAAAACAACCTGGAATCAGGGTATAACTGTGTTCAACAAAAATCTTGACTTTACACTTGATGGTGCACGTGCAGAAAAACTTGGTCGTATTATAGTACGTGCTAAACGTCGAAGACAGTGGTGTCGTGCCCTCACTGCTATTTTCGGGCTAGTCTTCTTTATACTGAGTGTCATTGTTGTGTCAATGTCAATTACGAAAGGCCGCAAAATATTCGGAAGTATGTGACATCTTCGAGATTACAAATAAAAAAGAGATAATGTTTGTTTTAATCTATTAATTTTCAATTTCGTGAGAGTGACATCCCAAATACGGGTCTTTCAAATTAGAATAAGTGCAACAATGAACGAATGTATTGCATATAAATCAGCTGAAAACTCATATACTATTTCGATGATTCTTTATTTTCGGTTTTTCTAATTTTAATCACGAAATCATCGCTTCAGTGTTTATAGTCACAGTTTTGAGGATATATCATTGTCTTCGAAACAAAAGGACGTAAGTGCTATTCTTATACGTATCACTTACGCACCTTTAATTCTAAGGCGACGATATAAAATTTAAGTTCCCTTACACATAATAGAAAATGACTGTAATGAATTCATTAGAAAAATAATATTATTATGCAGTACCAATCATGCTTACAAAAGTGCAAAATTCATGAGATCTTGATTATTAAACTGCCCGAATTTAACGGACAGTCGACCATAGGAATTTCCACACGTACAGTCATCCAACACTTTTATTCTGAATCCACATGGAGTGTAAAGTGAATTGAAACTCAGACAATCTCTGAATTGAGTTATGATTGTATTTGTGAAAATTCATATAGTGCAAAGTAATCTTGTCGTTCGTTCATTAGTTGACTTATTCGATTAACTTTTCTTTTTTTTTTCTTACCCAGGAATGACGTTTTTATTGGCCGATACGTCGGTTATATCTACGTGTCAGTATCTTGTGGGAAATAATTAAAAATAGAAAAACAATCACATTAGATTAAGAATATGTGTGTGGGTATTTGTGCTATTTCGGGACAAAACTCAACTCGATGAACTTTTTCTCGAATTCACACAGGACAATCATGATATCAACTGGTTTGATTATGATTTATTGAGAAATTTTCATCGCCGTGGTTTTTAAGTACTCAAGAACCAAAGTTAGTATTCGGACTCTAACGAGATAATTACATTCTACTGAAGGAACTATGTTATCAAATACGTTATCAATTGGCAACCTGGGTATTGAAATAAATGAAAATATCGCCGTAATTCTTCACTGTTAGAAGAAATGAAAATTTTATACACAATTTAATGAGAATTTTCATAAACATGATAATGAATTTTTTTTAATGGGAAGATGGTTATGAACTCTGTGAGTTTCAGAGAAAATTCAAAGGAATCTATGAGTCTTAAATAGACTTGAGACGGAAATTCTACAGCTTACTTGAACTTTCAACTGAACATGAGTATTCAGAATGAGAATGACTTGAATATTATAATTTTTTTTATTTTCACGAAATTTTCAATAAACAATTAAACTGAAATTTCCAAATTTCATTGAGATCCAGGCGTGAAATTGCTTGGGAAACAATGATGTGTTCATTTTTCAATGACGCAATTATGTGAAATTTCAGTAGAAATATGACTCGTTTGAAATATCCGGGATTTTGCAGGGAAAATTTCCGTAGGTGGATTAATTTTTGACAAATGAAACCTAAGAAAATAAATAAAAAAACAAATTATTTTAATAACATTGTAAATGTTCTGTATTAATTGTAAAGACAATTCATTGAGTAGAGTTTTGTCTTAAAATACCATAATGACTTACGCAAAGCAATATAATGGCTGTGACCATGTCGTTTGCATTTCTGAATATCATTGTAACACAATATTCGAACTTATTAAATCATGTAATTACCATTCTTTTCGTTTTGTGAGTTTCATTTTATTTTATTATGCGTCATTTACATTCTTCATTTCAAACTATTTTTCATTTCATCACATCAAGAAATGAAAACATTGAACGAAATAACTTATGTAATGTGACGTAATTTTCTACTGATTACATGGGATTTGGAGCTGGAGCCAATTACAAAATTGCCTCTTTCTCTCCTCTCTCTCTCCTTTCCTTCCTTTCTCTGTGCGTTAATGATTGTTTTTCCTGCAAACATCGAAAAAACGTTTAGAGATGTAAAATGACGGTCAATTTTGAGATTGGTTAGGTCAGGCGTCAATTGACCATTTCGTGACCATTCCTGACTTGACCGTCAAAAATTCAAATTGTCAGGCAGGAGAAATAAATGTCAAAATCCATCTATATAGATTTCAGTTCAGTTCAACAGATTTTATTAACATAAAATATATATACATTACAACAACATTACAATAATTTTTTTAGATATATTGAGCAATGAAAACAGGAAGTTTGTGACGATATTGTTCCAGCCCGGAGGCTTCTACAAATATAGCTTAAAAGTATAGAATAGTTCGCTTGAGGGGTAAATGAAATGAATGTGATTATGTGTAAGGAAAAGCGCATGAAAAACCCTATTTCTTGACGAGTGGGAGAGAGAGGTTTAGTGGCGATTGGTTGACCACTTAGATAAAATGCGAGGATTAATATTTTTGACCAGTTACTTGGATGTGTGGGGAGTTTATCAATGAATTTTTGGGTGAGGTTCTTTATATGAGTTTTGAGGAGATCTATGTTCGATATTTCATGAAGAGTGGGGATGGGAGTTGATCGATAGGCCCTATTGATCACACGGAGGAACTTATTTTGCGTGACCTGGAGTTTGGCAAGCAGTGTGGGGGCTGCGTTGTGCCAGACTGGGGCAGCATATGTGATAACTGGTGTTACAATTGTTTTGTAGAGCTTGAGTTTTGTTTTTTTGGAAAGGGCTTTTGATTCGAGGAGATGGTAGAGTCTGCCCATAATAGACTTCGTTCTCTGGATTAGGGTTTTAATATGGTGATTCCAGATGAGTCGGCTGTCAATGGTGACGCCAAGATAGGTGACCGTGTTGGTGATTTTTACCTCTTGGTTGTCGATGAAGAAGGATTTAATGTGGGATTTGGTTGAGGAGAAGAGGGTACACTGTGTTTTGGGGATATTAACGTTAATTTTCAGTTTTTTCAGTTGATTTATAATTTTTTCCCCAACATTGACGAGCTTGTTTATGGCATATTGGGTGGAAGTGCTGGATGCAAAAATCGCGAGATCGTCGGCAGAGCCGGCTATGTGGGCTAGCGGGGGGAGGTTATCAAAAAGATGGGCGATGTAGAGGTTGAAGAGAGTGGGGGCAAGGACAGAGCCCTGTGGAACTCCAGCAACTGTAGGTTTTGGATCTGAGAGGGAAGTGCCAACTTTGACTCTGATCGTGCGATTTTGTAGGTATGAGTGGAGGATTTTGCATAGATATGGATGTATTTTCATTGTGAATAGTTTATGTAGAAGGCCTTGGTGCCAGACGGAATCGAAAGCCTTCTCACTGTCGAGCAGGAGAAGGGCAGTGTTTAGTTTTTTATTGGCTCAGATTTTTACATGGTTTGTAATACGGAGGAGCTGGTGCACAGTGGAGTGCTCCTTTCTAAAGCCAAATTGGGTTTTTGGGAGAAGTCCCTTTTCTGAGATGAGCTTGTTGTCTATATAGATGAAAATTGACCGTCAATTTTATTTTTGGTCATTTTTTATGACATTTTAAAATTTTTTTTTTAATTCAATGGAAATATTCAACGAACTGCTGATCAGAACCACTAACCCGGGGACTAATATAGGACTTCTACACGTAATTTCGGCTGCTCAATGTAATTATTCCACAAAAAATCGACGGATTTGCCTTCGTGGGACCCTGAACACGAATCATCAACTATCCAGTGGTCTCTTACATTTTATTCTCATAATGCGAAGATCGAGGCAGCAAAACAATAGAATTGGCCGATCAGACTCACCAACCCGGAGACTGATATTGAACTTATGCACGGATTTTTGTCAGGTAATCGCTATTATTTTGCAAACAATCAATTGATTTGCCTTGAAGAGACTCTGAACACGAACCATTAACTATTGAAGGGTCCTCAACATTCAATTTAATGATGAAAATATCAAGAGAGCGAAAATTCAGAATTGCCAAACAGACCAACCAACCTGCCCATTAGTATGGGACTTATACAAATAGTTTGGGCTGCTCAACACAATCATTTTACAAAAAATCGATGGATTCACTTGCGTGGAACCCTGAATACGAATCATTAACTATCCGGGAGTCCTCAACAGTTCATTTTTACAATGAAATTATCGAGAGAGCGAAAAGTCACAATTTTCCAATCAGTTACATGTCTCTACAGCGCTACGTCAAATCAACACACATAGAATTTGTAAGCTACGTTACTCTATCGATACATGGAATTTGTATGATGCAGTTTTGAATGGTGATACACGTACAATTAACCCGTTAGCAGGCGCGCTAGCTCGCCAACGCTCTCTAGGCGTGCGATGAGAGATTCTCTCACACCTGAGTATCTCGAGAACTAAGCGAGATAGAGTAATTTTGTACTCAACCTTTTTTATATAGTTTAAAATTTTCTACAAAAAAGGATTAGTGCAAAATTCCCGTATCTCGCTTAGTTTCCGAGAAAATAACAAAACTGATGGCAAAATTAAATGGATTTATCTGAAAATTTTTCGTATTTTTGATAGATTCAGTTCCGTTTACAAAGAAATATTTGAGAAAAAAGGATTAGAATGAGAGGGGGGTGTCACCAATGCTATATACAGCGACTGAGCCATGCTTACCCACCGACCACGTTTAGGCGCGCGATGAGAGAAAGTCTCACGCTGCCTGACGGCACGGAAGAAAAAATTATTTTTTCCAAAAGAAAAAATTATTTTTGAAATTTTGCGTTGACCATCAGAAAGTAGAATAGTTCTTTGACAAATACAAAAAAAATCGAGATTTTCCACTCGTTTTTTAAGGTAGTTTCCTATACCTTCAAAAGAAGTGTGAGAGAAAGTCTCATAGCGCGACCGCTGACGGGTTAATGCTGTAGAAGGATGGCATTTTGGATTCGTGAGCAGATTACAGACAGCACATTCACAATTGAAAAAATGCATGAATCTATTGAAAAATGAACAATCGATAACAGAAGAATCGATTGAACAATTCATTGCAGGAAGGCAAATTGAAAAAAGAAGAGAGAAAGAATACTAAGATCATGACACTGAGAGAAAAATTCACTTGTGCCTAAAAAAAAAATTCTTGCCAAAAGAAATGACGAAATTTAACGCCAATCAGAATTTTACTTATTAAAATAATTTATTTTTTATGGAATAAGGTTAAAATAGTTCCACGATAAGTAATAGATTCCTATAATGCGTCTAGTACTGACGAAAAATAGAGAATAGAGTATTCTAAAATATCATTTTAGAATATTGCTACTGTGAAGGTGTAGCGGTGAGAGAGAAAGAGATAGATAGATAATTTTTATTATTGCTCATAAAGTTGAACAAATGCAAGAAAGGACGACATGAGTCGACCAATAGTGTACAAAGAGTAATACAAAAATAAAGCATAAGATAGGGGAAGGGCGGGCAATATGACATAGCATCTTTTCGGATGCCTTGTAGTCACCTTTCCTTTTTCTCATGAGCTTCATTATGAGTTAAAGAAATCGTGGCACTTTTTTCATTCCGATATGATCGTTTTTTGTCCCCACGGGCAAAATGACATACCCCGGGCAAAATGACATACCCAAAAATGATCAAATTTTTTTTTCTCACTATCAAAAAATTTAAAATAATAAATCGGTGCGATGAGGGAAATAATATTAACAAACAGGAATTTCTAAGGACACAAAAGACATAGGGGAGCGCTGGGCCAAATGACATTGTGGAAAGTGGGATAAGATAGACATTGCAATAGAACTGCTCGGGATAAATTTTTTTGGATGACTCTATTAGAAAATTAAATGAATTTGAGCTGAGAAACAAGTGCTGGGATTCATTTCCTTGGAATTGTCTGAAAATTTGACTATATTAGCGAAAATTTGAAGGTAGAAACCCCCCATTACATGAAAAATTTTGATTTTTGTGAATATCTCCAGTTCTATTTATTGCAGTCAGCTCTTATGTCGTTGGTCTCAAAAAAAGATGAGCTCATTTCTCATCAACCTATGCGTTAGAAATTTCTTTCAAATTTTTTTCTCGATTACTCATAGGCTATTTTCTGCAGATAAGTTTTTGTGCTATCACTGAAATCTTGATTGTATTTTCCGCAAACTCCATAAATCTGTAGGGAATGAGCTCACCTTTCATTTGAGATCAGCTCCAGGTCGGTGTAACCAATGAAACCAGAGATATCCGGAAAAATCGGAATTTTTCAAAAGCAAAAAATGTTCCACCTTCAAATCTTGATGGAAAAGATGGAATTCTCGAAAATTCCGAAAAATGAATACTTGCACATGATTTCTATGGGAAATTTCCTTAGCTTTCCAATGAAGTCATTAGAAAAAACTCATCGCAAATATTTTCACGGAACTCGAGCCATTTTCATAAGATAAAACATCGAAGTTGTTCCCGTTTTTCCCATTTTGTCTTTTTCACCTCACTCTCTTTTATCCGAAAATAGTAAGAGAACATGGACTAAAATCATAGAGAAAAGGAATTATGCAATTTTTACAAACATTTTTCAATTTTTATTTCTCTTGCTAATATATGGGTATGTCATTTTGCCCGCCCTATGTCATATTGCCCGGCCTTCCCCTATATTAAGGAAGAAAAATTTGTTGCTCTATGTGAATACATTAGCTGACACCCATCATTTTAGTTTGGTTTCGCCAATATTAGACGCTTACTTTGAAGTATGTAGTTAATTAATTTAATTTGTATCTATTTGCATGTTAGTTAATCCTGAAGGCCAGTTACGGGGGCGTCTCTGCGACATCCAGTGACGTATCGAACGGCCTTGTTGCTCAACCTCTGAAGTCTCGCGTCAAGGACAGTTCCAGCTCCATTTGTGACTCCGAGGCAGTAAGTGATGTGCGGGAGGATCAGCGCAGACACTAGAGTTTTACGTAGATTGAAATCGGTGTATCTCCGAAAGGAGTACAACTGGTAGAAAGCTCAGTTTATTTTAGTAGACACAGAGTCCACATGCTCTCTGAAAGTCAGTTTGCTGTCCATTTTTATTCCGAGGTTTGTGATTGACGGGACAAATTGGATTTTTATCTCCGCAGTTCCGAGAGGAGGGAGAGAGTCATAGTCCAGTTGATTTATGAAATGCCGCGCACCGTAGACAATGGTCTTGGTTTTACTGAGGTTGAGATGAAGACCGTTTGAGGAGGCCCAGTGACAGATACGCTCAATATCACCATTTAGCTCATGTATGGCCATGTCGATTTCCTCTGGGGGGCAACTCAGGTATATTTGCAGGTCATCAGCGTATAGTAGTCGATGTGCCTTTTGGATTGCCAGGCCAATGTCCCCAATGAAAATCGAGAATAATAGAGGGCCCAGAATCGAGCCTTGTGGTACTCCGCAGCTGGTGCTCAACCATTCAAATCAATTCCTCAGGAGGGACGGCAATGCGGCTGGTAGTGGTCGATTTTATTAGCCCCAGATGTCGTAGTTCTCTCCAGACAAGATGTGGTGGTAGATCCGAGATCTTCGCGCTGTAGTAGAGAACACGGGAATCAAGAAGATTTATGCGATACTTATCACGTGCCTCACGATATCTCTACAGGTATATGGGAATGCGATTTCTTCGATAGCGTCGATAACAACTAGCCACATCTTTCGCTTCATTACGTAGGGCAGCATTCAGCCAGGGCGCCTTGTTATTTGTGTTTGTCATGAATTGCTTCACCGGGATGGTGGCATCCATGACTCCCTTCAGCTCATTGATGAACAGCGATACTCTAGCGTCGTAACTCATCAGGTCGTCCATCATGTTAGGGGAGGTCAGCCTGGAAAACTCCTTACGGACAGCCGGATCAGCCAATCGCTTGTAACTACGACTACTTATCAGTGCTGGGGAAGCCTTAGTCGTTGGTAGATCAAGTGTCACTGAGATTAGATGGTGGCCAGCACCTAAAGGGTGTTCAGATTCAGAGAAGGCAACTATGGTGTCCGAGTTATCCACTATACAAAGATCGAGCCAGGTGCTGGAGGCAGCCGTAACGTGTGTGACCCCGTGATGAACCAATTTTAGTGACAGTTCATTCAGTAACGAGCGTATGAGGCGCTCATCAGCGGAGTTAGATAGTTGGTCCGCGTTGAAATCCCCGAGAATTAATTTACTGCAGTAGCCATCCATATGAGTTTCCATAAACTCACCGAAATTAGTGGGATGGTTGAATGATGAATGTGGAGGGCGGTAGATTACCGCAAGGAAAATGTTATTACCCGGACCTAGATGGAGATCACCCAGGATATACTCAATTTCACCAGGTTGTCCTTGCCAGTTATTTGTCGAGTGTTTTTTAATGTTGAAACGAAGATGGTCAGCAATGTAGATGCCTACTCCGCCCCCTTGGGTATTTCGATCATTCCGATGGAAGTTGAAGCCCGGCAGGTGTATTACTGTCTTAGGGATAGCAGGTGACAGCCAGGTCTCAGCCACCGCGATCACATGCAGAGTAGGATGAGAATCAAGGTAAACCAAGAGAGCATCGCGATTTGCTCGGAGCGAATTCACATTTAGGAAACAGGCATTCAGTAGCGTCGAGTATTTATCATGAGAGGTATCAGGTCTTAGGCAGGAGGTCTTGGCTGATGGGTTTGGGGATGAGGTAGTGTTGGAGGCAGTGGCTTGAGGTAGTTGTCAATCCCGTTTGTACAGACGTTCAAGACGCCCAATGTCATCAAGCGAATGGATAGTGTGGGTCAGTTCTCCCTCAGCATGACGTGCACAAACCAGATCGTTCTTGACCCAAATGAATTTAAATCCAACGGGTTTGAGTGTTGCCTTTGATTTACCAAGAAGCTTGAAGGTCTTACTCGGAAGTAGAAGGTTGATGTTGATGATAAAGTCGGAGCTCCAGGCCGGAGAGGACTTCACATGGTCCGGGACACTTTGCTGGTCGAGCTGGGAAAAATTCAATCGGCCATGCGTTTTTTTCTTCGAGATAATCGTTTGCACTATTTCAGATTTTCCCAGAGAAACGACAATGGATATTCTCTGCCCTGTCTGACGTTGATTAGCAGTTCCAGGAGCATTTTCATCCAACTTCTTGCGTTTAATGAAGCGACACCCTACGCAGTCAGGTGATTTCAGCTCAAAATCAATATGAGCTAAGACAGCCTTAGCAATTGGAAGCGGATCCGTCAGCAGCTCATCATGGGGAAAACCGGAGAGGATAATCTCGGTGTTCTTAGTTGGATTTGAGTTAAGGATACGCTGGATGCTCGCAGTATTGGCAGAGGTTGCTGCAGCCATTCGATTCATTTCGCTTGTGATAGTAGTGAGTTGCGAGTGCTGTATTGGTGCAGATGAGGAGTTTGACGAGCCATTTGTGGATAATGCATCGACTCTGGTCGTTAGCTCGGCCACAGTCTGCCTCAGAGCCGTCTGATCCGCAACAGTTGCCGTACACGTATCTTTCACCTCTGCTAACTCCTCACCAAAGCGATCAATCCTACCCTCGATGCTGGTTTCAAGAGAGAGAGAGGGACTAAGAGACATCTTTAACAGAATTGTGAAATGGAGATGTTTCTTGATGGATATGAGTTAATCTGCATATAATACGATATATCGCATAGAAAAAATCAAGATTTCTCAAGAATTTCAAAATTTGAGATGAAATAATCATTTTTTTCCCCCATTTCCGTTTATTTCGTCTAAACAGATTTTTTTAACGATTATTGAGCTTTCTTCTGGTCTCATTATCTCGTTCAGGCACAAGTCAATTTTTCTCTCAGTGGACAAAAATCAATTAATGCATTTTACGATGGTATCCTGTTGCCTGAGAGATATCACACTGAATTATGTTGTATTTGAATAATTTATTTTTCAATTTACTCATTGAATCTTTGTTAAATTTGATTGTGTTGAAACCAACATATGGAGGAATTAAATATTCTGAAATGAACTTGTGTTGTATTTGATTGTGTTAAATTTGTATGTTGAATTGTATGTGTGTTGGAGACGTACCACCTTCCACAATCAGGCCCACTAATCAGGACACTAATATTGGATGATGGTGAGCACTTTTGATGGCTCCTCTCAATTTATTTCTCCAAAAATCGATCGATTCGGTGCGATGCTACCTCAAACTGTAACGATTCAATATGCGCAGACCATTGACATTCAATTTTTATGAAGAATTGAATTTTTAAGAAGACGAAAGAGGGAAATCCATCCTATCAATGAATTGATGATTCAGCAACATTCTAAAAGAATAGGATTGTCAATCCAGCGACACATGTTCCTAGTTATCGCCATGTAGGAAAGTATTTCGGATAATTTTGAATTTCTTCTCTTTGCCCGCTCGTATTTCTGACCATGTGCAGGCAAATTCTTCCTGTGTAAGGTCGTACTGACGAAAGAGTGGTCTTCCATGCCGAAGCTGAAATTTATATGGTGGGGCTTGAAAGCCGAATGAAGCCGACATCTATGCTTTCGGCATTTCCACTCTATACGAAATTAAAGAGTACCATTGACAATTACTCCATTACGACAATGACATCATAACAAACTCCAATCATTTATGTTTCTAAAATCCAAAAAATTAAAAATAACAACAAATAAAATGACTGAAAATTATAGAATTTTTTTACGAATGTAAAGTGTAACTTCTGTACTATATATATTGTTCAAGATAACCTCCACTAGGATCCAGAAAATGGGTAATTATGTGGCAAGCATCATTATATGGTGAGCATTACAATTTTTAGACGAAAATAATCATAATAATAATGATGTTTTTAATTCATTTGATACTTATGAAAGAATATTTTAAAAAATTGTTATTTTGCAGTTTTCTAGTGCTGTTCGCTTTGGGTATAATCTATGGAACAACACAAATCGTCAAATTATTTACAGAGCGTCCAGGAGGACTATTGAATCCCTCAGACTCATACAGTTGGATAATACGATTGTGTTTAAATTTATTGGGATATGGTACTGTATTGTTACCTGGATATGTAGTATATAAATATGTGTACCACAGCAAGTATTTGCAGCGAAATGGTAAATTCTCAATCGTCACAATTCCATCATAATACTGAACTTCAATAAACCCTTGAAATCACTCAATAATATCAATTTTTTTCTCATTAGGTACAAATTTCCTTTCGAAATTGATTCGAAAATGTTTCGTTGGCAGTGGAGAATCTGGTTTGCTGGATTCACCAGGTTATACACCACCAATAAGTGTATCGCGTAGTCAACGTACACTTTCTCACGATGCCATACTCCTTGCTTACTGTTTCTTAGGATTGCAATCGAGTTACCTGACTTGGGGATATCTACAGGAAAAAATTATGACCCAAGTATGAAGGAATTTATGATATTAAGTTATCATTCAATTCAGTAGGGAAATGGTGAAACAAGATGAACCATGAGATTTCATGCTATTGCTTTCGTCAATATTCTTGAATTAAGTACTATGAAGGCACCAGTTATCGGACAGTTGAGCGAATGACACTAGTATTCGAACAGTAACAGCTGAATTATCAAATTGATGAAGAATTATTTAAGCAAATCAGACAATTTAGTTGATTTTAATTTTGACACTTTGCAAGTATTGAAAAATCAGTTCTTCTCAATTAAATATTAATTATCAGTATATCTTGCCGCGACTTCTGTAGACTGAGGTACGTCCGGTAACTGGGTCCACCATCGCCAGTTTTATTATCAGAAAATAAATCCTTAAATCTCACAGTTTCCAAAATATCTACAAAATAATGCATGTGCGGATTTTGAATTTACGGTCCCATCACAGTTTCTACTAAATTCTTCCTTCGAAATTATTACTTCTGTGAATGAGAAAAAAGACATTCGTCTCCTGCTGCGTTGGAATGATCCACAAATTACACAGATATGCTCTCTGCCTGATTCATTCATTGATTCCTTTTCTTTCAGGAATATGTAAACAGCTCTGGTGAAAAAGAGCATTTCCACGATTCCCAATTTTTAGTATTCGTAAATCGAATATTAGCCTTCACAATGTCAGCATTGTACTTAGTTGTCAAACGTCAGCCACGTCACATAACACCACTATATAAATATATTTTTTGTTCATTATCAAATATAATGAGCAGTTGGTGTCAGTATGAGGCACTAAAATATGTTAATTTTCCAACTCAAGTATTGGCAAAAGCATCAAAAATAATACCAGTTATGTTAATGGGAAAATTAATATCACGTAATTCATATGAATATTATGAATACGTTACTGCTGGACTTATTTCATTTGGTATGACATTATTTATGCTTGGAAGTACAGAAAGTGTGAACGATGGTGCTACAACTATTTCTGGTGTTATACTATTGTCTGGCTATATGATATTAGATAGTTTTACTAGTAATTGGCAGAATGCACTATTCCATGAATATGGAGCTACTAGTGTACAAATGATGTGTTCTGTGAACATGTTTTCATGTATGTTGACTGCTACTTCTCTACTGCAGCAATCGAGTTTTGGACAAACTTTGGAATTTATAATGAAGGTAAGTTCATTTTTCCAACTTCTGTACAAGTAATAATTAATCATTAATTTAAATAAAAAATTTCTTTCATCATTAATTTTTGAGAAACACCTTGAGGTAGATGTCACATTAAGGTAGATGTCAAAATATTTATAGAATTTCGATGTGAAAGTGAATCAAAGCTGCAAAAAAATAATATTTCGAATGAAGTCCATTATGATAAAGACAATAGCAATCGTTTGAAAATCACTGAATATGTCAAAAGTATCAGGATTTAGCAAAAAAAAGTATTTGACCCTGTTTTTGAGGCTCTTCGTTGTGCTCCACCCTCCCCTACTACACTTATTCCATGAAAAAGTTGATAAATATCGTTGAACAATGCGTTGAAAGAATCATAATTACTGAATCACCCAGTACCTCTTGAGGATTTTTTTTAGCCCTGCTTTTCCTCAACAGAAATGATTCTTATGAAAATTTCATGATCTCCTTCGAGTTTTGCAATATTTTTGCAGATATAAATTTTTCGAAAATCATTTTACAGTTCCCAACATTCATCATTGATTGTCTGCTCATATCAATATGCTCTGCCAGTGGTCAATTATTCATATTCTATACTATAGCTGAATTTGGAGCAGTAACATTCGTAATCATCATGACAATACGACAAGTAAGAGTAAAAAAAAATATTATTTCATTTTTTGAAAATTAATTGTATGGTCATATCAACACGTTGATAATTTCTAATATGCATCATTTTATCAATTTCTTTCATCCATTCTAGGGACTAGCAATACTACTATCCTGTCTGTTATATCACCATCAAATAACAGTCTTTGGAATAATTGGTGTAATGATGGTATTTGGTTCGATATTTTTGAGAATTTACTGCAGCAATAGATTACGGGCTATTAGAAGGCGTCGTGCAGAGAATGCAGTTATTAAAGATTAACATTAAGTTCAAATTAGCTTTGATATTTCCCATAAATGTACTTGAATCTCCATGACCAATTTGAATTTAACCATAACAATAGAAAATTTTTTTCTCCCGGAATTTGTTTTATAAATAGGATGATACAGTTATTTTTATGACAATAGAGACTAAGTGTGCAGTTTCAGTACTTAGAGCCTATTGAAGCGATATATGACATTTCTTCCCGTAACATAGAACCAAATAATTGTATAACAAAGCGAGAAACAATGTTCAAGGATATGACATGATCGTACTATTGTTTTCATATTATTAACAGTTTTTTTTCTTTTGAAATGAGTCTAGATAAAATGAGCTTGCCATGTACATAGTAATTTCCGAAGAAATGATAATTTCAAACTATTTATTCACCTGAGATGAAGATAAAAACAGCTATCAGTATCTATATTATGTAAAATTTAATCGAGAAAATTTTAATCATTATGATTTTGCCTCGAATCAAAGAGAATTTTAATTATTTTAATTCTCCGAAAAATATTGATGACGGCAGACAAAAAAGAAAAACGGTCCTAACTAAAGGAAAATGTAAAAATGAATTAATTAATAATTATTCATGCACAATTACCTCATATTGAAGGTATAAAAACTGTTTGCTAAAACAAATTTTTGATTTTTCAATCCGTTGGGGGTCTACATTAAGGGGGGGGGGGGGGAGGGGGCAAGAGTTTACGCGTGGAAAAAAAACACTTTTTTTAAGATTTTTTTTTAAACGTATGGATTGAGCAAATTTATTGAAACCTTTTGAACATTATTTAGCATATATTCAACAACATCGAGTAATTTTTTTATGCGAAAATATCAACAAACGAGCCAGTGACGAAGCTTTTCCAAGAATGAAATAGACAATTTGCGGTGATCACTGTATCTCAGCTGGCAATTATTAAAAATAAAAAAAACCATTAAAATTGAGTCAAAGTATCATTAAATCCTCCCCCCCCCCCCCCCCCCCCATCGATCTCTGATTATTTTTTTTCACATTAAGAGGGTTTTCCACCTACAAAATGGCGCAATTTTTCGTAAAAAATAGCAGTTTTTACTTTAAATGACTACCAAAAATTGAAAAATGGAAAAAAAAATATTCAGAAATCGTTGGGGGGAGGATTCAATAATAATTTGACTAGAATTCAATGGAAAAAAAAAAAAAAAAATTCAATGGATTCCTATTTCTAATAATTTCTAGCTGAGATACAGTGATCACCGCAAATCGTTTATTCCGAAAGACGTTCTTGGAAAAGCTCTGTCATCGGCTTGTTTAGGGATATTTTCGTATGAAAAAATTACTTCATGTTGTTGAATCCATACTCAATAATGTTCAAACGGTTTCAATGAATTTGCTCAATCCATACGCCCAAAAAAAAATCGTAAAAAAAACGTTTTTTTTTTCACGCGTACACCCCTCAATGAGCTCACACTGACCGGATGAAAATTTCTTATGAAATTTAAGAATAAGAAAATGGTTTAAAAAACCTAACTTTCCAAAATGGATGTACATAGGAGATATGTAATGTACATGCATGTAATTAATAATCATGTATAACATAGAAGATTATATCATTGTGAAATAAAGATATTACACGGTTGAATGTTAATTATATATTATAAAATTGTGTTAAATTTATTAAATAAATGATACATGAATGATGTTGATAGTAGAATATACGATTGAAGATATAATGTTATTATAAATATTTACTGTTTATATTACTAAATTGTTATAAAATGATGGATACTTTCGTTTTTTTATGAAAAAAAAATTAAGCCTTCCCAAGTATTCGATTGATATAGTTCGGACATTTTGTATTGTTCAAAGGAAATCAAGGATTTTTTTACAAATGAATAAGATGATCAATTTTTCTTTTTTTTTTTCTCGCATCATCATGTGTAATGGACAATACGTAAGTCATGAATGTGCTGTTCTGTACATGCTTGGTATTAACTAATTGAGAAGTGAATAATGACTAAATAAAATTACCAGTGATATTAATAACAATGAATAATTACGATTATAATGTGTAAATTATATCTATTTCTATTCTTCCGGGGGAGAAGGACGATAAACTGAAATAAGGCACATTACAGATATAACAAGTTCAGATGTAAGTAGAACCAATTGTATACTACATAGGATCATTTCTAATCTAAGGACATAATTTTGCCAAAATAGGAAATAAAGCGTTGCTAATGCACTGGGTATTGTTAATACAATTTCAAGTAATATAAGTAATCCACGTTCAGTTAAATTTCCTTTTCTTCCAAGATAAACACGTCCACCCTCCGTAGCAATTAAAAATAGTAGCAATGAAAATTCCGTTAATGTTGTTCCAGAACTTGGTGATGGTAAACTTGTTGCTTTGTATAATCCCATTCCCAATTCACATACAGCAAACATACCAAAGTAGAATGAATTAAGATACATCAGTATCTCATATGTCAATGATGAATTAACTACTGTTGGCATTATTTAATTATTATTATTGAAGAATTAATTTTTTTTTTTTTCGTGTGATTCATACGATATATTCCATTATTTTTTTTTCTTCAAAGTTCAATAGAATTTATCATTAGCCTGTTCATTCCTTTTGATTCATCATAAGTTTTTGGTGAACAATAATTAAATGCATGTAAGCTTCACTTCACTCGTTTCTCATTTTTTTACTACAAGTGAGAAATAACAATTTATCTTATATAATAATTTTTTATTATTCAATAAAATTTGACGAGAATTTGTGTCTTTTGGAGGCTTTCTTTTTAGTAACTACTTGTCTCCTTGCGTGGCTCGACAATTATTTTCGTATTCTAATAAAATCTTTTGTTTATTTTTAACTTTCGCGATGTGTCTACAAATGCTAGAGGCTTAGGATACTATACTCATAATGTAGTAAACGACGCCAGGGACTTTTTGTTTGTATTTGTGACCAATGTTTTATATGTGAAATAAATACGATTGTGTGTGTGTGCGGTATATCATCTGTCCCCATGCAACAAAATACAAAAGAAACATGCATATATTATACACACCCACATTATGCGCTGTAGACCATTGCGCATCAACGCTATAGCAATTCTTCGCGGGAAATATTGTTCTACGTTTGATTACAAACAGATCTTGAGGGTGTACTCTAGTTTCTTGGGTAGAGAAAGACCTATCTTTCGGAATTTCTTATGAGAAGATATGAATATGAAAATTAATAGATATGATAAATAAAGTCTTAAAATACAAAAAAAAAAATTTTTTCATCTTTGTTTTTGAAGTTTTGCATCCAAAATCCATTGCTTAACCTAACGCTGTAATTTTGAAGCCGGTCAGCTCCCACACGATTTCTCGTCAACGGTTCATCTGATACCAAAAAATTGAAGTACTTCAGATTCGGTATGATGGTGATTACGGATTGAACCACTAAAATATTAATTTTCAATTAATTTTATCTTCAAAAAATAAAAAAAACTGAAATAAGTGTTCATTTTTCCCTGTTTGGTGTAAAATAAAAAATAGTAGAAATCAGAATTTTTCACAGAATCACGCACCATGACTGAGCATTAATGAGCCATGCATGAACATACATAGTTCATACCTGATCATGCATAATCAAATAGGGTAATGCATGACCAAATCGGAACATCCATGGCTAATTCAAGAAATTATATTCTTAATGCAATTTATATGGGTGGCCATGTTCAATCATGTATGACCATGAATGACTAATTATCTTCATACATGACCATATGTGAGAATTTCCATTCATAAAAATTATTCAACTATTATTATTCTGATCATATCTCGTCATGGCTAGTCCTTATATCATCATTCATGACTGCATATAATCCATGCCTAAATGTCGATGATTGATGCAAGAGCATTCAAATTATTCCTGCATGATCATGCATGACCATCTATGGTAATGCATGGTAATTCGAGACTTACAATATTATGTATTTGTATTGAGTAATTTCTAACTCACGTCATACATGGTCCTATCAAATCATGCTTGATCATGTACAGCTTTGCATGTGAGCATACAGCGATTTCTAGAAATCAGTTTATGGAATATATTCAATTAATCACGGAAAAAATCGGCATGTTTGATCATGCATGTTGATTCTCTAGTATGTATATGTCTATTAACATATATTGGTTAAATAATGATTATTACCCAATTATTGTCACAGAACAAACCATATTGAAATTATTGAAATTTTAAGGGTTAATATATATAACGCTTTCAATTCATGCAAAATAGTCAGTATATCGCTTAGCAGAGTGGAAAAGTTGCCCCTGGTATGCAGAGGACCCGGGTTCGAGCCCGAGTGATGTCAGATTTTAATCCATCAAGAAAGTTCCTTATCGCGAGTAATCATCAGTTGGAAATGTTATAAAATAAATTACTGATGATTCAAAACTGCTTCCTTATTTTGATCAATTCTTTTATATATATTCATGGACGATTGTTCTTCTTGTTCAGCCAGACATAATTATGCTTCCTCATGTATGATCATGCAAGCTCATTACTGGCCAATATCCATGCATGATGATTTTTTCCCGGGTATCTACACCATAGAGTATGCTTCCTACTTGCTCATGATGTTCATTCGCATCTGAAATAGCGAATTTCGAAAAAAAAATATTTTTTTTAATGGTAAAGTGAGAAGACTCCTAAAAATGTCAAAATCCTCAATCGTCAAGTGTCTAATTCAATGGAACGAGTGAAATTTTTGTAGATTAATAGGTTATATGATAATGTTCAGGTTAACGTCTAATTCTAATAATCCTTCGTACAGAAATCATCAAGAGTATGTTTGCACAAACCAGATTCTCAATATTATTCAAATATCTCAAGCCCTCACGATTTGGAGTCCAGAGATACTATAAATCACCCGAAAAGAGAATTTCTAAAATGTCAATTATTCAGACAAATGTTATTTATGTGATGGAAATTGCAGCAAGAAGAACTTTATTACTGAAGAAATTGCCGGATAGGAAAGAAATTGCAAGGACGACATTAATTGAACAGAAAAAAAGTTTCATGAGAATTTTGTGGGATATTTCATTTTCATTAGTGCGCATGGGTTTAATAATATTTATTAGTACTCTATTATTGACATTGTATTATGTTAGTCCAAGATATTATCCGAGAGGATTAATCCGAGGTAACAGTTCTCTATACTTGAGAACTAGTGGAGTTGAGACATTGTCTGCATTGTGACAATTCCGATCGAGAGCTAGTGAAATTTCATTGAAAAAGGCAAACAAATTATGCGCCGATTTAAATATACTACAGCATTTCCAAGCTGTACCATGAAGGCACCAGTTATCGGACAGCTGAGGGAATAGCACTAGTATTAGAACAGTAAGAATTGAATCATTGAAATGATAAAAAAATCCGATTTTCTTACTCAAATATTAATTATTAGTACATCTCACCACTATGTCCGTAAACTGGGATATGTCCGGTAACTGGGTCCACCACGATAATTCCTCCGGCTTTGAAATTAGATTGCTCCGTTTATAAGAATCGATTCACTCCACTAGCTAACTTTTTTGCTATTCATTCTATCCTATAATCATATGATGAATCGAAAATACTGATAATGTTTGTGATTGCAGCATTGGAATTTTTGGGTCCAACTTTCATTAAACTTGGACAATGGGCATCGACACGCAGAGATATATTTTCTGAAGAATTATGCGATACGCTTACATACTTGCAACGACATGCAAGCTCTCATTCTTGGACTTACACAGAATCCCTATTGTCATCAACGTTTGGCCGAGAATGGAAGACTCTATTTCCACAAATTGATAAGGAACCAATTGGTTCAGGCTGTTGCGCTCAGGTATTTAACCCTAGACTGATCACCTAAATCGCCTCTGCAACTCCCAGGTAGGAATTCAGGTCATTATCAAGGCTGACCGAGCCTTTACACAAGGCTGGCTGAACCTCAAATCAGCCTCGAAATCAAGCCTTGGTAAGGCCCTGAGGAACCTCAAAATGATAACACAGTTTGAGCCCTGAATGACAGACCCTTCAAAGGCCTGGTTTGCAGGCTCATTTCAAGTCTTTAATAATATAGGTTTAAGACTCAAAAAGTCCTGAATTCCAGGCTCTTCCCAAGGTTTCTTTAGGATTTAAATCAGGTCATTATTTGGAGGGTGTCTAAGGTCTGTGTTCGAGGCTCACTACCATCATTTAAGGATTACGAAGAAGAGCCTGGTTTGAGTCGTTTGTGAGATCTCGTCGGACCTCAGGTCAGCCCCATTAGTTTTTGAGAATAAATTTAAATACATATTTTTATGTTGATTAACGTCAACAGTTTTTATTCACTTCAAGTGAGGTTATAGCATAAACTTTGATTTTGAATCCACAAATTCATAAACTTTCAAATCAAATATTTGAATGTAGTTATAGATAAAATGTTGAAAAAGAATTTAAAAAAAATGAAAAGGAGTGAAAAACTACTACCCCTTTTTCTTGGAAATCGAAATCAAGTATATTTTGTCTCATTGAGGCTCAAATGAGCTTCTCTTGAGTCTGATTGTAGTGAGCCTGGCAGGAGAGACTTTTGAGCTCAATACCGACGAGTCTATTTTTACTCAGATTAGTATCAGGCTCTTCCGAGTCTCGTTATGAACAGCCTCATTCAGTTGAGACTGATACGAGCCTCTTTTGAGGTTGCTCTTACACAGCATCAGTGACATAGTCTACTACTAGCCTATTTTTGAGCCTAGTCTAACGGGAGTAGGCTGGTTTGAGCCTCATTTGATTGTAGCCTCACTGAGTCAGGCCTGTATAAGGCTCGAAAATGGTTTCAGCCCTGAATAATTCCTACCTGGGCTCCGATCCCTTCATGAGGGAGTCGCCGCCGTATTATTTCACCGGCGACGTTGTCGAATTCACTCTTCACTGCTCGGGCGCGTTTATCGTGTTTTCGACAACGTCGCTCAGCCGACCATTTGATTTAAATGGGAAAATTTTGCCGTCTATTAGAATTTATTTTATTTCTCCATCAATTTTGCAGAATATTTCTTCCAAAAATTATAATAATTTGCTAAACATTTCAATGAACGCATTCAGATTTTTCCAGAATTTTACGCTCAGTCAAATAATCATGAAAAAATTAAAATGGCGGACGCCGGCTTTTCCCTCATGAGGGGACCATTCTAGGGTTAAAACGTCTCGATTTGATATATAAATGCAGTAGTGAAGGGTTTAAATGGGATATGCCCACTTATTCTTATCCGTTGCTCGAGTGTTGAGCAAATTTTCTGGGACCTGAAGAAGGCAATGGATTTTTTTCTCCAGAACTTTTTTTGTAAATAAAAATGAGAGCTACGAAGTAGATTTCTATGAAAATTTTACTATTTTGTTGGGTTCTTCCTTACCCATTTCAATACTTTTGCAGCAGTATAATTATCAATTAAATGGAAGTATCTCAGAAATTAGTGAATGAGCAGAATTTTCAAAAAAATATGTTATGTAAAAAATTTCGAGCATTACAAAGAAAGTTTCTCGATAAATTCTCCTAAAAAGCATTATTGGCGTCGAATACGCTCTTATAGCATAGACGACCTATTTTGTAGGGAATCTCGAGAGCTAAAATATTTGTAGCTGTAGAGCCGTTTTAAGCGATTTTTCCTCATTTGGTAATGATGTATCACAGTTCACTTCTTGTTTCTGATGCCAATGGGGAATTCCCACTATCATCAATGGGGAACAAACGGTCACCGGCACATTCACCTTCCTAATTTTGGAATTCGATTGACTCATCTTTAGGGTGAAGACATTGATTCTCCATCGGCCTGAATATAACTGTATTGGAATCAATTTATATGTTTTTGGAGATATCTGGTAATTTATTATAATGTACGAACAGCGGAGATGAAAGAATTAAGAAGCAGGTCTATTTTATTCCGTTGAAAATTAATTTCAGCTTCATTTCTTTTTTCTTAACCAAAAGATGGAAAAAAATTTTAACTACATTTTCTATTTAGCGTCATTGAACTGGTTTTTTAAAAATAAAATTAGACGACAAAAATGCATTTAAAGCCATTTTAGTGAAAAAAAACACAAAATTTTAAAAATAGAAATTATTCCGATCTTTCGCACTCTTTTACTTCTCTCCAGTTCCTTCGAGAAATCAACATAATAATATTGAACAGAGCTACTTTAAATTATATTCCATTTCTGTCTTTTAATACAAGGAAAAAAAAATAATATTGAAACTAACGTCGAATGAAATGGGAATTCACTCCTTTTGTTATATTCCATTACGTAGTTGATTCTTTGGGACTTGTGTAGAAAATCACGATACATGATAATCTACTCTTCAATTCATCGTCGAAATGTAAATTTAACGTTCTAAAATATTCCAACACGCGTTATGATACAGTTACCTTCAGAACACATGCTGTTAAGAACGGAGAATTAACGTCTCGCCTCTCTTCATCCTGTTCTACCACTTTATTACCAAATTTACAATTCGTATAAGAATTGTGAACAGGTACTATAAAAAATTTTATTGTCCGATTATCAGGTTTATAAAGCATGGATGAATGAAGAAAAATCTGGAATTCAGACTAATAAAAATCCTCACATACCTTTTTATATACACGGTAATATTGAAGAAGATGGTTGAATCATAATTCGTAATTACGATCATCGGATAATAAATAAAATTATCATATCATTTCCAGCTCTCGAGGCACTACGAATGGGCTGTATCATGGATTATTTCAGTGAGTACACTTTACATTGATTGGAAGGAGGCGAAGGGCATATTGAACTACCCTTTGGAAATTTAGTAATTGAATAATTTCATGAGATGAAATATAGTATATTACACGCCTAGGGAGGGAAGAGGTTAACCTCCACAAAAATTTGCCTCCTGAGCGAAACGAGGGTGCCAAATTTGTGTCGAGGTTGGTCAACCTCAGAGTCTTTTTCTATCCGGGTTCTCTTTCTCTAATCCTTATTTGCTGTATCCCCTAAAAGGGTGCCACATTCCATCCTGTGTGTATGCTATGTTTTGTACCAAGGGAGTAAAGAACCACGTTTCCGACCGAGCAAAGCGAAGGAGTAAAGTGGATTCTTTACTCCCTAGGCGTAAAAATTCTATTTCGTTTCGAAGGTCAATATTGGAACTTGGAATAGCTCAATTGGTAGAGCATTAGGCATGTAATCTGAAGGTTGTGAGTTCAAACCTTGCTTGCACATTCCATATTTTTTCTGAAATTTGATTCCTTAAGAATTTGCAGATGTAAGCCTGATGATCGTTAATAATCTAATGGCAATTTGTTATTGATTCTGGAAAAATATCTCGAAATCTATGGAGAATTGAAGCAATGTGGAAATCACCTTTTCTGTAGCTCTAATTCCTCTCCGCACAAAATCGAAAACGCGTAGATTTACCGGATCCATCAAAAAAAAAAAAAAATTTACTTATCAAATATGAATGAAAGAAATCAAAATCATTGCGATGATATCCTCTTCGCTTTAACGACAATTTTTTGTATACTATTTAGATAAAGCTCGTTAAGTTTGGTTCGATCCAACAAGAAAGATGCCCTACTAAAAGGTTTCCTTTTTAGAAAATGATAAACGGGGCATGACAAAAATTCCTCTATTTCCTAAAGATTCGTAGATGCACTCAGCTCTCTACTGATCGTACAGAGGTGGCTTATGATTTAGAAAAGCTATCAGTGGATCGAGGCGACTACGGATGTGCGTCGTTACCTCTCATAGTGATAGATGAATGGCCATAGGTAGTCCAATCGAGATACATAAAACAGTAGAAAAGGGGCGGAATTTTGAGTCAGGGGTTAAGCGGTGGAGCATATACTGTATTTCATCAAAAATCATTCCGATAAATGCTTAATCTATTTCTGTTTACTAACTAATTGTTTAATTCATAAATAGGGCCGAGACGTTGGTGTAAGGTTCGATCTAGGCTGAAGTTGCCTATAAATCAAACCCATTTTAAATTGTTATCGATGCCGAATTGACATTCATAAACGTTGAACTGAGTTTATAAACGTTAAAGAAGTCATGTTTCCCAATAATTTAAAAAATTGGTCTACATTTGGATGTTATTATTCATCGTCATGAGTTACTCTACGAGTTCCATGAAAAGTTCCTTTGGAAGTTTCCCTACACGGAGAGAAAAAAAATAATAATGATTACTATGTTATAACAATGGTTACTATATCACATAGTACTGAGTCCTGTGTCACCATACTACACACTACATAGCAGTGAGTCCTAGGAACATAGTAATGATTGCTATGTTATGCATAGTAATCATTGCTATGTTGAACACAGGAATGATTGCTATGTCCAGCATAGCAATCATTGCCAGTCCATTTGCCCTAAAGACAATTTAATGGAGGAACTATCGAAACGAAAAGGCGTGAATCCTCTTAGAAATCTGATTTTAAAGAATATGAAATAAAAAAAAACTTAGGAAAAATTTACTTGTTTCGCCAAGTTCTGAAAGGGTTTCGCTTTCGAAAATCGCAAAAATTCATTTTTTCGATAATATCTCCGGTTCGGTTGGTCACAGCAGCCTGGAACCGATTTCAAATGGAAGGTGAGCTCATTATGTAGTTTCAATTCTATCAAAATCAATTTTTCAAACATTTATAGATCATTACTTTAAAAAATTGATATTTGTTCTTTTTAACCCCCATAAATGGATGGGAAATGAGCTCACCTCCCATATGAGATGAACCTCAGGTCGTTAGGATCGATAGAACGAAAGATATTCTCGAGAATCTAAAATTTTTCAAAAACAGAAGAGTTTCACCTCCAAATCTTGCACGAAAATTGAAATTTTTCAAAAATTAAAAAAAAGAACTTTTGGCATGTCATTGTCATCAAAATTCCCCCATCTTTTGAATCGAATCATCAGAAGAAACCTATCTTCAAGATTCCCATTCATTTCTAGCAATTTTCATGGAATCGAAAAATCAACCCATGTCTGTTTTACTTCTTGCGTCGATTTTACCTCACCTTCCCTTGTATTCAAACAATATTGTTTTTAGAGGTCCTGAAATTTCATTTGTAGTCAGGGAAAAGTCAAGGAATTTTCGATAGTAGTTTTCAGTCGCTAACCTGGTAATGATTGCTATGTTGGACATAGTAATGA
The DNA here is from genome assembly GCA_963921955.1 of Aleiodes alternator. Taxonomy (NCBI): domain Eukaryota; kingdom Metazoa; phylum Arthropoda; class Insecta; order Hymenoptera; family Braconidae; genus Aleiodes; species Aleiodes alternator. The sequence continues at coordinate 14,016,850 of OY998099.1, forward strand.
TTACTCTGCCCAACATGGCATTAATTACTATGTCCAGCATAGCAGTGATTACTATTTCCAGCATAGCAGTGATTACTATGCTCAACATAGCAATGAATGCTATGTTGGACATAGTGATGATTGCTATGCCCAACATAGCAATGATTGCTACGTCTAACATAGCAATGATTGCCATATTAGACATAGCACTGATTACCATGTTAACATAGTAGTTACTGCTATGTGACCCAACACGAAAAAACCATTACTATGTTGAACATAGTAATGGTTACTATTCTATTTCTCTCTTATAAACGTCAGTTTAACATTAATAATCATTCAGAATGTGTTTGATACAGAGGCAGCTTCAGCCTGAATCAAACCAACATCTCGGCCTTATTCATGAATTATTCATTAATTCATTATTTGAAGATACACAGTTTCCAGAAGAGAGTGTAATTTCTGACAAATCAAAAATAAGTCTGCATCCCATTGTCATAAAAGTGGTCCATCCTGCAGTTGAGAATTACGTAGAGTGAATTTCTGTTCTATTATTTATCATTATTCTCTTTTATTTATCACCATTGATTCATTCAATTTTTTAAACTTTGTCAGAGTGGATTTAGTCATGATTGAATTACTTTCCACGGTTATATCGTTTCTCATACCTTCATTAGCTTGGTTGGACATAACCGGTTGCATCAAGGAATTTTCGGGAATGATGAAGAGCCAAGTAATCTGCATACTTTAAAGCTTTGAACCCTAATTTAATAAAGTAAGATATTTCTGTTTTTTCCCATGAATCAACAAAGCTGGACATGACGTTGGAAGCTGAAAACCTTCATAAATTTGGATTAAATTTTTCGGGAAATCATTCAATAATATTTCCGGAACCAATTATGAATTTAACAACTAGTCAGATTCTCGTTGAGAGTTTTCATGAAGGAAAATACATTTTAGATTATCTCAACTCTTCAGACCAAAAGTTGAAGAGTCAATTAGCAAAAATGGCTATTCCAATGGTTTTAAAAATGGTAAAATATTTATTTATCGGAGCTAGATAATACATTAATGAAATTTAGGTATTATATAAATCTAGGTATTTCATGAAAGTTTTTATACTAAGTTGAATTCTTAGTTTTTGAAATTCCATCCCGAGCAACCTTGTAGCAAACGACGCACTCCACTGATGAGTGTCAGTCTTTCTCCTTACTTGGAATTCTTTTAAGTATCAATCAATTTTTCTCTTTCTATTACTACCCAAGCTTTCATATGATACCTAAATGATTTATTATCATTCCTATTGATGATTACTTACAATCCTCGTTGTCTTCAATTCAAGGTGTTTGAAGATAATTTCGTCCATTGTGATCTGCATCCAGGAAATATTTTGGTGCAAGAAAAAAATACACGGCTAAAAGGCAATGGAATTATTTCGAGGAGTATCATGTTATTTGCATCGAGCAGACAGCCACATCTCGTAATTTTGGATTGCGGACTTGTATCTTCCTTAACTGATCGATGTCTCCAGAATCTCCGAAATGTTCTCCTATCAATTGCACTGGGCGACGTAAAGTCAATTAGTTTGTTAAATCTTATTCCTACCCTCATGGAAATCGAGTCGTCAGATTCTGTAGAAAAATGACAGAAGCTGCAGGATTCTGTAGAAATTCGTCAAAACTGGCTGACAATTTACGTCAGATTTCGACAAAATTCGGTCAGAATCGGACATATAATGATGATATTTGACACTTTCGATCAAAAATTTACGATTTCTATCCGTAAATTGGAACAAGCAGGTCAGATATTGTCATATTTCCTCAGACAAAAATCTCATAATTTCTCAAATTATCACAGAATCTGCCATGATCTGTCATAATTCGGGTGTAAATGGGGATGGCTAGTTTGTCAAAAAATGTCATAATCTGAAATATTTTTACAGAATCTATCATAAAATATCATACTTTGATGTTTTTTGCTTCCGAATGGAAGCATTGTGAACGCGATTTTTTTCGATTTCGAGATTTCATCGGAATATGACTCAGAATGATCCAAAACGTCGAGAAATGACATTTTTAAAAAATGTCTGTATGTGTGTGTGTGTGTGTGGGTGTGTGTGTGTGTATGTGTGACAGATATCAGCTCATTGCTCAGCAACGGTAATACTTAGTGAGCTGAAAATTTAACAGTACTTTTCCTCCCCATGCAAATTGCTGTCAGTGAAATTTGAGCGAAATCGGTTGAGTACTTTTCGAGAAAACTCAAATTTTTGAAAAATCGTTTTTTCGACTTTTCTCCGCGAAAAATTGATTCACAGCCCCCACACTCAGCGATGAAATACATCTCATTTGAACTCACAATTTTCACTCGGGGTAAATTTTGCTCAGATTTTTCGTTTGCAGATAATTTCAATTACAGTGTTTTTCATCCTGAATTTACTATACACGACAGCTCAAAAACTATTTGAGTTAGAGACTTCAAATTTCGCCAGTTTGTGCATTTAAGGAGCGAAAAATTTGGTATTGAAATTGGGCGAAATCGCTCCAGTAGTTTCTGAGATATTGGCCAAAACCCATTTGATGAAAAGAGGTTATATCTCGAAAACTATCCAAGCGATTACATCCAAGTTCAGCTTAAAAGATTCATCTCAATGAGCCCCACAAATGGTGATAATTTCAGATTTTTCAGAAAAAGTCTCTTGCAAGGATGTTCAATAAATTAGTTTTTTCAAAAATCACGGTTTTTCTTAGCTTTCTCCCTAAGAACACTACTATTTTTTATTTCACCATTCGAAAGTAGACAATTTTTTCTACAAAATGAGTACCTTTTCATCTTGACGACAATCAGAAAGAATAGAAATCCTATTTGGAAACCGAACGTCAATTTTTGTGTTCCATCATAGGATCTGAATTTTCATCTAATATTGAATTTTTATGTACCATGTGATATTATTGCAATTTAATCGATTATTCTGAGCTGAGATTTGTAGGGATCTATAAGTGCGTATTTCTTGCGAGAATAATGTTATTTTTTGAGCGATTGAAAAGATATTCATTTTTATAGAGATTCGATTGATTATGGGTAAAATCCCATTCGGAAGCATATTGCCAATCGAATTGGCAAAATATTAAATGTCACACAAAGAGTGGGGTTTGCAAATAACGCACAGAGGGTGGAACTCCTGCTTGTTTTGTATATCAATTGGTAAAATAATTTTACTGTGGTGTATTGACTTTTCTTGTCAAAATATGAAAATGTTTCACCATCAATTGGGACATCATCATATTTTATTAACCTTTCTCTTAGAAACTTGTATCATAATTTAACACTCCACTAGGGAGGCTATCAAGGGGTATTATTCTTCTAAGCCGCACGGGAAGCACCCACATGGATAGTATCAAAAATGCGGTGATCTAGTTGCCTAACGCGGTCCTTGCACGATCGAATTGTCACAGAAAACTTGCTCGCTGGTTTGAATTTACGACTTCTAAAATGATAGTGGACTTGCAGACTAGTTTTCTAAGATGCGCGCTCTAGCGGCGCTTTCAGAACTACCAATTTCACTCATACACATGGCATACATATTATGATGCTTACACTGAGAGAAATCCTATATACTGGTATGACTAAAACCATATTAGTGAAGGTCAAAATCAACTATATGTGTATAGTGATCACAGCAATGGTTTTTAAGCTAGACTTTTCAAAATAACTATATCCATTAGCACGCACAACATAACAATGAGTGTACAGAATGCTATAAAATATAGTTATCTTAAAAGTGACTATATGTCGTGTAATCGTGACGATATTTATATTGTCACTTCATATGGCTCAGATAACTTACTCCATTTAGTATATAATACATTCAATTTTATAGGCCGTCTTGAATTGTCTATTTCTTTTCCTTATTTTTTTAATTTTACGGTATCACCACTAAAGCCGGAGATATGTTGAGAAAGTGAATTAAAAAAAAAAAAAGAATTCTCAAAAGTAAAAAAAAATCAATTAAACTAATTTATTATCTGTGTATTTTTGCGACCACATTCTTCTAAATTTTAATTTGAGGTTATGTGGGATATTTGAACCAAATAAAATAAATTGTAAATGTAAAGATTGACATTTACAATTTATTTTCTTTGGTCCAAATATCGCACATAACCTCAAATCATAATTTATTATAATTTTGTATTCATTGTGGATTATATTCATTATCATTTTTCTTTTTTTTCAAAAAGCCTAAAAGGCGCAATCAGGATCGTTTCAGTCATGTGTTTTAGATTAGCAGCAGACAACGAGAAATCTCCAAGCGGTCACCAAAGCTAAGCAGCATCGCATATGATCAGTACTTGGATGGGTGACCGCTTGGGCTATCTCGAGACTAGATCGAATTCTTTTTTTTTTTTTTCGTGAGTTCTAAGTAAGTTGAAAAAACACACTGGCCCTATGCCGTTCAACTTCTATTGGCTTTCGTTCAATTTACAATTTTTGTAGATTGGAACAAAAATTAAAGCCACCTAAAAATTTCGACTCGGAATGTGACTGTATACAGTATTGTCATGTTTGGCAGCTGCTATTTACACTGTTCACGGTAAAAATACCGTGTATTTATGGTACCGTATATTTACCATACAAGGTAGAATCCGTAATGCCCCAAGTGTCATCCTCACTTGGGTGCGTGGTTAAGGAGTTTGGGGAGGGATTGTAAGGGGAGGTGAGACGGGAGGGAAGTCTATTGTATTCGTGAAGGGTTTCAACTTTAGAAAGACAAAAAGCTGACAAATTCGATATCGAAATTAAATCGAATTTGATCATTTCTGTCATCTATTCTTCTTGCAATTTTTTTTTCTATTTTTCAAAACTCGTGGAGACTGATTTTTCATTTCGTTATTGTGTAAATAATAAAAAAAAAAATTCTTTAGGCGTAAATCGTGCAACATTGGATTGCAAAATAATTTCAATTTATCAAGCTGGTTGAACTGAGATGTCAGTTGCCTCAGTTCAGTATAGTCAAACTAACCTCCTAGTGATAAACAGGAAATGGATGTTGTGAGTGCTAATAATTAAATTGATTAAATAATATAAAAATGAGTTTTACTTGATAATAATAATGAATTTGTAACCACTCATCCGTTCTGTAGAATAAATTTTCATTCTTCAAGAAAGTAAAAATCAAACGAATAAATCGCATGCTTGATAATTCTTTGCGCCACAGACATTCAATTTACGCGCCACTTGTCTCATATGCAGTGTTGCGACGTCACGCGTGAACTCTTCGAGTAATGTCATTTTTAACAAACATTTTTAATTGTTTCTCGAAAACGGTATACACCAAGTCCTCCAAATTTATAAGTGATGATGAGTGATAATTGCTCTATCGAGAACAATTTTTTTTTTCTGTCAGATCTCATATGGGAGCTATGTTGGAGTTTCTCAGAGCTGCTATTTAAACATATGTTAAATGCACACATTTTCTCAATTTTTTTTCGAGAAAACTATATACAGGAGGGTTCTCAAATTTTGAGAGAAAATTCAATATATTATTATCTTTATCTACAATTGTTTTCATTTTTCCACCATATTTTGGACTTATCTCCCCAAACTCCTTAACATCGCCGATGTGTGTAGAAGTTGGGTGGGGGGACAGTGGGTGCGTAGTTAATATCGCCGATGTGTGTAGAAGTTGGGTGGGGGGACAGCGGGTGCGTAGTTAATATCGCCGATGTGTGAGGAAGTTGGGTGGAAGTACAGCGGGTGCGTGGTGAATATACGGTACCATGAATCTACGGTATTTTTACCGTGAACCCCGATCTAAGATCAAATTTTTCCCCAAACCGCTGTAAATTTGCCGTATTCTTACGGTACCGTATATATATATATGGTAAATATACGGTGCCGTGAATTTACAATATTTTTACCGTGAACAGTGCATATAGTCACTTCGACATTTTCGGCCATGATGATGACATAAAGAGTCAAATAATGACAATATATGTCATCCAATCGATTTTTCATAAGACGACATTCTCCGTCAAAATTCGTCATAAAATTTTTCACGAAACTTGAAGAATTATATCTGTGGAAAATTGTGGGGTATCATTGATGGGGAGACTGTCCCGAAACTGGCAGCAGTGCCTCACGCTAAAGTTTTTTATTTTTCCTAAGGTTTTTTCAAGTTACATTTTTTCGAGAAAAAGTATATGGCGTATACCAGTGTAACGTTGCAACTTATTAAAGAATTGAAGATATATTTTTTACTCTTCACATAAGTGTTTCAAGTCTCCAATTATTTTTCCCATAAATAAATTAAAAACAAACATTAAATTTAAAACATCTGGCGACCGTAACACAATACCGAATCATTTTTCGGATAAGTATTTACGATGGACGCGATCAAGACACGAAGAAAAGTTGTACGTATTGCGTTCACACGATTACTCACAAACTTGTCGAGAGAACTGCAGGCTGATGTTATTAGTGCGAGAACTTTGAATATTACCCTCACTATGCTCAAAGAAAAAATTACTGAATTACAAGAATTGAACAACAGTCATTTCGCGGCTATGCAAGCAGCAGGATCTAGTGAGGCAGATATGGTGAAAGAAATTGAGGGTTGTGATGAGTACACAACCAAGTATCATGAAGCTGAGTATGATGTTGGAGAAGCACTCCAACCACCAGGGGACCTCCAGTCAATGATAATGCAATGCAATTCATGAATCAAACACTAGGAAATCTTACTGCACGAGAGAATAAACAGTATAATTTGCCAAAAGTTGACCTACCAAAATTCTCAGGTGATATCAAGGAATGGTTACAATTCTGGAGCTTATTTAAGGCCATTCATGAAGATGAAATGCCACTTGAGCGAAAATTCCAATATCTAGTGCAGTCAATGGTCAAGGGGTCTAGAGCAAGTGAAGTTGTGAACAGTTTCCCACCAACCGCAGAAAATTATGAGAAAGCAGTCACAGCACTGAAAAATCGTTTTGGAAAAGACGAGTTAATTATTGAAGTTTATGTTCTTGAATTGCTACGACTCGTTCTCAACAACGTGATGAAACCAAACGAGAAAATTCAGTTAACCTGCATCTATGAGAAACTCGAAACACAACTGAGAGCATTGATTCACTAGGAGTAACGTCGGCAATGTACGCAGCGATGCTTTATGCTCTAGTGGAATCATCACTCCCAGAGGAATTGCTAAGAGCCTGGCAACGACATCTCTCTACATTGAGCCTCAACAACACTAAAGAGAGGTTAGATAAACTCATGGCATTCCTACAAGGTGAAGTGGAATCAGAGGAACGAATTGCAATGGCTGTGAATGGTTTTGCTCTAGCTAGTCAAAGTGAGAAAATTACCAAAGATACTGAAACGAAGAAGAGAATTAAGACTGAGACCAGCAATGTAGCAACAGCCACAGGCTTCTTAGCAGTGAAAGACCCACAAGAACAGGAATGTATTTTTTGTAAGGAAGCTCATGAAAATGCAAGTTGGGCAAAGGCTAGAGAGATATCTTTAAGAAAACGGCAGACTATTGCTAGGAATACAAACGCCTGCTTTAATTGTTTAATTCCAGGACACAGCTTCAGGGCATGTAACTACAAGGGTAAATGTGCATGGTGCAATAAGAGGCATGTTCTTCTCATGTGCCGACAAATGTCAGCATCATCAGCTACAACACCAAAGACTGACGATAGTAACAGTTCAAAAATTGAAGAACATAATCTGGCTAACATTGTAACTAATCCGGAAATATTCTTGCAAACTTTACAGGTTAAACTCGTCAGCCAAGGGAAGGAACGTATCGTACGTGCTCTCATTGACTCCGGCTCACAGCACTCGTACGTATCAGGAAGTTTAGCAGCGAATTTGGATTTCGAAGGTGCTGGTACACAAACGATGGTACATTTACTCTTTGGTGGACAGCAATCAGAACCTCAACAGCACAAGCATTATCGCCTTCATGTTCGTAGCCTGGATGATGCTTATGCATTTACATTCGTGGCTCATCACCAGGACGTCATCTGCAAAGGTATCGTAAAAACGAACCATGGGTCATGGACTAGAGAACTTGAGAAAAAAGGTATCTCTCTGACAGACGTTGACACTAAAAATCAACCCATATCCCTGTTAATCGGCGCTGATATCGCTGGTAAGTTGTTGAATCTTTCATCAGGGCTCACAGCAATAGAAACACATCTTGAATGGACTGTGATGGGAAAAAGTGAAATTCAAAAGAGCGAACACAAAGATTCAGCATTATTTGTAATGTCGATGTTCGTTCACGATGCCACTCTGTCAGAATTATGGAGTCTAGATGTCCTTGGTATTGAAGATCCTGTCCAAAGAAAAACGAAGTCAATGTGTCAACAGGAAGTACTGGGAAAATTCCGTGAAACAATTACGATGCATGATTCTGGCAGGTATCAAGTGACTCTGCCGTGGAAGGAAAATCACCCACCAATACCTTCGAATCGTGATCTAGCTGAGTACCGTCTCGAGAATACATTGAAGAAACTAGAAACTAGTAAATTTTAGAACTTCAAACCCAACAGTTACAGAGGTCTATCGCCACTGTAGGGTGGTGTTTGGTGTTTCTAGCAGTCCTTTTCTATTAGGAGTAACGATTGATCTACATCTGGAAAAGGCTATTGAACGTACAGATGATCAGAGCCAGCCGAGTCTGGTTAAGAAGTTAAAAAGATCCTTTTATGTTGATAATTGTGTGACCAGTGTACAAGACAAAACAGAAATGAATGAATTTAGAAAGACAGCGACAGCAACTGTGATGGATGGTGGTTTTGAGCTGAGAGGACGGGAATTTACTGGTCAAGAAGGGGTTGATTCAACTACCTCACTACTTGAGTTGACCTGGAACAAGAGAGAAGACACCTTAATGTTAGCAGAGACAACGTTGTTCCAGAGTCCTTCATCACCTGTTACCAAACGTTCGATCTTATCATCAGCACAAAAGGTCTTTGATCCGGTTGGTATGATTTGCCCCGTGATTTTGAGTCCACAAATTCTACTGCAAAAACTGTGGTCTCAAGAAACTGGTTGGGATACTCCACTGGAAGGTGATATCAAAGATACCTTCCTTCAACGGCAACGAGACTTGAGATGTCTGAAAAAAGTAAAGATTCCACGGTGAGCTTTTGGGAGACCAGAGTCTTCCATTTCCTTGCTTTTTTTTGTCGATGCTAGCAAGGAAGCCTATGCTGCCGTGGTATTTAGTCGAGTGGAGTCTGAAAATGGAATTATAGAAAATGGATAGGTGATAGGCTGAAATCAATGGATGTTCTGCGAGATGAAAAGGGACTATTAAGATTGAAGACTCTGGTAGAGAATCGTCCTGATACATCCAATTTTCGTCATCTCATCATTTTGGATCGACAAAATGCTCTAGTGACTCGACTCATTGAGAATACTCATCACAAATTGAATCATGCTGGTACTGACACAGTCATGAATGTGTTGAGGGAACGGTTCTGGATCCTTAGCTGTCGTCGAGCGGTTAGTGCTGTAGTCAAATGTTGCGTGTTGTGCAAGCGTTATCACAGTAAGAGAATGAAATCCTCTCCTTCTTCATTACCTGAGGATCGAGTCAGACTGGCCAATGCTTTTGAAGTGACTGGTATCGATTATGCCGGACCACTCTACCTGAAAGATGGCAGTAAAGTGTGGATTTGCTTATTTACTTGTGGAGTGTATCGTGCCATTCATTTGGAACTCGTATCTTCCTTGTCTACGGACGCTTTCTTAGAAGCTTTCCGACGTTTCGTAGCTAGACGTGGACGCCCCAGTGTGGTGTATCTGAACAATGGAACCACTTTTGTTGGTGCAGAGAGAGCTGTACTAGGTCTAAATTGGAAGAGAATCGCTGAATACGCGACTGTTGAAAAAATCACCTGGCACTTCAACCCTCCCTCTGCTCCTTGGTGGGGTGGTTGGTGGGAAAGATTGGTACGTTCAGTGAAAGAATTGATGAGGAAGACTCTGCGAAGAGCGTCATTGACTTATGAAGAACTATCAACAGTTCTGTGTGATTGTGAGGATGTCATCAATTGTCGACCATTGACTTATATGGCAGAGGATCCTGAACAATTAACACCATTATCACCAGCTCTATTTCTTCGTGACATCCGAGTGAGTGGCACTCCTGATCTGGATGCTGTGTATGCAACCGCTTTGAATCGGAGGCAAAGATATCGTCAAGAGTTGCGAGATCATCTACGGCGGCGTTTCCGAGTTGAGTATCTTGGTCAACTGTCCCGTGGTACTTCTGGCGTGAAGAAAATTCGTGCTGTAAGACTGGGTGATATTGTTTTAGTGGGTAATGATCAACAAAAGCGTTTGGATTGGTCACTTGGAAGGATCATACGTCTGTTCCCTGGGAGGGACAGAATCGCCAGAGTAGCTCAGATTAAAACTGCAAAGGGTCAGTTCACAAGGCCAGTGCAACGATTGTTTGCTCTTGAGTTGAATTCGAACGATGAATCCAACACGTGGTCTGAGATTCAATCTCAAGTGAAGCAGACTCGAGAGGCGAGTATCTCCGAAGAAGATAATTCGGTGTCACAAGAAAATGAGTCAATGGGAGTTGGAGAATCGAAAGAGAAGCCTACAATCAGCGTTAAATCGAGCAATGAAGAAAAGAGGTCCGGAGGTGCTGAAAAATCCAAAAAAGGGATGATCGACGTTTCTCTTCCATCAGAGAATAAGACCAGAAGGGGACGAGCTGTCAAAGTCCCAGCAAGATACCAATAACGGAGTAATTTTTGAGAATTGAGATGTTTCCCCATCATCTCAAAGTGGGAGGATGTGGAAAATTGTGGGGTATCATTGATGGGGAGACTGTCCCGAAGTTGGCAGCAGTGCCTCACGCTGAAGTTTTTTATTTTTCCTAAGGTTTTTTCAAGTTACATTTTTTCGAGAAAAAGTATATGGCGTGTACCAGTGTAACGTTGCAACTTATTAAAGAATTAAAGATATGTTTTTTACTCTTCACACAAGTGTTTCAAGTCTCCAGTTATTTTTCCCATAAATAAATTAAAAACAAACAATAAATTTAAAACAATGTCGAATTGTATACTATTCTCTCATTATCTGTAATATTTCTCATTTTATGACATTTTTTGACATTGTTTGACATCATTTGTCAAAATCTGCCGAAGCGATTTCCACGAGGGTATGGTTGATATTCTTCTTAGGCCCTGGCTATTTGCACAATTCGGACAATGTAAAGTACGTCCACGTATTGAGTGTTTCATGCGTGTTTATTTCTGCACCTTAGATCCACGCTTTGTTTCGATGTACGAATAGCCATATGCCTTCTTCTCAATAAAATGCAGAAATAATCGAAAGTTGATAACAATTTAGGGCGCTCTAGCAGGTGAATATATAATGAGTCACAGCAGTCATATGACACATGATCCAATGGGTTTTAAAGCTGCAATCGAGGTTATTGTGGAAAAACATATGAGAAAACGATTCAATCTTGAAAATGTAAATATTCATTATCATTTAAGATGGCAAAATAGCGAATGAGGATAAACCTCCTCGGATAAAATGAACTTTTGTTCATAATCATTAAAAAATTATTTTTCAATGGAAATATCATATAGAGCTTTTTCTACTAAGAAATTGAAATTTTCGTTTTTTGCACGGGCTCATTCAATTTTCATGAAAAATCCGTTAATAAATAATACAATCGATAGTGAATATCCGTGAGGACAACTAAAATATGAATTATCGGTAAAGCACTGAAATTTCATTTTTACAATGAACTTTTATTGGAATCCTTCCTTGCTTCATACGAAGTACTTATTGCAAGAAACTCCAACAGTTTCATTGAACAGATCGCCTCATCCGTTTTTCCCGCTACTTTCGTAATACTGAATCTACGGCTCTTTTCAGGTCAATTTGAGTGAAATTATGAAGGAATTTTATTCAACTATAATTCATTATCACGTTCAGCAAGATAGTGCCTTCATAAATGTGATATTGAGTATGTTGATAATCGAAGGTCTCGGTAGATATCTTGATCCAAACAACGACATACTCCAAGAAATCATCTTATTCCTCCGTTGAAAATTGAACAAGTAGAAGGAGAAGAAACTGCAATTCAACGAATTGGTAAAAATAAATCTCGTTTCAAGCAGGTTTTTGAAAGGGTGAAGTCTCTTGGATCAGATTCTTCAAATAGATAAAAGGAAAAGTTTAAATTATAATTATCTGAAGATTATTTCTTCTTTCAGACTGTCGAACATATAATCCGCAATGTTTGTAATTTTAGCCGCAGTCGTTCGCCACTATGCTTCCTGGTTGATCCGTGTATCTCTTCCTCATACTCCACTACAAGATTTCTTTACAAGGAGGAAAAGAAAAACGAAAAGTATTATTGCTTCGCACGTGATTCAAGATGCGTTGTATTTCTTATCGTTGAATAAATTCTTGAGAATTCATTTTATTTTATGTTTACATTGGGAAATAACATGATTGTTAAGAAATATCTTTATGAAATATCATCATTTCTACAACACACTTATGTGGTTTTATTTGTATTCGAATGAATTTCTGCGAATTCAACATAATACAGTAGACTCTCGCAAGTTGCGCGGTTTTGGAGCTGCGAAATCATGGAGCTCCGAAAAAAAACGCAATTTGCAGCCACTTCGACTCTGATTCTGAGAAATTTGAAGGGCCAGATACGAATGTTCATACTTGAGAGACAATGATGAAGTGGTATTAGAAGCTTTTCTACTTCGGACATATTTTTCACAAAAACAATACACGTCCCTCAGCAGACAATGAACATTATTGCGTTCAAATGTGAAAAAGATGAAAAAATACACACAATCAGTTTTGGCAGAGCATGTCGTACAACGACTTTTCTGTAAGTAACCTACTATCAAGCAACAAATGGAACATTGTGTTTATTGAATTTAATGTATCAAAAATGTATTTCTGACGCAATTCGCAATAAACAATTGTGAAAAAAATAGTTGAGCGACAAAAAACGATGAGAAACACAAGAGATGAAGCGATACATTATGTGATAGTGAGGGAAGCAGTTGACCCAAAAAAAAGGATTAGGGAAATTTTTCGAGGAACTTGTTAACGTACAACTTGCGAGAGCTTACTGTATTTCCTATATTTTCTCTGACCTCTCACTGATCACGTTTTTTTTTTTTTTTAGTTTGACGCATGAGCACAAAATCACGCATAATCACTGGCCCCTTATCAGGTGTTTTTCTGAAGTTTATTGAAGTGAAACTGCTTTTGGGAGGGTACCAACTTTTTTCTCACGTCACGAAACTAGTGTAAGGCTTTGTTTTTCTCTCCCAGTGTATAAAAAAAAAGTAAATAAATTTGAAAATAAAAACATGGAGAAAGTCTCGAAGGACGAATAATCTGATGATGAGATGAATCAGTTAACTGTAAACATGTTTACAGTTGGTTCTCACGTTGACCTTCACGAATTTCAATAGTATTATTAAACATTGAATTTTACTTTCTTCTCCCATCTAGCTGAATGCTCATTTTTAATTTCACAATGTGTTAATAAACTTTGAAAATGCGTATATATGACTTGAAATGAGATGGATATCTCCAATAAAACCAATTCACTAGGATAATTTTCGAGAAACATGCAAATGAAACAACGCGAAATGATTATAATTCTATGGTATCTTGTAAAGAGAAAACTTTTGTATAATATTCCACCAACCCGGGAGAAAAAATAAGGCGGGCTAGAGGCAGCATTTGGGCATTTTCAAATGGCAGCAGAGTGGCAGTTTTTATGCCACTTTTCTGGCGGCGAACTAGCGGGATTTGCGCCAAAAGCTGCCTCTATACTGCCTTTTGCATAAAGCATCCAGTGGCAGCAAAAGAGCGGTCTTTCGGCAGATGCCAGATGCCAGTACCCTGCCTCTATACTGCCGTCTTCATAATGCCATATGCAATTGCTTATTCAATTTTGCTTATTATTGCTTCTAATATAGTGCAAAAAATTCGGGAATTATGTCTATCGTGTTCAGTTTTTGACGCCGATCACGCCAATATAAAAAAAAAGCGGATCGGTTGCGCCGTTCCCGAGATATTAACTTCAATTTTTTGACGGGAGCGGGGCTCGAACCTAGGCTGTTCTGGTTGTTCTTCGTTCTGGAGATGTCCACTTAGTCCACACGGCTATTCTGAAATACTTGAAAGTGTTTATTCTTATTCTGGTTTATAACTGCCCATTTTTTCACGGTAATTGCTCGCGAATAAATTGTATATATAATGAATACATGTGAACTATTTCAGAAAGGAGATTATTTGGCTATTTGAAATGAGAAAATATTCTACTCAATGTTCGTTACTAATTGGAAATTGAGGACTATAAAAAAATATAATAGAAGACAAATAATTGCAGTGATATCAAATAACATTCCATAAAAAAAATTATTCGAAGCAGTTATTTTCTGGTTGAAACAATTCAATTTCAAAATATTCCGTCAACGTAGTCATAGTAGTATTGAATTATTTGTCCTCTCAATCAATTATTTCGAGAAAAATTGACTGGTTACAAACGATCGGCGTGCGATCAATTGATGTATGAAAAGATATCCTGAGTCGGCCTTCCGGATAAGAGATGCGCAGTATCATATGGAAAATAGCAGGCAGATTACAGGCAGCCTAGTGGCAGATTTGAAGAAGGGCAGCCTAACAACTGCAGCAAGGCAGGTTCATGGCACCATGCACAAGCAGGCAAATGGCATCATAAAAGCAAGCTGTATGAAAGGCGGTGTTCTGGCAGCTCAAGCACAGCTTGCTGATGAGCTCATCAGAAAACTGTGTTTGAACTGCCAGAAGACGGCGTTTTCTGTTGCCCGCTCTTGTGCTGCCATTCTCCCGCTAGTAGATCCCGCCATGAAGCTGTCTTTCCACTGTTACTATTCCGCCATTCCTCCAATCCACCGAGTGATCTGCCTCTACGCTGCCAGTAAACCGCCTGCCACTTTTCAATAAAAGTGATGAAGCTGCCACCTACTGCTAGGAGTACGCCAGTTAGCTGCTGCTTTTTGTCAAATCTGCCTCTAATCCGCCTGAATACTATCTGTTGCCCGCCTTATTTTTTCTCTCGGGAAAGAGATATTATCTCCACGGCAAATACCCCGAGTCGAAATTTTTGGCGACGGATTTGATGAACTTTTAACGTATTTCTTTGATATTCACAAATTCCGAACGTGCTATTGCCATATTCTAACGCGAAATCTACAATCTTCAATGTCAGAATAAATGAAAAAGCCCAGAAAACCTGAACATTCATCCAATGTATTTGAACGGATACTTGAAACTAAACCTTTCGAGCTTCAAAATGCTTTTTTTGAAATTTCAATCTGATCATTTTTCACGAAGTTACAGCCTTTTAAAAATCACTGAAAAAAATTGTGAAGTGTAAAATTGAAGTGTCAGAATATACAATGTATTTGGAATGAAAGTGAGGAATTAAGGATTATTGAATTTGAATGAAAGTATTACGTAATACCCCGAAACGAAAATTATGCTTTCTTTGTTTTTACAAAGCTCAATGCAATTCATAATGAGAATATTTTTCAATAATGTCACATCCCCAGCTAAGAAGCGAAACAGAAAGAAATGGATAAAAGAGGAAATAAAATATAATGAGATATTCGTCGTTCATCGACCCGAGTTCCGTATAATATAACTGCTTATGCATCTTGTGAAATCCTGTGCGTGTGATCCTCTTCCTCTCTCTATCCTTTTCTTCACATTTTTTTTTTATTTCACACGTTCTTCTTTTCAATACTCTCAAGCAATTGCCATTTTTGAGTGCAAGTTAATATTTTCTCTTCAGATTTTCCTTTTTTTTTCATATATTTTTGATTTACTCGAAATAAATGCAGTCTCAAGTAATTTTTCCATGCATATAATTTTCTCTATACAAAAATTTGTTGAAAAAAAAAAATTTAATTTGTTTCTTTTCTCTTTCATCTGTCTCATGCTTCATATGCATTCTTCCTTCCCATTGAAAATCCAGAGCCTCACTCGACTACACTTGTATGACATAACCACACACTTCATCATTTTATTCATCTTCCTTCTCTTTCTTCTCATCATTCTTTTACCATCAACGTTTTTTTCATTCCTTTCTTTCCTCTCTCTCTCTTTCTTTCCTTCATCCTTCTCCCCTTTCTTCATTCCTCTCGAGGTGTTCTTCACGAGACCATTTCACGCTGCATCTTCTTTACCATCGGAAATTCTTTCCTCCCTGCCACTACCGCTCATCATCACTGTCAATATATCTCTTTCTTCACTCTCCTTCCCTCTTCCACCACCTGTATTCACTCCAATCCAACTGCCCTCCCCCACTTCTGAAATCCTTCTTTCTGACTGCCTTATGGCTTCCTCGGACTCCTTCATTTCCCCCACTTCAACATGAAATACTGTGCAGAGCAAAGGGGAAGGGGCGGAGGGGGGGGAGATATTCTCAGTATATTCACACGAGAACACCCCCCATCTTTCGTTTCAATCGCACCTTCTCATCCTACCTCTTCATATAAAATTATATGTAAACAGAAAGAATGTCTATTATTTTTTTTTTTTTTTCATTGCCTTAAATTCATGGTAAGAAAATTCTATATCATTTCACTAATTTTAAGACTTTAAAATTTATTTCAATACGTGTTTGTATTCAATTATCACTGCTCTCTTGTTCTAATTATGAAAATTTTTATACTTTGTCAATTATGAAATTCAAATATATTTAAAAATAGAAATTAACAATTATATATTCGTCCTTGATTGAGACCAATGTCAAACAACACAACAGATGAGCTAATAAGTAGAACTAAAATAAGTCAGAAGGAAGGATAAAGAAGGAGCAAGGAAAGACCATACAGGAAAGTGGAGGGGGGGTGGAGCACAGGTTGGATTCTCTTCCTCGTTTTTTCTCTCTCTCTCTTTCTCCTCAAATCCTGTTTTTATCTCCCTCCACCTTCGGTCTCTCCTTTACTTAAGTCTATCCTTTCGCTCCATATATTATATGTATATTCATACAGCTAATGAACAGAGGAAATGTATTTCATGTATAAATATATATAATGAATGGAAAATATATAAATATTATATATATAAAACTGGAGTTCTTTTCTCTGTTCTCTCTTCCCTCATTTCCACCTCCCCTATAACATCTCCAACCCCTCCCCCCCCCTCCCTCTCTCTGTCTCTCTACAATTCTTCGGCATTTCATCACTATGTGTCTTCACCATTTTGGAAAACACAAGGTGTCCTGAAGACTTTTTAGGATCAGTACGACCGTGTCTGTCCAGCGAGATAGTGGTGTGAACATTTCACTTAATTTGGTGTCTTTTAAATCCTCTTCCAACACCTGTTCCTCCACTTACTCTTCACAGTCACGTGTTTGCACTCATTAACCATCAATTTACCATTTTTCCGTTATCATTCTAGAGAGAAAAAAAAATAAAAAATTTCTAATAACGATTTTATCAAATTTCTCTGCGATTAAATACCAGTAAATAATGAATAAAAATCAACAAATTGTTATTAATAGAATTTATACAAATTAGTGTGTATGTTTTTATTTTTCATATTCTACATATTACTTTAAATAAATAATATTTCATTTGCAACGTTGCGTTATTATCGTGTTGGCCTCATCAAGTGTGTAAGTATAAACGAAGTACTCTAATGTGTAGTATTAATGGCATTACTCTCTCTCTCTCTCTCTTTTTCTCTTTGTTTTCCATTCTCTTTCTCTCTCTCTCTTTCTCTCTTTCCTTTATCACTTTTCGTATTATCCTGCCTGACCCGTAACAATACCCACGTTGCGGTACGTCGACTGATTAAATTCGCGCGCTAACACACACAGACACACACATCCACATACACACACATATATATATGTATACATGTAGTTTAGTGAATCGACCCACGCTCACTACGTTTATATAAAATATAACTGACTTTTGCGGGTGAAAGAGAAAAAGGGAAAGAGGGAGAGAGAGTGAGATATATATATATATATATATATACTAGCAGACACACACACTACGTTCACCCGGTTTTCTGTCACATTCAAACCACAACATCAGTACGTTGCTATTCACTCTTCTGCGCTTGTACTGCATCCAAGTGTATTCTTCAAAGTCTTGTCAATTCTTTCAATTTATATTTAATGAAAGTTATAAGAAAATGAAAAGAAATTAAGAAAAAGAAGAAAAAAATGATCATTTTTAATTTTATATAATTGCAGAAGTTTTGGTGATAATTTATTATTTTCTCACTTTATTTGAATTTATTTTCTTAAATTTTCCTTGTTTCGTTATTTTTTTAAAACGATTTCCTAACGACGAAAGTGTTCATCAACAGTTTATGGATTCCACTTGAGGTAGATAATAAAAGAAATTTAAAAAAATCAGAGAATTGCTCGTTATTTTAATTTTTGCAAACAACAACTAACTTAAATTGAATTATAATAACAATAAGAATAATATATTATTCAATGAATGTGATGTTAAGGAGTTGTCTCTTGTAGACAGTGTTTAACAACCGATAGACCGTTCACGGTACCTTGGCTTAGCGAAACGAATTCACCATACCGTTCTCGCTGTGAAAATCAAGTACCATGCAACGGAAACGAATAGGAAAGTGATTTTTCTTTTTTTTCAACTGTGTTGTACATTTTATTTCTCTAAATTTTACCTCTTAGATAGAATTTTCAGTTATCTAATATCAAATTTATTGTATAATCAAGGTGGAAAAATAGTTGCATTTATTCATTCAATGCATTTTTATTGTTTTTAATAGAATTTTACTTTACTCCGGATGCTTTTGCTCCAATTATATATCTTTTTTTTTTTTTTTTCTCATTGGTGTAACAAATTTTATTTATTGATCTAATTAGGAAGAAATGTAATTACAGTTTAATCTTCACGGTTTATAATTGTTACTGATATGACGTGTGCAATTTCTATCTAATGATGATAATTACAACCATACATAAGATAACAATATGCTGAAGTCTGTAAATACTCCATAAATCAAGAGTGCGAGAGATAATGATCAGTACGGTCGAGGTCGGTTATAAGTTTGTGTTAGGGAATTGCATACAGTTATATATATATATATATATATTTATAAATTTATAAAGAAAAAATAAATGAACTTATAAAATATAAAATTTTAACAATGACAAATTAAAATTACGAAATAATGAATTATGATCAAAGGAGTATATGAATAACGTGAAATTAAATTTACAAAAAAACAAACATGCGTCACAAAAAAATTATAAATCAGAAGAGAAAAAAAATTCCAGTTATTCTTGTCTTATAAGTAGGATTAATACACATGTAGGCAATTTTTTTATCTCAAAATTCGACAAATAGACTCAGTAGATGAATTAAAGTAGGCCATAAGAAGAATTTCTATTATTCCGCAAGTCAATGACCTGATATCAATTTCTTCCTCATTTACCTCATTCATTTTCAACTTTTGATTAATCGAAAAAAAAAAGAAGCTCTTGAAAAAAATCAGAACAGAAGAGTTCAAATGCACTAGTAAAAATTATAGACACACTGATAGTGCTTTGGAATACTCAATTGCACTTTTCTATGTACTATGTATGGAAAGTGCAATTAAATAGATAATTTAAAGTAGGCCATAGGGATAATTTCTATCATTGCACATTCTAACAACGTGATATGAATTTTTTTTTCTTCACATTTCACTGACTCATTTGTACTTTGGAGTCAGTAAAGTAATTATTAAATTCCACCAGGAAAATCTTTTGCAATTATTTTGTAAACATTAATTAATCTATTCTACAAACATTTCCGCAATGTTTTATTATTTTCTTTGCTTTTCACTTTCCTTCTAACAAAAGAAGTCTCTGTATGAAAAACGATTGATAACATTAATATTGTGACAATGGCCTTCAATGAAGATCAATTATCAAATCAGATTAGATTGACAAATCTATTCATTAAAAGAAGATGAAGAAATTTGGTTAACGATAATGAAAGAATAAACGTATTTTTATTAATACTTTTTTTTGAAACATAATTAATGTACGTAATTAAATGTACTTAATTAATCAAATAACCCGAGATGGGATTATGTCAAAACAATATCAATGAATTTTGAACACATTTTTATCTTGATATCCTTAGTGCTTATTTCTGAGCAAACATCTGTAATCATTGTTTGAATAGTTTGCGAATAAAAAGTAAGAGTTGCCCCTTTCTTGTCACTTATATGTTGGCTGACGACAATCAGTAGTTTACTCCTGAACGATTACATTTTCAAAGTAACATTTTTTTTTTTCCATAAAATTTTTAAAATTATTCTATTTATTTCATTATCAATTGAATAATTTCTTTGCTAATCAAAATAATTTTCTTATTTTTTTTTTTCATTTGTCTTGAATCAACAGTGCAGAATAAGATCAGTATGCTGCTATCAGAAGCGTGGTTCGAAGCGATAGCCGCAATGCTCTTTGCAATTCTCGTCCTTGCTACGAGTTACAGACCACCGTGGTGGTTCTGGACTGGAACATCTCATCACGCTGATAGTAAGTTTTTTCCATTATGCATAAATAATTTACCAATAATTAATTACACTTTGGTATTGGTGAAAATAAGGTAAATCTAAAAATTCGTCGATTAAATTGAGGTACTTTCAGTTATTCTCACAGTAAATTTCATTGCTCACAAATAAGATCTAGTTTCAAATTTTTCAAGATCTGAAAGCATTCAAGATATTTTAAAAAAACTGAAAATATTCATTTTTTTCGAAGATATCTGCTTTCATCCACGAAACTACTGAGTTATTTGTATATTTTTAAATTTTAATTGCTGATGATAATTTGGTGAACTTGGAATGATATCATTTCTAGTGGGGTGACACATGTTGATATTATGCAGTTTACGAGTTTATTTTTATTATTTCATTGAAGTACGATAAATTCATATAATTCTCAGTAACTTGTGAATTAACGTATTTTTTTACGCATATCGTTCTTGCATGAATTTATTGAGAAATTGAGATTCATATTTTAGCTCAGTACGTAAATGCAGATAACATTGCAGAAAATTTAAAAAAATTTAAAGACGTTGATTTTTTTATTCAAATCATGTTTCATTTATTGAACAAAATTTGGGTATAAAGTTTAGAAAAAAAAAAAAAAACAAAATGGTCTACACAATTTCTCGAACAAATTTATAAATTTAGTTTTTAAATTCATAAATGTTAGAGGTTTTTTTTTCCAATAAATTTAATATTCGTTGAAAGAAAATACTTCGTTGGATAATTATTCAAAACTTGCATAGATTTTTTTTGGAAATTCGGGAAGTATGGAATAATTTCTCAATTATATATTATTATTGTTGGGTAAAATTTGAAAAAATTAATTATAATCAGCACGACAAGTAACCGAAATTTTTCATGATTAATCCCACATTATGCTACATTTGATATCGCAACTGAGCTCAAAGTCCTAACCAACGTAAACTTGACGAGTTTGAGACGATGGTAATGAAATATTGCTATCTGAGATAGTGGTAATAGTGATAAAATTAACGAATGAAAAAACATTCCTTCACGATTTTTTCTTCTCATTTCAATTTAGTATCACGAGTAATTAACAGATATAAACAGATATACTCGTGCTGATATGATGACAATCGAATTATGGAATTAATATTCAAATCTCGCCTCATCACTGCCAAGTTTAAATATGAATTCTCAATCAATTTTAAAACAGTTGAAGTTTTACGTCAAGTAGATTCCACAATGATTGTACCACAAGCACAACGCAATTGATGTGTACAGTTTAGCTTCGCGAACGTCCGATTTTCAATAATCTTACCCCTCTTATTTAATTTTGGTTGAAAATATTTTTGGCTATTATCGGTCTTTGCATTAAATAAACTAATTTAGAGTAAAACCATTGTCCCAACGTTTTGACTCCTCCCTGGAGTTCTCATCAGGGGGATCTTCATCAGTGAATCTAAAAATTGACGTATAGAAATTTATTATAAGTCGTTTGTAAAAATATCAACAGCAATAACCTAATTGCTGTTGACATTTTCACAAAGTTTAAACTATCGAAATACAAATCTCAATCATCAATTTTGTACCTTAATTGCCAAAAATGTTTGTAACAAAAATTGAATACATGGTCAGAAAATTATTGATAATAATGTTCTTATCTAGAGGAAAATAATCCTCTGAAATAAATTATCTTTCATATATATCGAAATTCTATATATTGATGAACATTCCCTTGGAGCATGTTAACCCCTGCAGCCTATTTTGGTTTCCCCACTCCATGAACGGCCGTTCATGACATGGAATGGGGCCCGTGTAAGCGTACTGTATGCTCATTGGTTAACCCTACTCTAGGAGCCACACTACGGATTACTACGGATTCTGCCTCAGAGGGTTCTTTTTCTTCTTGGTTTTTGGCTCTGAGTACAAGCTCATCCAGCCGTTCCTCAGAAAGTTAAGTCAATCTTGGTTAAGCCAATCTCGGTTCAATTCTCTTTTCTTTTGGCACATACTCTCAAGTGGGAATCTAGCTAAAAGAAAACGAAATCTTGGCTCAATAGCATTGGTGCCTTCATCGTAGGACTACCCGGAATAAAATTTTTGAGTTTTTGGAGAGTCTTTTACGGTCTTCAAAGACTCCCAGAAGGACTTTTCGGTCTCTAGAGTGTCCCGCAACTGTCTCTACAGTGTCTCTCCCGTCAAGACTTTTATCTTTGCTGGTCTCTCCCGTAAGGATTTCTATCTTCGCGTGTCTCTCCCGCAAGGACTTCTATCTTTACTGGGCTCTCAGTAGATTTATAAAGATTTGCAAAGACATAAGTCCTCATGAGAGAGACCGAGGAATGAATCATTTTTTTTATTTCAACTTAATAAATTTTAAGTTTTCAATTTTTATAGTTTTTGCAAACCGTGGAATTATTATTCTTTTCATATTTGACTTTAATTAAAATTCTCAATATTAGCGGAAAGTGGAGTGAAACGGACATAGGGGTAAAATGGATATATTTGAGTTTTGATGTTTATATTATCAATTTTTTTTAAATTAATCAAAATATCGGACATTTGGAGAAAAGACACACATATTTTATTATTCTTTCTCAATCAAATTGACAGGCTCTTTGAAAAATAGGAAGACTGATGGCTCTCGAAGAGAGACTGGAGAAGTCCTTATTTGAGAGACTGTGAGTCTGTCAAGTAAGGACTCTGGTTCGTTGAGAAGGGACTGAGTCCCTGTAGGAGAGACACGTGTCTCTTTCGGAGAGACAGCAAGGTGTCTCTAGAAAGTCCCTGCCATGGCGCGAATAGGGACTCTGTCAGAGACCGGGACAGGAGTCTTTCGATCACCGAAAGACTCAAATTTTTTCATCCCGGGTAATTACTACAAAAAAGTTCAAGAAGAAAAATCACTATTCCCCTTCGATTTCGGGATATTTTCAGGGAACTTACTGCGAGCCAAGATTTATGTAATCAATGTCAACATATTATAATGAAAATGAGCATGGTTCCTTTGCGCCTACCACTGTAACTCCGTGTTGCACCCCCACAGGCCTCATCGGGGTTCTATGGTACGGTAACCCTCAATCTTTCATGCATGAAGGAGGTTTCGATTTGGTACTGCGCTGATTCGTATCGAAGATATGGGTTTTATAGGAGGGTATCGTATGAATGGACCTAGAATTCTCCAGAAGATTCGAGAATGGTCCAGGATGGTCTAGAATGTTCGAGAATGTTCCAACACACTCCAGAGTGCTCCATAATATTCTAAAATGTTCCAGAATGTTATGAAATGTTCCAGCCTTTTTCAGAATGTTCAGGAATGTTCTAAAATATTCAAAATTGTTCGAGAATACTTCAGAATGTCCTGGTAGGCTATCGATTCTTTAAGACTTTCGGTTCCGGGATGTTTGAAAAAGTTCTAGAATGTTCCAGAGAGTTCCGGACCGGTTCGAACGGATTTCCGGTTCCGGCAAGTTCAAAAATGTTCTACAATATCTTGGTAACCAGAATCGTAGGTCCAGAATTTTCGGAAACATTCTCAAATGTTCCATTATCCTGTTGTAGTAGGATTCTGAGATGGAACGTATGTTCCAGCTCAGAACAGTACAAATGGGCGATGGCAAGATCATATTGAGAATATGATAATTTAGATTATCTTCATAATTTCTGTATTTAAACGTTAATTTTTCAAATTCTCATGTGACAGGAGTTGGCTGGCCCAAGCGGAGTGAGGGCAGCTCCGACCTGTTCTTAAATGAATAAGGAAAGGGAGATGAGCGCAAAAAAAAAGGATCGCCAAAATAAAATTGAATTGATGAGGGGTTGACTTAGAACGAGAAACTTATGTAATATCTGAAATCAGCGAGGATTATTTTTTTTACATTTTTAAATGAAATATCACTTCCAGCCTAATCAAATACATAAAAATGAGGATAACCCGGTCATAGACCCTCATCTTTTATATAAATACATTATAAATTCTTTCTGAGCCGGTTTGAGATAACGGTTGAAACTTATCTACTTATTTGGATAGCATCTAAAACGCGTTGTATTATGTATTCAATATAATAATTTTTCTTCATATCACATTATCTTTTATATGGAAAAAACTGCAATAAAATGAAAGAAAAAAATAATTCAGGTGATTATAATTATAAAAAGAAAAATATCAATGAGTTCATCGTATATATAATTTAGTGAAAGGCCTAATAGGACCTATCATAAAAGAGAAATGCAGAAAAATTAAAAGTATCGCGTCGATTCTTCATTAGTTGAATCGATTGTTTTCACAGGATTTCATTGATCAGTGATGTTTTGACAAATCATTTCAACAAATTGGTTTTTCTGCGCAACGTCAATCTGTATAAATCATGAAGATGTGCACATCAGCCAGTACCTATATGTTATTCAATATTTTGCCAATTATGATTGGAAACTTTTTTCCAATGAAACCAATTTCATTTTTCGGGAATAGCATTCGGTTTTTTTTTCCTCCTCATAAATTTCTTGATCACTTCTATTTTTTATCTCTACTGCAGGAGAAAGTACTTATTTTTTTTTTTTTTATGAATAATAATGCGAGAAATTTCTCAAAACTTTTTCACCAATTTTTTTTTTCTCGTATATTTTGTTCTTTTATAATCGTAAAATTCACTAGTGAAGCATTAGAATGGTTAAGTTGAGTTTTCCTGCGAAAAAACGGAGATAGACGCGAAAATAACGTATTTTTTGAATAATCGTTATTTTCGGAAATTTTAAGTAATCCTAAGAAAGCCAGTAGCTTAGTCGTAACATGCTGGATGTCCGTATGACTCACACACTTCGAATAGAGTGGAAGGAGAAAAACACGTGCTCGTCCCCAAGCTAACATGCGTGATGCACATCACACACTATAATTTCAACGACAGAATCATGACTGGGAGGTGTTTCCTAAACACTTTTTTTTTTTCAATGATTGTAAATTTACATTCATAATTCATCTCCATAAAAATTATTTGATCAGAAAAAGCCGTTGATAGGAGTTTCTAAATGAGAAAATGAATTTTACAGCCTACGTCATTTTTTTAAATAACGAGTTTCAATTTCTTAGAGGGTAATCATAGATATATAGGTATAAGATGCGTTCTCGCTTTGTCGGCGCACTTGGAGAAAGACTCTATCAAGTCTCCTAATGTGATTCCTGACATTGACCATTATATAATCCCATGGTCTTCTATAATGGGATTTCTATACATTCACTGACTTTGCGTTACTGAATTATGAAGAAAAAAAATTAGGTTTCTTCCATGATGATCAAGGAGATTTTTTGAAATATATTCCAACCTTGACCTTCGATCTGAAATCATTAAATCTCATGAATTTGAATTTTTAATTTATCACATAACAGATATAATATGTATAATATAAATTCATTGATTGAATGTGAGAGGAAAATAACTGTTATTAGTTCTCATCACGTGTATGGAAATTTAAGGGAGACCGAGTAATTACGTAATCAAGTGGTGCAAAAGAGAGACGAAATATTTCACGGATAGTGAAATTAATTAATTACCCTGTTTTCTTCAACAATTAAAAGAGTTTGTTTCTGCTGCTGAATGGAAGCTATGTAATCATCAGAATTTTCCATTTTAATTTTTTTTAATAGAAGATTTTAAAAATGATCTGAATAGAGAAAAAGTCATATTTCTAGCGCATATCTGTGTGTGTGTATGTCTGTGTGCGCATAAAAGTCTCAACTACAACAGAACGGTTTCGTAGAAAAATCTCATATTTTGTGGACAAGTTCCTCTCAAAGAAAATTTATTCTTCAAGCTTTATTTGAAGAGAATCCAATGGGTAATTTTTGAGATACGTCCATTTTTCGAAAAAGAATTTTTATAGAAATTTCTGAAAACTATTCAACTGATTTTATTTATACTCATATATTATTTTGAGAGTTGTATCAGTTAGATGCCTGTTAATTTTGGGCTTATTTGCACGATTATTTATCGAAATTTAATATTTTGATGATGGTTTAAAAAAAGTTGTATCACTTCCATTTGAAAGCATATTGCTAAAGTATTAGCAGAAAAAGTTATATCAGTTGAAAAGCAATACTATTATCCACTTGTTTATATGCATTTCTATTAAACAAGAAAAATAGTACTTCTTCCGAATATTAATTAGCTTGTTTTTCAATGTCTATATATCCTCAATTTTGTTCCATCGAATGATTCTCCTTACAGCATCATTAAAAAAATAATCGAATAAAAAAAATTATTATTTCTTTTTCAGCAAAAACAAACGGAAAAATGAAGGATAAAGTGAGAGGAGTACAGGAAGTCCCAGGTCCATTCTCTCTACCAATACTCGGTACAAGATGGATATTCTCATTGTTTGGATATTATAGACTGGATAAAATACACGATGCATACAAAGGTAGAGAATATTTTTATTAGAAAGAAAAAACAGAGGGGTGATATGAACCGGAAAAAAAGAGAAATATTACATGGATGAATTGAAAAATCTAATATAAATAAGAAAATAGACTGATTTTAATTTTTTAACTTCATAAATAGAATTTCATGATTTTTTTCGAATATATATGCATGTTGCATTAAAATATAAATTGCGATAGGGTTAGTAATATTAAAGCCGTAAAATTAAATTAGCCAACTGACTGATGCATCGCCCGGTCGCTAATCCCTGATTTAAGAGCAGACCTGAATCTACAATATGGTCCACTTTGCAAAGAGGAAGCCCTATGGAATTATCCAGTGATTTCTGTATTTTCACGTTGTGACATCGAGGCAATCCTTAGGCGCAGTTCACGTTATCCATTGAGGCCACCACAAGAAATCATATCCCAGTATCGTGAATCACGACAGGACAGATACACCAATCTTGGTCTCGTCAATGAGTAAGTATTTTTTCATGTGATTGATGGTTTTCGCACAATACATTTCGAAACCATTAGAAAAAAAACATTCATAAGTATTTTTAGCTATTATGGATCTTTGCCATGAATAAACTAATTTAGAATAAAATCATTGTCCCGACGTTTCCACTCCTCTTTAGAGTCCTCATCAGAGGATCTTTATTAATGAATCTAAAAATTGAATAGTGGTGGACTGGTAGTCGAAGTTAGAATTTTCTGATACCACGTGGGGCGCTCTACTTTTTTTTAAAGAAACGTTTATTAAATTGAACGAGTTACATTATTTGTTTCATACAGGTGTGATAAACTTAGCGAACAAAAACCTCAACATCATATATGTCTAATGGAAAGTTTGGTGCCTTCTTGCCACGTCTCTACTTTCTAGAGTATATGTATCTTCTATACAGATCAATAATGACAACGAAAAATATTTGTTGTATCAATTCTTGAACCTCAGGCACTAATGGTTCTGCGTATATATATATTTTTTTTATTTTCTAGTGTTTAAAATGTTCTGCTTATCCTATATAGAAATTAAAACCGCACTAGCATTCGTCAGGCGCTCGACCGATTAAGCTATCCAGTTCTATAACGAATTTCCGTTCGAATTGCCTTGAAACGTCACTCGTACAGCTATTCCTCCACCTCTGCCCATCATGCAGTAATTTAAATTGAATTTTAAACAATATTTCTTTGCGTGACTTTTGCGTGTATTGTGCAAATAGCGTGGCCCTTTTTCTGAATTTATCAGTAAATCATGTTGTGATGATCGAAAAATAGCAAAAAGGATAATTCCAAAAATCACATTGGCATCATTTTTAAAATACCTCGAAAATAATTTTTTTTTTTTACTATCGAAAATAATTCATGTAGGAATTCGAAACAATTAGAGTCTCAGTTTGGCCCCAAGCGAGTATTGACGTTTAGTTTGAACCGTTCAATCTTAAGTTGAGGCACGAAATTTCCTTTTGCATACACAAAATACTGTTAGAAATATCTGAACTTTGTATATGGAAAATAACAGAGAAATCACTCTAATTGTGGATGCGTACAAGCCAAATTTAATGAGAGGAATTTCCTGGAAAGATAATTTGAAAAAGTCCCAATTCTTCAGCTGTATTTTTTCTCAATGAAAAACGATCATTCCAAAAAAAAATTCTATTTTATCCTAAATCTTGAGATATTCTGTAAAAAAAAACAGCGTTAAGTGAAATTGATTCATCTAATGTTCGCAATTAGTCATGGAACTATTGTATCGCGAATTTCAATCTCTCTTTATCCCTTGATAAGATATGAATGCAATGTACTTCACAATGCTATGATAACTGACCCGCCTTACCGATACTTAATATTCATAAACCGTTCCTAATGTGACCTTCAATGTCCTCTTATTTCAGTCTGTCTGATGATGAAATTACGAGAATTTTATCGGAGAAAAAAAGTCTCATTCATAGAACAGTGTCAATGTCCGATTTATTGATACTATCTAACTCGTATTTTCAACGGAATTCAGTAGTGAAGTGATGAATCAAGATGATTTTCAGAATGTTGTTGATAAGATATTCCGAAATTTGAGTAAAATAGACTTTTTTTATAGTTGACAGTTTCATGAAAAAAATTTTCAATTTCTTATTTTCTGAAGAAAATGATATTCCGAGCTAAAAGAATTCGTTTCGTTGCTGCAATGACCATAATTTTAATCAAACTATTTTTTTTAAATATTTATTTGTTTGATAAAGCCTGAGTACAGTATGGGATATTGCATTTCATCAATAAACGAACGATAACATTCGAAAGTTCCGGTTTTACAAAAAAATCGTATGTACGACATGCATTGTTGAGACAGTTATGGTTTTTTTTTTCAAATAATTGACTGAGTATTGATCGGGTGTTTTTATTTCTATCTTTTCTTTTGTATGATTCGAAATGGAAAGGCTCCATAAAATTTAATCAAACTATCTTTATCAGTTCATGGACGTATGACCTTGAGTTCAATTCATTTGTTGAAAGCTGGCCCTTCAACTCTAGAGTCATTCCTCTCCGTACACTGAGAAAAAAGTGATAGAAAGGATCAAATATTAAGGATGTATCGTCATGACAAAAAATCTTCGATTTAAGGCTTCAAAATTTTTTTATACTCAAGTTATTCCTCTAAAAATTTTAATATAAAAAGTCAGTGGTAGGTAACTATTTATATAAGAAAGAAAAAAATTATTGAAAATTGACAGGAAATACATGGGCTTTTATGGAGAAATGGAAGTTATGATCGTAAATTAACAAATATCTAATTTTCAAGGTCCTTAGCAATTTCTTTTTCATAATTGAAAAAATTGTTGACTTCAAGTTAATTAACCTATTTGAATTAACAAAATTCAGTGAATTCAACAAATTTTTTAATTGTTAAAAAAAATATTTGCTAAGGACCAATGGAATCAATCTTTAATCACGTTAAATACCGTGATGGACTCGGTTACCGGACGGATCCCCGTTTCCGGATGCAGCAGAAAAATATACCAATAATTAATATTCAAGTTCAATACTTGCGAAATGTTGAAATGGCACTAAAGTAAATTGTTTGATTCATTCAATTAGATTTTTTTCATAATTTCAATAATTTTATTCTAATTTGTCCGGGAACCGGTACCATTCTCTTAACCGTCCGGTTACTGGTGCTTTCACGTTCTATGTCTATGGAGAATTTTTTCGTGAATTCAATACTTTTCGAGATATTTCTAAAATAAAATAAAAATGTTTCTCATAGCAATAATTTTAGTCAGCAAGAATGATTAATAATAATTAATTATCTTTGAAAAATCCCAAAAAATAGACAAGGTGAAACATGGCACAAACTTCGTTCAGCCCTAACACCAGAATTGATGGGAGCAAGTACTGTACTTGGATTTTTCCCAGCTCTAAATAAAGTAGCTGATGAATTTATAAATCTCATACGTGTAAGAAGATACGATAATAGAATCAATGCATTCGAAGAATTAGCATATAAAATGGGATTAGAGAGTACATGTACATTGATATTAGGTAGACACTTGGGTTTTCTAAAGCCAGCATCAGGTACATTGACAACAAGATTAGCTGAAGCTGTTAGAATACATTTTACAGCATCAAGAGATGCATTTTATGGTTTACCATTGTGGAAAGTATTACCAACAACTGCTTACAAACAATTAATAAAGAGTGAGGATGAAATATATAATATAATATCAGAATTATTAGAGACAACAATATGTGAACAAATGGAGGATGCCAAAGATGAGGCAGTTGAAGCTGTATTTAAATCAATATTGAGAGAAAAAAATTTAGATATGAGAGACAAGAAGGCTGCTATTATAGACTTCATTGCTGCTGGAATACACACGGTAATTTATTCATTTTTTTTTATAACACTTTACTATTTGCATATTGTTCCTCTCGGTCTGTTCCTCTTCACCACAGGCCTTGAATGCTCCTCCCCCTTCTTTCGCTGTGGAGGGAGTGTGAGGGAAAGGAGTATAATTAAAGTAGTATGGTCAGAAACCGTCGAATCATTCGAGTCTAGGAGAAAAGGAACCAAAAAATAGCTTAAAAAATTTATTTATAGGGGAAGGTGGGGTCAAATAGACACTGCGATTGAATGGTTCGAGATTGAATTTTTTTAATGATTCCATTGAAAAGCTGAGGAAATCATAGGCGAAAAATAGATGTCAAAATTTTTTTTTCTCAATTTCCGAAAAAATTTACTTTTTTAGCCAAGATTTGAAAAGGTTTCCGTTTTGAAAATCAAGTAAAAATTCACTTTTTCAGGGATACTTCCGGTTCTGCTGGTCGTAGCGACCCGTGGTTGATCTCAAGTGAAAAGTGAGCTCGTTCCTTATTGATTTATGTGGTTCAAATTTCGTTTAAATCAATTTTTCGAATTTTTATAGGTCATTTTTTGAAAATCATTTTTTCACCTATAAGTACTGGGGAAAATTGATTTTTGTCCCGATAAATCGATGGGAAATGAACTCATCTTTCTTCTAAGATCAACCCCAGGTCGCTACGATCAATAGAACCAGAAATACTCCTGAAAAACTCAAATTTTTCTAAAAACAGAAGGCTTTTCACCTTCAAATCTTGTGCAAAAAAATGAAATTTTTAAAGAATTCCAAAAAATGACTCCTGGCATATGATTTTTATGGGA
The DNA here is from genome assembly GCA_963921955.1 of Aleiodes alternator. Lineage (NCBI taxonomy): Eukaryota > Metazoa > Arthropoda > Insecta > Hymenoptera > Braconidae > Aleiodes > Aleiodes alternator. The sequence continues at coordinate 14,048,502 of OY998099.1, forward strand.
AATTTCCTCATTTTTCCAATAGAATCATCAGAAAAAACCCATCTCCAATATTTCCATCGATTTCGAGTAATTTTCGATATTCTTAATTAGCAGAAAAAACCATTATTGATTTTCAGTTAGGCAATACTTTGGTATTTATGTTTCACCTGATTGGACATAATCCGAGAGTTCAAAAAAATCTTTACGAGGAAGTAGCAACCCTGGCACCACCAAAGTGTGATATTGCTGTTCAGGATCTTCGTGGAGCAAAATATCTCAGGGCTTGTATAACCGAAGCATTTAGGTAAGATTTAGGATGTTTCTGTCCATACAGTCAAAAAAAAAAGTTAAATTTTTGCATAAAATCGTAAATAACAATTTATACGAGATAAGATTCTGAAATTTGATGAAGTGAATCTGTAAAGAATGTAATGAGAAATAAAATAAGTCTTAGAAACAAGAAATTAGTTGAAAACTGTAAAATTTTCTGCGGTTTTGATAATTCTTTCGAAACTTGAAAAAATGAAGGAATGTAAAAAGCACAGAAAATTTTCTAATTTTCAATCAATTTTTTGTTTCTAAGACTTATTTTATTCCTCATTACATTCCTTACAGACTCACTTCATCAAATTTGAGAATTTCATCTCGTATAGATCATTATTAACGATTTTATACAAAAAAGTTTCTTTTTTTTTTTGATTGTACGGACAAAAACACGTTAATGTCTCAATATCTTCAAATATCCGGAAAAAAAGGAGATTTTTACAACTAATTATTTTTGTTTAACTTCAGAGTTATTCCAACAACTCCATGTATCGCTCGTATTCTCGATGAACCCATCGAACTCTCCAATTATCATCTGAACGCTGGGGTAAGCTCCTTTTTGCTCATTGTTTTATTAATTCTCTCAGAATTATAATAAAAAATGAATACAATTTAATCGTAAATCCAATTTTATCAAGAAAAAGAAATCAAAGAAGAAAAATTCCTCTAACTTTAGACTGTAGTTCTCTTACATACGTGGATAGCAGGTTTGAAGGAGTCAAATTTCAAAAATGCTCATGAATTGATGCCCGAGAGATGGTTGAAACCTACTGTACCACATTCACCGCTTTTAGTAGCACCATTTGGAGCTGGTCGACGAATATGCCCAGGTAAACGCTTCGTTGAACAGGCACTGCAACTCATTATTGCTAAGGTAATTTTTAGCCTTCTTATTATCAATTATTCGTCTGACTATTCAAATCATTTTTTTTTTTATCGTGAAATATAATTGGTAGAATGATCACTCAATGGAAGTAACGAGATTGCTTAGATTAATTGTTATTTAATGATTTAATGTTTTCGATAAAAATAAATCTCAACCCTCCAAAATTGAAAAAATATTTGAAAAAAAATCAAATAACATTAGAAATAATATACTCATATAACATATGAAAAAATGTTTTCAAAAAAAAATTTCAAAAAATTTCGACAATTCGAAAAATATAATACTAATGAAATTTTCGAACATGATTTTTTATCGAAATAAATTAAAGAAAAAAAAAATCAAGTCTTCAACTACCTGGGATGGAAATTCAGTAAACATCCATTGAATTTACCTCGAAATATTTTCAGATTTGGACGTTATCATCACTTTTAACTGCGCCAACATCTTCAAAACCTTCTCAACTAATTAATGTTTTTTATTATTTTCTTCAGGTCGTACGAGAATTTGAGATTGTTACTGAAGGTGAACTACCGCTACAATTTGAATATATTTTAGCGCCAAAAGGGCCAGTTCCCATGATCTTTCGTGATCGTGAAGAGTCAATTTAATGAATATCATTTGAGAATAATTAAATTTTTTTTTTTCGTCGCGTGTCGTTCACTGTTTATTTACTTCTCTGATTTATAATATGCGATCACATCCGGTTTCCGGTTTATTTTAAGTATTGTAGTATTTATGATGATTTTATTACGTTGAAAGGCACTTATAAGTCCAATTAAAAATATTTATTCTACATTTTTTTTTTCATGGTGTTATTGTACATTGAATGTCATTAGTATCACAATAATTCATCTCAAAATTATCTAATCAGTCGATCTCATATAGATAAATAGAAATGAGAAGAAAAAAAATTCTGAACTTTTAGAAAATCATTCATTGTATTTATTTCGTCGTCTTTATTTTTTTTTCCTTCAAATCATTATTCAAACACTAATGAGAGTAATTCAAACTTCCTACAAGATATTTCTTTGGAAACGTAATATATGATGTCTTAAAGTTTATATAAGTGCTGGAATGATACAATGAGATAAGAGATAATTGCATTTTATAATTGATTTTTATGAAGTATCGCGAGTAAAATAATTGTGATACACCAATTTCTTACAATTACTAATATTTGATGAACAATTGGATCAAAATTATATTTCTTTTCGGAATGAACGAAAACATTATATACCGAATTAGAGAAAATATATTGCTCATTTCCACAAATGATAAATTGCTACGAAAAAGTGTAATTTTCATAGAAAATATTATATTACACTTTAAGATTTCGAGATATTTAATGGAAAGTTTCTTTATATATAGTTGTATGAAAAAAAGAGAAACGAATGTGAAAACGTCAAATTTATCATCTACTAGTTAAACTACGATTAAACAAATTTTCATGGTAGAAAAGGAAAAAAAAATAATAATAATTTTGGTCAAATAATGACTAGTAATGAAAAAAAATATTCATTTTAAAGTATCATTTCAACTCTATAATTACCGAGTGTTATATTCAAGTCAGAAAAAAATTCATAGAAATTTGACTAATTTAATTTGTTTTATGGTTAATATTTCTGCTCAAATAATTCAAGACTGAAGTTAATTTTTTTTTTTTTTTTTTGTAAATGTAAAACATTGTTTGCGTCATGAATAGAGCTTAGTACAATCAATTACTTTGCTATAAATTGATATTGTTTTTTCTTTTCCTCTGTCTATTGAGAAATGAGATTTAGATATATTTATATAGATCTATATATATATATACAGGAGAGAATGGGGCAAAATGGACCTCTGCAACGACATAATTCACGATTTTTTTTTCAGAGTTAAGAACTTAATGAAAAAATCTGAAAAAATTTGAGAAGATGCTCCAGTATGTCTTCATTATTGTATGATTTTTTTAAAAATTTTTTATAGAGCTGCCTGTTCTTTAAGAAAATCCCAAATTATTTCAACAAACAGGTCCATTTCGCCCCACTTTCCCTCTATATTTCACGTGGTGTATCAACGCACAGGAGTAGCACACAATTTGTAGTATCCCGTTGAGTGTACATCCTTTGGTGTAGGTCAGGACTTGTTTCTGGGAAACGGATATTTAAATGGAGTCTCCACTTAAGTGTTCGCTGGAGAATTCTCCACGAGAATTTAGTGTAATTTTGGGTTATTTTCAAACTACCTGTCTCCAGGGCAATTGAATGTCGTCACCTTAGAGTCAAAGGGGCGTAAGTCTTGTGTATAAGCATAGCACTTATGACCCTTTGTTCCGAAAGCGAAGATGTAATGTTAGACTAGTAAAAGAATCGACATCCGTAGCCTCACCGAAGCCGAAATTCACATGTTGATGCATAGGATGAAGAAGAAAGCGCATGTCAATTCTTTCAATAGTCGTACAGTAGTTCATTTTGTAAATGTTACAAAAATTTATCACTTCACTAGTAAATTTTTCCCATTTTAAAAGCATAACTTGCCTTTTCTCTGCCATCGAATTCTCCATTAGAGACTTCAATTGAGCGAAAAAACTAATCCTGATCTATACTAAGACCGATACATAACAGTGAGACTATCGTATAAATATTTGTGTACAACATTGAAAATAAATAGGAACAAATCGATGAAATTAAATTTTGTAGATACGTAAAGTTTCTTCTGCATATATTGTTAAGTACATGATATTAAAAAAAAAAATAAACAAAAGAAAATTATGTGATTAATCATTTCATCCACAAGTCCATTGGTAGTTGAGTGTGAAAAATCTTAGCCCTGATAGATCATGCAACCGGTCACTCAATTTTTCTACGAAATTTTTCTGCGATTGCATCGCAGTCACATTACACTCGCATTGTGGTCACATGACAGTTGATTTCGTGAAAAAATTGACAGTCTGATCGACTCAGAATTTATGATAAATCGAAAAGTTGAGATTTTTTTTTTTCTAGAATTTATTATTCTCGAGAAGATCGTTATAAAAATATTTCTTCCTCAATTATATTCTGAGATATTTTATTAAAATAAAATCAGGCGCAAACTGCTGAAATGTTCTTTTATGTTCTTATTACTATGAAATTGAATAAAATGAATTCATGAATGAAAGAAGTAAAAATGAAGAAATTATGATATTTCTATACGACTGTACTGAGGATGGAATTGCGTAAATAAATGAAGCTGTGATGAAGGAACGAAAAATAATGCACTATATTATTTTATTTAATTAAATCTCTTTATTCATTTTAATTAATGTGTTCGTCACAATCAGTCACAATGAACAAACTGGATAATTAGTCATTTGAATTGTAAATTTTCTATGAATAATATTCTTAGATCACTTGTCAATAAAAAAAAAAATCATCTTTACTAATGCCTTGAGTGAAGTAGAAATATAATTAAAGATTTTTATCATAAACAGTTAGTTTGAGCGAATAGAGTAAAATGATATTTCTTAAATTTATATTTTCTGATGTAGACTCAGAGAAAAGAGTAGTAACTTTTGTTCAATACTATATATTGCATGGCACTTATTACAGCATGCTTCTTTTATATGAAAACATCGCAGATAAAATTGGAAAATGAGAAATCGTACTTTCGGTCGTTTTTTTCTTCATTCGTCCTTATTTGATGATCGTAGGAATTGAAAAAATTAACTCTTGAGTATTATCAAAGCTGATGAATTTTCAAATTACTAGAGTTTTCTTGAGAAGCCAAAGGTATTTCAGTAAAAAAAAAAGATAATATAATGATACGGCTACAATGGTTTTCGAGATAATGTGAAAAATAAAAATGACAATGTGAATATTCATAATAATGACTAAGTGAATAATATTTACTGCATTAAAATATAGTATTTTCAACAAAAACATTCCAATTATTTCAATGAAATTCGTCAAATTACGAAACTTCATCAACTTTAGAATATCTGATGGGTAAGTTTTCTTTTTTTGAACAAGATTTGAAGGTAAAAGCATTCTGTTCTTTGAAAATTTCAGTTTTTCAGGAATATCTCTGGTTCTATTGATCCTAGCGACCTAGGGTTGATCTTAAACAAAAGATGAGCTCATTTCCCATTGATTCATGAGGTTTAAAGAGAAAAATCTCAATTTTTTCGAGTATTTATGGGGCCAAACACTGTTTTGCAGAAAATTACCTATAAATATTTGAAAAGTTTTTTACAGAAATTTGAACCACATCAATTGATGAGAAATGAGCTCACCTTTCATTTGAGATGAATCCCAGGTCGCTACAATCAACAGAACCAGAGCTATCGACGAAAAGTGAATTTTTTCGATTTTCCAAAAAGAAAATCCCTTTAAAACTTGACTAAAAAAGTAATTTTTCGGTATGAGATAATTCATTGATAATATTAACAGCATTGAATGTTCAATTCTGAACTAATCAACATATCAAATATTGCACTTAAAATGAGAACTTGTCGGAGTTTAATCAGTTTTTACGTAGGACTGAACAGAGAAAAAAAGAAATCGAGCGACAGAATAATTATCGATAATACATTACATTGCAATTTAGAAAAAATGAAAAACTCATGACTGAAATAATATTTTTTTTTTAATATAAATAATAATCTTTTCATCAATTGAATTCGGTTCAGCTTTCAACATTTCGATCAGTTTAAAAACTTTATTTCCTACTAATTCCACATTGAGAAAACTTTGTGAGAAATTTTTCGTTAAAAAAAAATTGTTATTCAAGAACTAACGATTGACATAAACAAAATTATTCATATGAAAGGACGCATCTATGTATTCCATAGTTTTCAATATATTCCTAAGTTTCAGATCCATTATATAACCGAAACCTTCTCACTAGGTATTTCATGCACTGCTGATATCCCAAGAGATAAAATCGTGACGGATGGAGTCGGAAAGTGAACGCTGCTTCTATTCGGACAGCTGTTCTTTTCGATGTATCTCCCGATTGAAGTAAGATAGAGAGAAATTCTTGGAGTGGTCTTTCTTACAGACTCTCAACGATTTTCCGATAAAAAAAAATCCTTACAAAAAAAAAAAGTATCTATCGTATATTCTCATAAATCCCATCGTTTCCGTGATATTTTCCACTTAAATCTTAAATGATTCTTCCATTGATTCTCCTTTGCCACTCCATTCGTTTTTTCACTTCATTATTGAATTATTGATCCTCCCTATAGGAAATCGTATTGAAATTTATTTATTCTTAAATTAAGGGGAAAATGGACACGGTAAGAAATGTGTGTTGAAAAAAAGAACATTAGTAAATATTCAAGTACTAAGAGAAAGAATCTGGCGGATCTATATCCACATTTTGGGTTTAATCAAACTTTGGTAACTGATTATTTAAAAAGAGTAAGCAGCTTTTATTACTGTCAATAGCAATTATTAAATCTGCTCAATTTTCTCAGATTAAAATGTCCAGGACAATTTATTGAACTATAATAAATTAAAACACGTCTCTCTCTCTTCAGCTACTCTGTTTTCATATTCTTATGAAATTATAGTATCCAAATATACAATCTCATATTATTCGTTATCCAAATTGTGATTATAATCGTTGATTGAAGTTTTTCGAGAGATACTCTTAAATTACGCTTTCAAGAAGGAATTTTTCTTTACTGATAACTGGCATTTTCATCTGCAATTTTACGATTTGTGATAACGATTTTCGTAGAAATTTGAATTTTTGTACTTTATACAAAAAATTCTTCTCCAACGTGTTGATTAATATGGATGATTCCATAGATCCAAAGGATAATCTGTAAAATTAATTTTTTTTCAGAATTTTTATTTCCCATAGAACTTGATAATGATAAGAAAAATTCAATGATGGCGAGAACAAGAACGAAAACAGTCATTCTTATGAGAATCGATTTGAGTTATTCACAATTTTTTGTAATTATTAACTATTTTCAATTTCTAAAATAGTCAGAGATTAGATTTAGAATGGTTTTTCCAATTTTTTACTCGAAATAATTAGTGGACTTTTGAATATGGAAAAAATCACGAGTTCAATCGTAAGTACCATGAGTAGAGATGTGAAAAGGTAACGATACCAGTTATTTTACGGTAATTTTACGGTTTCAATACCGTAATTTACCGAACGTCAGTAAATAACAAAAATGGTAAAAACACTGATTTTCAAAGTAAATTACTGTAATTATCATTTTTAGAGACATAACGGTAAATTTACATCTATATAGATGAATTACGGAATTAATTCTTTAAATCAATTCGCAGCCTTTCTGATCATCATTTATGTTACTTTTATTATAGTCAGTGACAGCCAATGAAAAATTATAAAATTGTTGTTATTATCATTAATGTTCCTAACATATTATTCTAAATATTGATGTATGAAAATATGATTATCCTGAGGAGGCAAAAATGAATAAATCGGGTAACTGTTCTCATTGAATGATTAACAAAATTAAATAATTGTCCTTTTAAAAAATTTAATTAAAAAAAAAAACAATTTCAGTACTAACTCTCATATAATTGACTACTTGAAAAGTAATTCTTTGAGTATGGAATTTTTTTTGGAATCATCTATATAGATGGAAATTACAGTAAATTACGGTATCGTTACATCAAAAAATTTTGATGGTAATTTTACATCAAAACAAGTAGTTTTTTCCAATTACGTCACAATACTGTAACATTACAGTATTTTTACCGTAATTTGACTGCAACAAGAATTACTGGTAATTTTACATCTCTAACCATGAGCCAATACATAAATATCAATATTCTTATATTTTATAATGAAAGGAATTAATAAGTAGCTTAAAACTGTTAACTCCCAAGCCTCCAAAAATCGAGTGAATTATATGATATGATGAAAATCATTCGTTCTAGTTTATTAATTTCTTATAAAGCTGGAACACAGAGTGAATAACTGGAATTTCTTTCTTAATTTTCACAATTGAGAACAAACATGCCCAAGGAACGAAATTGATTTCCGTTCTCCGAGCATTTTTCTTCTCAATTACGTTTTCAGATCATTTTCGATAGCAATTTCGGGCTTCTCGATAATGTTATTCCAAATTTCGTTCTCTTGAATATGTGATTCATAATTTAATTTTTGAAAATAACGTTTTTTTTTCGTTTCCTTCTGTGTTTGAAGCACGAAAACGAATCTAGAACGCATTTTCGTCCCTCACAATTGCACAATCCCAATATTAATGTACAAAATATACATACCTCAATTTCTTAGATCCCATTAGTTCCCACAACTCTTAAAACTTTTCGGTAAATTCGATATAGAGCCTTTATTAACACTAGCTGCAGTTGGCCTCATGAAACTATGATTACGTGGCTGGATCAATTTTGTTTTACTCGATGCAGAAGTCAATGTCTTCGAGTTTAACATACGATTTTGCAGCACCTGATTGCCACCAATGCTGTTATTACTATTACTCCGTGATGATATCATAGGTTTCGCTTTCGGAGTCATTATTTTCGAGGTATCATTGATTCCCTGGGAAGAAAAAATCATATGAGCCTACAAGAGGAACAGAAGAGCTGACATATAAAACCATTTTTCAAACTCATGTGAAATTAAACATTTTTTATGGTATTTCAGGGCAAATTGTTGATGAAAGAATATACTTTATCTAAATTATTAAACCTATGAAAAAATTGAATATAGGGTAACATGACCAATAGATGGACGATTAAGGAAATATTAGACTTTATTAATTCATATGAAATAGGCAAATCACGTTAAAAAGTTGCAGAAAAGAATGATGTACAGAAAAATATACAATGAATTGACTAAAAATCAATTAAATTTGAATAATGTCGAATTAATTATAATTATTCTATAATCATTCTATAAATAGAAAATCAAGGAAAAACTGGAAAATAACTTGATCCCCCAGTAGATGGACGGTTGCATATTTGCAGTTGTATGATTTTAAATTTCGATCAATCGGTATGGAATAAATAGTTTATAAATCTATATGATTGTAATAATCAGGAATTGACGTGAAATGTATAAGAATCATTCATTTATTTATGAAAATCCTCGATAATAGAAACCGTCCATCTTTTGGTCAGTGTCCATTTATTGGTAGTGTGACCCTATACTGCAAAATTTTTAATAATTTGGAAATGGAATACTATGAAGAATAAAAAAAAACAGGAATTTCCCTGAAACATTTTAGAAAGCGATTTCCGTCAAAAAATTTCTATGTGAAGAAAAAATGAAACAAAAAAAAACTCACAGGCTTGAGTTTCCTGAGATTTCGAACTACAGGGCCAACGCTACTGCCACTGCTGCTACTTCGACTTGCTGGAATTTTCGTAGCAGTTGATCTTGTTGTAATCGTTCGTTTTTCGTTATCTTTATTAATATGTGGAATTTGTGAATTATTACTGCCTTTACGTAAATCATTTGCCATAGCACAAATAGCCGACGTATAATTTCTCAATTGTGAATGATTTGGTGCTAATTTACGTACAGTATTGACTGAAGTTGCACTATTCAATGAACTACGTGAACTTCTCAAGCTGCTACGTGAACCTGATCTCTCAACGTCATTTCTAGATGATTTTAATATTCTCTTTGGAGATTCACATTTAATTTCACGTTTTGTATTATCCGTTTTTTTCGAAAGATAACTTGTTTTATCATTTTTCGATCTAATTGAACCTATTCTCGGTCCAAATGCTTTCAAACGTGCTATATCATCTTTAGCAATGATTCTATCACCACTGTCATTTGTATCTCTGCCATAACGCTGTTCAGCTGGCGAACATCTTGGTGAATCATGTAAATCATTTTCATAATTACCAGATGAGGTTTCTTGGCTCAATGACTCAGATACTAAGCTCTGTGTCTCTTCAAAACCTTCGTCATTCAATTCTTGATCCTTTGATTTACCAATTGATGGTGAATTTGATGATATATTTATGTCTGGAATAAATCGACTCTTGAATAATGGTGAATTTTGTTTCACTAGATTTGATTTGTCAGTATTACTATTTTCATTTGTATTTGATGATAAATTTTTACCATTTAAATGATTTGTTTTACTATCAATTACTTCGACAATTTCAAAATCTACTGAATCACGTTTTAAATCAGGCGTTGAAATACGTAGCATTGGTAATACTTCACAATTATCAATTTTATCAATAATTTTTTTGTTCAATTGATTAACTTGACTTGGTGGATTACTAGTTAATCCCATAGCTTCTCTAACTTGACTTGGATCAATCATACTACGGTGTCGTTCACGACATGGTACAGCTCTTTCTGGCCATACTGGTGTCATTTCACGTGGTTTTGATTCTTGCATGACTGGACTCAATACTGTATTTGAAACAGCAACAACTGGAGCTGGCTGTGTTATTGGTAATCTTGAACTATTTTTTCTTGTTAATTTTTGTATATCATCGACAGTCTTTGTTATATTAGACATTGGTGTATCAGAATCATTTGATGCATTGCGACGTTTCAATTTGTCCTGCCATACACGCAACATTGCATCATCATCTTGATTTGGTTCATCTACTAGAGATAGTGTATTTGGTCTCTGGACTTTATCACTCAAACTGTCTGGAGTTATTGAACCATCCTGTTTCATCGATTCTTTGTCGAGGGGACTATCGTGATTCTTCTTGTATCTGCGAGTTTTACGAGCTGCTGAATATCGATCGAAATTACCTGAAAAATAATGTACAATAGATTTAAAGATTTGTAATGATAATGCATCGTACAATTGCATTTTCAATATTAATAAAATTTTTCGATAATCTTTCAGGGAAATAGATGACATTGTTCACGTGATAATTGATATTGAGTAATTTATCATGTATTGTATAAGGGATTGCCTGATTCTGGTTATATTATCAAGTTTCATTCCCAAACTAGAATTCATGTTACTTAATCCTGAAAGGAACAATCTTGACACAAAAATCTTCCTCCTAGAAACTGATAGATCAGACTATAAGCAGTAAAACCGGGATAGCCAGCGTACTGGAGTTAGTATAAGCCGGTTCGTAAAGAATTCCTTTGAGCTGTAAAGCGGCCTCATCATAAATTATTCCCGCAGCTTGTGAGATAAGCATGAAATCGTGAAGCGCATCACGTACCACCTAGGGTGAGTGGTGCAGTGGTCAAATGGAGAAGACTCGTCAGACACCAGTAATCGAACATAAAAGAATTCGATAATTGCTGATATATTCAATCAGTCTCACAGGCTCTTTTTTTACTTGATCAACATTATATTCGGTTTCGAAGACTAGAAAAATGATATTCCGCTGGATTACTGATTGTTTTCCAGGATAAATACGTTAAATTGTTCGATCACTGGACGAGTTCGAGCATTGGTCAACGCACGTTATCAGGATTTTAATCGTAACGTGGAAATTCAAAAGGGTCAACTTTAACGTGTCTCTGTCTGTACAGTAAAAAAAAAGTTAAATTTTTTGTATAAAATCGTTAATAATGATTTATACGAGATGAAATTCGCAAATTTGATGAAGTTAATCTGTAAAGAATGTAATGGGGAATAAAATAATTCTTAGAAATGAAAAATTAATTGAAAAATGGAAAATTTTCTGTGCTTTTTACATTCCTCCATTTTTTTTGAGTTCTGAAGGAATTTTCAAAACTACAGAAAGTTTCACAATTCCCAACCAATGTCTTGTTTCTAGGAATTTTCATTGGTGGTTTTATACGAAAATTTAACTTTTTTTTGACTATACGGACAGAAACGCCTTCTGGTGGTCTAGCGATCTAGAATTTGAGGTATGATTAGTTTTTTTTTTTATCGAAACAATTTCCGAGGATATTCAAACTTTTTTTTTTTTTATTATTATTCAAACTTCTTAGGTATATTATAACAATCATGCTGCATCCAATTTTTTTTTTTTAATTCCAAAAAAACTATGTAAAAAATGGTGCTAAACAATACTCCCTCAAAAAAATAGACCAGGGTGGTGGGTATGATTTCGACGCTTCTATTCATCTGTATGAGGGCAGTTATGGCTCGTACTAGAATAAACGAAAAAAATTGAAAATTGACAGAATGACGCACTTCTGAATCTTGAGTTCTCGAAATTTTTGTAGAATTAGAGATTTAAAAGCACGTCTATTCATAAATTTTCAATTTTTTTTCTCAATTCTAGTACGGGGACAACTGCACATAGTTGAAATTTTTTTTTGAATTTCCAATAAAATTTTCTCGGATGCAACATGAGTGTTATAATATACCTGAGAAGTTTGAATATCCTCGGCAATTATTTTGACCTATAAAAAAAATACCAAGAATACCTCAAATTTTCGATCACTAGACCACCGGCCCCCCTCAACTCGCATTTTTGAAAATCTCGAAGAAATCTCAAAATCTGAGACAAGACGAGTAGTAATATACTATTTCCATTCTATTACTGAATTATTTTTCATTATATATTTACCACTTCCAAAGTCACTGTTAATATTAGTCGATTTTGGTGTAATGACTTTGATTTCTCTGCCCTGTGAATTATTACATCTTTCTCTTTTACATGGTTCCTTCTCCACTGGTTTAACGTCTCTTGGTGGACTAAAAACTCTTCTCGTTACTGGCGGTGTTTCAATATTATCCGAGTCAATTTCAATTCTATCACTGATTTTATTATCAATACTTTTATTCGATACTTTTGAAAATCTTCGAATTGCTGGAGTACTCGTTGTACTTGGCTGCCGGAGATAAATTGTCAAAACATCCTGATCATCGATTGAACTAATGTCAGTAGTTTTATTCTTTTTACGTTCTTCTTCACGTATTGCCTGCAGTGTACTTTGGCCAAGTACATTGTCATTTGTCAATCTTGTTCTTATTCTACGGGAATATTTTGGATCATTATCATCATTACTACTTGATACATTGCCACTAGTCTTTCGCCAGGATGATTTGTCTGATTGTGATGTGTGCGGTTGGGCTTCTTCAATTGCTTCCATTGTTCTCATAACATCAGTCTTTTCAACTGTGGGACGCCAATCGTAAACGTCTGTGTACCCTGCGCGTCTCGAATTGTCTTCCAACAGTGTATTTGCTTTGCCTTCGTTTTCTGTAATGGAAATACATACAGTTTTAAAAGTAAAGAAATTTACGAGAAAAGAACAATATAAAAATTCAATGAAGTGCAAATTAATTAAATATTAAATTAAATATTAAATTAAAAAGAATGAAAAATATGCACATGTAAAAAATTTGAAGGAAAAAAGTGCAAATTAAAAAAAAAATGTAATAATTTATTCGTTTAAAAAAAAAAATTCGCTAAATTCGTTAAAAAAACAAAAAATTGTCAAATGTGAGCTAAGTTGGTTTTCACGTTTTTTCTTCATTTTTCTCATACTTCAACGCTGAATTGAAAGAAATTCATTTTATTGCTATCACTAAATCTTAACTCACCAGAATCCTCGAAGGACTTGCGGTGAATTTGCAATTGTCGCGCTTTTTTTTGAAGTTCCTCACCGGCTTTTTCTTCTTTTTCATTTTCAGACAACCAAGCTTCAATTTTTTGTCTCCAAGCTCGGCTAAAAAATATAATAAGATTCGTTAAAATATTGAAATTATTTGAAACAATTGCAAGAAAATAATACAATATAATATTTACCCAGTTGGCTTGACTTCTTCTTCAACTTGTAAAAATGATTTAGTTTCAGCCAATGGTGATGGTGAATTTGGCCGTTCACGATCACCTGAAAAATCAGCATTCAGTAAATCACCACGACGAGGCTGTCCTCTTGCTCTTCTTGCCCATGAACGATCCAAACTACCCCATGATTTACGTTCTCTGGTATTATCATGTCCGCTACTTGTTCTCAAAAAGTCCATCAAATTATTATCATCATCCTCACATGGTATACGGCTTCTTCTACGTCTCAGTGTACCATTTGGTGTTATATCTGGTGAATAAGTATCTTCTTTGGTAATTTGTTGATCAGGACCACCTGAACATGAACCAACTCTTCTTCTAATATTCGGTGAACCAGTCACTGATATATCCTCATCCGAAGTAACACCACCATTCTGTAATCTCTTTAATTTACCGTCACTTCTACCATACTGTTGTCGCAATAAACCAGACTGTATATCCAATAGTCCATAATCATTTATATTACAATCATATTCACTGCCACTAACTTCTACTTGATTACTCAATAAACGTTTTTTAGCTAATAATTGTTCTTCACGCTGTCTACGTCTTGCATTAACTTGTTCCTCTTGTAGTCTTCTTCTTTCATTTTCAGCAACAGCTTGATTGAATTTTTGACAAAATTGATGAAATATTCTGTAACATTCTTCAATTTTGAATGTATTAATATCTTCACAGAAAAATTCAGCTAATGTTCGTCTAACACCCTCTAATTCTTCCATATCACGTTGTAATTGTCCCATTTCTTGTTCAGCCATCTGTTAAAAAAAAAAGTCATCAATTGCATTAATTACGAATGTAATAAAAAAAATTTATTCAATGGTAAATGAATGAGATTTTTGAAGTTTTGATATCTTCACTAAGTCATACCTATGTTATAATAAAATAATTTCAATAAATGTAACAAGTATACCTTCAAAAATTGTGCCATTTGTTCTTGAATATCATTCTCAGTTGATGGAAGCTGTATTTGTGTTTTGATTTTCTTAATTTTCGTATCCAATGTATTGAATTCATTCGTTAATTGTTCAATAGTTGTTTTAGCTGCGGCCTCCAAAGTATTCATATTTCTTGCAAAATTCAATAAGTCTTTTCTCTTTCTCTCGGCCTGTAGTGCAACATAATGTATGAGATTCATACCAGGTTTATTAGCACGTATTTCAGTTAATTTTTGTAATGAAGATAATTTAACACCAGCTGCATTACCAGCATAACCACCGGAATTTAAAAAATTACCAGCAACAAGTACCATATAAAGCATCTCTTGTAATGGCTTATTTGTCATTAAATCTTCACCAGCAAGTATCATTGAATTAATACTTGGCTCAAGATAGCTCATATTTGCAGCAAATTCTTCCTTCAATAGCATACATTCAATTCTTAATTTATAATTTGGTACTTGTATGAGTTGCAAGAAAAATTTTTCAGCATTACCAAGTTTTATAAAATCACCATCGAAACTCTTCAACATTTCTAATTCATCAACTTCTGGTAATATCTTCAATAATCCCCTCAATTTTTCAGCACCAATATCATCGTGTCCACCATCTCTTATCAATTGTATTATATCTTCATTTGAACTACGAAATTGTTTCAAAAAAATATTAACATTCAAACTTCTTTTACCATCTAGTAATGCAATTTCCGTTGGTTCACGACGTTTACGTTCAGCATCATTACCATTACCAATATTAATTGATGTAGATTGTGGTATTATTGGTGGTACTTGTTGACAAAATAAACCCTCCATTTCAGCCCAATCTAGATCAGCCATTGGTGAATTTTGATGTTCATTAGCTACTAATGACCATATATTACGTTTACCAACAACTTTATGATTTGGTATTTTGTTCCAATTAATTGTTTTCATTTTTGTTTTTGGCGTTGGAATTTCTTGTTGTGGCAATAATTTTGTATTATTTGTTGGTGGTTCTGGTGTTGGTGCACGATTTAACGTTGGTACATTTAGTGGTGGTGGTAATGGTGGCTCCATTGCTCCATCAGTGATATTTGCATTAACAAATAGCGGTGGTGGTGGCGGTGGTGGTAGTATCAGGGTTACTGGTGGATTTGGCGGTGCTGGTGGTACTGGTGGTACTGGCGGTGATACTGGAAGCGATGATGAATTTCCTGTTGGTAAAGATGCCTTTCGTGGTGTACTCGTCTGATCGATACCACGGCAATGACAGCACAAATTTGTCTAATGATATTTGAATGAGAAAACAAATTTTTCTATTATTAACAAGCTGCTGTAAGCCAAGAAGGGTCATTTTTCGAAGAATGTAAATAACTAGTTTGTAAAATTGGGGAGAGGGGTTGAAAATTTTAAGGGTTATTGTTAAGGGGCGGAATTCGAAAATTGTAAAAGGCCGAGAGGTCATATAAAGAACTAGGGGTGAGCAGTTGCTCGCGAATGGAGGAGTGCGTTACTACTGATTAGAAGGAATTAGTGAGAATATATTGTAATGAGTGTGACTTCAAGCCGCACTAAGAACTTCCCGATAATTTCTCTCACTTACTATTAGAAAAATGATGAATGACAAAAACGATGAACAATAACAGACATAATCGTGGAAACTATCACAAAATGTTGGGGAGATCTCAAAATATTGAGATCAATGAAAAAATCAATTTTTCCTTTTCCGGGTCAGTACATAGACTCCACTTTTTGGGAAATCAAGAAAAATTTAATAATGTTTTTCTTAAAAAACTAAGAAAGTACTGTATAGATTTCAATCAAAAACTAATCAGATCGAATCTATATCGAGATGCTTCGATTGCAACATCGATCATCTCGATCACGTTATTGATCAATGGGGAAAACGTGAACGAAAAAATTGGTCACATACATATACACTGAGACATGATCGTGAAAACTATCAAATAATGTTAGGGAGGTCTTAAAACATGAAGATCGATTTTCCGTTTTCGGGGCCATTACATAAATTTCCCTTATTGGGAAGTTAAATAGAAGAAGATATTCCCGAAAAAGTAATTCTAAATGATAATTTTGTAGTAGCGAGACGAAACGAAATCTATCGACCTATCTGGCTAAAAAAAACGAGATAGTGGGATTTCCTGTAATTTTAATTAAGCTTACTTTTCTAAGAACAAATGAAAGGCATAGAACAGGTCCTGATAAAAATTGCATTATTCCGCTTTATTTCGGTTATAGCCCCGGAAAATGGCAAAGAAAATTGACTCATCTCGCTTTACCCCTCGAATAAACTCTCCCCTAATAAATTGATAGCGTCGCTAATATTGCGCCGTAATGTCATCTGGCCTCCAAAATTATCCGATAATCTCGCTGCCTAGCACCGAGGAGAAAAAGTTTTGTCAACCAGTAATTCGAAACTACTCCATCCACGCGCTACACAAAGAAACTCTAAAGATATATATCCGATTAATTTTGAAGGTCGAGGAGTACTTGCCGGATTTTTTTTTCGTTTTGATTCTAGCCAATAAGATAGCGGGATTCGACATTACCGCCTGATGTCAAATACCGTAATTCTGTTAGCTGAAATCTGAATTTAAAAAGTAATAATCCAGCAACATTCATAAACTAATGAAAAGAAATATTTTTGAATGAGGCGGGGCTATTTGTACCTTACACTTAAAAGTCACTAAAGTATAGTAGGGCGATTCCACCAATTCTCGAATAGAATTTCGGCTCCAAATTTTGGAAGGCGACTTTTCGGTCCTCATCGATTAAAACCATTAAAATGAAGAAAATTCTAAATTTTAAACCATTTTGCCCCACTATCGAAGCAGAAATCAATGAATTTCGATTTTTGCATCGAAATTTTCTCTTAAGAATGACGTGAGTAGCTAAATGAAAAAAAAAAATACAAAATATAGATTTTCATGGCAAATTTTCAGAATTTTCTGAAAAAATATCCTTTTCTGTCTTTGTCCTTGTTTTCAAGGTGAAAATGCTCTTTGAAAACTTAAAATGCTTGCTTCAAATTGTTCCCCAATTTTTTTTTCGATTTCTTTATTTTTTTCTGGAAATTTGGAAAATTTGCTAGGAACTATATGATTTTTGGCCCCTGCTCTTGAAAACCACGGCAACTGTAATTAAAAATTTGAAAATCAATACTCATTAAGTACTAACAATAAATGCAAGTTGAAAAGATGAATGTTGCAAAAGACATAAGTATATTGATCACATTTTATAATCCTAAATGGAAAACATTTAGACAACTGATGTTTTCCATTTAGAATTATAAAATGTGATCAATATACATATGTCTTTCGCAACATCCATCTTTTCAGCTTGCATTTATTGTTAGTTCTTAATAAGTATTAAATTTCAAATTTTTAATTACAGTCACCGGGGTTTTCACGAGCAGCGGCCAAAAATCATATAGTTTGTAGCAAATTTTTCAAATTTTCAGAAAAAAATAAAAAAGTTGAAAAAAAATTTGGGAAACGATTCAAAACAAGCATTTTAAGTTTTCAAAGAGCATTTTCACCTCGAAAACCAGGACAAAGACGAAAAAGGATATTTTTTTTCAGAAAATTCAAAAAATTTGCGATGAAAATCTATATTTTGTATATTTTTCTTCATTTAGCTACTCACGTCATTCTTAAGAGAAAATTTTGATGCAAAAATCAAAATTCATCGATTTCTGCTTCTATAGTGGGGCAAAATGGTTTAGAATTTGGGATTTTCTTCATTTTAATGGTTTTAATCGATGAGGACCGAAAAGTCGCCCCCCCAAAATTTGCAGCCGAAATTCTATTCGAGAATTGGTGGAATCGACCAGTATATCAATAAAATACAATTTGAAACTCAATCAAATTACTCCAGGATGGCCAGTGGTGGGGATATAACTATATGTGTGACATATCAAGGCAATTTGAATGGAAATTTGGCATAGGACTGGATAGCTTAATCAGTAGAGCCCCCGACGAAATTACAAAGTACTGTATATACGAAAACTGCTGGAAAACGAAAAAATGACAGTAATCATCAATCTTTTTTTAGTGTTTGCAACAAATAACGTTGAGACTTTTTACGATAAGTTTATTGCCACCTAAAACCTTATATGGGTCGAAGTCGAAGTCGCCTGACGCGACTTCGGAAAATCCTGGAATTGAATCCCACTACAGAAGTATCGAATTTTTTCTTGAATATCTTTGAATTTGTAATGTACGAATAGCCAGCCCCTTTTGAATAAGCTTACCTGAAGACTAGGAGATCTCAATAATTTCGTGACATCCTCACGATTTTCTAAAAGTGTTGCTCTGTGTACCAGAGTCTCAGCTGTGTCCCATGCAAGATCACTAGCTGCTTCTTTTGGATCCAGCCGAAGAAGATGCTGAAGTATACTCAAGAATGGAATTTCTTGTGGAGTATCAGCAATCTAAAATTGAAAAATCCAATGAAAAAGACGAAGAATTATTAAGAAATTCATTTAATTCAACTCACTTGACCGAGAATAGCATAAAATACATCAACATGAGATGATAAATCTATACCAGGTGGTCCTTGATTAGTCAGCTCTTCATCAGTCTCTCTTTGATCATCAAAAACATCTAATTGAACTCGTAAATCGGGAAATTGATTCTTCTGCTTTCTGCAATTCGAATAATTACATTCAATCATATTATCGACATTTTATTTAAAATATTTCAATAAATTTGATTGTTTCAGGCTTCATATCTTCACAAGAAAAAAATCTTCATCACACACTGTTCCATCAGAATTGAACTGTCATTGCTTAATTTTATTCAATGAAAATCATGGGCTGATAGTCAATACTATAGCAATAGGTAAATATGGCTCTAGTCCGTTATTCTATTATTACGTGATATTTATTAATTTCTATCGTGCACAAAATATCTGATACTAGTAACTTATTAAAAATCATTGAGCATTTTGTATTCTAAACACATCACTATGCTAACTCTTATTTACATTTTCAGTTATCTTATCAATTGACACGAATAAAATAATATTTACCTCACGAGTGTTCACACAAAAATCATGTATTAATAGTGAAGAAATTGTAGTACAACTAATCTAATCAAAAATTATTTAATTTTTTATTTTTTTTCAAATGAGAGAACAAGTAGAAAAAATAAGTTGAAGATTCATTTTATCAATGAAAGAAAAATGTTAACTTAATTTCACTGATTCAATGAGCGTAAAATCAAGTAACACGTGTTCATCGTCTCACAAGTTAGATGGAATAATCAAAATGAGACTGAATAAAAAAATGTAGATACGTTGCTAATGTTTCAAGGGAGATGAAGTAGCAGTAGCCAAAGATAAATTGAGAATCTCACACACTGCTTGTGTTTCTCGTTCCAGCAGAGCAAGTACACACATGCAGGTGCATCATGAGTTAAATTTGTTCGTCTAATTTACACGTTCATCTAACTTGTGTCTCTCTTCATTGTAAATTTTCTTCAATGTTGTTTACTTTGTCTTTCCCATGGTGAAAATAAGACTGGGGTTCTCAGGAATGTGGAGAAAAAGAGAATGAGTAAATTGAGTGTTTAAGAATGGGGATTCTATTTTTTGAATCCAAATGGCGCCTCCAACGTGTCTATAGCATCTATGATTCTTCGGCTAATTGGCCTTGTTAAACTAATGATTCACTTTAATCATTGGACGTTGTGATAATTTTGAGGGGAAAATTATTTATTTGTGACCAAGAGTTCAGTGGTAAAATGAAAAGAGTAAACGTGAATTTTTAACTTTTTGTCTGATCGATAAGAACAGAAAGATGTAATTTCATGATTATGTGAAGAATGAAACATGAGATTTTTTACAATCAAGGGAAAAAATTAATACTCACCGCAGGTCGTTCAAAATTGGAAGTAATTTCAACCCTGAAAAAAAAAAAACAATTTTATCAATGAAAAAAAAAACATAGTCAGTTTTATTTCAAACAATTTGAAATTAACCAGAAATCTGGAAATTTACAGATTTTTTGGGTATTTTGGTATTTCAATTATGTTATAAATTATTTTATGAATTCTGTTATTTTAATACAATAATTAAAAGGCCATACCAATGAATTCGTTTCGAAGACGAACGCGATCTTTGAGTACCGGCGTCGAAATGACCAGGCAATTGATAAATGCGAGCAATGCCGCTTGATAATCTTCGCCAGTTGCTCTCTGCAATTCATCAACTATTGCACGCAGTCGATAGCGCTCTCCTTTTCGTTCCTTGATTCAATAAAAAATTTTAAAAAAATTAGTAGGGGAAGGTGGGGCAAGATGGACATAAGGGGTAAAATGGACACATCTAAATTTTTAGGCAAATATTATGGAAAACTCTTGAAATTAATAGAAACATTGACGGTAGATTGTTTTCGATGATTTTATTGGAAAGCTGAGGAAATTTTAGGCGGGAAATAAGTACCGGAATTAAGTTTTTTGAACTTTTGACGATTTTGAATTTTTTGAGCATTTTATTGAAAATTTTGAGTTTTTCGAGAATATCTTCGGTTCTATTTGTCGCAACTTAAAAATTCCAAATGGAGGTGAAAGGTGAGATCATTTGCCATCAATTCATGGGGTTTTCAATTAAAAAATATCGATTTTCAAGGTATTTATAGTCATTTTTGTGAAACAGGTTTTGGCCTATAACTATCCGAAAAATTAATATTTTCGAATTAAAAACCCCATAAATCGATGGGAAATGAGCTCACCTTTCATTTGAGACCAACCACGAATTGCTACGACCAATAGAACCAGAGATATTTGCAAAAAACTGAAAATTTTCAAAAAAGTAAAGGCTCACCCCTCTGAAAAATGCCGAAAAAAAAATTAAATTTTCAAAAAAATCTAAAAAAATATATCTGACACTGGTTTTCCGGCTAAAATTGTCTCAGCTTTCCAATAGAATCATCGAAAAAAATCCATCTCTAACCGTTTCATTACAGTGTCCATTTTGCCCCACTCTCCCCTACATAACTATCTGAAAATTAAAACTATAGAGAGTGCCTTTAATGATAAATTTATGCATACTTAATTATTACGCCATGCAAATAAAGAGAATAATAATTCCATTAAAAAATGATGCAAAAGTTTTTTTTTTCTCTACACATTATTGCATAGTTGATAGACTGAATAGAGAATTTATGAGAGTAATAAAAATAACACTTGTATTTACATCATTACCTCTGTTCCAATGAAAACAAACCGTTTTTCTTTTTGATTCGATTAAGAGCCAATGAATTATTCAATAACAACATAGCAAATCGAGATGTATATTTCCGTTTGAATTTAATGTTACATTCTTTTACTATTATATCGTGGCTTTGGAAACAAAACGGCGTAAGTGCTGTGCATAGCACTTACGCCACTTTGTTTCTAGGGCAACGATATTTATTTTCTCAATGGAGAAGAGAACGTATTGTACTTGAGTCAATTGGTCATTACTCACTATAATCCTTTACGACTCTTCTCTATTTCTTCGTATTTTTTTTTTCTATATATTCTTTCCTATTGTAATTAACTATTCAGGTATTTTAGTTGTGATGTGATATAGCGAAATAAGTCGTTAAATTTCATGTGGCTGTCTTGCATATATCTCTGACACTAATAGCTTTAGAGAAATTTGCTATTATATTCTTCAATAATTCAAGGAAACGTATTTTTATGGATTCTCCTAAATATTTGAAAGATACAAGAATTTTAAAAAAATCCTATTTTCCGAAGATCGATCCTTTGAGAATCGATATTTTTTCGGGTATCAACCACGACTACATTCTAATAGGATCGATTCTTTTTTCAAAAAATCATTTTTTTTTTTTTGCGATTTTGAAAAACTCGTTCGATCGATATTTCGAATATCATTTGGAAAAATCTGATCAATTCTTCTTTGGACAAAATGAAAAATAAGATTTAGTTCTCAATCGAATCATCGATATTCTCATTTCGATTTTTGAAAAAAGTATTTTCAAGAGATCGTTTCTTTGAAAAATCGCCCATCACTATCACTGATATTTCAACAAGAAATTGAAACGTTCGAATTTATATGAAAGCTAATATAATGTTTACAATTAAATTGTTCTCTAAGAAAAAAAATTCAAATCAACAATGACAAGATTTGATGCATTACTCTGAATTCCATTAGTTCATAAAAAAAATTATTTTCAAACATGATAATTTAGAATGAAATTCTAAATTTCATTTGCTTATCTTCTTAGAGTAAAATATTAGTTCAATCGTAATTTAATGAATATTTTTTTTGTTGCAATTATGATAATAATTTTCCAACAGTGGATTATTCGTTTTTAAAAAGTTATTTTACAATTGTTACTTCTAAAGCACTTCCGTTGTAGAAATTTTGAAAAAAAATAGTTCAATGATTGTTTTGCATGTGATTTGTTCATTATTTCCAAACAGCAACTGGAGAACAGTTTTAATCGATAAAAAATAAATATTTTCGGTTCAAAGAAGCAGGAGATTGGGAGATTTTTTAAAAATTACAATACTAAAACATCGTCAATTCACGAAACCTTCCAATTTCCCTTCATTCTTTACATCAATTGCTATCAACATGGAAATGAGTTCGATTATCAATAAATATTTTTCTTTAATTAACCTGGTATATGTGGAGCGTATCCCAGACACGTTGTCGACCATCCTGGCTGTAGACGCATAGTGCTGATAATAACTCAACGACTTGTTTCTTCACTGAAGTACAGGCAGTGTCTAGTGCTGAAAGAGTTAAATACTTTAATAACACCATGATATCCATTAAACTCATTAATTCATATAATTTATTATTTATTAAAGGATGAGATTAACTGAAGAAATTCAAACATATCTCCACAATGGCTGTAACATATGTAACTCGTGGATGGGAGGTGGAGAAAAGATGTGAGAATCAAAAAATTCGATGGTAAATATAGTAACTCGCAATAGCTCAGCTGTAGAGCACCTGACATGTAATCAGAGGGTCGTGGGTTCAAATCCTGCTTGCGCATTACATATTTTTTCCGGAATTTGATTCTCTTAAAAAATTTATTAATAAAAATTAATTTATTAATAAATTTATTTGTTTCATTAAGTATGAAAAAATATTATTTTACGAATTATGCCAAAATGAAGGTTTGGCGGTGAAACTTACATGATATTCATTGTGTAAATATACATTTAATGTATTAAGTATGAAAAAATATTATTTTTTTTTGCCATTAAACAAATAAACAATTAAACAAATAAATTTATTAATAAATTAATTTTTATTAATAAATTTTTAAGAGAATCAAATTCCGGAAAAAATATGTAATGCGCAAGCAGGATTTGAACCTACGACCCTCTGATTACATGTCAGGTGCTACTACAATGATAATTTGTAGATAGGGTAAATAAATAAATAAATAAATTACCTGAGGCGAGTTTATTGCAATAATCAGGATTATCAACAATGTAGTCAAGACCAACGTTCGAATCCATGTTGACTGCATTGGTGCTAATGTTTCGTGCAATCTAAAAAAAAAAAATAAGAATAGGAAAATGAATCTTCTGAGGAATGATAGAATTGAGAAAATTTCAAAATTATGACATTTTTAAGTTTATAAGAATCATTGTAATACAATTTATTTTTTTTTCAACATTCCTGCAATATTGAACCGAAAATTCCTTATTTGTATTCAATTTTTTTTATATTTAACAAGAAAGAACTTTTCGATTTAATAACAAAAAAGTCAGTTTTATTTTAAACAATTTGAAATTAACTAGAAATTTGCAAATTTGTAGCTTTCGAGATTCCTCGAGATTTTTGGTAAATTCAATATTTTTCCCTGATTTTTCTTGGAGTTACTCTGTAATTGAATTCTGGCAACCTATCAGGCCGAAATAAATTGAATTAGGGGAGAGTGGGGCAAAATGGACCCTCATAGTAATATGATTAAGGAATTTTTATTGGAATGAAGAATTTGACGAAAAAATTTGAAAAAATTTGAGAAAATCCTTCAACATATGTATATTGTTTGTAATTTTTTTCAGATTTTTTGGAGCAACCGCTACTTTTTAAATAAATCTCGAGTCATCTGATCGTATAGGTCCATTTTGCCCCACTCTCCCCTATAGCATTTTTTAGCATGAATTTTTCGGACTTTCCAGTAAATTTATGAAAATTGTGAAATTTCATAAACTTCATTATCAATTATAATGAAATTAGCTTTAATATTAAATACATCTGACAATTTTTCGAATTCTTCTAAACAAATGAATTATTATTTTAAAAAATATTCGAAAAATTTGCATCAACATTTTTTTTCATTTCCTACATGTGAATCTTTTTCCTTTTTTTTTTTTAATAATAATTAATTTGTTGAAAAAATACGAATTGTCAGATGTCTGCTATTTTCAGTAATCATCATTATTATCCAAATTAAATATAGGGGAGGCTGGGGTAAAACGGACACTGTTTTGAAATAATGATACAAGATAAATATGATGAATTTTAGAAATCTACAAATATATATTAAAAATTGTTAACATTTATTAAAAATCGCGTCTAACACCTTGGGAAAAATTTTAAAATGGGGCAAAATGGACACCAATTATATTTCTAAAAACAAATAGAACTGACAAAATTTCTCAATTTTCGGAAACTGATGTTTTTCATGCGGTTTATAATATAGCAGACTTCTACAACGAGCATTTTTTTTTTCGAAAAAAAATTATATGGGCGATTCCACCAATTCTCGAATAGAATTTCGGCTCCAAATTTTGGGGGGCGACTTTTCAATCCTCATCGATTAAAACCATTAAAATGAAGAAAATCCTAAATTCTAAACCATTTTGCCCCATTATCGAAGCAGAAATCAATGAATTTTGATTTTTGCATCAAAATTCTCTCTTAAGAATGACGTGAGTAGCTAAATGAAAAAAAAAATTCAAAATATAGATTTTCATCGCAAATTTTCTGAATTTTCTGAAAAAAAAATCCTTTTTCGTCTTTGTCCTTGTTTTCGAGGTAAAAATGCTCTTTGAAAACTTCAAATGCTCGTTTCGAATCGTTTCCCAAATTTTTTTTCAATTTTTTTCTGAAAATTTGGAAAATTTACTAGGAACTATATGATTTTTAGCCCCTGCTCTTGAAAACTCCGGTGACTGTAATTAAAAATTTGAAATTTAATACTTATTAAGAACTAACAATAAATGCAAGTTGAAAAGATGAATTTTGCAAAAGACATATGTATATTGATTACATCTCATAATTCTGAATGGAAAACATCAGTTGTTTAAATGTTTTCCATTTAGGATTATAAAATGTGATCAATATCCATATGTCTTTTGCAACATTCATCTTTTCGACTTGCATTTATTGTTAGTACTCAATAAGTATTAAATTTCAAATTTTTAATTACAGTTGCCGGGGTTTTCAAGAGCAGGGACTGAACATCATATAGTTCCTAGCAAATTTTCCAAATTTTCAGAAAATAATAAAAAAATTGAAAAAAAAAAATTGGGGAACGATTCGAAGCAAGCATTTGAAGTTTTCAAAGAACATTTTCACCTCGAAAACAAGGACAAAGACAGAAAAGGATATTTTTTCCAGAAAATTCAGAAAATTTGCGACGAAAATCTATATTTTGTGTTTTTTTTTCATTTAGCTACTCACGTCATTCTTAATAGAAAATTTTTATGCAAAACTCAAAATTCATCGATTTCTGCTTCGATAGTGGGGCAAAATGGTTTAGAATTTAGGATTTTCTTCATTTTAATGGTTTTAATCGATGAGGACCGATAAGTCGCCTCCCAAAATTTGGAGCCAAAATTCTATTCGAGAATTGGTGGAATCGACCATGTATACTGAATTTTACGTAAAAAATCCCTTTTTCACTTTTAATGTTGCCTCTTGAGTACAGTTTTCGATTGCCCCACGAAGATGGGTAGGGGCTTATTTGGAAGAGAAAAATGTGTTCTTTCAGGAAACTAAATACAGAAAAGTGGGTTTTCATTCAAAAAAATTGAGAAAAATTGCATTTTTTTATTTTTTTTTTCGGAAATATTATAAGCGGATTAATGTCATAAGCGGAAAACTTCAACAAAAAATTCCAAAAATTGACTGTTTGTTCAGCTCATGAAGACGAATCTTTTGAGCTTTGTCCCGATGAAATCGCATGAGTAGTATTGTAAAGATACAGCCTATTTTCGGAAAAACTCCAATTCAAAATATCTCGAGCCGATATATCTCAGATCAAATCCCAACCACCTTTATCAGAAGCTATATATACAGAAAAAAATTTGAAGTCTTTAAGTCAATTATTCATTGAGCTATGGTGGACAGACCGAATTTCCGCGAAAAAGCACAAAAAAATTAATAATTAATGGAATAATGGGATTAAATTCATAAAAATTTGCCAAATGTTCGGAATTATGGTTGCAAACTTGAGTAAAATTTTGAATGGAATTCGTTTCACGCAAACTGTGAAATTTTGAAAATACGATTGTTACAGAATTGCTATATCTCAGAAACTATTCAGCCGATCTTGTTAAAATTTCTATAGAACGTACACTCAATGAAAACTGATATTTTGCCGCAATTTCAAATTTTTATCTACAGACACACACAGACACATACATGTCTACTTTTTTTCTCATTATGATTTCTCGAAGTTTTGGATCATTTTGAGTCGTTTCCAATGAAAATCGGCCTTTCGAAAAATTGCGAGAGAAAAGCTTCCATTCAGAAGCAGAAGAATAATAGAATTGAAAAAAGATTCTTCCTCCGAGAAAAAAAAATGAAAATCCTCGTGAAAAGAAGAGAATTATTGAATCTCACACTGAGGGAAAAAATAAATGAGCGCTTGGACGTCTTTTCTGAATTTTTCATTCAAAAATCGATATTTTAATAACTACGAGTCGTAAAAAAACGGAGGTTTGCTTATTTTATTCGTTAATCTTCCCTCTAAATTTCATTCACCGCATGACTCGATAACTTTTGAGTAGTTTTCGAGATATTTCAATCCAAAGCCGGGTATAAAATGGCAATTTTTCAAGGAATAAAAAGCAAAAATTATGAGATGAAGCATGGATATTTTGTGGTCGTGTTTCATGAGAACTCCTCCTATGAATGACAATTTTCCGTAATTTTTTAAAAAATCATTTAGATAAATTCCCATATTTTTCTCTGCGTGTATTGAAAAGAAAAAATAAAAACAAAAACACAGGCTTCCCCCACCACCCGGAGAGCGACCCGACGGCAGCAGCAAAAATTTCTCCTTCCCCCCACTACTCTACTACCACGTTCCCCTTAAAGCCTTACACTCGTTTCGCGACGCGAGAAAAAAGTTGGTACCCTCCCAAAAGAAGTTTCACTTCAAAAAATATTTTCTAGGAATAAAAATAATTTTGAGACAAAACTACTTCTTTTATTAGGTTTGAATTGAATTGGAAGAAATTAATACCTACTTCTCTCACCGACGGCAGTGGCTGTGTGGTTAGAGCGGGGGGGTTTGGCATGCTGAGGGTCCGGGTTCGAATCCCGGCGGGGGAAAGCCAAAATGGAAAAAGCTCTAACTTCGCAGTTTCTACCGAGCTTGCGGTACAGTGGGGTTGGGTTGGGGATAAAAAATGCGTAAAAACTCGAGAGGGTATACGTCAGAGGCCGAATTAAAAAAAAACGAGGGGTGCGTTGTTGCTCGCTCGCGAGTTGGGGTGCGTTGTTGCTCACTCGCTACGCTCGCTCGCGAGTTGGGGTGCGTTCTGGCTTGCTCGCTACGCTCGTTCGTGAATGGAGGAGTGTTGTCGTGTTGGTTTTAGAATGTGTTTGACCTTTCAGAGGTCACAAAAAAAACTTCCCGATTCATTCATTGTCTGGCTACAGATTTTCTTTATAATGTGAAAGGGCTGTTCGTTTTACCATAAGGCCCACCCCTACCCTCCCGGTTTCATTTTACCGCAGGGTGATCCCTTTTGCCCCATCATCCTCTACTAGTGACGTATTTTTGATTGAAATTTGGGAATTTTTCACAAATTTCGTATTTTTTTCATCACTTTTCCGTGAAAAACTCAGAAACTAATGAGCTGACATGGCTCATAATCTAATCAGGGCTAAGTTACATAAAGATGATTCCATTCCATAAAAAAAAATTTTGATCGGATAAGTAATGGCAGTGGAATCGTTTTTCAAAATTTCCTCACATACGCACATACATACATACATACACACACACACACACACGGACAGTTCCGTAAAATCTCTCAAAAAGTCATGTCAGCATCTTGAAACGTCGAGATCTGATGAAAAATCGAAAATTGATTTTCGGGGCAAATACAATAACTTCCTTATCGGGAAGTTAAAAAAATACCTATTTCTCCCAATATTAATGTTTTTCAATTCGCAATTATACAAGATCATTACTCGTTATTTGTCATTAAATTTTACAAACTGATGATGATAAATAAATTATTTGCCCAAATCACCCTCCTGCATTGATTAAATCTTGATTATATTTGTCATCAATATTTTCACATGAAATTTGTATCAAGTAATGATGTATTTGCACGAAATATGGAATCTTAGTCCAAACATCGCCCAGTTTGCCTCAAACTGAAATGTATTTTTCGCCGACTACTCACTAAAAAATTTACCTCATTGGCTGTTGTAAAAGTATTCAAACTCATTCTAAATAGGTACAAGGATTCGTCCAAAACTTAAATTTTTAAAGCGAAGAAAATCCACTGGCAAATAAATTCTTGATTGACCTAAACTATATAATATGCCTAGTAAAAATATGAGGATAATTGAAAAAGTTTTGCGAAAAAATTATGCATAATTTTATGATTGAAAAAAAAAGTGTCCATTTTACCCCAGTACTTTTCTAAAATTTAGGGTGTCCATTTTACCCCATCCTCCCCTATGAATTAATAGGCTCTATCTGCAAATAGCTAATTATCAAGAACATAATGAATTGAGAGTAAATAAAGAAATGAGTTGAAAAAAAAAAATGGTAAACTCAGTCACGGACACTCGTCGATGAATCGCAATAAGCGCCTCTGTAAAAGTGAGACTGGAGGATTTGCGTTCGAGGTGAACAAGAGAGCCTTTCATGGAATATAACATTCAAGTTCCTTAAATTACCAGGACTTATTAACCATCCATGCCGAATCTAAATTTAGAATTATGAAGGAAAAAAAAAAAGGAAAATTCACAGAATTTATGAAAATTTTGAATTTTTCTGATTTCCATGCTAAAATCTCATCATTATTCACATAGAAATAACTACCCAATGTACTTTCTAACAATTGAAATGACTATGATTCAGAATAAATTGAAGTATCGACACATTCAATTTCCAATGGACAATGAATGTAGTAAAAAAAAAAAAGAACATGAATCAGATAATGAGTAGTTGCATACATCAATAATGAGGATAGTTCATTAATAATAAATGCGTGTAACTAGAGTGAGGTCGTAACTCAATAGAAGTGAGAACCATTGATAAAATATGCATGTTTATTATACAAAAGAGTGTTTATAAATGTTCAGCAAATTATTCTGACTGCAGGGAACAAATTGCGGATAAATGAATTGCGGAAATTTTTTCGTTAAAAAAAAAATGAAAAAAAAAAAAAAAAAAACGCACAATGATTCTGCTGCATTTATTACCATTTAAGGATAATTCGAAATGAAGAGAGAAATAAAAAAATGACATTGAAGCTGGAAGGACACGGAATTTTTACCAAACTACGACTTAACTAATTTCATTTAGGAAAAAGCTAAAGAAGAAAAGTAGCAATGGTAGTAAAAAAAAAAAACGCAATAATGAGGAGAAGAAACATCCATGGTATTACGTCACATTTCTTATGTGTAGATGTGTATGCAGTAACATACCTCATGGCTAAAAATAGAATAACTCACTTGTAGAAGGAATACATTAAGAAATCCCATGCAGCTGGCCCTTGGAAGAGTATCATTGGGCCACTTGTGTGCATTCTAAAAAACACTTGTCTTCGTTTTTGTTTCTTTTTTTTTTTCATTTCTTTCCATTGAAAAACTACTGTGAGTCATAAACTAATATCAAAACCTTATATGAACTAAATAACACTGAAATCGTACCGTTACCTTCGTATACTTTTATGTACAAAAACATATATATCAACAATTTCATGAGTGATTCATCATTTTAGATAAAAAGAAAGAAACAAAAAAAAAAAACATTAAAAAATTTCAGTCAAAAGAGATGGAATTTGAGGAGGAGAAAAAAACAAATGAATATATATTTTGGATTATTTAAAAAAAACTAAGATGGCTTCAAGGTCAGAAAAAAAAATCGAATGAAAGGATCTTTATAATTTCGCCCACGTGCCTTAGTAACTCACACGTTTTTCCAGTCAATTATACGGAGATTATGTGAAATCGAGTGGAAGAGGAAAAAAAAAACATGAGGAGAGCATCACAAATGAGACCAAAACGTTTAAAAAACATTTTTTTTCTTCTTCTTGGTCTTTTCTGCCACTTTGTACGAGGATAGAAATGGAAATATTGAAAATATTCAAAGAGACGATATTTGAAAGAAAATACGCAGATAATATTTAGCAGTATTGGTGATTTACAAAAAAGGCAAAGAGCTATTGAATTCAAAAAAAAATAAAAAATAAAAAAGCTATTGAATTGGGCACAATTCACACAGACAGGAGAGATTAAATCACAAAGGTCAAGTGAAGAAAGGAAGAATCATTGAACTATTTATTACTAATTGTGATCATATATATATATATATGTCCGAAATTGCACTTAGAATCAATGAGAGTCGCATCGATTGAAGAAATCGTAGGTAGTGAATAAAGGTATACACAAAACGGTAATATTCAAGCACATGATCATTATTATCATTATTATTATTGAATAATAATAATAATATATTGTGAGTATAAAGCAGCTCTCAAGCCGGACGATGGATACCATATCGGGCACCTCGTTGACCTCGCCTGTCGTGTCTCTGTCTGTCACGCATTCTCTCATTCCCACTTGCACTTTAATCCAATCTTTCTTCTTACAACTTCCTCCTGACTAGTGTTTCTTTTCTTCAAAATTTTCATCACTCTAATTTTTTGAATTTGAATGATAATTATACATCAATTATTCATGAAATATTTCATAAAAATGTGAAAAATTTTGTGCTAAAATTGAAATACCGTTTTCTGTAATTCTTAAGTCTGAATGAGATAAGAATCACGTAACATCAATTTGCGGCTTGGACTAAAGTAATTTTTGGCGTTTTAACGGTGTACCGCAAAACAAATTTATCAAAAGTTTTACGCTAAACATGATAATTATTGAATTTTTGAGGAGAAATCATTGGCAGTTAAGGTGTTTCTATCTGTACAGTGAAAAAAAAAAAGTTAAATTTTTGTATAGATTCGTTAATAACGATTAATATGAGATAAAAATCTCAAATTTGATGGAGTGACTCTGTAAAGGATGTAATGAAAAAATAAAATAACTGTTAAAAACGAAAAAATTAATTGTAAATTGAAAAACTTTCAGTGTTTTTTACATTTTATTTTTTCAAGTTTTGAAGGAATTTTCAAAAGAACAGAAAATTTTACAGTTCTCAACCAATTTCTCGTTTCTAGAACTTATTGTAGTTCTCATAACATTCTCCACAGATTCACTCCATCAAATTGGTGAATTTTATCTCGTATAAATTGTCATTAAGAATTTTATACGAAAATTTAACTTTTTCTTAACTGTACAGATAGAAACACCTCAAACGAAAAACATGAGTTTATTTCTGCTGGTCATAGTTTTTTTGTCAAATATTTCATGTAGATTTTGAAAAATTATTCGAAAACTTGAAAGAAACGGTAATAATCATCTCATTATATCACTTCAGCATGAAATTTTCGTATTAACCACTGAATATAATTTTTATGGAGAAAGTAATCTACAATTTGCATAAACATAAAAAATTTGCGACTATTGATTATAATTTTAAATACTCGTCAAAATTGAAGAGCCATTTTGAATTTTAACTCGATACTCAGTGGAAGTTTTACTATGTTGAAAGTGGAGATCCTGTTGTTTCGGTAAGATCCACCTGCATTATATAAGATCTTCTCATTCAAGGTTATCCTCTTAATTTTTTTTTTTTTTAGTTTCATTTTGGACATGTTTTTTTCTTCAATTTTTTGAATTCTTTTACTGATTTCTACTAAATAGTCAGGACACTAGCCAATGCCAGCATTGTCAATTCAATTTAAATTGAATTGAGTTAACTTATCGCTTTGAAAATCTGAATATTAGAATGGTGAAATATTGAAAACAACACTGGAAAAAAAAGGGGAAATACTATGTAAGGGAAAGGTTACTAGAGATGCGACGAAAAAATTACCGGTCAGTTTACCGATAACTTACCGGTAACTGACCAAATGATAATTACTGACCGTTTTGGTAAAAAAGAGGGTGTGTGGAACCCACGCGACAGAAGTGAAACTTCTTATACATGAGCCATTGGTCATTTTACACTTGGCTTTGGATTAACATATCTCGAAAACTATGCAAAATTTATCGAGACATGCTGTGAATGAAATTTAGAGGAAAGATTGACGAACACAATAAGCAGAACGCTGTTTTTCTACGACCAGTAGTTTCAGAGATATCATTTTTTGAATGAGTAGTTCAGAAACAATGGATGAGGCCCGATAGCAAATAAATGAGCGCTTGGACGTCCTTTCTGAATTTTTCATTCAAAAATCGATATCTTAATAACTGCGAGTCGTAAAAAAACGGAGGTTTGCTTATTTTATTCGTTAATCTTCCCTCTAAATTTCATTCACAGCATGTCTCGATAAATTTTGCATAGTTTTCGAGATATTTTAATCCAAAGCCAAGTGTGAAATGGCAATTTTTCAAGAAATAAAAAGCAAAAATTATGAGGCGGAGCATGGATATTTTTCGGTCGTATTTCATGACAACTCCTCCTTTAAATGACAATTTTGAGTAATTTTTTAAAAAATCATTTAGATAAATTCCCATATTTTTTTCTCCGTGTATTGAAAAGAAAAAATAATAGAGTGTAGAGTCAGGTATCGCTGCTGACGTATTCTCCTCTTCTCCTGCTCCCCCCACCACGTATCTGGCTATTCCCCTCACACGATGACGAATTTTCGTGACGCTCGAAAATTGTTGCCCCCTCAGCAAAGAAGTTTCACTTCAAAAAAATGACTGAGTGTCGTGTCACAAAACTGACTCATTGATTTTGTTACGGTCAGTTTTCGTCTAAATGAATTATATAATTCGACAATTCATTCAAAGATTCACTAGTACTTCGTTTCATGATATTTGATTGAAATAATTTTTATAGTTTATATAAAGAAATATATATGAAAGAGTTGTAGAGAGTTTTATACACAAAATTGAATGGAAAACTTTGTATAGATCAGTAGTGAAGAAATGAAATACGATGAATGAATTTTCTTGCCATTTACCTATCAGGAATATCTTAGAAATTAAGCTATATAGTGGAATTTTTGGGCGAATTTTTTTGATAGAAGAGCATCATAGCTAAAAAAAAGGTGCGTTCAAAAATCTCGCTATTCTGCTTAGTTTCAGAAATATTTTAGTAAGAATGAGCATGAAAATGAATCGATTCGTCTGTTCTCTCTCTTCAGTACGTAGATCTGTATGCAAGATTTAATAAAGAAATTTCGTTGATACAGGATTCATTCATTCTTTGCTAGTTAAGAGTGAAAACAAAAAAAAATAGAAAAATTACAGAAAATTACCGGAGCTCAGAATGACGAATTTCTGATTGGCTCATTTTATTACGGACCGTCTGAAAAAATGACGGTAATTTTGCAACTATATAGATGAATTTCTGATCACCTGATTTTATTACTGACACTCAGAAAAATTACGGTCATTTTACAACGGGAATTAAAGGTCAGGTCAGAAACGGTCAGGAAATGGTAACTTTACCACTGACCTGGCGCTAAAGAAGCGAAAGGTTATAAAAGGAAAGGCAATGAATAAATAATAATGAATAGTCAAGACACTCATAATTGGATCACCCGTTTGAAATTATCATTGTTTTGAGATCTGGAGATGTTGAGAAAAATGTATGGAAACTAAGAAATCCTGAAAAACCAATTAAAACCAAAAAAAAATGGAAAATGACGAAAGTAATAGAAGAATGAAGAGGATTGGCAGAAAAAACGGCATTTAACTGGTAATATACGCTATAAACGTATACAATTTACCATATGTTAATTGGAGAATGTCAATTCAGTAGTGAAGTCGTAGAGAAGATATAAGCCTGAGGATCGCATGCAGTTTATTTTAAAAATAGCCGGTACCTAACGAGGCTCAGGAAATTCTATGAAAAAAATCTTTCTTTGAGTCCTCAAAGTTCTCTACAAAAAAAATCATTTCTTTTTCCGCAATTTTCAGAAAAATGCGAATCGTAATCTCTTCATAATATATGCCTAAAACCATCTCTGGACGAATCCTTCCATTTTGAGTGGAGAAGTCCATATTTTTTAATTCGTTTTCAATAAGATAAGTCGTTACAAACGCGTTGTAATACCAATGCATTCCATGCCAAACGCATATACCACTCTGCGTTGCTGCCGGGGGTAAAAAAAAGATCTCGTCAAATTTTTCGCAAAAACAAGTGACATGTGATACGTTCAACCCATTCAACTTTAGGCGACTGTGAAATTCTCCAGACAAATCGAATTTATTCCATAAGTTTTTTGAGAATATCTTGGAAACTAAGTGAGATAGAGCGATTTTGCCTCAAACCAACACGGGTTTCCTTTTTTAAATTAAGGTTGCAAAAAATAAAAATAAATCAGTTTTATTTTCTAATATATTTGAAATTCTTCAGAATTTTTCTGAATTTTTTGGAATTTTTCTGAAATTTTCATGAAACTTTTATAAAACTTTTTATAAAATTTTTCTGAAATTTTTTATGATAATTTCTCAAATTACACTCCGGCAACCTTCCTCTCCGGCTGTTTCCTTTTTTTTCAGAACTCTTGAAATCCTCTTTTCAAAACTATTCTAGGCAAAAAGGACGTGTATCCATAAGTTACCGAGATATTTCGAAGAAAAACTTATGACAAAATAAAATCAATTCGTCTGTAAATTTCATATTCTTGCATTATAACACCTGAATGCCATTTCGTGGTAAAATGATAATGTCTATGTGGAAAAAATATTTTCGCCTCACTCGTGTATGTGAAATTGTCTAATGGAGTCGCTTGAGAAGAGTAACGAATGATGTTCTTTTTCATTAGAGGGTTGCATCTTGTTCGAATTTTGAATAAGTTACAGCTTAATCAAACCGTCTCATTTAATCGAGTTTAACGATATGTGTTATTTTCTTGTGGATCCTATAATCATAGCCGAAGAAAATTGAAAACTAGGGGTGAGCAATTGCTCGCTCGCGAATGGAGGAGTGCGTTACTGCTGATTAGAAGGAATTAGTGAGAATGTATTGTGATAAGTGTGACTTCAAGCCGCACTAAGAACTTCCCGATAATTTATCTCACTCACTATTAGAAAAAATGATGAATGATAAAAACGATAAATAACAACAGACATAATCGTGGACACTATCAAAAAATGTTGGGGAGATCTCGAAATATGGAGATCAATAAAAAAATCAATTTTTCCTTTTCGGTGGCAGTGCATAGACTCCACTTTTTGGGAAATTAAGAAAAACTTGATAATGTTTTTATTAAAAAACTAAGAAAGTACTGGATCGATTCCGATCAAAATCTACACAGAGAAAAATGTTTTCTTAATTTAAAAATGGCAGGTCACTTAAATTAAGTGACTTTTCTCACTTAAATCAAGTAACTTTTTCATTCTTAATTTAAGAAAGTAAGAGTCACTTAAATTAAGTGACCTTTCTCACTTAAATCAAGTAACTTTTTCATTCTTAATTTAAGAAAGTAAGAGTCACTTAAATCATTAAGTGATTTTTTAAGTGATTTTTTTGATAATTAAGTGATTTTTCTCACTTAAATCAAGTAACTTTTTCATTCTTAATTTAAGAAAGTAAAAGTCACTTAAATTAAGTGACTTTTCTCACTTAAATCAAGTAACTTTTTCATTCTTAATTTAAGAAAGTAAAAGTCACTTAAATTAAGTGACTTTTCTCACTTAAATCAAGTAACTTTACTTTCTTAATTTAAGTGACCTGCACATTCTTAAATTAAGTGACTGCACATTCTTAAATTGAGAAAACATTTTTCTCTGTGTAATGACCGCGAATTTATGTCAAGATGCTTCGATTACGACATCGATCACCTCGATTACATTATTGATTTATGAGAAAACGTAAACGAAAAAATTGATCACGGACATACACACACTCACACAGATATAATCGTGAAAACTATCAAAAAATATTAGGGAGGTCTTAAAACATGAAGATCGATCGAAAAATCGTTTTTTCATTTTCGGGGCCATTACATAAACTTCCCTTATCCGGAAGTTAGAAATGATTTAGCACAAATTGAATAGAAGGTTCTCTCGAAGAGGGGAAAATAAAAAATATCAATGGTTTTTTTGGGAAAAAAGTGCCAAATACCTTTGGATATTCTTTGTGATGTGTAAGTGTTCTGTTAGCTTTGATAGAAATAATTGCAGCATTTCCATGAAAACCGAATGATATCTATTGGTTGCGCCAACTGGTAGTATACTGTTAGAAAAAAATGGAAATTTCATAGGCAATTTGATGGGAATTTTCATAAACGTGATATTGAATTTCATGAAATCTGTTGGTTTCAGAGAAAATTCGAAGGAATCTATGAGTCTCAAGTGGAATTGAGACGGAAATTCTACAACTCACTTGAATTTTCAAATGAACATGAATATTCAGAATCAAAATGACTTGAATGTTAATTTTTTTTTTAATTTACCTACTTTTATTAAATTTTCAAGAAACAATTAAACTGAAATTCGCAAGTTTCGTTGATATCCAGGCATGAAATTATTTGAGAATCGATGATGTCTTCATTTTTCAACGACGTAATTATCTGTAATTTCAGTAGAAATGTGACTTGTTAGAAATTTCCAGGATTTTGTCGAGAGGCTGCTCACTTGGGGATTCGGTGGCACAGTGATTTCCAAAAGGAATCGATTCCTTGTGATTTCCACTGTGATTCCCGTGATTTGCGAATCAATAAGGTAATCTGCGATTTCCCGTGATTCCCACTGATTCCAATGATTTCCAGTGATTCCTAAATTTCAGAAATCAGTGATTTCCAAACTGTCAATTGGAATACCTTAATAGTTAATCATTGTAGATTAACAATAATTTATTCATGTTTAGGGGTATGCCTGATCAATAAAAGCAATTATTAAAGAAATTAGAATAATTTTTTAATACTATTATGAACATTTTCAGGAATACTTAAACTTTTCTCACTTATAATAGGAGATGACATAGATGAATTATATTGCTTAATATTAATATAACCATGTACATCTATCCAACCCATATATATATATATTGGATGAATACGTTGGAAGAATGCTTGCTCGATGGAGAAGGGATGAGAGTGATTTCCAGTGATTCCCGAAATCACGCGATTTCTTTGTGATTCCCAATGATTTCCTATACATTAGGAGGAATCACGAGGAAATCAGGAATCGTTCGATTTCCAGCGATTTCCAGTGATTTCTAGTGATTTCTACTCTGATTTCGGATGAAATGGTTCACTGATTCCCCGAGTGAGCAGCCCCTCGGATTTTGTACGGAAAATTCAGACGGAAATTTTGAACATTGTATAAGGCCGATCATTTTTTGATTTTGTACTACACATTCTCTGAATCTTATTGTAAAAACGAATAATCTAATGAAACAATTAATTTATTATCGGATATTCAACGAGGGGCATTATTTAGCACAAATTGGACAGAAGGTCCATATTATTTTATATTAACCTCGTGGATGGGAGGTGGAGAAAAGATGTGAGAATCAAAAATTCGATGGTAAATGTAGGAACTCGCAATAGCTCAGCGGTAGAGCACCTGACATGTAATCAGAGGGTCGTGGGTTCAAATCCTGCTTGCGCATTACATATTTTTTCCGGAATTTGATTCTCTTAAAAATTTATTAATAAAAATTAATTTATTAATAAATTTATTTGTTTAATGGCGAGAACAGTCTTCCGAGAACAGTCAATTTATTAAAAATCAATACAAAAATATTCAATCTTCAGTAATAAAGAGCTCTTATATAATACATCTAGATAATTTTTGATAAAACACTGTTTGCGTGTATAATAATAATGAGTATGAAAAAATCGTGTAAAAAAAGTACAGATTATGAGGATCTTTGAATCAGGCAACACCAGGTAATTGGCGATATTAACTGGTTCTTCATGGTAAATACCATAATTTAACTACAGAATAACCACTTGCTTCAGAAGCCTTTCATTGAAATTGAGCAAAAATAAAATTTGCCATTAAATAAAAATCATGTGAAAACATAAATTTTCACAAAAATTTCATCTACAGAATAAAATTGTTATTCAGGCATTGAGTAATTTCATTATTCCTCAATAGAAGAGCACTAAATGACAAGTCATGATTAAGACTGCCGATTAAACACAGCCTATTGTAACTAAGATGATTCGATAGATGGTAACTGGCAATTGTTGAAAAAAGAAGAAGAAAAAAAACAATAAAACGCACTTTTAAACCGATGCACATAACGTCCCACGTGTTTATCTGAAAGCAATGGGGACAAACATGAGAATCGCGTAACTTTCGAAGACCCTTTGTACAACTGTTACATCGTGAATTTTATCACCAATGAAGAAGTGAAAGTAAAACAAGAGATGAATCAGTTATGTTTTGTGTCTCATTTCTCTTTAGTATCAAAATGAAGAAACAAAATTCAATAGGGAAAGATGGGGTAAAATGGACACTCCAATTGAACGGTTCATGATAGAATTTTTCTAATGATTCCATTGAAAAGCTGAAGAAATTTTAGGTGAAAATATGTGTGAAATTTTTTTTTCTCAATTTTTGGCCAAGTTTTCAAGGGATTTCTCTTTTGAAAATTGAAAAAATTCATTTTTTCGACGATATCTACGGTTCTGTTGGTTGTAGCTACTCGGGGTTAATCTCAAATGAAAGGTGAGCTCATTTCTCATCAATTAATGTGATTTAAATTTTTTTTAATTAATTTTTTAAAATATTTACAGGTCATTTCATGAAAATCAGTTTTTTTTCCCTATAAGTACTCGAAAAAATGGTTTTTTCGTTTTTCAATCCATAAATCGGTAGGAAATGAGCTCATTTTTCAGTTAAGATCAGCCTCAGATCACTATGATCAATAGAACCAGAGATATTCTCGAAAAACTGAAATTTTTCAAAAATAGAAGGCCCTTCACCTTCAAATCATGGCAAAAAAATGAGATGTTTGGAAAATTGCAAAAAATACCTTCTGACATGTGACATGCCAAATTCCCTCATCTTTCTAATAGAATCATCAGAGAAAACCTATCTCCAATATTTTCACCCATTTCTCCTAATTTCCATAGCACAAAAACCCAAAATCGACCCTTGTCAATTTACCCCTTGGGTCCTTTTTTCCTCACCTTCACTAATAAAAAAAAAACAAAATGGAAGAAAAGAGATGGAATATTTTCCATTATACGAGTTTAAAGTGCGGGTGGTTGATTGTATCAACAAGGTCGTGTGTCACACGTACATTTGCCACCCCCACCTCCATTGAGAGTGAGAAAGAGGGATGACTTACGTGCAGATTACCTTGTCACAACGTGGTCATGGTCCCGTACCGGTCGCCCGCCTGTATTTACTGTGAATCAGGAGCGAATTCTTCACCACGATATATGCCCCTCCTCCTTCACTTTTACTTCCCCCTCATCTCTCGCAATTATTTCAACGGTTATCCCAGTGATTATCACTCATTACTTGTTGTTATTAAATGCTCTGCATATTTTCTATCCCGTGTATGAAAAAAAAAAAAAAAAATGCGATTCTAGATTTTTTTGAAACGAAAAAATCAAATTTAATCTCATCCAGATCCGAGCATTTGCCTGAAAGTGATAACCGAAATAAATGAGACGTGATCGAAAAAAAAAAAGAAAAAAAATGCGATTTTTTAAATTGTGCTTGAGATGATGTCAAAAAAATGATGAAGCAAAAGCATGCTTCATTAAGAGTATACAATGAATAAACAAAAAAAGAACAGCATAATCCAAAATATCTATGTGTCTGCATCAAAAAGTCAAATTTGAAAAAAAATGCGGTGTTGGCATTTTCCTCACTGAAAATCGTCCAATTCGTATTTTTCAAATTCGATTTCATCCGCAGGAAGTATGCCAGACCGAAAACTCACTTTGGCATATATCGGTTAACTTCAGGGTCATGTTTTTGGGTCATTTTTCGATGTTTCCACATGTTTTTACATGTTACCACATTTTCCCAAATTTCCCAATTACTCATTATTTGTTGCTATTAAATGCTTTGGATTATTTTCGATCCCGGGTCCATGACTGTGCAGTTACCAAAACAATAATCATTTCTTAGGCTCCTTGGGTTCGAATTGTTCGAATAGTTATCAAGGTGAAAGAGAAGACTCCACAAGGTCATTTTGGGACAAATCCAAATGAGGTACTTTCTAAGAGACACGAGGCAACAAACAATGTTTCACGGACAGAGATTTTCGTTTTTTTTTTTTCTCTCTTTTGTTCTCATATAGTATTATGTCTTTCTATTTGTCATAGGTATATTATGCAATTTTTCATCAATGACAATTGAGTATTCTAGGACTTATCGAGACTACGGAGAATATTGATAAGTTTTATATACACTGTTAGAAAAGAATTGAAATTTCATGGACAATTTGATGGAAATTTTCATAAACGTGATATCAAATTCAGCAGTGAAGAGGTAAAACGAGATAAGTCTTTTTTTTCTCATTGAGTTTATTGAAAATACCTTAGAAAATAACCGAGAAAGAGCAATTTTGCCCTAAAACTCTTTTGTAACTATTGAAATTCTCTATAAAAACAGATGAGTAATATCACCTGATCTCGCTTAATTTCCGAAATATTCCCTTTGCAATGACCTCAAAGATAAGTCGATTTATCCTGTTTTACCTCTTCACTACTGAATTTTTTTTTTAATGGGAAGATGATTATGAAATTTGGGAGTTTCAGAGGAAATTCGAAGGAATCTATGAGTCTTGAGTAGAATTGAGACGAAAATTCTGCAGTTTCCTTGAATTTTCAATTTTTTTTTGAATTTTTCCTATTTTTACTAAATTTTCAAGAAACAATTAAACTGAAATTTGAAAATTTCATTGATATCCAGACGTGAAATTATTTGAAAATCGATGATATGTTCATTTTTCAATGACCTAATTATC
This sequence comes from Aleiodes alternator, assembly GCA_963921955.1. NCBI lineage: Eukaryota > Metazoa > Arthropoda > Insecta > Hymenoptera > Braconidae > Aleiodes > Aleiodes alternator. The sequence continues at coordinate 14,090,726 of OY998099.1, forward strand.
TGGAATTTCAGTAGAAATGTGACTCGCTTGAAATTTCCAGGATTTTGCATGGAAAATTCAGACGGAAATTCTTGACAGTGATCATGAATGTTAAGGGGAAAAGCATGAAGCAATTTGTCAATGCCACTTATCATTAAATGTACAGGAGTTGAAGAGAAAAAGGGAAATTTTTTGCTATCATCTCTTTTATAGGTCTAATCATGAAAAAAAAAAAAATGACTAAAATTTCGCTCTTTCTTCTAAATATCAGGGTATTCCCTAGAAATAATACCCGTATAAACGTAATTTATCTTCGTTTTTCTACTTCACTAATGAATACAAATTATTGGCATTATAACACGAGAAGAGAAGAATAAAAGAAAAATTCAAAAAAAATTACATTACTCAGTTGAATTATAAAAAAATTCGCATGCATCATTAGTTATGCACACAAGTGTACAATTCTATGGTAACATTTAAAGAGAAAGGGAACCGTGTGAATGAATGGAATTCAAGTATCGGTTGCAGCGATCGGTTTCGAAAGGATACTATAACTACAAAAGATACACACAAGAAGCTACGTTCTGATGTTCACAATCAATTATTAGCAAATGTCACTATCAAAATAATTGTGGAATTTCCGAAAAAATAAAAAAATTGTATAATTGCAAAAAATTACAAAAAAAAAATTGAATTCACCTGAACATATAAAAAAAAGGTAATTTTTTTTTCTTCTTATATTCAAATTTTATACTCAAAATCTCACCTTATCACTCTATTATTTTTCTTCTTCATTCAACTTTCCCGCTATCACGTTTCCAATTATTGACACCCAACATTACGGCACTTTTTTTTTTTTTGTTTATCACAAAACGTCTTCAGGACGTATTAACGGAAACTGCGTTTCAGAAGCGCGAAAGACAACGGATCTAGTGAATATACGGAGAGAAGAGAATCCGTGAAGGTAAACGCGCGCGCTAAAGTCTTTTGCGCAAGCGCATGGATAAAATTCTCCCACTTCTTATTTTAGCTCCTCATGTGTCTCAAGATTACACACCTCCCACTCTCGTTAACTTCGTGGGACTTAAAGGGGCCCCGATGACGTAGTTAGAGTCTACCATGCCAAATTCATTCGAATTATATTGAATAATTGCATATAACTAATTGTTGGATTAATCTATTATTAGCGCAGATAGAAAGAAGAAATATTTGTGACAGAGAAAAATGGAAAAAAACAAGCCATTTCTTTTTCAGAACGGATGTGAATGAACTTATGACAATGGAATTCAGTACGTGAGTTTAATACTGTATGTTTATGCAGCGGAAGTTACCCATTGCAGTAGAGTTGAAGGGTAAAGAACGATATTAAATGGATAACAGAATGGACTGTCGATTGACAGGTACTGCATACGTTCTATGAATTTCATTCATCGTAAATATCAATTTTCCAGCGAATGAGTGACGTCTGACCAAACACCTGCGTCTTCTACTTCCGATTTTTTTTTTTTTTCGCTCGTAGACCATGGAATGAAGTCATTTGAAATCGCACTGAGGAAGGGGAAAACCAGATGAGTCAAGTATTCGTCGAGATCAATTTTTCTAACTTGACATACGAGAAACATAGAGATTTCTCTGTATTTATATTCCTGGCTCGAAAAAAAAAATGGAAGTACAAGAAAATTTACTTCAATTCGTTTGTTTCCAGAGCCTGAAGTCATGGGAATTCAAAAATTTCTGGAACAATCAGGAAAAACTCCGGGAATCTTAATCTCAGTCAAGGAAATTCGTAGTTTATTGTTTATTAGCTCCATATTTTAAAAATTTATACATTTTTAGATATTTAATCGAAAAAATTGGACTTTCGATTAGTTGAAAATCTGCAAAAAAGTGAACAAAAAATCACAATTCCAAAAATTTAGCGCAGCTTCGAGGATTATTGTTGAATTCTAATGAAAAAAAAAAAGTTTACAGAAAAAACTAAGAATTTTAACTTATATTTTGATAATGATTTTTTTTTGTCACGTCCTGGAATTTTATTTGCAGTGAGGGACAAGTCAGGGGATTTTGAAATTAGTTTTCAGTTACCACCCTGTCCAGCGAAACGTCGTGATTTGACAATAATTGATGTTGTTAATAATTTTTAAATATCCCTATGCCAAATTCATTTGGCATACAATTATAATATTAAAATGCAGAAAAATGGAAATGAATCCGATCATCAATCTATCATAATCATTTATCCGCGACGAATATCCCAGAAACTAACAGAGCGTAATTTTCGAAGGAAATGTCTTTTAAAAAAAGGCACCACTACAAAAATTCTCCTAAAAATCACGTTATCTCGTATAGTTTTCGAGAAATTTAATGGAGAATGATCTCGAAAATAAGTCGACTTGTTTTATTTTTACGTCTCATATTTTCTGAATATTCTCACTTATTAATTACTGAACTTTTTCCAATACTTTGGCTCATTTTCGATATTTCAAAATTTACTCAAGTGACAATAAAGTTTTTATTTCACAAGGGCAGGGCAGGTATATAGTCGAATTTCTGTGATTTTCTTCAATGGGATTCGTACGATTCAATAATTAATAAATCCGATTTTATGCAAAGAAAATCATTTTTATTCACTTCATTTTTATTCACTTCACTTTATTTTTTTTTCAATATTCTTAAAATTTTCATTATTAAATATTAACTAGGAGTTATCAACTAGTAACGCTGATGGAAGTTGGCCGGTTGTGTTGGCTGTGCAGTTGAATAAACCATACCAGGCGGCTGTTGATGAGTCATTGCATGACTTTGATGTTGATGAAATTCTGGAGCACCGTGTGGACCATTAAGTCGAACTCTTTTTGGATTTTGTCCATGATTGTGCTCACTGTTACCTTGTTGTTGCTGATTCGGTTGTTGCTGTTGCTAAATACATCATTCATTGGTAAATTATAGTTTATATTATTATTAAGAAACTCATAGGGGAAGCTGGGGCAATACGGACATAAGGGGTAAAATGGACACATTTGAATTTTTATGCATAAAATCTTTAAATGAATGAAAATATTGGAGATGGAATTTTTTTAATGATTCCATCGAAAAGCTGAGGAAATTTCAGTCGAGAAACAAGTGCCAGAATTAATTTTTATCAATTTTTTGAGAATTCGATTTTTTCTGGCATTTTTGAGGGGTAAAGCCTTTTGATTTTCTAGGAAATTTAGTTTTTTGGAAATATCTCTGGTTCTATTGGTCGTAGCGACCTAGAGCCGATTTTAAATGAAAGGTGAGATCATTTCCCATCGATTTATGGGCTTTTGAATCCAAAAATATCGATTTTTCACATAGTTATAGGGCAAAAACCGATGATCATGAATTTTTCACAATAGTTCCCATAACTATCTGAAAAATCGATAATTTTCAATTCAAAACCCCATAAATCGATGGGAAATGATCTCACCTTTCATTTGAGATCGGTCTCATGTCGCTACGACCAATAGAACCGGAGATATTCCAAAAAAACTGAATTTTTTCAAAAATCAAAAGGCTTTTACCCTCAAAAATGCCCAAAAACATGAAATTCTCAAAAAAATGATAAAAATCGATTCTGGCATTTGTAATCTGCCTAAAATTTTTTCAGCTTTTCAATAGAATCATCAGAAAAAATCTATCTCCCACTGTTTCATTACAATGTCCATTTTGCCCCACCTTCCCCTATAGTTTATAAATTTTCAAATACAATTCAGATATAATTCGTGATAGTTACCGTTTGCTGTTGATTTTGGCGAGCTTTGTTTTCAGTCTTCTCCTCAGTATCGTCATCAGTTAGAAATTCACGTTTAGGATAAGGAATTGGACATCCCGCAAAAATGCTGAAAAAAGCATTCATGGAAGTGAACATTTGAATTAACATGAAACGGGCTTATTATTACGCCGAGAAAAATTTACGTTGCAATGATAATGAAATTAATGGATTCGTAACATTTTTATTTTTTAACCCTCGGAGTACACACCTCTGAACAAGACCCCACCCTATTTTCTGAGTGCTATTTTTTTAAAACTATGCATTCTTTCGGAATTTCTGTTATGAGGTTTTTTGGTTGATAAAACAATGTACTTTCAAATACAATCAGCATCGGTTTGATTTAACTATTTTTTGATGGTAGAAAAATTAATCGAAATCGGACCTTTCTTCTAAAGTCGGCCAATTCGAATGAAAAAGCTTCTGAGCGTCAGAGTCGACTATTTCAAATATTTCGATCCATTTCATCATATTTCAGGGCAAAATTTTTTTTGCGGCTGAAATGACCCTCGTGTACTCCGAGGATTAATTTGATCATTTAATTGTTATTTCAATGCAGTTTGAATTGATATTTACTCTTGAGTTGGCAGTGGGTCCTCTTGAAAATAGGCATCTTGCATCGAATGTTCGGACGTTATGCGTTTGTTGGGGTCCATCATCAACAGTTTTTGTAACTGGAAAAAAAAAATTTTCAATCAAATTATCATTGTAAAAAAACATTGCCATTAATTCTCGTATGAATTTTCATTGAACTCACTAAATTAAATGCTTTACTGTCTGGTTTTATTTTGTGTCGATCCATGTATTTTGTGAGTGAACAATTAGCATAACTGGAAAAAAAGAAAATTGATTAATTTTACAAAGTAAATAATTTTATCACTCTAGAGTGAAGAAAACGTGCTCAATTTTTACCATTGATTCAGTGATATATTAACATTCATATTATTACATACTTTGATCTTTTAAAATCCTTGAGTAATGTGGGATGTTCAGGCATTTTTTTGATATCCTCCCAATCTTTCTCCAGCGGAAAACCCATAACATTGAATATTCTGAGTGAAATAAAAAAAAAATTGAAATATTAAGTTGAGTAATTTATAAAGTACTTCGGAAAGCTTAACAAAATAGGAATTCAGTTGAGTGATTTATCTATATGAATTATCTCTGCGTCTAAAGAAGATAGAGGAATTCTTAAGACCACTTTTTCTGTCGATAGACTTTCCCCTAGTCCTTCTCGATAAGAAAATGTTGTTGCAAAAATTTATCTACTCTTTTCAGATTCTGGGATATCCCATGGAAATTCATTTCACAGTATAGATATCTCATATTCTGTAATTTCAATTTCTTCGTCAGATTACCTGTCTAATTGATCATGATGATAAGGATTACTAGTTTTAATATCTTCTTGTCGACAGTGAAAAATTGGCTCGGAAGTTAATAATTCAGCAAAAATACATCCTATTGCCCATATATCTGTAAAAATAGAATTTTCAAATTTTCATAAATGAAAGAATATAATGCTTTCATGAACTGAATAAAAAAAATATTAATCCTTACCAATTGCCTTTGTATAATGTCTCGCGCCAAGAAGTAATTCCGGTGCTCTGTACCAAAATGTTACTACAACAGGATCCAAATCAGCTAGTGGTTTCAATGGTGCATTGAATAATCTCGCAAAACCCATGTCTGCTATTTTTACTCTGCCTCTTTCATTGCCTTCACCCATTACTAAAATATTTGCTGGTTTCTTTTGGATTTAAGAAAATCACACGAATGGATTATTAGATTAAGAATTAATGTGCTACGAAGAAATACATAGAGAAAAGTGGGGAAAAATTTTTTCAGAGTGAGAACTTGATGAGAAAGTATAGAAAAAATTGAGAAGATGCTTTAATATGTGGACAGTGTTAGTGAATTTTGTCGAACCTTCACTCTCAGAAAAAATCGTAAATCATTTTGACCAACAGGTCCATTTTACCCCTGTCTCACCAATAAAATATAAAAGCAAGTGAAATGCTGCGCCATTGAGACTTAGAGGTACTTTAGCCGGTATGAAAAAACATGTCATCGCCTTAGAATGAAAGGGGAGAAAGTGATATGCTTATATACAGGGCTTACGCCTGTTTGACTCTAAGACAACGATGTAGGGTAACATGACCAATAGATGGACGGTTAAGGAAATATTAGACTTTATTAATTCATATAAAATAGGCGAATCACGTTGAAAAGTTGCAGAAAAAATGATGTACAGAAAAATAAACAGTGAATCGGCTAAAAATCGATTAAACTTGAATAATGCAGAAATAATTAGAGAAAATGAAGGAAAAAATGGAAAATAACTGAGACCCCCAGTAGATGGACAGTTGCATATTAGCAGTAGTATGATTTTAAATTTCGATCAATCGGTATGTAACAAATAGTTTAGGAACCTATATGAATGTAATTATCAGGAATTGAAAGGAAAAGTATAGAAATCATTCATTATTTATGAAAAAGCCTCGACAATAAAAACCGTCCATCTTTTGGTCAGTGTCCATTCATTGGTCGTGTGACCCTAATATCCATATTCATTACCGAATTCTTCAGAAGGTAGTGATGGTGCGAAATTTCACCTTATTTTCTATATATCTCTATGTACTTCCTCGAGATGAGTTAATAGGAATTCGTCTTTTAATTGATAAAGTGAGTAATGTATTACCAAATCTCTGTGGAGAACCCAATTGGAATGTAAATAATGTATCCCATTTAGTATTTGATAGAGAAGTGATTTCACCATTCCTTTTGGTACCATCACAGGTTTTTTGTTTGCTTTGGCTGCTCTGTGGAATTTTATTATATGCTGAAAAAAAGGAAATCAAACAATAAATCACAATTCGGTGATATTCTTAAAGAATTCTTGAGAAAATAATTATTGAGTACTCGAATAATATATAATATGATGCCGATAAAGTCTCATTTTGTCACTATTTTTCATTGAATATTTCAATATGTAAGCAGAATTTCTATCATTATCTCCTTTGTCCTTCTGCTCTATCCTGATAAAGCATATTATAAAATGCTGAGAAATAAACAAAAGTGAATTTACGTAGTTGAAGAAAATCTACTTCACTCCAGAAAATGTCAATATATATAAGATATAGAAATTGTGAAGGAAAATTGTGTTAAAAAGCAATTTTCTTTGTGCATAAAATTTTTTTTCTTAGTGTAGGAATTTTTCTGAGAAGTTTTACTCTTATAAAATGAAAAAAATGACATTGTATGATTGAATAATAAAAAAAAATCATGAACACGATGAATCTCCACTTGAATAGAACAATTTGAATTATTTTTCTCTCTGAAAAACTCACCCATAAATCATGTTCTGCAAAGTCAAATAATAATGAAACTTTTCTATCGTTGTGAGAAAGAAAAACACGAATCAGGGTAATCACATTAATATGCTTTAATTCCCTGAGTAACTGAAATAGATAACAAACTGATTAAATTCCAAATTACACTGTACTGAATTTAATATTAATAAATATTCTAATCTTACTGCTATTTCTCTGCATGCTGACATTGACAGACCTGTTCCTTCAATTTGTTTCAAGCCAAAATCCTTTGTATCTGGCCTTGATTTAAATTCTGCATCTGGTATTCTGAATAAGAAATTAAACTTAAAAAATGATTTAAAAAATTATGAAATACATAAAAAAAAAGAACTAACCCTTCTTTTCGTCGGGCTTTGTAGACATGTCCATAAGTACCACGTCCAACTTTACATCCTTCAAACTCAAACAAATCCTCGACTTTGGTTCTATCTTTTTGTGTTTTTATCTTAAATTCGTAATCCATCATTGTTGATTATTCAATTGTTGTAAATAAATATCAACTTATTGAATGAACGCTTTCCATTTAATGCAATAATTTGTTTTTAATTATTATTGTTGTTTCATTATCATTCTAATTTTCGTTTTCTATGTATATATTGACAGCTGTGAAGACAATAGTTCACATTCTGTCTATAGAGGTCCGAAAAATCGGAGCGATTGTCACTAAATAGTGTCCCCAGAAAAGAGCTGCAGATCTATTGGCTGTTGTGGAATGTTATGTCTAGAGATGGGCGGCCGTCACATGACGCGTCACAAAACGGTCATATGACGGTCATGTCATGTCACGTCACGGAGTAGTTGTGACCGTGACAGAATTCGGTCACAAAATTTCACTAAATGACGGTCATAAAAGAAAAATAGATTATGACCGTCACAAATTGAAGAAATTTGATGACGGTCATTTTACATCTATATAGATGTTTTACCATCAATCATTTTTCATTCCTTGACAAAAGTAAATAAATTTAGAGATAAAAGACTCAATTGAAACCCGTTTTAATTAAAGGATAAAAAATTCATATTGCAATCAAATATATTGAATAGTTACTGATTTTCAAAATTGACTGAAAAAAATGACTGTCACAAATTGAAGAAATTTAATGACGGTCATTTTACATCTATATAGATGTATTTTACCATCTCATTCATTTTCCATTCCTTAACAAGCATAAATTTAATTGTGACCGTCATTTTCCATTAAAAATTTTGTGACGTCATGTGACCGTCACAAGACGGTCATTTTTTGGTCATATGACGTCAGTGAAAAAATTACCGTCACTGCCCATCTCTAGTTATGTCGCGAAGCTTGGCTACAGATGTCGCGTCATATTTTCATCCGCGAAATTCAATTCAATTCCAACCATTCGCTTCAAATTCACTAAAAATCAAATAAAATAATAAACTCAATTCAAAAATGAACATTGACAATAGACGACGGGAAGAACCTAACAGCTGCTATCTTTATGCTATTGTTCTCTATATTTTTCATACAGTCGTAGTATTTTCTTTATACTTTTCTAAACCTTTCTTCTATTCTATTGCATAGCACGTGGTCACCAAATGCCCAAACTCTTGGCGCCCCTTTCTTTACACGTTATTACTATTTTTATTGCTATAGTCCCTCAAGACCCGAAATCCTCCGTTAGAATTTTCTTACTCACTCATTTTATTACTTTAGAGACCTGAAGTACCCTGCAATAAAATACTCCGGGATTTTCCCGAAATATTGGGAAATTGCTTGGGACTTTCCCCGGAGTTTACAGCTCTTTGGGCCAGCCCTCCAAGCGCCCTTCTCCTCTTCAAAATAGCCTATAGGCCGATGGGCTTTTACAAATAAATTTATTAATAAATTAATTTTTATTAATAAATTTTTAAGAGAATCAAATTCCGGAAAAAATACGTAATGCGCAAGCAGGATTCGAACCCACGACCCTCTGATTACATGTCAGGTTTTTTTTTTTTTTTTTTTTTTAACAAAATATATATTTATTCATAGCATCTTTGTACATGTGTCTTAAATCTACAAATACAGAGAATTAACATCTTATACTATTTTGGCGTAGTTCCCATTTGTTTTAACAAATTTAACCTACTGTTCTATTTTATTTTGTACATAGAGTGCATATGTGTTTGCAATTTGTGGTAAATATCATCTTTACGTTTACGGTATGGTTGTTACAGATGTGTTGTCTTATTGGAAAATATTTAGTAAAAAACCAATTTTCGGATGCTGAGTTTTAAGACTATCGGAGGTCTTACGGATATTTTTATCTACTTGTAGAATATATCAAGACTATCTTGAGGTAGTTTATGTTTATATACGAATGGTAAATTATGGATTTTGAGTTTTGCTAAGTCCTTAGAGTATGGATTATCTCCTAAAAGATGACCATAGAAATGTTCCGCTAGTTGTTTTATATATACATTTATCATTTCCAGTTTTGTGTGTTCGTGCATTTCTGTTATTCTTGTATAGCTTTTCGCATTAAGTATTAGTCGTAAGCATTTATTTTGGAACTTTTGGAGTTTGGAAATAGTTGTTGGTGCTGTGCTACACCAGACTCCTGTCGCGTATGTCAGTATTGGTCTCAGTATCATTTTGTATATCAGTAGCTTATTGTTTTTCGTCACTTTTGAGTTCTTGGCCATGAGAGGGTAAATTTTTCTCAGTACCAAGTATGCTTTCTGGAGTATTTTGTTTATGTGAATTCTGTACGTCAGTCTTGAGTCTAAATGTACGCCTAGGTATCTTGCTGATGGGATTGAGGAGGTTTTATGTCCGTATACTGTGATGGGTTGAAGGATTTTACTGTTACTTTGTGCTTTTTTGCTAAATGTTATTACTTCTGTTTTTGTCGAGTTCAGTGAGATTTTCCATTTCTCGTAAAATTTTTCTAGTAGGTACATGTGTATTTGTATTTGTTTTGCTGCTATTATTGCGTTGTGTGAATGGGTATAGATGGCTGTATCGTCCGCGAAGAGAGCTGTTTCAGTCTTGGGAAATGTTGGGATATCGTTTAGATATATATTGAAGAGTTTGGGCCCCAGGACTGAACCCTGGGGTACCCCTGCTTTTATTTTTCTTTTTGATGAAGGTTCACCATTTATCGTGACAATCAGGTGCCGTTCTCTTAGATATGAGTTTATGAATTTTATAAGAACACTTGGGTACTTAAACTTTATCATTTTGGCAATCAGTCCGTCTATCCAGACTCTATCGAATGCCTTTTCTATATCTAGTAGCAGCATCACAGTCACTTTATCTAAATTAAAGCCTACCGTTACATTATTTACTATTCTGGCTATTTGTTGTACTGTACTATGGTTTTCTCTAAATCCAAATTGATTGTCAATGATTATTTTGCTTTTGTTCTCAAATTTATTCAATCTTTTATGCATCACCTTTTCTACTATTTTACCCATGTTGGCTAATAGACTGATAGGTCTGTAGCTGCTGGGTTCAGATTTTTCTTTACCTGGTTTATGTATTGGAAAAATGTTTCCAGTTTTCCAATGGCTAGAAAAATGGGACAATTTAATTGAAGCGTTTATAATATTTGCAAATTGAACGAGGGGTTTTTTACTGAAGCTTTTATAAATTATGTTCTGAATTTTGTCCAGCCCAGGTGCTTTTTTGGACGGTAACTGGTTAATTATTTGTTTAAGTTCATTAGGCGTCACTTTATATTTTTCCCAGTCTTCCTCTGGACAGTTTTCCATGTAGTTTTGTACTTCACTTATTATTTTATTCTGCTCATCAGAGTTATCAGTCAGACTTATATTGTGTACTTGTTCAAATTGTGTAGCTAACATGTTTGCTTTCTCATCATTGGTAATAGCTTCTTTATCTGCCTTGATCAGAGTAGGAATTGGGGTAAATTCTTTTTTGAAGATTTTAGTCATACGCCATAAAGAGTTATCATGAATATTAAGTTTTTTAAGTTTCTTTTCCCACTCCCTGTTTCTGTGTTTTATGATTTGGGATTTTATCTTATTGATTCTCTTTGTTAATTCTTGCTTATACTGAGGTAATCGTGTAGTTTGCCAGAGTTTGCGAGTTTTATTTTTATCTTTAATCATTTCGATAATGTGATTGGGTAACTGATCATTAATTTGTTTCATTGTTTTAGTTGGTATTGTTTTTTCTATGCAATTCTGGATTATGTTAGTGAGCTTTTGTATTTCTTTATCTAATTCTTGCTTTGATTGAACTGTGTCTTTAATTCTAATTTTATCATCTAGCATTGTTCTGAATTTAACCCAATCTACATTGTCGTAATCATATCCAGTTCTGTTGTCCTCATTTTTAATCTGGGCATTTAAACTAAATATTATCGGGTTGTGATCTGACGATAGCTGATTGAGAACTCGTATTTCCGAGAGTTGGGCGACATTTTTGACATGTCAGGTGCTCTACCGCTGAGCTATTGCGAGTTACTATATTTACCTTCGAATTTTTGAATTTTCTCCCTCTTCATTTCTCAACCCCCCACGAAACAACCCCCGCGATACATCAACGAAAACTTCCTCTACTCCAAGCCAAGCGAAGATAGTTAGTCACCTTCGTTCTCCAAAATAGACGACATCTAAATTGTTTTAATCTCGAGCTTCTCTCCACTTTTGTAAATCAAAGTTAAGTGTTGAAGTGAATAAATAAGTTTGTGTGTGCCCTCTTAGCACTTGTGTTTTCCTCAAGTTATTTAACCACCTATTCCTCTAATTCATTTCTACATCAAAAGATAAAATAGTGAATTAATAGTGGTAAAACATGAATAAATAATAGTAAAGTGGAAAGAGATTCGGTGGACCGTTCTTCAGAACTTTGGCGGCTAACGTTCCTATTGCCATTCAAAATTCTCGCGCTCAACAACAGCAGCAGCGCCAGGATCGTCCTAGTAAATTGTTAGGACATAACAGGAATATCTTCAGTGATTTTATTATTTGGGTTCTGTAGCCCGTGGAAGTGCTGAAGCGCTCTCCTCAAAAGTGTGGGAAGTTTGAAATGAATAACTCACTATTAAATTGACACTAACACTTCATTGTTTTATTAATTAACATAAAATATTCACTCAAATGGTATTCATAGATTACAATTACATTCACTAAACTCTAATGTTCAATCAGTAATACAGTTTGTCACTTATTCAAATTATATTTAAGTTCACAACTATTTTTATAGAAACTTCACTAATTATGTTGAGATTTTGACTATTTGGAAGTTCATTCGGAAGTACTTGTCTACAAAAATTCTACTCTACCTCCAGGTGCTTGTTCCGTGAGGCCCAGCCCTCTAGTTGAGGGAGAAGGGTGGGAGGTTTGCCAATCGGAACCTTCAATGTTGGGTTGAGGAGGTTTTGTTGAGGCGATGTTGGGAGGAGAAGGTTTTACATCTCCACTACTGAATTCTTTATTTGAGATCAGCGTTCTATCAATCTTACATTTTTTTCAAAACTAATTTCTCGAAAAAACTAATCCACATTCTTTCATTACTCAACACTTCTTTATGATTCATTCAATTGACGTTAGTCTCAAAAATGGAATAAATGTACATATTAATTAAAATTTGGCAAAAACCGAAATATAGAGTGAAGATGAATGAATTTTTCTTCCTTTCCTCCCAACAACATCAAAAAAAAACAATCCAGATCCTTCCTTCGTTGAAATTCACTTTATTAGTTAAGCAGCTGGACTTCAGAAATTACGATATACAACCAATGTTACTAATTTTTATGTGACAAATTGTGCTCAGAGACTTTTTTCTGTTTTTATGGGCTACACAAACTTTCTATCCAGTCGGGACTCGAACCCTGGTTTTCGCATGTGAATTTACAGTCCAATCCATTCGCCAGACAACTGGACCTGAATTAATTTGTTACGCTAAATACACAGAGAAAAATGTTTTCTTAATTTAAGTGAGAAAACTCACTTGATTTAAGTGAGTTTTACTTTCTTAAATTAAGTGAGAAAAAATCACTTGATTTAAGTGAGAAAACTCACTTGATTCAAGTGAATTTTACTTTCTTGAATTAAGAAAGGAAAAGTCACTTGATTCAAGTGAGAAAACTCACTTAAATCAAGTGAATTTTCTCACTTGAATCAAGTGACTTTTTTGCACTTAATTTAAGAAAGTAAAACTCACTTAAATCAAGTGAGTTTTCTCATTTAAATTAAAAAAGCATTTTTCTCTGTGTAATGTGCATCATTCTCGGGAGTTTACACGATGTAAAAACAGTCATTGAATAACATAAGTTTATAGAATGACTGTTCTTGTTGTTTCCAGCGTATGATGCACGCTTTTATCCGTTTCTGTTTATAATAATCAAATAATCAAATTTGCAAAGATGCTCTGAGTCTTTCATTTTGCATCGCATATGCTTCGATCTAAGGATTTCATTTTCATGTGCTGCATTCTTTCGGTGGATTACTTTTTTCAAGTTTACCAACGAAGTTCGAAAAAAAATTAAAATTACTGCAAAAAAAAAAAAGTTTCTTTTAATAGAATCAGGGGGTTGTTGCACTGAGCCCAGCAACCCTGAAATCTTTCATAATTTACAGATGACTAGTCTGAGCAATAAAAAACAAAAAAAAATAATCTTCAATGTACTAATGATGCCTTTGTAAGAAGGGATTCAATTAATTCTTTTCAATTGGATAATAATCAGTTTTCCCATTTTCCTTCCCTCCCCTTAAAATCCTTCTTGAAATGCTAACAAATCACGAATGTTTTAAGCTTAAAAAATAATCCTTCAACCGGGAATTCATCAAAATATATTCTCCACAGCATCTGGACCATCTTGAACAATTGGGAGAAAATATCCCGATTAATTTGAAACTAGTGCTCAATCCAAAATGCTCATTCTTTCCAGGACTATCGTTACATTATAGATATATCTGAGTATATCTATAAGCTGAGTAACTGACATGCCAGTGACCACGTGATTCGCAGCTAAAGCCGTTGTGCGCATGCGCATGGCCTTTCGATTGCGCCCGCCGATCACGCAATAACATAAAAAAATCGATATCTCGAGAACGGTCGAGGGAAGTTTCACCAAAATTTACAAGAAAATCAGAAATAAATCAGTCTCTAACATAATTTTTTTCTAGATTTTTAGGAGCACGCATTCTCTAGTTACCATCATTTTTTTTATTTCAATTGTTAATAATAAATAGAAATATTACATTTAGACAAATGGAATTTTTTTTAATGAATTTCCGTATTCTTTTGCCACAAAAAAGTATTGTTTCTTTTTTTTGATATAACTGATAGTTACCGAGATACGAGCCTCCAAAGCTGGAGAGAAATTGGCAGAAACAGCGTTTTTCCAAAAATGAAAATGGTCGTAAAATTTTCAAAAAAAAATTTTTGTTTTTTTTTCCTGTGGAAAATGACTTGTCTTGAGCATCCCCACAACATATCAAAAAATGAAAAAAATTTAAAAAAAAAGTCCGAGAAGTGATCGAAATAGCATGGAATGCCCCATATATGATAGTTACCCTAGCGGATCTGAATTACGGTATTTTACAGTATCTTACAGCATTTTCCATAGATTACAATTTTTTTGTTTGTTCTCATTTTTCATAAGAATCATTCGAGGGGTTACTCACTCGTGAAGTCATGGCGCCATATCGTGATGAACTCAAGTTGAAGTCATTGGAGTCAAGTTGAAGTCATTGAAGTCAAGTTGAAGTCATTGAAATCAGTGAAGTCACTGAAGTCAGGTGATTTCAACTTCTGAAATCACTGAAGTCAAATGATTTCTTTTTTCTGACGTCAATTCTGAAGTTACTGAAGTCACTTGAATTAGATGAAATTAATTGAAGTCACTCAAATTACGTATTTCAGGTTTTGAATTTACTGCGTTTGAATTAGGGTTCATATTGAATTTCGTATATACAGAAGGAAGAACTTTGCGTAGCAAAGAATTTTCAAGTGAATATGCTCGCTTTCATAAAAATAAAAGAACGATCAGTGTTCTTTGCCACTGGTATATATTCTAGATGAAAGTACAAATCTTTTGAAATTAGAGCCAATGAGTGTGCATAGGTACATCGATATTGAAAAGTATTAAAAAACTATTTCACCCCCTGTGATAACTGAGAGTGGGGATTTAAAACTATCTGATAATATTTTTAAGACTGTTGAAAAATATTTCCAATACAAAACATCTAAATATTCTAATGCGTCATTTATACAGCAAGTTTTTATTTCAATATAATGAAAATCCTTTCCCTCCCCCCCCCCACCCTCTCTTATTTGTAAAATTTTATTTATTGCGATTTCAATGACTTCATTATATTTGAAGTCACTGTCTACAAATTGATGAAGTCATTGGCAATCAATTGAAGTCATGAAGTCAGAGTTGATCAAAGTTGATCAGCGCTTGAAGTCATTGACTTCACATTTTGTTAAAGTAATTGAAGTCAGAGACTAAATTCACGTGAAGTTGAAGTCATTTTGAAGTCATGGTGTCACTCAATCCTTGAGTTAGTAACCCATCGATTATGCATATCTTTTTAATCCTCAGTGACTGAATAAATTATTAAAATTAAGAAAAAATCAGCAGATAATTACAGGTATCCCTAGCAAATTCATTTATACCGATTTTTTGAGTATCTTTTGGGTATAATTTCGGTATAGTAGACATTGGGTAGGATTTCGGTATAATTTTCAGATTATACCCAAATCATACTCAAATAATACGAATATTTCCAGTATATTCGTGAAATTTTTATACTCAGATAATCCCAGCGAAACACCATTGTTTTCTTTTCTTCACTACTAAAATCAAAATATCGTTAATTTTCAAATAGAGAATTGTGAAATTCTTCGATTGAAAACAATGAGTGATCAAAAAAATGAATGAATATGAATTGGTCCGTTCTATTAATCTGTATGAATATCGTTGCCTTAGAAACAAAGAGGCGCAAGTGCTATACTTATACATAGGATTTACGCCCATTTGTTCTGAAAGTGACGATATACACAGAGAAAAATATTTTCTTAATTTAAGAATGTGCAGTCACTTAATTTAAAAAAGTAAAACTCACTTAAATTAAGTGACTTTTCTCACTTGAATCAAGTGACTTTTCTCACTTAAATCAAGTGACTTTTCTCACTTAAATCAAGTGACTTTTTCTTTCTTAATTTAAGAAAGTAAAAGTCACTTAAATCAAGTGACTTTTCTCACTTAAATCAAGTAACTTTTTCTTACTTGATTTAAGAAAGTAGAAGTCACTTAAATTAAGTGACTTTTCTCACTTAAATCAAGTGACTTTTTCTTTCTTAATTTAAGAAAGTAAAAGTCACTTAAATCAAGTGACTTTTCTCACTTAAATCAAGTAACTTTTTCTTACTTGATTTAAGAAAGTAGAAGTCACTTAAATTAAGTGACTTTTCTCACTTAAATCAAGTAACTTTTTCTTACTTGATTTAAAAAAGTAGAAGTCACTTAAATTAAGTGACTTTTCTCACTTAAATCAAGTGACTTTTCTTTCTTAATTTAAGTGACCTGCTCTTTCTTAAATTAAGTGACTGCACATTCTTAAATTAAGAAAACATTCTTCTCTGTGTACTCCATGGTCCATTTTTCTTATATCTGAGTCTCTAAGTGGCGATAAAATAGTGACGATTGAAATTTGATGAGAGAATATCGAAATACTCGGCAGCTCAGTTGCAGAGCAGCAGACTACGAATCTGAAGGTCCTGGCTGGATTCGATCTCCGTAACTTGCTCGATTATTTTTTTCGTTATTTCCCTCTATAAATGTTCCTCTATAATCGTTTAACGTTCCTTGTAGTACCGAAGTGCCAATCAAACTAAAATTAGATTTGAAAAAAAGACGGTATAAATTGGGTAGGGAAAATTCACAAATATACCCAAAATAACAGTATTTTTTGGGTATAATTTGGGTAAATTTTCAGCATTATACAGGAAAATCAGTGAAAATATACCCAAATTCGGAGGATAATTTGGGTATTTTTTAAGTCGGAACGAATTCGCTAGGGATATTAGAGTAAAAATATGAAAATATAGTGATCCTGTGTAGGACAACCCCTAAGAATATAGCGAAAATGTTTTTGCGGCGGCGCTAAGACTGAAATGTGTATTATAGCGATGGCTTCGATCGTGGTAGTAGTAACAGTGGAAGGTAGAGGGTGGATTCCCCGCACGATGGTGTAGTCACCCCATATAGTGGCAACACAATACGCCTTATTGTAAGTCTTTTCTTTAAACAAACGAAGGATTTTGTTTTTCATAGTGATTGATTCAAGTAGATGATTAACCGAATTACTTCAATGCAACGGATACTATTTGATTGTCAGAGCCTAGCCCATGTGAAAGTGGTTGAATTTGCATGAAGAATATTAGGATACGGGGTCGTAGGGTGAAAAGGAAATGGGGCAGTACCGTGCACGTGGCTGGGAGAAACTATGAAATGTTGAATTTTAGAGAACAAATTTCCGAAACGAAAATTCACTCATATTTCGACTGATTTAATTTTCTAAAAATATGTCTATTCTTTATTTGAAATGTTTGTTTCATATGCTGTTGAATAATTTGAAAAATCATTATCGTAAAAATTATATTCTCATTGTGGCGCCTTGAAGAGACGAAAGGGCGTTAACCTTTGTATGTTTATGTATAACGACAAGATGAACTGTACCAGAGAGTTAGTCCTTTCGTGAAGGTAACTATTGACCGGTGTTCTAAGGCGAGAGATAATTAATTGAGATTTATAAGGAGAGCTGGTTTAACATTGTATATATATCATTAACAAATCATTATGGGGGTTTGAAAAATTATTGCTAAAAAAATTAAGAGAAAACTGACAGTTGTCGCATATAGATCAATGTTAACAGTCCTTCGTCCTTTAAGGGTTGTATATCTGAATGAATGTTGGTAAAAATTTTCGGGAAATGTTAATCTATTTTTTTCTAAACACGTTGTCAATTATCATTGATTTCCAAATTTAAAGGCACTTCCCTCTCGTGCTCAATAACTTTTTCGAGTGCTACTCAGTGTTAATTAACTTTTGATGGGAAAAATAATTTTTTACGGTATATCATTGAGTAATACTGAATCAATAGATATAAAATTCAATTATTCTTGCCATCCAATTACAACTTTATGAAAAATTTGCATTTATTAATAGAATAATTGTTCTGCAAAACCAGTGCTGTTAGGAGAAGGATGAGGATGAACATGTACTATATTTGGAGATTATATGAATTGGTGTCAAAAACTAAATAATGATGGGAATATCAACACTAATTGTGGGTAAGTGTCGTTGGCTTTGATCATTATGAAGTAGATATCCCAAAAATTCCTTCCATTCACAAGGAGGAGAGACTGGTGCAAAATAGGCCTCAAAGTCCAAATAATTCGGGATTTTTATTCGGAGTGAAGGACTTCATGAAAAATTCTGAAAATATTCGGAAAAAATATTTCCATTTTCGGTGGATTTTTTTACAATTTTTCCACAGAGGCCTTCACCCTCAAAAAAATTCTGGAAAATTTTGCGCTCATCAGGGCCATCTTGCCCCAAGTTTCTCCTGCAACATTTCCGACAACTCCCATCATAAAGGTTTACTGAATAGTCATTTACAGATAACCGTGTAAGTCATCATTTTTTTCATATAGATTCATTATAAACGGAATACTTTTAATAAAAAAAAAAAATTAGAAATAAAAAAGACTGTCCAAGGAAACAGATAATCTATAATATATAATACACAACTCCCATTTTCTTTTACTTGCCACTTACAATTTAGGGTAACTTAATATTATAGGGAGATTTAGCGATGTAAATTTGCACACCAAAGATGGACAATGAAAGAAATTTATGTACAATTCTGGAAATAAAACTAACTAATTAACTATAAACGGAATACTTTATATATGAGATTTCTCACTCTCAATATCGTCGTCCTAGAGTGAAAAGGGCGTAAATAATACACATTTTCTATGTTGTTACCCCCTTTTTTGCTCTACACTGAGGGAAAAAAATATTTTCTAGGAATAAAAATAATTTTGAGACAAAACTTCTTTTTTATTAGGTTTTAATTTCATTGGGAGAAATGAATACCTATTTCTCTCAATATTAATGCCTTTCAATTCGCAATTATACAAGATCATTATTCGTTTTTTGTCATTAAATTTTACAAACTGATGATGATAAATAAACAATTACTTGCCCACATTACCCTTCTGCATTGATTCAATCTTGATTATATTTGCCATCAATATTTTCACATGAAATTTGTATATCAAGTAATAATTTATTTGCACGAAATATGGAATCTTAGTCCAAACATCGCCCAGTTTGGCTCAAACTGGAATGTATTTTTCGCCAACTAACTAAAAATTTTTTATCCATACCTCGGCCGAAAGTACGTACTTCCTGCATCGATTTCGAAGCAGAAAGTCTAACTTTCATGCACTGCACGCGCGCCCTCTACCACAGCGGGAAGAGAAATTTACAGTTGTCCCAGTCAAGAAGGATCCTCGGAAATATTCGGCTCCTATGCTACAATATGTAAATTTCAGCTTCGGGTCGACTTCGGAAAATCCTTCTTTGGCTGGGACGACTCTACACGCATAACCTCAGAGCTCACTTGAAATTAATTTTGTCCCTCAATATTTCTCCTCTGTGTTTCTCAATTTTTTCACTCGAACTGACATAAAACGATTGAAAGGACTTCTAGCCAACGAAGTGTCACATATGTTGGGTCAATTATAATTACGCCGTTGTATGGCACAGTGCTTTAGTATATTTTAAAACGCCAATGAGAAAAAGGCACTTGAATTAAAAAGAAAACGAGGATATAAAGTTTCCAGACAAATTGATTTATTTTGAAAATGGATGATTGTATTTATTTTTTTAGATGTATATTGCAAGTATTGATGCCTGCCCCCGACCAGCAGCACTCGCTTCGCTCGTGCTGCAAATGTCGGGGCAGGCATCAATACATACTGAAACATGATTATACTACTTAGAGAAATTCAATTAGCCAACGTACTTTCGGCCGGGCATGGATAAAAATCGTATACACCACACGGGCAGAATGTTGAATGCCCTGCACTGCGTACATGATATCACGCAGTGCAGGAAATTCAACTTTCTGCCCTTGTGGTGTAATATACTATACCTCATTGATTGTTGTAAAAGTATTCAAACTCATCCTAAATAGGTACAAGGATTCGTCCAAAACTTAAATTGTTAAAGCGAATAAAATCCACTGGCAAATAATTCTTGATTGACCTAAACTATATAATATTCCTAGTAATTATTTTTTTCCCTCAGAGCAGGACCACTATATATTAGTCATGTTTTCTGAAAAAAGGCCAACTCCGACAAGTTATTTTCGCCATCATACTACAATCTCTTACAATATCTGTAGATACATTTTTCTAATAGTTGACACTCAATAGTTTGCTTCTAGTAGCGAGAAGATAGTGCTCCTGAAAATTTATCCAGATACATATAAAATAGTATGTTATACATCTAATAAGTTTAAAAAGTTAATGTTGACAAGAATTCCCTCCTGAGCGAAATGAGGGTGCAACAATATTGATCGGAGTTCACTTTTTTACTTCTGTAATGCATGCAATGTTTTTCTCTCCCTAGTGACAGAATAGTATATTACACATCTAGGGAGAGAAAAATTTAACCCGCTTATCAAGGTGTTTCCATACCGTCAAAGAAAAAGTTAAATTTTTGCATAAAATCGTTAATAATAATTTATACGAGATAAAATTCGCTAATTTGATGGAGTGAATCTGTCAAGAATGTCATGAAAAATAAAATAAGTTCTAGAAACAAGAAATTGGTTGAAAAATGTTAAATTTTCTATGGTTTTAAAAATTCCTTCAAAACTTCAAACAATGGAGGAATGTAAAAAGCACAGAAAATTTTCCAATTTTCCATTAATTTTTTGTTTCTAAGACTAATTGTATTCCATTAATAAAATTTGAGAATTTCATCTCGTATAAATTGTTATTAACGATTTTATCTAAAAATTGAACTTTTTTTTTGTCTGTACGAACAGAAACACCATTGACTTGCTTCACTCGAGAGGCAAATTTTCATCGAGGTTGACTTTTTTCCTTGCGATTTTTTTAACCAAGGGATCATAGAACTACGTCCAATTGAGCGAAGCGAGGGAGGAAAGGGGGGGTTCTTTGCTCTGTAGGTGTAAAAAATACCTTACTGCACTTGTTAGGTAATATACTCTTCCCTTACACTTTTTTTTTCGATTTTACGAGAAGATAGTTAAAGTTTCTCCTCTAAAAAATGAAACTTCTTTCCTGAGGAACGATAGTGAAACGGATAACAAGAAAACCATTCCAATTGACACTATGTTCTCCACCAGAATTTAATAAATACTTCATGAAATTGAAAAAGAATGGCAAATGTAGGAATTCGTCAAATAGTACAAAGGTGTAATTTTGTCCACGAGAATAGTTCGAAATAATGATGAAAGTTCCATAATAATTGAACCATAATGAAAATGGCCTTATTTCATGGGAAGGAATAATTCGTTAGAGCCTTCATTAGTCACATCAATTTACGAAGTTCCGTTGGGTGCCTGACGAACATAATAATTAGAGTAATTGAGAGACATTGAAGGTGTATATCTCAGAATTCATTTGGGATACAGAAGTCATTTTTCATGACTTTTCTCATAAAAGGAAAACGAAAATGGAGTAAAAAAGACGTGCAATATGAAACGAATACACTCTAGTTTTGCTACTTCATATTACAAAAATTCCTCGGAATCATTGATAAAGAAAAGCTCTATTTACAAAAAAATCCAGAATCAATTGGAGAAAAAAAAATCAGTTTTATTTTCTAATATATTTGAGAATTTTCAGAATTTTTCGTATTTTTTTTTAATTTTTCTCAAATTTTCATGAAATTTTTATAAAATTTTTTATAAAATTTTTTTCTAACACATGTCCCACTGTAAATTTTCTCAGCTTGTTCATGGGATTGTTAAAGAAAATCCATTTCAAGCTGTTTCATTTGAGTGTCAATTTCATCTCAGTTTCCCCTTTAATCCTTTATTTCAATATAATATGCCCAAGGTTCATTTTATTATACATTGTATATTTTGTAATTACTATTCACGGAACTACCTCACACGAGTACATGGTATTAATCCAAGCTAACAGTGGATCGATATTTCTTCACAGATTATACTATCTGAAGGAGAAAGTGAGGTTGATTCATTGAAGAGCGAGTGCAATGGAAATGTGCAACAATGAAATACTACTATTCTCCAATAAGAAAGCTGTGATTCAATGCAGAACTCCAGTTTGATGGTACAATGAAGGAGGAAAGGTTATTGCTATTCTACTTCTACCAAATCACTTTGCACTGATTCATAATCAGCTGAACGTAGACTGGATATCACCGTGACATGAGAAACATTTGCTCCAAGCAAATGAGCATCAATAAAATTCATGGAAGAATCGCCGTATTTTTCCAGACTCGGAGAAATAATAAT
Organism: Aleiodes alternator; assembly: GCA_963921955.1. Taxonomy (NCBI): domain Eukaryota; kingdom Metazoa; phylum Arthropoda; class Insecta; order Hymenoptera; family Braconidae; genus Aleiodes; species Aleiodes alternator. The sequence continues at coordinate 14,113,379 of OY998099.1, forward strand.
TGCTATATGAATAATTGAACTTGTGCTTATTATATAAGATCGATGGAACGATAAGAAGAAGCTGATAACGAGAATATTGAGATCAATCTGGATCTGAGCATTTTCTCGTTAGCTCAGGATGAAGCTATGGACAATATGAAAATACTCAATGCAATCCTCAGCAAATAATTTTCAATGAGTCAGCAACTAATCCAATCGAATTCCATCATATATGATAGGGTTTTACCCAATCTACTGTTACTGTATCTCGGAATTGCACTTTTTAAAAGAAATTGCGGTTTACCCGTATGAATTTTCTGAAACTTATGGAATCATTTACGGTGACGAATAAGTTTATGAAAGCTATTCAATATTGTATAAAATTTTATAACTGAAGGAATTGTTGATGTCTTTATAAATCATCAAACGCTTTATATGCTAATGCTACATTTATTAATGAAAAGTATCGTCTCATGCATTATTGTGCGTAGTTTGGTACTAATTTTTGAAAATATCAGTAAGTGACTGTCGATAGAAGCACGATGGCAGATCTTGATCAGAAAAATAATGAAACAGAAAATTCCACTTTATATTATAAGGATAGTCATACTGAATTGAGAGGAAAACAGGGTCAAGAAACCTTGGATTCATCGAGTAGTGTTAAAGAAAAAGTCAAAAGTATTAGCGATGAAAAATATGCATCGGATTTGTCGAACCCAAAGGCTTCCTCTCAAAAACAATACCATAAAAATAGAGAGGCCTCAATACAAAGTAATGTGATAAGACATCCAAAGATCAAAGTATGTAGCGATGAACCTTCACTATCTAGTCAGTATGCTGCTGGACAGCTACTACGAGTTGATGAAATATTACCTACAGCGTCTATCGATTATGTACAGCAAACTTTGGCTCAAACTTTACCAGCTCAAGCGCAGCCTTCATCACACCCAGAATATCCATATGATCATGATCATAAAATTTTGACCTCGGCTAATCAGCTTGGTGCTGGAAAAGCGATGAGCTCGCAAATATATGGTTTTGATAATCAACGCGAGTATACAACACGGAGTGATTTGACCCATCAAGAATCCGCTTTTTGTATACAAGGAAGAATCCCTAGGAATATTTCTCCTTATCCAAGCAGTGGAGGTTATATGACCAATCAAAATAGCCCTCAGTTATCCCAATCATCGAGCCTACAATTTTCATCATATTCCACCGTCATCAGGCCATCACAGGAACTTTCAGCCGTCAAAAGTTATAATCAATTTCCACTCCAGCAGCCAGTATCTTCGTACAGTCATTTTCCAACTAGCATGGCAAATCGTATGATGCATGATTCACGCAACAAAATTTCTACTGATACACAATTTCATCCATCAATTCCTACAAATACACAAAGATTTCCGCAAGATATGATGCAGCATTACCAAGGACAGCCTATAATCCAACCAATCTCTCAAAATGTTGTAGGACGAGGACCAAAGCCTATGGTACCACCACGTGCTGGTTCAAAAATTACATATGAGATGGATCACCATAAACCAATAAGCGGAGATATGAGTAGAGTTCCAAAACTCGAAAATATGATGTTAAAATGTGAATTGAGTCGTAGTGATACAGCTGAAGTGAAGGATGGAACTGTCACTAATCTGAGTCCTGCACCAGAAAAAACATTTGCAACTCCTCTCAATCAAACTCCCCGCACTAGACAAGATGGCCTATATGTTGATACCAGTACCAATCAAATTTCGAAAAATCAATCTGTCAGTCCAGTAATACCTGATTATGGTCTTTACAGTTCTTGCATTGATAATCGAAAATCTATCTCCTCTGGCATTAAAACAAATTTCTCAAAACATGATGACAGCATTACTTTTACATTTCTCAGTGACAACACTCATTTTCCAAATAAAATGGAAAAACTCACGAGATCTGGAGATGAAACACGGTCTAATGATAATCATCCAATGAGACATGACCGAAGAAATGAACAAATTATTCGAACAAATCCAACCGAAGCTAATAGTACACAGCAAGGTACTATAGACCAACAAAGCATAATTCATGAACAAAAAAGTGACTGGAAGAGTATTCATCCAGATCAGCAAGTCATAAATCCTCAGGAAAATCGAAGATCAGATCATTCTGAAGAGCGAAGAAGCTCTCCAATGCATATGGAACCAAAGTATACAGAAGACGTTTGCAGTTCATATTTACCCTTTATATCCGTTCAGGATTCTACGAATGATTGTTATTCGCAAAAGAAACCCATTTGTTCTAATCAAAATTTTGAAAAAACTAAACTAAATCTTGCAAATTGGATGGAGCATCGACAACGGCCAGATATTGAACAGCCAATATACAATCAAGATCAAATAATAGTATCTACTGCTAAACCCAAAAATGAAATAGTATATTACCACGATACACTTGCATCGCACTCGGATGAGAACCATCGTCTCAAAGATCACCATCGAAATTCACAGACTGGATTCCAGCCTATTTCTAATATAACTCCAAATACAATAATAGAACAACGTCGTCATTTACGTCACGTTAGTGCTGATTTGAGTAAACAAATGGAATTCAGACGTAAGGAGTATGAAAGTCAGCCTACAACAGGATCTGTAACAAATTTAATAACAGTAATAAATTCATCTTCATCACAGACCAGTAGTCCAAATCTCTGTCAGCAATTCACAAGACCCAGTGATATCTTGCAAGATTCAAACAAAGGAGTAACAGTAGTCACTGATTTTAGAAGTGATTCTAAAACACATCTCATGCAAACCGATCGTACCATTCACGATAGCAGAATGGCTCATGAAAATATTGGTAACCACTTTCTAACACATAGTAGAAGTAACATTGAAAATCTTCAAACGATTCCATCAAAATTACAGAATGAGAATACCAAAGAATCCGATCAAATTCAACGGAAACAACAGTATCATAATCAGCGTAGTTTGAATATTATTTCGGAAAAATTGAGCCAATTTGAAAGACAGCAGAATGACTTGCAAGCACGGCTTCAGTGCTTACAGAATCAAAATCAACTTTTGGATCAAGTAGCACAATTTCAACACCAACAGAATGATTATCATGGTTGTTTTCGTAATTTGCAAGATCGAAAATCTACAGACATGAATATCAAAGATAATACAGATTTTCAACACAATATGTATTCATCAGCAGTAAATCCTAGACCATTCACACATCGTTCAATACCAACGAGTGAGGAAGTTCCAATGCATTTAATTGAAGAAACACGAGCAGGCTTGGACTCTCCAGTACCTACGTTTTCAGATACTTTGAAATTTCAACAGCCTGAAGAACAACGATCATCCAAATCATATTCAGTTCCGCATCAAAAATCAATTATGATGACGAATCTTAACAAATCATCGAATATCGGTATGATACCATCTTCTGCAGCTCTGAATCTCTCCTCCAATACTATCTCCTCAACGACAGCTGCTGTATCACCTCTATCCGGAATTCTGAAGAAAGTGCCACCTGAAAAACCACCAAGGACATCTCGAATTGCTCAAAAATCAGAAATCGAGGTAAATTATTTGTATACATTTTCTACATATTTTTTATAGTCTGTGTATTAAGGATAGGATGGACGTACCGTTTTTAGCCATTTTATCTATTTTGGCTACTTCATATCTCAATTCGAATATGAATCACTTTAGAAATAAAATAACATTATAAGTTACATTCGTACACTGTGGAACAGAAATGGAAATTTCATAGACAATTTGATAGAAATTTTGTGATATTGAATTTTTTTCAATGGGAAGATGATTATGAAATTTGTGAGCTTCAGAGGGAATTCAGAGGAATCTACGAGTCTTAAATACAATTGAGATGGAAATTCTACAATTTACTTGAATTTTCAACTGAACATGAATATTCAGAATAAAAATCCCTTGAAATTTCCATTTTTTTCTAAATTTTTTCCTATTTTTACTAAATTTTCAAGAGACAATCAAACTGAAATTTACAAATTTCATTTATGTCCAGGCCTGAAATTATTTGAAAATTGATGATGTGTTCATCTTTCAATGATGTAATTATCTGAAATTTCAGTAGAAATGTGGCTCGTTTGAAATTTCCGGGATTTTCACGGAAAATTCAGGCGGAAGTTTTTAACGGTGTATAATTATGAAGGTCAAAATCGTATAAAAATATTATCCTTATTTAAGAACTTATCTCTATCAACTTCAATTTAAAGTGGCCGAGAAAGGTGCAAAGGCTGCTAGAACTGGTGCTTCTACCCTATCCTCAGACATCAAGAGTTTCTATCGAAATTCAAGAAATTATTTTACGTACGAACTCTTTGCGACTATTTACGGGAATAGCTTGGAATAGCAGCAAACCCTTCTTCGAGAATTTTCCATAAAATATGCATTTGATATGGGATCTTGATTCATTTAAGGTAGTTTGAGCGTGGTATAGTATAGCCAGATCATTTACTATTGCCAGGAATAGAAAACCCCTGTATACGCATATCGAATCACCATTGAATATCAAAGAAATGAGTTGCAATCAAGAAATAAATGCTAATTTCGAATTATTATATCTTGAATACAAAGCGGTGTTCTTTTTTTTTTTATCATTTGAAAAGTATTTTTTTTCACTCTCCATTTTTTCAGAATGCTGTCGACAGGTTGCTTTTTGGTATGATAAAAAATATGTGAGTCGACAGAAAGTTATGCATACTTCAAATGAGACATGAGCCTGAAAGTCGCCTAATTTTTTATTAATTATCTCGCATCCTGAACGATCAAAAATTCTAAAACTTCGGGATTTATTAGTAAACCTTATTCTTAGCCTATAGACAAGATTCAAAGGAAATCTATCGAAAAGTCATTTCACACTGGAACTACCTCAACCGTAAACACAGTTCGTAAGGTCCTGGAAGGACCCTTTGAACCCGTCAGCGGTCGCGCTAGGAGACTTTTTCTCACACTTTTTTTGAAGCTATAGGAAACTACCTTAAAAAATGAGTGAAAAATCTAGATTTTTTTTGTATTTATCAAAAAAATATTCTACTTTATTATGGTCATCGCAAAATTTCAAAAATAATTTTTTCTTTCGGAAAAAATAATTTTTTCATCCGTGCCGTCAGGCAGCGTGAGACTTTTTCTCATCGCGCGCCTAAACGTGGTCGGTGGGTAAGCATGGCTCAGTCGCTGTAGATAGCATTGGTGACATCCCCCCTCTCATTCTAATCCTTTTTTCTCAAATATTTCTTTGTAAACGGAACTGAATCTATCAAAAATACGAAAAATTTTCAGATAAATCCATCTAATTTTGCCATCAGTTTTTTATTATTTTCTCGGAAACTAAGCGAGACACCGCAATTTGCATTTTTTGTAGAGAATTTCAAGCTCTACAAAAAAGCTTCAGAACAAAATTACTCTATCTCGCTTAGTTCTCGAGATACTCAGGTGTGAGACACAGAGAAAAATGCTTTCTTAATTTAAGAATGTGCAGGTCACTTAAATTAAGAAAGAAAAGTCACTTGATTTAAGTGAGAAAACTCACTTGATTTAAGTGAGAAAATTCACTTAATTTAAGTGACTTTTACTTTCTTAAATTAAGAAAGAAAAAGTTACTTGATTTAAGTGAGAAAAGTCACTTAATTTAAGTGACTTTTACTTTCTTAAATTAAGAAAGAAATAGTCACTTGATTTAAGTGAGAAAAGTCCCTTAATTTAGGTGACTTTTACTTTCTTAAAATAAGAAAGAAATAGTCACTTGATTTAAGTGAGAAAAGTCACTTAATTTAAGTGACTTTTACTTTCTTAAATTAAGAAAGAAATAGTCACTTGATTTAAGTGAGAAAAGTCACTTAATTTAAGTGACTTTTACTTTCTTAAATTAAGAAAGAAAAAGTTACTTGATTTGAGTGAGAAAAATCACTTGACTTAAGTGAGAAAAGTCACTTGATTTAAGTGAGAAAAGTCACTTAATTTAAGTGACCTGCCATTCTTAAATTAAGTAACTGCACATTCTTAAAGTAAGAAAACATTTTTCTCTGTGGAGAATCTCTCATCGCGCGCCTAGAGAGCGTTGGTGGGTTAAGAAATTGGTAGGTCCTGTATTTTTTTTCGTCCGTATTTGCGATTAGAATCGTTCTCCCATAATCAAAAAATTAGTGAGAAAATTCAAAAAATGCAGTAGTTTTAACAGCTACCTTGGCTTTCAACTGATTTTTCATAAAATCCATCAAATTTGCACTCACAAACTACCATAAAAGTTCCCTACCTTATCCATATTCGATAGTCGAACTTCTGGAGTACAATTTGCATTAACGTAGTTGACTCTCTACCGTCCAGTTAAAAAGTTTTGGCTCTGAGACGCCACCCTATGTGTTTATAATGTGCTACTATGAACCTATATATTTTCGACTTGACTGTACACTCACACAGTAGTATCCTCTATATGAATACACAAAACTGTGAAATGTTCTCCCACAACACGCTCGTGCAGCCATCTTGATACCCCTTCCACTGAGAATTTCGTCAAAATTTCGGTTTTATTTTTAATTATTCATCGAAACCATGTGGTCAATGATCTCCATATTTTCAGAAATAATTCTAGATGTATAGTTCTGATAGGTGTTAGTTTTTCATAATGATGGCATTTTTTTTTCAACGTAAAAAAAAATAAAATTAGTAGTTTTCCCACGCTTCTCTCATACTGCATGTACAAAAACGGTGATTTTAATTGCAATTATCTCATATACACTGTGGACCATCGTTCTCAAATTTCATTATTAGATGCATTATGCATCTAATTATTTATAGCCCGATTTTTAAACAAGTCTTGAACTTTGTCATTAGGGAGTCAACTACCTTAACCTAATGATTGAAAACCTCATTCTCAAAACATCGTACCCCATTCAAATTCAATTAGAACAATAATATGACAATGAATTCATTCAGTATTTAGATGAGTCATATGAAATATCTTCAAGAACATGAATTATTCAATAACACATTGAAAAAAAAAAAAAAAAAAAATTAGTTTTATTTCCTAATATATTTGAGATTTTACAGAATTTTTCTGAAATTTCCATGAAATTTTTATAAAACTTTTATAAAATTTTTCGGAAATTTTTTCTGATAATCTCTCAAATTAAACTCCGGCAATCTTCCTTTGCCCATACATTGTCTTCTCATATTGTCGCGTTAGAAACAAAGAGGCCTAAATGCTATGTATAAGCATAGCACTTACGCCCCTCTACTTCTAAAGCAACGATACATAGGGGAGAATGGGGCAAAATGGACCTAGAAGATGAGATGATTCGAGATTTGTTTAAAAAGCAGCGGTTGCTTCAAAAAATCTGAAAAAATTCACAAACAATATAGATATTTTGGAGGATTTTCTCAAATTCTTTCAGATTTTTTCGTCGAGTCCTTCATTCCGAAAAAAATTCCTTTATCATGTCACTATGAGGGTCCATTTTGCCTCACTCTCCCCTACTAGAATTTGATTGCAAAAGAGCAAGTATTTTGCTCTGAATCACCCCATGAAGCATTATTTTATATATATATATATATATGACTATACCCATTACAACTCCACTATTCGTATCCCCAAAAATCAATAGTACATATATATATATGAGATACCTCCTCCCACTTGTGAAGCTGGGTGTGCGTGCGTGTGTATGTGTGTGTATACGTGTGAATGAAGTGGCCATTTTTTTGTTTTGTTTGTAGGGAAAATCTCATGAACAATAAAACCGTCACCTCAGAGCTAAAAGGGCGTGAGTGCTACTCTTATATACAGAACTTTCGGCCCTTTGTTCCTGAGACTCTGAAATGATCTCTTGTCTCATTGTTTATCCAATAGAAACCGTATGTTTTTGTTTATATCCATTATTTCAATTAAATCCGATGGAATTTTTGATATTAAGAGAAGTAAAATGCGAGCATCAAAGTCATGGACTCTTTCATCATCATATAATGGTAAAAAAAAAAAAAAGAAAAAGAAAGTCTCTTGCTGTTCTTCTCTCTCTGTATGAATGATGAAGGTACACACATATATATATATAATATATGTATTTTTGTACTATACAATACTTTTAGGTAGAATAGTGAGGTCGGTGGTGGCAGCAGCTGCGCTCTCGTTTAATCACGACTTTTAGTCGCCAGTTGGCCTCGAGTGCTCGAATAGGATATACACAAAGTCGTATTTTTTTTTTCTCATTCATTGTTCCGAAAATTCAATTTTCATATACTTTCCAAAATAAACACTAGTATTTCTGAGATGCATGAATTTGATAATAATTGTAGTCAAGTGTTAATGAAAAAGAAAAAAAAATCCTTGTATTTTTGAATAATTTTGAATTTATTCGTTATTAATTTGTAATATGTTTGACCGCTACATGAGAGAACATGTAAATAGCATTATACATATGACATCATTACAAATTTTTAAAGGAAATATCCTTTCAGATGCAAAAGTTATAAATAGTGTTTTCTAACGTGAATATATCAATTTTTTTTTCGTTATTAAAACCAGAGAATATACAGTGTTTCTACGTTATTCCTAGATAAACAGGTTACTAATGTGATTTTGTATGTTTAAATGGAAAGAAAAACAAAGTGAGAAAATAATCTTACTCTGTGCAAATAATTGAGTCAAAAATATTGAAGAACTGTTAACTAAAGTCTTTGAAAATTTGAGTTTAACTGAGAAAGTTGGGCATTTAATGTAGAAAGCAGTAATGCGTGTGAAGAAAAGCAATTCGATATTCGTAAAAAAAAATAAAAGCAATCAGTGTTTAGCCTATTATTGAATGTGGGATGGAGAAATTGAAATTTCATATTTTATCTATGATGATTTTGGAAGGAAAAGAATATTTTTATTGATAGAGAATCGACCGATATTCGGTACAAATTTGAAATACTTGATTGAATGCTTTCATCACACTTTCAATATCAGTCCTATAGCATTGGGCCCAAACACGTTCATTATTATTATGTACCTCTGAGAAAGGTAGCTTCCTACCTTATACTTCGACGAAATATTTTAGGTTATTACTAAATTTTCGCAAGAAAAATATTTCTCGATTTTCCAAAAATTTTCTTAGTTTCATATTCTAATTAAGCTGTTACATTTCATATTAATTGGTTTTTCTTTTCGTTTCATAACACGTGGTAGTAATTATAAATTGAAAAGTAAATAACGCAGTTCCTCAGTGAAAGTATCACGCTCCAAAATTTTCCAAACATCTGTTGTTATAACACTTATGAGCTGAAATCATGGATCACTTGGAAGTAGAAATCTGTTCCAGTGATAAGATAGGAAATGAGCAGAATAATGTGATAGGAACAGGTGAAATATGATCGATATTGAGCCAGTGTGAGGATTTAATAGTTAATCTAATGGGAAAAATTCAAAGTTTAAGCTATGAATTCAGTGGAAATTAGTGGCTCTGATTATTTTCATAGAACTTCATATCAATGCAAACCGGGATAATTATCCCTGTGCACTGAGAGAAAAAAATTGATTTTATTGAGATAATTTGTCTTTGAATTGAAGAAAAACAAGTGGAAAATCGCCTTTAAAGCTTATCATGTAGCCTTTTCTGCTAATTCATTAGCAATTTGCTTCCGAATGGACATCATATCGCTCCATGAGACTGTCTCCAAGTCATTGTAATATTGGTGTTTATGTAGACATCCATATACGCATATACAAAGCTATAAGTATTTAGTTTTTCTCCCAGTCATTGAATGAACATTCTTTTTTTTCAGTTTCTTCTATAACAAGATGTGAATCACTCAGTTGTAAATTTTGGAAAAGATTCGACGAAAATTGAAAGGTCCAAAAATACGATCTGGAGATATCATTCTTCATGGGTAACTCAAGAACTCTTTGTTCGATCAGATCCAAAATCAATCCCAGTCTTAATCTTCAGTAGGACTAGAAAGTCCCTCAATTTGGAGTTTCTCCTGTGTATAGTTCAATGGCTATCGTGTTGCCACGGAATTTCATCAAAAAAACCTTAAAACGAAAATAACCAAAAAACTAATGGTAGGAAAAATCTGAAAAAATTCACACAACTGAATAATGAGATGAGAATCATCCACTGTGAGTTTGGACGAAATCAATTAAGAAGTTTTTGAAATAAAAAAAAAAAAAAAATTGAAAAGGATTGATTTTTCAAAAACTACTCATCCGATTTCGATCAAGTGGGGCTTAAAATAAGGAGTTCAGTGATAGTAATATACTGACAAAATTTCAAGTTCCTAGGCCAAATCATTTAGGAGCAATGTAATGTAGCAAATCACACAGACATACATACGGACACACAGACAGACATTTTTTCTAAATATCATTTTCGGTCTTTCCAAATCATATTAGGTAGTTCCCAACAAAAAACCAGCATTTGGAAATTTTCACGTTTGTAAAGCTCCCATTCGGAAGCAAAAAAACGAATTTTTCGATCAATTAAGTGATTGACATAAAAATTTTTCTTTGAAGAGAGCATATTTATTGTTGAAACAAGCAATGAAATGATCAATTTGAAAAATCTTCAATTCGTTCTAAACAACTAATAAAAATGAATCAATTCCAATCTACTAATTTTTAAAATTTAATAATTATTGACTCTTCTCAGTTTCAAGAAATTCAATTATTGGGAAAAGGATTTTTTCCTCATTGTAATGATATTTATATTTAATTTAAAGTTCACGTGATATTGGAAATTTTCAATCTTTTTATTTTTCAATAAAATATATTTTTTCTCTCAGTGTGGAGAGACCCTGGAAAACATGGGAAAGTCCGGGAATTTTAATCTTAGTCAGGGAAATGTGTAGTTCATTTCTTATTATCTCTCTATTTTTTAAAGTTACAGATATTCAATCAAAGAAAATTGAACTTTTCGATTAGTCGGAAATCTGCAAGAAGATTAACAGAAAATCAAAGTTCTCAAAATTTAATGCAGTTTCGGATATTATTCATAAATTCTGATTAAAAAATTATCTCAAGATCAACTAAGAATTTCAACGCAGATTCGAATTATATTTTTTTTTGTAGGTCCGGCAATTCCATTTTTGGTCTGGGAAAAATCAGGGAATTTTGAAATTTTTTTTCAGTCGCCACTCTGATTCTAGTGAAAACAGTACTTTATTTATTTATTTATTTACTGGACTTGAATATAATTTTTCCCCATTTAATAGAAAAAATGTAGGAAAAATAGACCTATTCGTCGGAATAATTCGTTTTTTTTTTTTTTATGAAGCCATCTATAAAAAAATTCAACGAAAAACATTCACCAATTGTGTCAGGATAATGGAATTAGCGCATATCTGACAATTGTTTGGATTTTATTAAACAAATAAATTATTGTAATAGAAATATTTGACATAATTGCACTTATACTTTTCTGAATTTCCTACATGTGCATATTTTCCATTTTTTTGAATAATTTATTTGTTAGCGAAGAAAAAAGACTGAAGATTGTGAGATTTATACTATTTTCACTTTCATACGATATTCACATATTGGAGCATCTCAATTATTTCCAAATTTTTTTATAGAGCCCTTCACTCGGAAAAAAAATCCAAATTATATTCCTCTTCCAGTTACGTTTTGCCCTACTCTCCCCTAAATAATAGAGAATTTCAATTCTGAAATATTTTTCACCAATAGCTCCTTAGAAATAAAATTAGCACACATCTCCCAATTTTTTGGATTTTTTTAAACAAATACATTATCATTAAAGGAATATTTAAAAAATCGCACTTATAGATTTTCAAAATTTTTAAACGTGCATGTTTTTAATTTTTTTTAAATAATTTATTTGTTAAAAAGAAAAATGATACGAACTGTAAGACTGTTGTTATTTTTATTATCCTCTTAATTCGAACTTCAATACATAACATCAATTTTGATATTATCACGCCTACTTTTTTCATCAATATTGTAAATTGATAAATCGTCCTTTTTTGCTACTCGTGAAGATGGGATCACAGTATCTATTAAATCTCGAAAATCTTTTCTGCAGACAACTTCTATCCAGGATTAGTAATTGTTATTTTACATTTAAGGATTATCGAATATAGAAATAGGCAAAATCGAATAATCGAAATATTCAATGAACATTTCTAGGCAATTCAATTTGTGGCGTGTTTGCAAGCTAGGCCCAACCGCTGAGGTGGACTAAAATTCTTTGAGGTACAGCATGCATATCGAAAGTTTTTACTTGAAATACCAAATTCTTATAAATTTACATGAAAAAAACAGAATTATAGCAATGTTTTATGATGCGTGTATAAAGTATCAATTTACCATGAAATCTATTCGATAGTATTTCGTAGTTAAAAATTGAATGACACAAGCGAATAAGGCTATATAGGGCTTGCTATTATATTGAAAGTCTTGATTTTGTAAGTATAGTGTTTATTAATTTTAACTAAATGTCACAGATATGGATGATCAGGAGATTCAATCGACAGTGGAATCAATTCTTGGTCCAGGTGTAAAGGTCATTGACTGTGAAAAAAAATCTTCAATTTGCGAAGAGGAGATTTTATTGATAAATGGAATTCAAATTTCACTCGAAGGTCCTGATAGTGTTGCAATTAAAAAAGCAATATTAACTGGACAGATACCATCCTGTGATCTGTTCAATCAAATCCTTATTCGTGCTGGAATTTTAAGGTAGTCTAAACATCATACTTATTTGTAAGGAGTAGAATAATTCACATTTATATATTTTTGTTCTTTACAAGATCAATGGATGGTTTTCCCACTCGTGGTCCTTGGACATCAACCCAATGAGGCCCGACTTTTTTGAAGTAATGCAATTTTCGGCACTTTCTGTATTTAGGGATTTGAAAATTTTTGAAAATCTGACATAGGATTCGTAATCAGCAATCTCTAACACTACTGAGTGATCATTTTCCTACACAGAGAAAAATATTTTCTTAATTTGAGAATGTGCAGATCACTTAAATTAAGAAAGTAGACTCACTTGATTTAAGTGAGGAAAGTCACTTAATTTAAGTGACTTTCACATTCTTAAATTAAGAAAGAAAAAGCTACTTGATTTAAGTGAGAAAAGTCACTTAATTTAAGTGAGTTTTACTTTCTTAAGTTAAGAAAGAAAAAGTCACTTGATTTGAGTGAGAAAACTCACTTAATCTAAGTGACCTGCCATTCTTAAATTAAGTGACTGCACATTCTTAAATTAAGAAAACATTTTTCTCTGTGTAAGCTTAGCTCCGTATAATTTGATAATTTGCTATTATTTTCCAATTCTTATCACAAACATTCATTTGTTTATAGGGGAGAGTGGGGCAAAATGGACACTGTTATGAAACGGTTGGAGATGGATTATTTTTGATAATTCTATTGAAAAGCTGAGAAAATTTTAGCCGGAAAACAAGTCTCAGATATAATTTTTTTGATTTTTTTTGAAAATTCGATATTTTTCAGCATTGTTGAAGGGTAAAAGTCTTTTCTTTTTCGAAAATCTTCAGTTTTTTGTAAATATCTCTGGTTCTATTGGTCGTAGCGATTCGGGGTTAATCTTAAATGAAAGGTGAGCTCATTTTCCATCGATTTATGGAGTTTTAAATTCAAAAATATCATTTTTCGGGATAATTATAGGCCAAAAACTGTTTTACAAAACTGTTTCACAAAAATGCCGATAAATACCTTAAAAATCGATATTTTCAAATTGAAAATCCTATGAATCGATGGCAAATGATCTCACCTTTCATCTCCAATCAGAGTTTTTACTCTACGACAAATAGAACCGAAGATATTCCCAAAAAACTGGAAATTTTCAAATAGGAAAGGTTTTACCCCTGTAAAATGCTCAAAAAAGACAAAATCGCCAAAAATTCAAAAAAATTAATTTCGGCACTTGTTTCCCGCCTTAAATTTCCTCAACTTTTACCAACAATTTTTTTCAACAATCTACCGCCAATATTTTTATTAATTTCTAGAGTTTTCCATAATATTTGCCTAAAAATTTAGATGTGTCCATTTTACCCCTGATGTCCATTTTGCCCCACCTTCCCCTATTGTTATGATTACAAAAATTTCATGAATTGATTGCATTATAAATTTTTTTTTACAAAGTAGTATAAATTCGTGGGTTCGTGGCGTTTAGAAATCGAAAATATATTGATTTTTCACAAAGTTATGAATGTTCGAATGCAAAAGTGGTTTCCATCGCAGCCACTGGACTTTAATGGGTTAAATCCGTGGTTTAAAATTCGGAACACAAACATCCGCAGCAATAAAATTCGCGAAAACAAATATCTGCCAGGGAAAAATCCGGAGTAATAAATAAAATATCGATAAAAACATTTTTTAACGAAATAATTTCTCTTCAATATGTGTATTGATACAAAAATTAGCGAGAAATATTTCCATAACAAGAGAAATTGAATTAACTTTATCAGTCCGTGAAATTATGATTATTATTCTTATATCACATTGCAACATCATAGTATCACATAATTGAATAGTCCATATAGACTCTGAACATACAATCAGAAGGTGGGAAGTCTTTGAATTCTATGTCGCGGATTTGAGATCTGAGGACCACGATTCGCGTCACCCAATGAATCTGAAAAGAGCTCTTCTCGTTGAGATTTAATTAAAATAAAATATTAGTAGTTTGCACAATTAGCTGCAACGTAATTAGGTTTATTCTTCAGGAATTCATAAAGAAGCCTCTGAAAATTAAAATTTTCTCTCCCAATTTGAAAATTAGTAAATTCAATATTTGTAAAGGGAAAACTGAGTAGATCAATGGATTCTCCAACCTGTTTCATGGCATTAAAATCATTTTTCGTAGTCCTCTTTATGATGCTCTGTAGTTGAGCACATTTAGAGCTGACTGCACAATTAAAACGTAATTTCCACTGAAATTACACGAGACTAATAGTTGAATAGTTTTTAATTAACTCATTTTATCTTCATGTCCAACAAAAATAATGATCAAAAATTGTTTTTGCAAAACTTGTGAGTAATAAAATCATGTGTCCTGAAAGTTTCTATCTGCAACTAAAGTTTCGTTGCCATTGTGACGATGTTGGCTGTCAGAAACTCAATATAGAAAGTTCAGTACATTGAAATTTCAATTCTTCTGCACATCAAGTGATATCTATTGATCTTTCGAAGCCAGACGAGAATCTATGAAAATTTATAGTGATTCTTGAGAATTATAAAAAGAAAGTAGAACATCAGAATTTGTAAGCATTTGCAAAACTCAATCCAACATGAAGAATATCATCATTCTCATTATTCAAACACAAGAATTGACAACAGAGCTGTTAATTTTATACATAAACAATATTTCATAACCACTCACATTGATTCTCCATTAAAAAAATTTATGAATTTTCATAAAAATAATACAGTTATTTCGAAATTCTACTCTTACTTTTTGCCTGAACTGTATGATTATAAAAACATCAAGAAAATTTAATTAGTAGGAAAATATTCATGCGATAAAATTAATTTATTAATTCAATTCGTAGTATTTGCAAGGACTATTAATTCATTATCACAATTGCATCTCAGTAAAATACTATTTATATATTTTTCAAAAAAAAAAAAGGGCTCCAGTACATCTGGAAACTTCACTAAGTACAAAATCAAGTACTGTAACAAAAGAAGAAGTTACAGTGATACGAAACAATGTAATTGTCGATGAACGTAATCGTGAAACACAAGAGAGCAATTACTATCTATCATCAACAAGTGAAATCTGGGAACCGGTCGGCATCATACACCAATCGCGTAGTTCATTTCCCAATTCCGATCAATCTCGTCGAGTTTCTACCACAAGTTCAGACCAAGGTTATACAACTAACAATAGCACTAATAATTTAGTAAGAGTAAATGATGGGAAAAATTTTGATTCTAATCGACGCGAGAGTGTATCGGATTGTATGCAACAGTGTTTGAACCAATTGAGTAACCTAGGATTACAGCTGGCAGAAATACAAACATCAAAAGGGGTAAGCATATGTTGTGTATTGTTAAACATCCTTTCCAATGTATCTAATTTGTTAAGAAAACGTGTTTTTAAAAAATTGAGAAATATCAAGTCAAACGAGAATTTCGTTTTCCTGCGAAGAATTTCGTTTTTCGATAGAGGCGAATAATGAAGAGTACTAATAATTATTGTCAGGGATTATTAATAAATTAATTTTTATTAATAAACTTTTAAGAGAATCAAATTCCGGAAAAAATATGTAATGCGCAAGCAGGATTTGAACCCACGACCCTCTGATTACATGTCAGGTGCTCTACCGCTGAGCTATTGCGAGTTACTATATTTACCATCGAATTTTTGATTCTCACATCTTTTCTCCACCTCCCATCCACGAGGCAATGTCGCCACTAAACAAATAAATTTATTAATAAATTAATTTTTATTAATAAATTTTTAAGAGAATCAAATTCCGGAAAAAATATGTAATGCGCAAGCAGGATTTGAACCCACGACCCTCTGATTACATGTCAGGTGACAGCGTAAATATTTTAATACTTTTTCTGAGTATTACTTAATCTCTGTTTATACGGAGCAATTCTTCCCTGTCCAGTCGCTCTGGGGAACGTATTGATCGCAGGAATTTCCGGCTACTTCATACGAGTATTAACAATATTCAGGTTCATATGTAGTAAAGTGGGATGAATTTCCGAAAAAAAAGCTCTGAAAAATGATTCCAGTCACACCGTTTTTTCAGATAATTTCTCCAGCTTTTCCATAGAATCATTATAAATATCCCATCTTAGATAATTCCACTAAATTGAAAGCGATTTTCATTATGTAGAACATCAAATAACAAAGATAACTCTCAATGAATCGAATTTTCAGTTGATCGCGATAATTCTTTATTTCTGCATTTTCAATGAAAAAGATTGTTTCCTATGTGCATTTTCTGAAAATTAAAATTCATGTATTTTACGAAGCAATCTGTGAAGAATCCTTGTAGACCTTCAATTTCCTAATTTGAGTCAATAGTTGGAATATTTGAAAAGTCACCACCAAGAATCAATGTCCTGATTTAATACTTGATGAAACTTTATCGGAGATTTTTTTTTTCCGGAGCCTACTGTTGGCTATGACTAGATATACTACTGAATTGTTACTGCGATCACGTCTGCGCACAATCATAACGCCGGCGCATCACCACTAAGAGCATTTGTCGGTCGAGCTAAGGGTGACACCCCGCTGGTGAAAAATGGGAATAGCCAGTGCGGTATGATTTTCGTATTGAAACAATTCAATATTATTCTAAAACTGTTTTCATGAAACAAGATGATAACTGTTTATTTAAAGTTATTATCTGTCATCAGTTCTCCAACATAAAATACCTAACTTTATATTCGTGCTGTTCAAAATTATGGACCAGAATCGTGAAAACATAAAAAAATAACTGAGTGGTGATTAAAATTGTGATATTATGAAAAGCCTATGCTACTAAGGATGTTATACCGTTGATTTAGCATTGAATGATACATTAATTTCGAAATCACATGATTCTTCATGCAATCTTTACAAAGAAAATCTATCAATTGAATGGACCAGGATATGAGATACACTCCACCCAGTTAATCCTTCCAAATTTGTTCTGACATCAGTTTCTTTGTGCAGATATAGCGATACTGGAAAATTATATGTGAACTTTTAATTGACGATTGTGCAGTTATTCTTCCGTACTACTAGAGTCCATAGCATTGAAGGATACGAATGAAAATAGAAAATGTACGATTAAATAGACATAACTAGTGCTATCAGAAGTTAGGGGAAAATGGTCAAATCGACCAACCACAATCATTGTTGAATCAAGATTATGAAACGTCAGAATTTTCTCAACTTACTATGTTTCAATCATTAATCTCACAATATTTATGATCGACTGAAGTGACTATCGGTCTAAATTCGGATATTGGTTCAGTGATAAGTTCAATGATAACATGAACCATAGAACCTTTAATCTCGATATTTTGAAGTTTCGTTATTGATGGAAATATGGCTCTTCTACAATTCTTATATCAACGATATTAGTGTTAAGAAACTATGATTATCATTGACAATGATTATTATCGAATTACTCATGTGCAATCATCTCGATGGTATTTCAATTATCTCTGAGATCTGAAATTCTGGAGTCCTTTACACGCAATCTCGATGTGATACCTCTATCTCTCCCATATGAGGAGCTAATGGTTAACAGACCATTCTAACTAATCCTCCCTAATTGCAATGATCCTCAAACATATAATAGTATTCTCTACGTTTAATGCAGTCTCGTCCGATATTTGGACATTGGTCGAAGGAAGGTTTCAAATTGTGTGAAACTATAATGTGAATGAATCATTTTATCTCATCTTAAATGACAAAAAGCTGGATCAATTAATTATCTTGAATATTTCTCCACAATTATTGTAACTTCACATACGTTGCACTGATCATTGTAATCGGTTATCCTTAGACAAAACGCATCTCACGATATTCAAATGATGTGATATCCAACAACTAATAAAGAATCCACTAATGTATCATGCAAATGTGCATAAACGAATGCATAGTTTTTTGGAACGTACACTTCAATCTAAATTTAGATTAATAATTGACGAGTAATGTAACGAAACAATGAAATCAGTAGAAAAAATCAGAAGAAAAGTGCATTTTTGGACATTCTCAATTATCAAGAAAATTAGTCATGAAAGTAGTAATAGTGCTGTCAATCCATTTCATAAACTTATATTGGAATAAATGTGCGCAATGTATTACTATGCCAGTAAGCTGACTGCAGCGGCATTAAGTGCTGGACTGCGAGTCAATGATCCTGAGGTTTCCCGAGGAAGCTTAAGATGTAGTTGTCAAGCAGTTAAGAATAGTGATGATTTTATAGAACGATCTTCCGCAAATTCATTGAAACATTTAGTGAATTTTACGTCACCAGCTCTATCAATGAATCTTTCTCAACAAATGCGATTATCGCAAATGTGTATTACTAGTGCATCATCAGTACAGCAGTCATCTCCCTCTGAAAATATTTTTGTGACAGCAAATATAGAGAATTTACGTGGCACTCAGTATCATCGACATCGTACTAAACCTAAGGTAAGAATATTTATGGGGGGGGGGGGTGTCTTTTGCTGCTCGTTTTTTGTATCGATCATTCGTACTATAAAATTTGCACTTGCATTCGAGATTGCGATTTCTACAACCCTATTACGACCAATTGGGTCCACAAATCTCAAAGTTTCCTTCAGAAAATTTTCATAACATTATGCAAGATCATCGAAGAAGAATTATTTTTCTCTCGACGTTAAAATATTATTGCAGTGAAACAATTTTATGCTTTTCTTTTTCTCTTCATAGAAAGTACTCTGTAGTATCCCTATTATTTGCGAATATTTCTTGACATTTCATACATACTTTTGCTCTTTATAAGCAGAAAATGCCTCTTATAATGAGTCTTAGGGCCTCTTTCATAGTTTCAGACTGTTGTCTGTTCATAAAGAATATTCCGTTCCATGGTACATTTCATATTCATGGGCGAAGATTACTTTCAAACTGTAATACTGTGTGTTGTAATACTTCAAAAATTTTCCCTTTATGGAACATAGTGAAAAATTGAAAATTGAGAGTTTCTAGAGGAAAGGAATTTAGGGAAAAGTCGAGAATTTCAAAGAGGGGTTTGAACCCACGACCTTTGGATTACCGGTCCGCTACTCTTGCAATTTTTTTTTTTATGTGTTTATTCACCAAAATTTGTTCTTCTACATAATTTCTGTTTTTTCAGTAGTCAACACATTAGAGCTAGGTGTTCTTATTAATTGAATTCACATCTGGATCAACGCCCAAGGCTCTTGAGATGATATCTCTTGTTCGTCATTATCTAATTCAAAGATACTTAATTTATTTCTTTTTTTATATTTTTCGTTAACTTCAAGTTTTTACACTTCTCTATTTCTACTCCCGGAGGGTTTGGAGCTTTAAAAAAATTGTAACGGAAAAAAAAGCTAAGCTACTCTTCCAACTGAGCTACCAAGAGTAAGCATACTTTCCAATCAAATTTCAATCCTCATAACTTCAACTCCGTTCACCTTCTCTTTTGGCACATTGAAATAAATTACGAATTTCTAGACGAAAACAATTCAGAATATTCTTTTGAGCCACATAGACACAATCTTACAATATTCGTTACTATTCAAAGTATGGAGATGGAGATTTTGGAAATAAATGGATTATCGATTCCGCGAATTCGATTACCCTAGGATAAAGAAAGTATCTCCACTAGTATATAAAGTTTATATACTAGTGGAGATACCATTAAACAAATAAATTTATTAGTAAATTAATTTTTATTAATAAATTTTTAAGAGAATCAAATTGCTGAAAAAATATGTAATGAGCAAGCAGGATATGAACCCACGACCCTCTGATTACATGTCAGGTGCTCTACCGCTCAGCTATTGCGAGTTACTATATTTACCATCGAATTTTTGATTCTCACATCTTTTCTCCACCTCCCATCCACGAGGCAATGTCGCCATTGAACAAATAAATTTAGTCCCTAAAGTTTATATTATAAACTATTATGCTCGGATCTTAGGAAGAAAAATCACTGAGGAGTGAGAGAAAAGAGGTGATATTTCTACTATTCATCAACACTGAGGGAAAAAAATATTTTCTAGGAATCAAAATAATTTTGAGACAAAACTTCTTTTTCATTAGGTTTGAATTTAAGTGGGAGAAATGAATACCTATTTCTCTCAATATTAATGCCTTTCAATTCGCAATCATACAAGATCATTACTCGTTTTTTGGCATTCAATTTTACAAACTGATGATGATAAATAAACAATTATTTGCCCAAATCACCCTCCTGCATTGATTCAATCTTGATTATATTTGTCATCAATATTTTCACATGAAATTTGTATCAAGTAATAATGTATTTGCATGAAATATGGAATCTTAGTCCAAACATCGCCCAGTTTGGCTCAAACTGGAATGTATTTTTCCCCAACTACTGACTAAAAAGTTTACCTCATTGATTGTTGTAAAAGTATTCAAACTCATTCTAAATAGGTACAAGGATTCGTCCAAAACTTAAATTGTTAAAGCGAAGAAAATCCACTGGCAGGGTGTCTAGCGGTCAGGGAAACCTGGAAAACCGGGAAAAGTCAGGGAATTCTAAAATTTATCTGGAATTTTAATTCTTTCTCAGGGAGAATGAACATGAAAATTCTCTAATTGTACAGAGGAGAATTTATGATGCAATTCAATCGAAAGAAAGACTTAAAAATTTGGATGTGACAAAACATATATGAAAATACTTTATAAAGTCTTTATAGAAAAGTTACAGTTCTTTATAAAATGAAAAGTTTTAATTCCTTACAAAAATATTCTTTATAAAACACTCTCGTACGTGAAGCTTTAATCCATGCAGCTCGTAATTTTCACGCGTAGTGAAAAGAAGATTTGGCGAAACAAATAAAAATGAAAGAGAAGAAAAAGAAAAAGCGTGAAAAATCCGAAAGAGATCGGCTGGAATTGTGGAAGAACTAGAAGCAAAAGAACGGAAAGCACTCGATGATGCTGTGAAAGCAACCGCTTACATTGACGAAAAAATCAAAAAATTAAGACAGGCGTGATTTTGATGCCAAAAAAATAATTTAATACAGCTATGACGCGATATGAGGTTTATATTTTTTCACTATTTTTCTATATTGATTCTATCAACATTTTCAAAATGAGTTATTATGCTGTGATTAATAACGATTAATAGTATGGTAATAACATAATTAGAAGAATATTGAATTTTCTTCATGAATTCTATTCATTAACTAACATAGGGCATAGGAATGTGATTATTTGTGGCTAGTTTAATAAGTTCATATTTGCATTACGGAAGAAGTCAATGTGAAAAATTTCCATTCCTATTATCATGTATGAAGAATTTCGAGCTAAATTTTTGCAACAAATAAAATAAATACTGAACAGGACCGTGAGCAAAACACTAAAAACTGATCAGTAAATGTTGAATCTAGTAAATATTTTTTTCTCTCAGTCAAAGCACGAACAGCGGCTTACCTTCAATTTTAATGATTATCAGAATCAAAATTTTTGAAACAATATGGGATGCGCAAGCTATGTTTGAATTCACCTCTTTCAAATTACCAGTCTAAAGCTCTATCAATTGAGCTATTGCGAGTTCCAATATTTACCTTCGAAATTTTCACTACGATATATTACCTTATTTTCTCCACCGCTCTCCTGAGGCAAATTCAAATTAATTTAAAATTAATTTCATTATACTGATTGTTCATAGGGATATTGGACGAAACATCAGCATGAAAATATTGTCAAATCGCGACGTTTCGCTGGACAATGCCAGCTTCTTCCGATTCTGAGACCAAACGTGAAAGCTTTTAATTTTAGTTTCATTTTTAGGACTCTATTCTGCATATTTACAACTCTTGGTACTCGAAGATCTTGAATTTTCAGAACTATCCCATATTCCAGACCAAGTATTTACCGTAAAGAACTGAAAACTTCCGCTTAGATCAATGAACAGTGCGACAATTTCCGCGATGACATCTTTTTTACAGCCAAATTCGATATCAAAAATGTTCTTCATGATTGCCATAAAGTAAATGCGTGAAGCAATCTAATGGAATAAAAATTTATGATGAACATTTTATGTATTGGAATAAATGAAGAATTCCAGCCATGAGCTGCATTAGTGATCTTCATTTTTGGACCTATTATGTTGGTAACCGTGATCGAAGAACAGGAAATGAATTGAGTCATGAAAGACTCTACATTAGATATTACTCAAGAAAACTTTTAAAAAATGTATCGTAAATGTATCGTATGAATATACCATGAATACATCGGGATTCAGATTCTGATTCGAGCTTTTCAATTATATCTCACGTGTAATATTGAATTTCTTTTGGATTGCAGAACTCAGCACAAACAATATCACCTAATGGAAAAGGAGCAGGCTTGAGTACAAGTGCAAATACAAGCGGTGGAAATGGTACTTTGATCAATGGGGCTAATCCTGATGCTGAGGAAGTACATGAAAATACTGTAAATCCAGAACATGTGAGTGAGAATACGTACATTGCGGACGAAAAAAACAAGTATTCCTCCATCAGATGCGTTATTCATCATTTTTTCTTTTCAATCGCTGCTAATGCATTAGCAGAGTGCTTCCGAATGGTTATTCTTGAATTTCATTATTCTTCTTATCGTTTTTTATATAGAGTACCAAAATCAACCCGTGTTCATTTTACCTCTTTCGTCCACCCCACCTTCTGTTTTATCGTTGATCTAGAAACAAAAAGGCGTAAACGCTTAAAAAAAACCACTTTTCAAAAGGAAAAGGGCCTATGTCCAAAATGTATCTAATAATGTTTTTCATGCTCCAATGATGCCAAAGAAACGAATTCAAAATTTGGCGCATTTGTCAATGCTAGCGGAAATAGGGCGTATGTGCAACATATATGCATTTTTATTATTATGATTTTTTGTTTTGCTTGAACTCTCTGATCTATTTAATACTAAAACTACGTATCTTTCAACCATATGTCCTTACCCTGTTATCAATTATCATAGTAAATTTTTGGAAAGTTATGAGATTTAATAACAGTAAAAGGGCGTATTTTCCGTTCATACGCCCTTTTGTTATTTGTGATTTTTCCATTGTCCCATATTTTCTAGCAATAAATAACAACAAAAGGACGTACCATCGGCACTTAGGCCCTCTTGTTTCTAGGTCGACGATATATATTAATGAAAACCCGTAGAGCCTGGATAAGAAAGCGCTTAAAGTAGCTATTTTCTGATAATCGAGACTACACAGAGAAAAATGTTTTCTTAATTTAAGAATGTGCAGTCACTTAATTTAAGTGACCTGCCATTCTTAAATTAAGTGACTTTTCTCACTTAAATCAAGTGACTTTTTCTTTCTTAATTTAAGAAAGTAAAAGTCACTTAAATTAAGTGACTTTTTTCACTTAAATCAAGTGACTTTTTCTTTCTTAATTTAAGAAAGTAAAAGTCACTTAAATTAAGTGAATTTTCTCACTTAAATCAAGTGAATTTTCTCACTTAAATCAAGTGACTTTTTCTTTCTTAATTTAAGAAAGTAAAAGTCACTTAAATTAAGTGAGTTTTTTCACTTAAATCAAATGACTTTTCTTTCTTAATTTAAGTGACCTACACATTCTTAAATTAAGTGACTGCACATTCTTAAATTAAGAAAACATTTTTCTCTGTGTATCAAGAAGTAATTAGACTCAATGCGAATCTTATTCTGTCTACAAAAATAATAATGAAAGACAGAATCAAAATTTCGGTGAATCATGAGTTTTACTCTGCCAAATATTATTAAAAAATTTCAATAATTTTCCCAAATTCTTTGAAGTGAATTGATGTGTTTTGATGTAGCAGAGGCCAGTGGCAAGATTTTGACGCGAACAGACAAAATCCTAATTGAATTTTGCTGAAAAACAACGAACTTTTGTTGGAAGTCAATAACAAATTGAACCAAAAAAACAACTATTGAATGAAATTGAGATTATCACTACGTTTTGCCTAACCCGAGGCCAGGACGGGGACGTAGTGGTGTATAGGCCTCAAAAAAACCTATCGCGACCTACCCTAAGGGACTCTCGGGCTTTTGTTGAAGAAATTTATTGACTCAAAGCGTCCACTTTCTTTGGGCTTTAAAAATTTAATTTTTGTAACTTATAACGAAAACAAGTACATAGAGCATTAAAATGCGTACTTTTTTTCCTCCAGTCAATAACTCGTACACATCGCGTAGAACAATATCAATCTAAAAATACCTCATACAAATTGAAACGAAAAGAGGCGAAAAAACCTCAATGAATTTAATACGGATCAAATGAAATTTCGAAATACTCATCTGGAGTTTGGATTTTCCAAGAAAGAACACACAAAGTGGTGGCAACTAACTTTTAATACAAAACACACAGTTTTGATGTTTCACTGCAGACAACCACAATTATACTGGCCTAGAAAAGGCTCATGTGCTTGAATTACCAAATTTGCCATTTTCATAGGACCATTGATCTCTGTTTATCATTGTGTTTTCACATCAACTGTCTTTTTCACACCAACTGTAAGGAAGCTATCGATTATTTTATGACTACCTTACCTCTCATCATAGATACCCAGTATACATGACAAAAAAAATCCACATACTCCCTTCAAGCGGGTTTGTCGTCAGTACAGCGTAAGCTGGAAGCTAAAGTATGAGTGGTCTACACAGTAGCAGTACATGAAATATGTACTAATTGTACTTAATTTAATTGCCAAAGAAAGGTTGGCGGAGTCTGAAGACGCTTATATAGCACTTCATTTGTGTGTAGTTTATAACAACACGGGTGGTTAAGTTGGTTAAGGCACTGACTTGTCATCTGGTGGTCCCGGGTTCGAGACCAACAGATACCCAGTATACATGACAAAAAAAAAATCCACATACTCCCTTCAAGCGGGTTTGTCGTCAGTACAGCGTAAGCTGGAAGCTAAAGTATGAGTGGTCTACACAGTAGCAGTACATGAAATATGTACTAATTGTACTTATTTTTTTTTTTTTTTTTTTTAATGAATAAACAAATAAACAAATAAATTTATTAATAAATTAATTTTTATTAATAAATTTTCAAGAGAATCAAATTCCGGAAAAAATATGTAATGCGCAAGCAGGATTTGAACCCACGACCCTCTGATTACATGTCAGGTGCTCTACCGCTGAGCTATTGCGAGTTACTATATTTACCATCAATATGTCCCCTCTCCTCTCACTCAATCAAAACATTAAACTCTACTCTCTATTGAATTTATTATTTTCCTATATTAATGTGAAATAAAAATTTAATAAAGTTCGAATGTTATATTTATTGAATTGTTGAACACAATGAATAGCTTCCAGTTTTTTGACTCAGAGTGAACAACTCAACTTATTCTGCAAGAAAAATTCTAAAATTCTAAAATTTTCAAAAATCGAGCTCAATGCGAACCTAGAATAGGCGCACGAAAAAAAAATTGTAAAGAAAACGCTAAAAACACTAATTTTCAGTTGGCAGAGCTAAACTACGAAATCGTCAAAATCTCTTACATTTCTGTTTAGACACAATTCAAATGAAGCTTGAAATCTGTTTCAGGCACTCGTTTATCGAGATGGTAATCTCGTTTCTGGATCACTCGAAGCCCTGGTACAGCATATGGTACCTACTGAAGAGTATTATCCAGATCGAACATTCCTGTTCGCTTTTCTCCTGAGCGCTCGTCTCTTCATCAAGCCGCATGAATTACTGAGTGAAGTTTGTGCTTTATGTCAAGAACAGCAAAATCTGAATGGCGATGGTGGAAAGGTGAGCTGCTTTTCATGTACATGTTTGCAGCAACTCCCTTGAGACACTTATTCTCATCAAAGTTTTATCATCGACATATGTAAACAGTTTTCAAGGAATTTTCAAGAGGAAAATCCATAAACATAGCCATACATGAAATAGAATAATATATAGCAGAAGGTGACGTCATAAAAATTACATGAAAGATGATGAGACGGACATGTTTCAGTTGCACCTTGATGTTTTGTATTATGAGAATGGTTCAGAATCAGTGAAAATATTTGACATCAGTTTTTCCTAATCATTACATGAAAAATTTGAGGAAATTTCTGTCAGCAAACATGTGAAAAAATGAATTTTTAAGAATTTCTTGAAAAAATTGATTTTTTAATGAAAAAAATGCAGAAAATAAATTTTTATACATTTTTTCCATTCGAAATTTTTTCATCTTTTTAATGAAATCGTTAAAAAAAATCTATCTTGAGCCGTTTCATTGAAATGTCCATTTTACCCCCACTTTCCCCTGTAGTAAAGTACTTTTTTCCATTTGCATTCTCCATAAAAGCAAAATGAGAAATTGATAATGATAGGAGAGAATTTACATAGGGGAGAGTGGGGCAAAATGGACACTACAATGAAACGGTTAGAGATAGATTTTTTCTGATGATTCTATTGAAAAGCTGAGGAAATTTTAGTCAAAAAGCGAGTGTCAGATGATTTTTTTTTTCAAATTCTATATTTTTCGGCATTTTTGAGGGGTAAAATCCTTTCCTTTTTTAAAAAATTTCAGTTTTTTGCAAATATCTCTGGTTCTATTGGTCATAACAAACCATGATTGGTCTCAAATGAAAGGTGAGCTCATTTCCCATCGATTTATGGGTCGTTAAATTCAAAAATATCAATTGTTTGGATAGTTATGGGCCAAAAACTGTTTCTTAAAACTGTTCCACAAAAATACCCATAAATACTTTAAAAATCTATGTTTTTAAATTGAAAACCCTATGAATCGATGGCAAATGATCTCACCTTTCACCTCCCGTCGGAATTTTTACGCTACGACGAATAGAACCGGAGATATTCGCAAAAAACTGAAAATTTTCTAAAAAAGGAAGAGTTTACCCATCTAAAATGCTCAAAAAAGTCAAAATCGCCAAAAATTCAAAAAAATTGATTCGGGCACTTGTTTCCCGCCTAAAATTTCCTCAGCTTTTCAATGGAATCATCAAAAACAATCTACCGCCAATATTTCCATTAATTTCAAGAGTTTTCCATAATATTTGCCTAAAAATGTAGATGTGTCCGTTTTACCCCTGATGTCCATTTTGCCCCACCTTCCCCTATGCTTTTGACTGGAAAGAAATCTTCTATTTTTATAGGAGCGTCTGCAGCGATTCGTACCACGGCTGGTTCAGCTTCTTGCTGAGTGGACGGAAACCTTCCCCTACGATTTTCGAGATGAGAGGGTCATGACCCATGTGAGATCGATCACGCAAAAAGTAGCCAGTGTCGATGCAACGGCTCGTCAGGAAGTTTCTGCCTTATTGCAGAATCTATTATTACGTCTAACAGCATTAGAACGGTATGAAGAAGGTCTAGGACGATTGACAACTGAAGCAGCAGCTCAACAGCTCAGCCAGGTATTTGTCTTATTTTTTATTTTTTTTTGATAACCATAAAAATTAATCCATAATCATAGGCATATGTAGAAATACATAATGAAAAAACTTGAGGGAATCGGTACTTAAACTCAGTGGAAATGTAGATTATTAGAATTATTTTTTACAGGTAGATATAACTGAATTATGTCCTTCACCTATGATCTTGGCCCAACAACTAACGCATGTGGAACTTGAGAAACTTTCATACATTGGACCAGAAGAATTTGTCCAAGCATTTGCAAAGGTAAATCATCATGTCAAATATTTTAATTCTGCACGATATAACGAGTTTTGCTCTCGAATGCAAGCTATAATCATCAGAATTTTCAATTCTAATTTTTTTAATACAACTCAAAATAATCTAAATGGTGAGAAAATGATATCTTTAGCCCATGTCTGTGTGTGTATAAAAGTCTCCATAACAGAAAACGGTTATATAGAAAAATTTCATATTTTTTGGGAAAATTCCTTTAAACGAACTCTATTTTTTAAGCTTTATTTGAAGAGAAACCGATCGGTACTTTTTGAGATATGTCCATTTTTCGAAAATCAATTCTTAATGAAATTTCTGAAAACTATTCAACTGATATTATTTATACTCATATATCATCTCGAGAGTTGGATCAATTAGATTTTGTCAATTTTGAGCTCATTTGCATGATTAGTTCTCAAGTTATTGCCATTTAAATCAATTTTTAGAAATTTGATACTTCGATGGTGGTTACAAAAAACCTGTATCACTTCCATTCGGAAGCATATTGCTAAAGTATTAGCAGAAAAAGCTGTATCAGTTGGCAAGCAATACTATCATCCACTTGTTTTCTCGTTACGGCCAATACCACCGTTTCATGAGTTGTCTGAATGTCTAAAACATGTTTTTTCTTCTTTACAGGAGTCTCTTCACCTTGAAACGTCGTTCAAAGAAATGAAAAAAACCCGGAATCTTGAATCTTATGTACAATGGTTCAATAGACTCAGTTATGTTGTAGCAACTGAAATATGCAAAGTATGCAGAGAAAAAATCAAAGAAGCTATCAGTACGGTCTATTGCAATACTAATCGAATAAATCGTTTTTTTTAGCACGTTAAAAAGAAGCAACGAGTTCGCGTTGTGGAATACTGGATCGAAACGGCACGAGAATGTTTCAATATTGGAAATTTCAATTCACTCATGGCGATAATTGCTGGTTTGAATATGTCTCCAATATCGAGATTGAAGAAAACAGTGAGTACACAAATAATTTTAAAAATGTCATTATTCATTAAATTCATAATGCATTTTTTCATTAATCAGCTGAATAGTGAAATTACGATTTTCCAACTAACTGTTTGAATTGTCAAATGAATTACTATTATCAGGTAACACGTAAATTTAATTACTAGACTCAATAAATCTTGAAATGTGCCTGTGTGGTTGATTCTATCGTCACATTTCGCTGTTATTTGAATTCATATAATTCATGAAATATATGAATCTGCTTCCTGACATTCTCATTGATTTACTCCATTTATCCATCAGATTGTCTGTAAGTAATTAAAAAAATATATTTTAAAATGGGCAAATTTTTTATTGACAGTGGTCGAAAATTCACTCAGCCAAGTTTGCCATTCTTGAACATCAAATGGATCCAAGCAGTAATTTTAGTAGTTATCGGAGCACATTGAAAGCAGCCATGTGGCGGAGTGTTGGAGCTACAGATGAAAGACAACGCATTGTCGTTCCTTTCTTTAGTCTACTTGTAAAGGATCTCTACTTTCTTAATGAAGGCTGTAGTAATAGGTAAGTTGTCGGTCATGAAATATTCATTTATTTTTATAATTCTGTCAAATGGTTTTATTTTGATAGAATCGCGATGCTTAAATTTAAGACAATGAAGAGATACTGATACTTAATCTTCTAATTACAGTAGATTCTTTGAATGAGGCAATTTCTCCCGGAATTCTCTTCTCGTGAAGCTCGATAAACGTCTCCACTCTTTCGCTTGAGCTTTTTAAATAATTTATTTCTTGCTTTATTAACAGATACAGGCTTTCACTACAAGTATTTTGTTATTTTTAATTAGTATTTTCATCGAGCCTTCTCTCTCAATAATTGAAGAGAGAAAATACTTAGTAAGTATTATGTCCATTAAAAATTGCAATGCACTTTTTCAAAAATAAGAAAGATTTTTTATAATAATATCACCAATCGTAAAAAGCTGGATAATTAGTCAATTAATAATAAAATTAATCTTTGGCGTAATGCGAGATATCCTATCGATTAATCGAAATTTCAAAGAATCTACTGTAATCAGTAATCCTTCCTGATACGACACATACTTTGAGTTTTCCAGAAAATCACAAGTAGTAATTCGATTTTTTTTTATTGAATTGACGTCAGGATAAACGAGTGAATTTTTTTTTCCTTTCAGACTGTCGAATGGTCACATTAATTTCGAAAAATTCTGGCAGTTGGCCAAGCAGGTGACGGAATTTATGTCCTGGAAACAAGTTACATGCCCATTTGAGAAAAATTCGAGAGTTCTAGCTTTTCTACAAGCCAGTCCAGTGCTGACCGAAAATGGTGAGAACATTACTTTTTTTCTTCAAGTAGATACAATCTGGAAAGGTAACGTAAATTTATCAAATTGAGTTTGAAATTAGATTCAAACTACATTAGAATAATATCAATATTTACCTTCAAAACCCATTGAATATTTGATATTTATAGATGCTCTCCTTTTCATTTTTAACTATTAATGAATACCAAATTTAATGAAAAATTCGATTTTTTTTAGCTCTCGCTCTAGCATCATTTGAATGTGAAGCTCCAGATGGCAATACGGAAAAAGAACGCTTCAAAACATTGAAGTAAGTGCATAAAATTGCGGAGTTCTAACATTTCATCTCATTTTTCATTACATTTCTACGTAGATCTGAACTGAATGCATAGTAAAACTCATCAAAATCTACTGTCTACGAGAAATAATACTGATTCAACAAAGATTCCATATGAAGAATAGTTACAAAAACTAAATATGGATTGGAATGATGTGACTTACTACTGAATTTTAATGGAACATTATGGATAATTGAGAAAATGAGAATGAAGAAAAAGATATTTAATTTCTAATTATCTTATAGGATCGATGCTTTATCTTTAATAAAACAATGATCTTGATGATCTAAAAATAATACATAGCCATCTACTATCAACTTCATACACACATTTCTAGGTAAAAATCACATGATAACTTCGAAATTTATACTTATACATCGTTAGCAATTCCCAAAATCATTCACTCTTCTTTTTGTATATACTTTTTTATATATACGCCTATGAAATATCATGTTCCCTAATATGAGATATTACTAATGTTAGTATGTAATGAATAAAAATTGAATTGAAATCAAAATTGAATTTACCTTTTATTTTAACCGATTGGGAACATTACAGAGAGAAAGGTGAGGTAGCAAGGACATAGAGGGTGAAATGGACACATTTTTCTGTTTTCTATCATGAGAATCGCTCAGAATGGGCCGAAATATATAACTTTTTTATCGATTAATGCATTCAGAAGAGGTATGCATAAAACAGACAAAACGATGGAAAATTTAGAAATATTTAACTAGGTTTTCTTATATCTTTCTCTAAATTTGAAATGAACCAATGGTCGAAAAGAAAATTTAGAAAAAAATAGAAGTTAAAATGAATCCTTTCCCATAATAATTTCTTTTCCAATTTTTTCGTTAGAGATCCATAAGTTTCCCACATCCCAATACTTAATTTTTCCACAACCAAATTGAGATTATAGTAGTGCTAAAAATGCCAAACTTTTCATGCAGAAGCTCTATTTTTTCATGAAAATACTTACCTTCAGGAATGTAGTACATTTAGTTGGAAAGAGGAGAATGATTTCCAGGGTTGCCAGACGTACCATACTCATGGTATTCATACCATAAATTTGCCCATCATACCATGTACCATTCAAATGACTTATGGTACACCAAAAATACCATAATTTGAAAATTCTACTTTTTTTCACGTTACTTTCACAACATTATGCATCATCAACATATATATTGATCTACATCTAGTCGAAATGGGAAGGAAGTGTCACATTTGAGAGAGTTAAACTAAAAAAAATTTGTGTTGATGCGAAGAAATACGTTTTCCACCATTTTACTATTAGAAAATTCATGGAAAAACCGAAATTTTTTCATTTTCCCAGTTTCTACTATTTTTATTTGATTTTCCCCAACATAAAATTTTTAGGCATCTCTATAAAAATTGCAGTCACACGCAGTATATAAAGATATACACAAACGAGAGCTTGTAACATTGCAATTAGAAATTTTTGATATTTTCCTTCCATACGATTTTACAATGGGAATTTCTTCATTATCCATTGATACCATAGTTTTTTCGTGGATACCATATTTTCCTTGAGTTTATACCAGAATCGGCTCCCTAAAGTCTGGCAACCCTGATGATTTCTTTTCGGAATTAAAAGAAAAAAATTTATGCAGACGAAACTTGTTATCTTCAGTATTTTCATTCAGTGTATTTGCTTCAAGTAAGAATACATGTAACAATCCTTTGGAGATGTTTAAAGGAAGTAGGTACGTGGTTTGCGTACACTGAAGACTGGCATTCTGTTTTTGTGTTGGATCCTCTTGGCCAGTGGGAAACGAATGTTACTATCATGGAATTGCTTGACATGTGGTCTACGACAATTGGCAGCTTTTACAATTTCCACTTTGATGATTTGAATTGAATGGGCTCTAGCACGATGACGTGCACCCATATCACGGTAGCATTGGGTAACAGCACCACTCACTGACAGATCACGATATTCCCTGTACATGTTGTGGGTTCCAGAACGTGAATCATACCTCAACCAAATACCGAAGTTCTTGATTTTGGCTGGAGTTTTCTCTGAAATCTTCGAGCAGAAAAAGAACATATTTTAATAGCTTATTTTATTATGAATTTTTTTTTATATAGGGGAGAGTGGGGCAAAATGAACCTAAAAGACGAGATGACTCGAGATTTTTTAAAAAAGCAGCAGTTGCTTCAAAAAATCTGAAAAAATTTACAAACAATACACATATGATGGATGATTTTCTCAAATTTTTTCAGATTTTTTTGTCGAGCCCTTCCAAAAAAAATTCCTCAATCATGTTACTATGAGGGTCCATTTTGCCCCACTCTCCCCTATAAACGCGCTAATCAATTGCGAATGACCCAAAAAGCATGAACATAGAAGGAAAAGTGGGATTTAAAAAAAGGGACATTGCATTCATTCCGTCGAACGGTTCGATATAGATTCTCTGATGATTTGTATTGAAAAGCTGAGGAAATTTTCGGTGGAAAACACGCGTCAAATTCAATTTTTTGTAAATTCCACTTTTTCTGCTAAGATTATCTATTTTTTTTTTAAATTCAATTTTTCTTTTGAGTTATCTTCGGTTTTATTGATTTGAGACTGATCGTGAATGAGAGATGGTCTATTTTCCCATCGACTTAAATTGTTCTAAGTCCTCTCGATTGATTTGTAAATTATTGTTTGTCTATTTTGAGACCAGTCTCCAGTTGTTAAGACCAAACAAACCGGAGATATTCCCCAAAAAAGTAATTTTTTTTTTTGATAAACCAAAGCGATTTCACCTTCAAATCTAGACCGAAAAACGAATTTTCACAAGAAAACCAAAAAAATAATTCTGGCATATGATTTTCATCGGAAATTTTCTCAGTTTCTCAATGAAATCATTAAAAAAAAAACTATCTTCAATATTTCCATTAATTTCGAGTGATTTTCATGATATAAAATACCAAATCTACGATGTTCCGTTTTACCCCTTGTGTCAATTTTATCCCAGTTCATCCTTCAAACTTTTTGAAATATCAGTATTGTTCATAAATTCGAAGGAAAGTTTAGCTCTAATATAATTTTTTTTCAGCAATCTGTACAATATCTTCATAATACGGCATTGTCAGACGTTGAAAAAATTATAACAGTCTCTTCCCAATATTTTTCTTCTGTCCATTACAAGTGACACTGAAAACAGCAGACATTAGACAATTTGTTGAATTTTTTCTCTTTTGAGGAAGACGTTATGGAAGACAAAAAAGAAAAAATATGCACCTGCAGAAAATTCACAGAACTAAACGTGCAAATTTTTCAAATATTTTTTTCTATAATAATCTATTTGTTGAAAAAAAAATTCAAAAAATTATCAAACGTGTGCTATATGTTCATGATCATCCATTATGATACTAATGTTATCAAAGAAATTCTCGTAATTATTTGTCAATAAAACAAATCAGAGAATCCTTCATTCAATAATTATTTCTTATATTTTTCTCAAGGATTATTTTATATTAGGGGAGAGGGGGGCAAAATGGACACTAATGAAACGGTTATAGATGTTTTTTTTTTTTCGATGATTCTATTGAAAAGCTGAGGAAATTTTAGCCGGAAAACGAGTGTCAGATGTATTTTTTTCAAATTTCTTTATTTTTTTGAAAATTTTGAGTTTTTCACGAATATCTCTGGTTCTATTGGTCGTAGCTATTCGGGGTTGGTCTCAAATGAGAGGTGATTTATGGAGTGTTGAATTCAAAAATATCTGGGATAGAAATCACAAATAAATTTTTGGGATAGTTATAGGCCAAAAACTGTTTCACAAAAATTCCCATAAATACCTTAAAAATCGATATTTTTGAACTGAAAACCGTATGAATTGATGGCAAATGATCTCAGCTTTCACCTCCCTTCGAAATTTTAACGCTACGACAAATAGAACCGGAGATATCCTCAAAAAACTGAAAATTTCCAAAAAAAGAAAGGTTTTACCTCTCTAAAATGCTCCAAAAAGTCAAAATCGCCAAAAATTTAAAAAAAATCAATTCCGGCACTTGTTCCCCGCCTAAAATTTCCTCAGCTTTCCAATAAAATCATCAAAAACAATATACCACCAATATTCCTATTAATTTCGAGAGTTTTCTATAATATTTGCCTAGAAATTTAGATGTGTCCATTTTACCCCTAATGTTAATTTTGCCCCACCTTCCCCTATCTCACCTGTTTAAGTGAGACAATTTCACCAGTTGATTTTTTAAACTTCTTCAATTGTCTCAAGAAATACCAGAAACGAGACTTTGCAACAATTGCATCAGGTGCAAAAATTCTCATTTTATACAATGGAGTAGTCTTCTCCTTTTCGGTGGGGAGCTTTCTCCCTATCACCTCGTATTCCTTCAACTGAAACAGATAAACGTCAAAATTAGGTTATGTTTCTATCACAATTGATTATTCATCAGTTGATAACTTGGTTCAAAACATGTTAACATCAATTACACTCTTTCGAGTACTAAAATTAGCATCAAAATTCATTTTCAGCGATTTTGCTTCTCTTTTCTCTCCAATATATATATATTTATATATTTCATTCTTGGAAGTGATCAACAGCCACACCATGCTGTCTGCCTAACCTCCCTCCACCAACATTGATAAAAAAATTTTCACTACTAATTTCAAGGCATTTTCTTTGGAAACAGCAGAAGTAACTTTGCATGAATATTATTACACATTTTTTAACAATATTTAATGGAAATTAATGAGAGAAATTACTTACTTCTCCCTTTGCTTTCATGATTTCTGGTGTTCTGTGCAAAGACGAACCGGAAAAGAGAGAATAAACGTTTGAGAAATGCCGGAAATTATCGAAAGCTTGCACTGCGCAATCGCGGAATTTTTTCTCTTGTCCTATTGGTTAAACCCCTTCCATGCGAGCCAATCAATTCTCATTTCAATATTGTGCTTCCATCTAGCGTAGCTTTAAGCAGAATTTATTTCTCCCGCCAATTTTCAAAATTCCACTTGTAATCACCGTTTAAGGTGGTACGGTCGAATTGGGCTTCACGTGTAACCCCATGTTTTTTTATATCCTATTGAAAGAGCTGGTTTTGCTCTACCTGTCTGTAAAATCCTAGATTTATTGCCCGTGTAGTTTCAGCGTAATTAATTTATAAAATTAATTCATTTTGCATTGCTCTCATGGCGCATGAGGCTCAGATGTCACTCCAGCTATCGGAAATTTCTATTTTTCCGCGAAATTAATCGTTTAAGGGCCTTAAAAAAACTCACCACTATAAACCTTGATATCTATGGAACATATTTCCCACTTATTTTAGGTGATTTACCGCAGGGTTATTTTTAA
Organism: Aleiodes alternator; assembly: GCA_963921955.1. Lineage (NCBI taxonomy): Eukaryota > Metazoa > Arthropoda > Insecta > Hymenoptera > Braconidae > Aleiodes > Aleiodes alternator. The sequence continues at coordinate 14,149,636 of OY998099.1, forward strand.
TTATAATATTTAATGTGAGTCCGTGGCTGCTTCCACTGTGACATATTGGATCTCTCTCTCTAGCAGAAGTGACTAGTAGTAAGAAAATGGCGACACATCCGCGCGCGTTTCTTTTGAATTCGGTCCAGTGCAATATTTGACAGAATCAGAGAACATTATATGCATATTATCCACATAAGTAAAGTTAAATTCTTTTTTTTTTAATTGAAATTGAATAAAGTTTAAATAAATAATTGAAAAAGAGGTTAAAGCGAGGAAAAGAAAACTCGTGGATACAATGTAATAACCCATACATCAGTGAGGTTAGGTAACTCCCTAGTATAGGGAATTAGTCAAGTTAAGTCTCTACTGTTTTTTCCGAAATTAATTATTAATTTTTAATTCACAAGCCCCAAAAAGCTCACATAATATTTTCTCATTTAATAAATAAAAATTTATCATAGCTTTTAAGTAGTAAATTGTGCGTTAATAAAAAATATATTATGGTTGACAACCGACTTCATCCCAATTCGATCGAAATACCTTAAGGGGTAACGGAAGACCCAATAAATTTCAAATTTTCAAATTCATTGTTTAGTGATAATTGCGATTTTTTTCCATGAAATAATAGAAGCAGTGACTTCTTAATTTTTCTTCCCAGTCGCTGACACTTCTTTAGGGGAAAAATATTAATGAATATTGTTAAACAATTGGTTTAAAAAAAGAAGGCTTTGAAAAGGCTCGAAGACAATCAATTCTTAATTTTTTTTTATGCCGTATCAATGATAATATTTTTTTACATTTTTCCGAATTTTTTTCATAAAAAGTTTTATAAAAATTTCATGAAAATTTCAGGAAAATTCCGCAAAATTCTGAAAAATTTCAAATATATTAGAATAAAACTGTTTTTTTGTTTTTTGCTACTGCGTAAAGAAAAAAAAAATAATAATATTTCCTTATACTTAATACATTAAATGTATATTGACTATTTGCCTCTCTCTCTATCTCATGCATGTGATAGGGAATTAATGTAAAAAAAAATCGAGAAAAAAAATTATATTAACAAGCTGAAGCTATGATTTTCGAATAGTCAAATCGCTTTTTCGGGTAAATTGAAGCACATTTTTCCGCATTTTTTCTATTTTATCAATTATATTCTGGGATACTACCTCAATTCTTATTCTACTTATCTCGTAAAGTATTAGCAACAAATGAGCATCGATTCTTCCTGAATGAAACTCAAATGGTGATTTATAAAAAATGAATTACACAAAAAGAAAATTTAAGAGTTTATTGTATATAATTATGAGAATTTTCTATGTACAATTATTTATTGGCATTATTCACACAAAATTCATCAAATACGTATCTTAATTTAATATCAATACAATGCATTTCCTCGGCTCACAACTTTTTATTGACTGAAATATTGAATATCTCATATTTCATATTTTCTATACTATAGAAAAAAACGAAAAGTTGTTTTGAGAGAATGTGACTATAAAAGTAAACGCTCTTATGTACGGCTGATATTCAACGAGATACTGAAAATATAGTTCTATTAGCAATAACAAAATTTTAACTATAGAATAAAATTTGCAATTAGTAAAAGAAGTATATATATTGATCTTTTAATGCTAAAATATTTCAAATAACGAATGATGTTGCAATAAAAATTTTGATTGATTTTAAAATGTTAATCAATAATTCATTTCACCAGTGAGAGCATACCATTTTTTTTTTGTTTTGTATTCATTCCATTATTCTTCACAGCCCAAATACCATACTATATACAATACGACTAATTTTATGAGTTTTGGAATGAAAATTTTCTCTAAATATGTATCTTATATCGAATATACCTACAAACAATTTCTACATAATTTCCTGCAATGCTTTCTCTGATTCAATAATCATGTGCGATGAAGTCATTCATGTTTTTCAATTTTGAGTGATCGGAGGATTTCCCAGTTGTTTATAGCCCTGAAAAATTAAATAAATTTATGAATCATTGGGAGCAATGAGTAATCGAAATACTGCAATAGCATGTAGAGATATGGTCGCCTTAGAAATAAAAAGAGTAAAGTGCCAACAAGTGGATGATAGTATTGCTTTCCAACTGACATAGCTTTTTTCGAAAATATCAAATTTCGATAAATTCAATAAAACGGCAATAACTCGAGAACTAATCATGCAGATAAGCTCAAAATTCACGGGCATCTAAATGATACAACTCTCGAGATAAATGACATCAGTTGAATAGTTTCCAGAAATTCTATTACAAAAGTGATTTTTGAAAAATGGACATATCTCAAAAAGTACCGATCAGATTCTCTCCAAATAAAGCTTAAAAAATAGAGTTCATCGAGAGGAAGTTCCCCAAAAAATAGGAAATTTTTCTATAAAACCGTTTGTCTGTAATTGAGACTTTCATGCACCTACAGACCAGTGATCGGCATCATCGATTTTTTTCGTCAACGATTTCGATTATATTACTGATTTTTCAGAAAAATTAGTAATTAGCCTAGGAAAAATATTGATTTTCATAAAAAATTAATAATTAGTCGGTAAAAAATATTAATTTTCCTAAAGAATTAGTAATTAGCGAGGAAATATTATTAATTACTCTTAAAAATGAGTAATTAGTGAGAAAATATTACCAATTACTTTCGAAAATTAGTAATTAGTGAGAAAAATTACTTGTTGTTTTCAAAAATTCCTCAAAATTAGTAATTTAATAGATTAACAGACACAAATTTTGAACGAGGAGTTGTGATGAAATGTAATACTAGTGTTGTAAAAAAGTAGCAATTAATAAATGGAATAATAAATGATATTTGGAATAATAATATTTGGAATATATTTTGAAAAGAACTCGTAATTTTTGGCGGCTAATTATTAATTATTTCGGAAAATTAGTAATTAGCCGATAAGCATCATTCATTTTTCTGAAAAATCAGCAGTTTTTGTCGGTTAACTACTCATTTTTCAGAAGCATTACTGATTTTTCGAAAAAATTAAGGACTTTTCCGGCTAATTACTAATTTTTCAGAAAAATTAGGAATTTTTCTCGACTCATTATTAATTTTTCCAAAAAAATTAAGAATTTTTCCCGGTTAATTACTAACTTTTCAGAAAAATTAGGTAATGAAAATAGATAGATTTTTTTTTGCCGATCACTGCTACAGACATACACATACAAAGGCATGCGCTAAAAATATCATTTTCTCTCTATTGAGAGCATTTTAGATATCTTCTATTAAAAAAATTATTATCGAAAAGTCTGATGATTACATAGTTTCCATTCGGAAGCGAAAACGCTAGATTCTGGGGTAAAAGAGGCTTATCGCCAAAAACAACACGAAAATGTTTCTTTTCATGGTATCCTTGACATTATTTGGACAACTGTAAATTAGAATAACGAAGTGGGAAAATTGCTAGTGTTGAAGTGAAACAATACACTACGTTTCACGGACTCCCGTATCTGCGTCTTTGAGCGCAGTGATTTTTTTCTTCATTTTCCAAGTTACGTTTTGTAATTACTTGGGTCTTTTATTTTTTGAAATTTTTCATTTCGAGAAATCCGAAATTTGGCACTTACGTCTTTTTGTTTTTACAGTTTTTCAATTAAATTTTTTTCTTGATTAACACCTATTGTCATCAATAGGTATTCTCTCACACACCTGTTTTTTTTCTATTATTATCTATGCTCGAAAGGAATACAAGCAGACCTTGTCTTACTTATATAATGAAAAAAAACATGTGCCTCTTTTTTTACTATCAAATCAAAGTAAGAAAGTAACGTATTTACTGGAGATACGTCACTTTATTACTTTCAATTTTTCCAAAAAAAAAAAAGCTGAAGTCAGTCAAATTCTAATAACAAAGAGACGTATTTACCGAGAATAGACCCCTTTTTTATTATTATTCTTTCAGAGATCCGAAAAAATTGAATAACAATCTAAAAAACGAAAAAGTCGTAAGTGCTGGAAGTATGCGTCTCTTTATTTTTAGTGGATGATACTTACAACTATATGTTATAGTTTCTCTCCCATCACTATTGCATAAAATGCCATTTAAAAAAACATGCGCCACTCATTTTTTCCCCGGAAAATAGTGTCGAAAATGGCACTTATGCTACTTTGTTCCTAAGGCGATAATATTGTGACATAGAGAAGAGGGGGGCATCTTTGAACAAAATAATTTTTTTTTATCAATAATATAATTGTGATTCATTATAGGAAAATATTGATGATCAACTATTTTATCAATTATGCTATTGATGATTAACTATGTTAAAATGAATGATTAAAAAAAAAAATGTTCAAATGTGCCCACCCCTCTCCTCTGTACAAAGAAGCTAATTCAAATACTTCTGCAGAATGAAAAAGAAAAAAAGCAACCAACAAAACAGGATGACTTAACATGGACTTTGGCAATGTTTTTGTTAATACATATTAATTACTGTTATTTTTGATTAAAATTTCATCGATTCATGCTTCCATAATAGGGCGGAGATTGGTCATTGTTAGAGCCATAGCTTACAGTACTATTGAATGAGTCTCGAAGACGTTCTTTGAAGGTTTTGTACTCCATATCAGGATTATTTTGGCCAAAATCAAAGTCAGCAACCTCCACTGTAAATCTTGCCCGACTCTGGACGTAGTAGGCTATGCCGAAAACGATTAAAACTACTGCTGCCAATGAGCAGGATACTGGTACAACGATAACTGATAATTGAGGTTTTGAGGTCACTGAAAAATATCATCAATAGCTGGAATCATTTATACAGTGGTAGGATCATTAAATTCAAGAGAGTATTATAAATTGAGCAGTGAGTTTGCTTTCCACAATATAGTGGAGAAAAAAGAAATAAAGGGTAAAATGGACATTCCGAGTGAAACTGCTCGGGATGGATTAATTTTCCACTATTCATTCGAAGAACTGACGGAATTTCCGTCAGAAAACATACGTCAAAATTCATTTTTAAGATTTTTTTTTTTTCCAAAAATCGAATGTTTCCAAAGCAAAATCTGAGCTCTGATCCTCCGGAAAAAAGAAAAATTTCATTTTTCCGGAAAGATTATCTTCATTATCATCCTTACCTTCGTATATATTTATCGTTAGAGGATAAATCTCAGTGCTGATATTATTTTTAAGTATCACTAATATAGTGTAAACATTTGGCTCCAAGAAGAAATGAATTATTGAAAAATTACATGAATTTATCAACATTCCATTGAGACATGTCTCATTTCCAGTGATATTGTAATTCCCACGATGAAACTCGAGGCACTTTATGAATGGTCCAGAGCCATGACAGCTAACACTAAGATTCAGCATCTCCCATGGCTTGATCCAGTTGGTGCCTTCAACTGTTATATTCCTGATTGGAGCTTCAATTAATTAAGAAAATTCGATTAATATTGCTTGTCCTATATTTATAGGCAATTTTTCGGAATTTTCAATTGTAATTATTCAAAGTAAAAAAAAAAATAAGAAAAACAGGTGGCAAAATGATGAAAAAAAAATCAGTTTGAGACATTCAACAAGTAGATTTAGGAAAAGGTGGGGTAAAACGGACAAGTGACTTAGAACATCATAATCGAACGAGAATATATGCGTTTCTCCTTTCTATGTCCTCCCCACTATTAATTTATTTTTAAAATTACCTGTAACATTGACATCCTTGTGAAAATATCCATAAGTTTTCTTTGGATCTGGCGGCAATACTGATGAATTGACACATACATACGGTAGTGAAATATTATTGATATCTCGAATAATTTCAATAGTATCATTCGTTCTTTGTGGCTTTAATGTTGTTGAAGTTGTGGGTTTCAGTGTACTTGTAGTTGTAGAATTTGAAGGAGGAATTATGGTTGTCGTTGTATTTGGTGGTGCAACTGTGGTGATAATTGGATCATACGAGGCAATTACAAGTGCCTCAATAGATTTTGTAACATCGGGCTGAGTGAAATTGTATCGAAATGTAAAATCATTCGTTTGCCCATAGTATTTGCAATCAATGAACCAAAAAGTCGATATTTCAGTTGCACTTGATGTTATATAATTGACGTCACCCTCACGTAAGTCAATGCGAATCTCTGATTCCACTGCAGATGATACATACACCTTGTCCAGCGTATGATTTGACTGAGATATCATGATTTTCCCATTTAGAAGTGCTAAAATATTTAAACAGAAGAAAAAACAAATTAATAGTCTCACGTATTTTTCTCTGCCCTGATAGCGAATAACGACGAAATTAGGATTTTGTCTAGATTTATAGCAATTTTAAAAATACTACGTAATAACGAATGACGCAAACATTTTCATAGATTCATTTATGCAGAAAAATAAATTCAAAAAAATTATATACTTACGTGTAATTTCAAATCTTTTGTGCTGGCTTCCTAGTACTCTCCAATATACGAGATAAAAATACTCCACAACCACTTCAACTGAATAGTCACCAACTGGATATAATTCAGTTGGATAATCTACTTTCCATAAGTTAGTTGTATTCTTTGTTTGTGGAGACTGTAAGGAAAATAAAATAAAATTATCGTTAATATTTTCTAGAGGAATATGAAGCTTTCAGAAAAATGCAATTCATTTTGCCCCAGTTTTTCCTTGAAATATATCAGAATTCAAGGGATATGGAGCGCCTTTTCACGGATTTTTTCTTGTAATACCATAGGTTCAAGAGCTAGACAAAAAATTAGAGATATTCAAGAGAAACTGATGATGAAATAGAATTAATTTCTCTCAAGACTTCATAGTTGCTTCTTTATACATTTCTCAAATTCATTAATTTTGTTTATTTTACGTTGATACCAAGGGGGTTAACACTTGTGAAATCTAATGTACATTCAAATGAGAAATCTTACAAAAGTTTGAATTTTTACATAGATCCTTGAAATTTTTGAATTTTTGAAATCTTATGAAATCGAGAAAGAAGTCTTGCAATCGTTCACAAACTGGAGAAATCGTATGAAAATTTCACGAAATCTTTGAAATTTGTGAAGTCTTATTTCATCTGAAATAAATAGTGACTATGGATGAATTTAATCAAATTTTTCTTATTCCATTTTTTATAACATCTCTTTTTTGATGAAAATGATAGACAAAAAATTCTCAAATTTTCTAAGCATTTCCTCAAAGTTGTTGAATTCTCACAGGAATCTATTGAATCTTCTGAATTCCCATCATCCTAAAAATAGCAGAAATATTAAAAATCTGACAATATTAAGTATTTTTTCTTCTTTTAGAAAAATAAAAAATATGCATACGTAGAAATTTTGAAAAGCTGTAAGCTCAAAATTCTCAATTATTGTTTCTTTTCCTAATAAATTACTTGTTTATAAATAATTAAAAAACTTGTCAGATGTTTGCTATCTTCAATACAGTGATCGGCAAAAAAAAATCTATCTATTTTCATTACCTAATTTTTCTGAAAAATTAGTGATTAACCAGGAAAAATTCTTAATTTTTTTGGAAAAATTAGTAATGAGTCGAGAAAAATTCCTAATTTTTCTGAAAAATTAGTAATTAGTCGATAAAAATTCCTAATTTTTTTGAAAAATTAGTAATCAGCCGGAAAGAGTCCTTAATTTTTTCGGAAAATCAGTAATGCTTCTGAAAAATGAGTAGTTAAACGACAAAAACTGCTGATTTTTTAGAAAAATGAATGATGCTTATCGGCTAATTACTAATTTTCCGAAATAATTAATAATTAGCCGCCAAAAATTACGAGTTCTTTTCAAAATATATTCCAAATATTATTATTCCAAATATCATTTATTATTCCATTTATTAATTGCTACTTTTTGCAACACTAGTATTACATTTCATCACAACTCCTCGTTCAAAATTTGTGTCTGTTAATCTATTAAATTACTAATTTTGAGGAATTTTTGAAAACAACAAGTAATTTTTCTCACTAATTACTAATTTTCGAAAGTAATTGGTAATATTTTCTCACTAATTACTCATTTTTAAGAGTAATTAATAATATTTCCTCGCTAATTACTAATTCTTTAGGAAAATTAATATTTTTTACCGACTAATTATTAATTTTTTATGGAAATCAATATTCTTTCTTGGCTAATTACTAATTTTTCTGAAAAATTAGTAATATAATCGAAATCGTTGACGAAAAAAATCGATGATGCCGATCACTGCTTCGATATTATGAATTTTCATAAATTTCAAGAATTCTCACGAATTTTCATGAAGTCTTTTGAGAATTCAAGAATCACTGAATATTTGCAATTTAAAATTTCGTATGATACTGAAAATAGCAGACATTTGTCATTTGTTAGTCTTCATTTTCTCGTTACAAATAAATTATTTTCAAAAAAAGGAAAACTATTACCCTGTAGAAAATTTGATGAACTATAAGTGCAAATTCTTCAGATATTTTTTTTTTTAACAATTTACTTGAAAAAAAAAAAAAAACAAGAAAATCGTCAGATTTATGCTATTTTTAGTATTATAATTTTGTGCACATGGATTTATAAAAATTTTTATAAAAATTTCATGGAAATTTCCAAAAAAAAATCGAAAAAATTTTATAAAAAGTTTTATAAAAATTTCATGAAAATTTCCAAAAAAAATCCGAAAAATTCTGATAAATCTCAAATATATTAGAGTAAAACTGATTTTTTTTCTTTTAGGAGTGAATTATTCCATCAATTAATACCTCATATTTATGTCCAGGAACACCATTGTCTTTCCACGTGTATCTGAAAGTTTCAGATGGTCTTGAACCATCGAAATTGTACACATCTACTTGAAACGTAATACTGCCACCCTGGACGGTTGGTCCATCATTGATCAGTTTAACAATGAATGAATCACGAGCTGAAAAAAAATGGAAAAAAATTTATTGTAAATTTCTGAATATAACCTGAAGTTGAATTTTTCTTTAATTTGAAACGTCATTTGTTTTATCTGTCACCTTGTGAAATACACAAAAGGGCCGTACAAATGATCGAATATTTCCACATTTTATTTGCACCAAAAAATCACAACATTTATCAAAATATATTTTACTAAAAATATGAGTCAAATGGAGAAATATCCTTCAACAAAATGCAATTATTTTTGATATTTTTTTAATCATCTCAGCACAGTGACATCAGTTAGATAGGCCATTGCTGTTTCTCTGTCATATTCCTCATAATTTTTTTTTTTTCAGGAAGAAAAAAGAGAGAGAAAGACAGATGGCTAGGGAATCTCGAATGTAGAGGCGCCATCTTGAAAAATCAAATATCTGCCGCCATTTCGGTATAAAACAAATATTGATATCTACTGGATTCATAGAATTAATTACATATATATAATAAAATGTAACGATGTAACAAATTAAAACAGGTAATGAGTCCAAATAATTATATGATAATAAATAAAATTAATTGATAATAAATAAAATAGGGGAGAATGGGGCAAAATGGACCTAAGAGATGAGATGACTCGAGATTTTTTTAGAAAGCAGTGGTTGCTTCAAAAAATCTGAAAAAATTTACAAACAATATAAATATGTTGGAGAATTTTTTCAAATTTTTTCAGATTTTTTCGTCGAGTCCTTCATTACGAAAAAAATTCCTTAAACATGTAACTATGAGGGTGCATTTTGCCCCACTCTCCCCTAAATCTTACAAGAGTGAATTGAAGAGAATCGATTTTATAGAAAATCGATTCGTAAAAAACGATTCTTTCTTGAATCGACAAAATTGACGTTCTTTTAATCAACAAAAGAAAAAAACTTGGACTTTTACTAATGTTTATTCGCATTTAATTCCCAATCAGCAAAAAAAAAACCTTATTCTGCTATTTTTAGTTCAGAAAAAAAGTCGATTCTGCCAAAAATTATTGGAGAATCGATTATTGTTCTATTTTGAGAATCAGCAGAAAAAGATTCGACTATCAAATAAGAAAAAATCGATCTTAAAAGAATCGATTCAAAACAAGGCCAAATGTTCTCTACTCGAAATTACCTAACACAACCTCAGTCGTTAACCCAAATTCACCTGCAGCATATCATCTAATCTTACTCCAAGAAAAAAAAGTTTAGAGTGTCTTGATGTCTCCATAATTGGACAAAAATCAGAGCCTTATCTCCTCGTTAAATTCACTTGAGGTGAGAATTTTATTATTTCCATAATATTTGAAGATTTATTTTATTTTTTTTCGATACTTCAATTTCATAATATTAATATGAATGAAAAACATTTTGCTAGTAGTGATAAAACATACTTGTCCAGCAATATTGTGTCATTTCTGTTGTTTCTTTCAACAGAATTCCACGTCAATATAGGATAAATGAGACAAATGAGATGTATAAATAATTTTTTAAACAGAAAAAATAAATCTCCAATTTATATAAACGAAATTTGAAGTATTTCTATCTGTACAGTGGGGAAAAAAGTTGAATTTTTTGATAAAATCGTTCATAACAATTTATACGAGATAAAATTCTCAAATTTGATGAAGTGAATCTGTAAAGAATGTAATGAGAAATCAAATAACTCCTAGAAATAAGAAATTAGTTGAAAACTGTGAAATTTTCTGTGGTTTTGAAAACTCCTTTCAAACTTGAAAAAAATGAAAGAATGTAAAAAGCAGAAAAAATTTTGCAATTTCAAATTAATTTTTTGTTTCTAAAACTTATTTCATTCCTCATGACATTCTTTACAGATTCACTTCATCAAATTTGAGAATTTTATCTCTTATAAATCGTTATTAACCATTTTATACGAAAATCTAACTTTTTTTTTTTTTTATTCTCGAATAGGAATACGTTAAATAGAAGAATAATTAAAGTTCAGTTGGAATGATTGATCCTTTCGATTTTTATATTATTTTTTAGTGTGTAGTAGAAATAATTGAATTAAATTTCACAGAATATGACAAGTATCATTGAGAATGACGTGGAAAGAGCAACGACATCCGAGGCATCAATTGACCCTATTTATGAACCAATGGATACAAGTGAAGTTGATCCAACAATCGGACTATCCCAGGATATTCAAGCTGAAGTGGACCAATTACCAGCATCAGACTCGCCCATCGACTCAGATGCCTTTAATCTGACAATTGACGTTGCCTATCCAGTTAACGATGTTCCATCATCTCTTTCAACAATAATTGCTTCACGTTCTTTGATGGATGTGCAAATTGACTCATCCCCTGAGGTCCAAATAACCGAAGATATTTCACCAGAGCCTACGAACGAACAAGCCTTTACTGCAGCCTCACCATCAAATGGTCTACTACCTCAACGTCATTGCCAAACACTTGCAGGACTTGCTCTAGCACAAGCCTCAATCCAAAATGAGCCAAACACTACCAATGAAGTACAAAAAGTTCCTGATGTAGATCCTAGTCAATTAGAGCCAAATAGCAGTATTCCTCAAAGAACACGAACAAAATTGAAAAATGGAATTGATTTGAATAATCAAATACCTACATATGGTACTGTTGTTTGTCCAAAAACAGTCAAAAGAGCTGGACCCTATGTATTAGGTCCATTAATAGGTACATCACCAGTTAAAAGTATTGTTCAGTGTTTGGCAAAAAAAGAAGGTACTGATAAATATTATACAATTAAAATATTAACACTCAAAGATGAAAATGAGTATGAAACGCAGGATGATCGTCAGGGTAAAATGTTGCTGCATGCTGAATATTCATTATTGAGTCTATTACAAAATCAAGATGGTGTTGTTCATCATCATGGATTCTTTAAAGATTCAGCACTTGGAGAAAAATCAACATCAAATGGTCGTATTTATACTGGTAAAATAAAGAGAAGACTTTGTTTGGTACTTGACTGCCTGACATCTCATGATTTTAATCCAAGAAATGATGAACTATTGAATCTTCAGCATCATGTTATAAGAGAAAAGAAATTATCTGAAAAGGAGAGCCTTTTGATATTCACTGATACAGTAAGAATAGTTGCAGAACTACATAAACGTAATGTTGTACACAGGGATTTAAAATTAGGTAATTTAGTGTTGAATAGAAAAACACGAAAAGTTACAATAACTAATTTTTGTTTGGGAAAACATTTGGCGAGTGAGCATGATCTGTTGAAAGATCAGCGTGGATCACCAGCTTATATTTCACCTGATGTACTCTGTGGTAAGCCTTATTTAGGTAAACCATCTGATATGTGGGCACTTGGTGTTGTACTTTTTACAATGCTTTATGGACAATTTCCATTTTACGACAGTAGTCCAACCCAGCTGTTCAATAAAATTAAAGCTGCAAATTATCATATACCTCACGATGGTAGAGTATCAGAAGGAACGATAAATTTAATCAGAAATTTGTTAGTTCTACAGCCTAATAGAAGATTGACAGCAGTACAGGTACTAGATTCATTAGCTACTATAATAGAAACATTCAAGATACCTGGCTCAATTGGTGAGGAAGAACAAGTTGTACCCGATATCACTGACCTGAAGGAAGATCCATGTGAAAAGAAAACAGAGAACAATGATAAGAAAAAGCTGCAATCCAGACCATTCACTGATTTATTTAAGAAAGTGACAATTCAAGAGCACTTGCAGCAGATGATGAATCAACAACAAAGTCCATTGATACCGAGAGCACGTCCCTATGGACAAATACCAGTTTACAGGGTAGATTCAGATCCAAGAGAATTGACACAAGCTGAATTGGACAGATACAAGCATCTCATTCCCAGGGACAATCCAAGAAGTAATTCTCATGGATCTCACAGAAGAGAGAATATTTCTTTACGTACCAGATCTAGTGCTAGATACAGACTTTCACCTGGTAGTTCAGCAGCTCAAACTCGATCGAATCAAACACCTGGTAGTATAACTGGAAATAATCTTCAGAATCCATCAAATCCCCAGAATTTGGAAACTATTGCAGGGCAATCTCTCATTAGTGGATTAAATTCTGATAATTTAGGAGGAAATCGAGGCTCAGCTGGATCTTCTTGGAGCAATCCTGGATTCCGAGAAGGTCCTTCTACATCCTCCAATTACATGATGAATAGGAGCAATGATAGAATCCATTCTTTACTGAATTTTGGAACACATGAACCACCATCACCGGCCAATGCAGTAAATAATTCTAGTAGAAGTCTTCTCATGGAGAGTACTACTACAAGTGGTGTATCTTTACCTGCAAACCCAAGTAAATTTACTTTTATCATCTCTCTAATTTATTTATTCGTCATTAGAGACGTAGAGTAACACGTTTGGAGAAGCCTGCTGAAATTACTTAGTGATCGAGATATATCAATATTGTAATTCAGAACAGTTCATCATACAAAATCTGTCTGCATGAATTGTTAATCAATTGAAAATATAGCCGATGATTGAGGCTATTAATTAAGATAATTTGCATTGAGAATGATTAGACAGAGCAAGATATTTTGAAAAAAAGGGGGGGGGGGGAGAATAAGGAGAAAATTTCACATGGAAATCATATGTCGAAAGTTATTTTTTTGAATTTTTAAAAAATTCCATTTTCTGGTCAACATTTGGAGGTAAAACCCTTCAGTTTTTGAATAATTTTAACATATGTTTTCCGCCTGGAATTTCCCCCAGCTTTTCAATCAAATCATTAAGAAATTTCAATTTCGAACTGTTCAATTAGAGTGTCCATCTTATCCCATCTTCCCCTGATTAAGGGGTTACATGGGTTTCGTAGGCGAAAAGAAGGCCTATTTTCAATCATTTTTTTTTCTATATAAAAAATTATTTATTTAATTAAAACTTTTTTCTGTCTTAAAGATACACATTTGAAGAATAATATCTGAGATTTTCAAAAAAAAAATAAATTAAAACTCTGCAATTGTAACGTCATTTCCGGTGACCCCTCGGAAAAAAGGTGCGTCCGCGTTGTCAGCTGACTCCTGACATGATCATCAAAAATGAAAAAAAAAAAAAAACGTGTTTTAGTTAAGACCAGAAACTTGTGTTTGAACGAAGGAAAAAAAAAGTAAAAATTGGAATTTTGGCAGACCTTTTTTCAAAAAAATGAAAATTTCGGTCAAATTTGCTCGACATTTTTTTTTTTTTTTAATAGTTGTGATTAAAAAAAAATCCTTCGTTCAAGCACGAGTAAATTGTATCTCGAACACCTGTGTAAAATTTCATCAAGATCGGTTGAGTAGTTTTCGAGAACTTTTGACAACCGACTTTGAAAACACAATTCAATACAACTGACTTGGAGCGCACACCTTCCAAAGACTGTATCTCCGAAACTATTATTCGAATCGACTTGAAAATTTAGGATAATATTCTTGAGATGTTGTAACCCATGTTGCCCCTTAAGTAGTTTGGCAACTTTACGAGACTCTTTCAGATGTGGAATTTCCTTCCCATTTATAATATAATCTTGCAATTCATTCCCATTATTTTTTTCATTTTCAGCAGATTCTTCAATGTCTTCTGGAATGGGCCTGCTACCAGAGAGTCCTGCACGTGCTCCAGTGAGGCCAACTCTCGAGAGACCAGAGAATACCTCCTCCCCATCAAGAGATAGAATACCAGAAGCTCTGAGAAATTCTCGAATTTCAGATCTTCGAGCTAGACATTATCAGGCAAGAATGTCAATGGCTATTCGTGAGTGTTTATTGAGTCGACACAATCAACGAATTCTAGCAGAATCTGTAGGGCCAGCTGGATTATCAAATCGTTCAGTTCCAGATGTAGACAGTAGAAGTCAACAAAGTCGTCTTCGTGAAGCTGTTCTAGATCGTTTAGTATCATTCAGAGTAAGAATGCAGCAGAATAGAATTGACAATATTGAGAGACAAATGAATGTCATGACAAGTATGGACAGGGGTAGTGAACGAAATGACAGGAATTCATCAGTTGTAAGAATAAGAGGAACACTTGGACAAAATAGACACTCACCTTATGTTGCTAATTTACGTTATTTAACGACAAATCAGACTATCTCTGATAATATGAATATTAGAAGTGATATGAATGATAGAAATTCAAATTCTGTGATAAATATTGATGAGGAAAGAAGAACACTGCCTAGAAATGGAAGAAATGAGGGAAGAAGAGACAATGATTTGTCTGGGGTTTTTCCAAATTTTGCTAATGCACTTCAGCAACTTGCGACAAGACTTACAAGACCCTCTGAGACTCAGGGAAATAATGAAAACAATAGAGAAACAGGCAGGAGCAATGACGAACGAACTGAATCTTCGGAAAGAAATGATAATGAAAGAAGATTTATTTAAATAAATTTTATACACAGTTTGACAATCAGTTTTAATGTTGCAAACATTTTTTTTTTATTGGGATAAAACTGCGTGAAGAACTATTGTAATTTCTTCTACTGTTATAATTTCATTAAAGATTTTAGAATTGATACGACTTTGTATATGATTTTGAAATTTTACAATCGTATCAATCACTAGTTCAATTCAGGCAAAAGGATTTAAGGAAATCATTAGATATCTCTTTTAAAATTGTGAAAATATTAAAAAAATATATTTCTATTAATTTTGGAATCGATTATGCATAAGAATGGCGAATATAGGGTCTAATTAATTTTTTTCTTTTCATACAAGCCGAGAAATTCAATAATTTAGATTGAATAGGGAAAAAAGGATTTATATTATATATTTGACGTAATTTTGGGTTCTATCTATGAAAAAAACAAAGTGTTATGAATTGATAGATGTTCCTAATTATCTAGTATTTCATAAATTTGACAATAAAAATTATTAAAAAATTCAAAAGTCGTTTTGTAATGAACCTTTTCACTGGTTTCTCGCTTTTATTAATCATTCAACTAGTTTTGAAAATTATTATTTATCGCGGTCATTAGTTAGTCCCCTGTGTGCTCGGGTGCTTCAGTTGCCAGGCTTCTTTTCTCAAGAATGATCACAAGTTTCAGGTTCGATCACAAAAAAAATTAATCAATTTTTCTATTTCTTGTTTTTGATCTATCAATCTACCATTAATTAACTAAGAGGTTCTTACAATTAGATAAATGATTCATTAAAACGATGAATGATGTACTATATTGCCGTATTTATTCATGAATAGAATCCAATACAAACGATGTGGTTACAAAAGAAAAAAATGATATATTTCCAATTACTTATTTCCCCATCCCCAGAGTCCCTTAACAAATCCTGTAAGTCCAGCTTGACCTTTCTTGCCCTGATCGCCAAGTTTTTCCGTAAGATCTGGAAATTCCACCATATTAAAAGCAAGATCGAAGAACAATGGCTTGCAGGGAATACTTTTCATTGGCGGTGGAATATTGAAGACATTAGGTTGTTTTGTTAGCAATGAGCTATCTTCTCTGTACTCATGGAGTCTCTCTATAAGTGGCTTTTTGCTCTTCATCTGCTTGACAGTAGCAGTTTCATCATCAGCTCCCTCTTCAAGTACACTGTGTGCATGTGCAGCACATTGTGCACCTTCAATGGAATTTTCAAGTTTTTTCAATGATTCCCTGAGATCTTCAGGTAACAAGGCCTGATCCTTCAAGGCATCACGTGCATGATGGAGTGATCTCTGATAAAGTGCCATAGCTTCTTTCCATCGATGAACATTGGCAAGTGATT
Source organism: Aleiodes alternator (assembly GCA_963921955.1). Lineage (NCBI taxonomy): Eukaryota > Metazoa > Arthropoda > Insecta > Hymenoptera > Braconidae > Aleiodes > Aleiodes alternator. Next base: position 14,166,206 of record OY998099.1, read on the forward strand.
GTGCCATGTGAAAACATCTAAGAGCTCGATATCCCTTACTCTTGGTCTCTTGTTCCTTCAGATACTCATTATCATCAAGTAATTGTGACATTTCTAATAAATTATGCAATGCAGCCTCGTAAAGTCTCACAATGTCCTGTGGCTTTGCCTTATCTGACTCTTCAGCAATTTTAACCAATGCAAGATTTCTCTCTAGTGTTCTAGACAGCCGAATATACTGAAGATAAGCAATAAGATGATGAACAGGTGTTTTATCATCTTTATTCTTCAATTCTGATTTGAAGGTCTCTCTAACTGCTGCTATTGCATCTTTACAATCAATCAAATGAGCCTCCAATAAATCAATTTTACCCTGCAATGACGATGTTTTCTCCAGACTTTGATTCAATCTTGAATCAGCTATCAGTAAGCCCGTTGCTCTTGGTGGTACAATACCACATGATTTACCACGCCAAGTTACTTCATCTACACTTGTTTGTTTTTCACGTGTTTGTGCTATTAATGAATCCAAATTCATCAGCAATTCATTGCTCAATTGTCCACGCATCTGCATTAAATCATCAATTGCTGATGTATCACCAACATTGTAGGCACAGTAACGTAGACTTGGTGCTAATTCTTCTACTCTTGCTTTGTAAATAATTTGCTCCAATTCAGGAAGAGCTGATGACAATTCACCATAAACTACTTGTGCTTTTTTAAGATTAGTCATAGCATCTTTCCAAAGCTGTAGTTCAAATTGCAATGATCCCTGCATCCATGCTACGTAGGCTTGTGCCTCGAGTTTTGTACGTGCATCACAATCAACATTTTCAATTAATTCCTGTAATTGTAATGCATATGCAGCTGCTTTTCTCAGTCGTGAAATAAGATGAAATTTTTTTCTTGGCTCAGTGTTTGCTTCAATTCTCAACTGCATAGCATAACTCCAGGCACGTTCTGCCATTGTCAATGGAACTTGAAGGAATTTATCATCGTGCACCATAACAGGTGTTATGTCTTTGCGTTTGAAGTGTCTTTTGTCACCCTGCGGTACCTTCAGGACTTTCCTGAGTCTTCGAAGACGTCGTGAGCAATAGCCTCTGTATCGCTGATAATCACCGTGACGTAGACCATGCTGTTGCTGAGCTTCCTTTATGATTTTGAGGACTAAAAAGTTTTGTTAAGAAAATAATAGTTTCTCAATTCATTTGATATAGGGTAAAGATGGGGTGAAATTGCTACAAGAGGCGAAATGGACACGCGTTAATTTCAGTATTTTATAGGGGAGGGTGGGGCAAAATGGAAACATCTAAATTTTCAGGCAAATATTATGGAAAACTTTTGGAATTAATAGAAATATTGACTGTAGATAGTTTCTGATGATTCCATTGGAAAGCTGAGGAAATTTTGAGCAGGAAACAAGTGCCGGCATTGATTTTTTTGAATTTTTGGCGATTTTGACTTTTTGGAGCATTTTAGAGGAGTAAAATCTTCCTTTTTTTTTGAAATTTTCAATTTTTTGAGAATATCTTCGGTTCTATCTGTCGTACCATAAAATTTCCAATGGGAGATGAGAGGTGAGATCATTTGCCATCGATTCATAGGGTTTTCAATAAAAAAATATCGATTTTCAGGGTGTTTATGGGCACTTTTGTGATATAGTTTTGTGGAACAGTTTTTGGCCTATAACTATCCGAAAAATTGATATTTTTGAATTCGAAGCCCTATAAATCGATGGAGAATGAGCTCACCTTTCATTTAAGACTAACTCCAAATAGAACCTATGGCTACGACCAATAGAACCACAGATATTTGCAAAAAACTGAAGATTTTCGAAAAAGGAGAAGCTTTTACCCTCCAAAAATGCTGAAAAATATCGAATTTTCAATAAAATCGAAAAGAATTCGTCTGAGACGTGTTTTCCGGCTGAAATTTTCTCAGCTTTTCAATAGAATCATTAAAAAAAAATCTGCAACTGAGCTGCCGAATATTTCGATATTCTCTAATCAAATTTCAATGGTCATAATTTTATCGCCACTTAGAGACTCAGATATAAGAAAAATGGGCCATGGAGTATATCGTCACTTTTAGAACAAATGGGCGTAAATCCTATGTATAAGTATAGCACTTGTGCCTCTTTGTTTCTATGGCGACGATGTTCATACAGATTAATTGAACGGACCAATTAATATTCATTCATTTCTTTGATCACTCATTGTTTTCAATCGAAGAATTTCACAATTCTCTATTCGAAAATTAACGATATTTTGATTTTAGTAGTGAAGAAAAGAAAATTTGGATAACTTGGGTATAAAATTTTCACGAATATACTGAAAATATTCGTATTATTTGGGTATAATCTAAAAATTATAGGGGAAGGTGGGGCAAAATGGACATCAGGGGTAAAATGGACACATCTAAATTTTCAGACAAATATTACACAAAACTTTTGAAATCAATAGAAATATTGGCTGTACATTGTTTCTAATGATTCCATTGGAAAGCTGAGGAAATTTTGGGCGGAAATCAAGTGCCGGCATTGATTTTTTTGAATTTTTGGCAACTTTGACTTTTTCGAGCATTTTAAAGGGGTAAAAGCCTTCCTTTTTTTGAAAATTTTCAGTTTTTTGAAAATATCTTCGGTTCTATTTGTCGTAGCGTGAAAATTCCTATAGGAGGTGAAAGGTGAGATCATTTGCCATAGATTCATAGACTTTTCAATTAAAAAATATCGATTTTTAATGTATTTATGGGCATTTTTGTGAAACAGTACTGTGAAACCGTTTTTGGCCTATGAAAATTCCAAAAATTGATATTTTCGAATTCAAAACCCCATAAATCGATGTGAAATGAGCTCACCTTTCATTTGAGACCAACCCCAAATTGCTACGACTAATAGAACCCAAGATATTTGCAAAAAACTGAAAATTTTCGAAGAAGCAAAGGCCACCCCTCAAAAATGCCGAAAAAAATTGAACTTTAAAAAAAAATCGCAAAAAATACATCTGAGACATGTCTTCCGGCTGAATTTTCCTCGGCTTTTCAATAGAATCATCAAAAAAAATCCATCTCTAACCGTTTCATAACAGTGTCCATTTTGCCCCACTCTCCCCTACCGAAATCCTACTCAATGTCTACTATACCGAAATTATACACAAAAGATACTCAAAAAATCGGTATAAATGAATTTGCTAGGGATAAAATAATGGATCTATCATCACTAGGACGTAACAAAACCCCTTCAAAAATTGGCCAAAAAAGTAAATTTGTCCAAAAATTGTAGAAAAATTTTTTTTACACATGTTTTCAGCCTAAAATTCCCTCAGCTTTTCAATGGAATCATCAGAAAATCTCTATCTCAAACCGTTCAATTGAAATGTCCATTTCATCTCATTTTCCCCTATTTTTTTCCTGTAAATTAAAAATATGAAAATAGTTAAATCAAAATTTTTTTATATTTCTATGAATATTGAAATATTTGATGAAAAAAAAAAACTAATAATGTGATGTTGACTTGTTCCATTCTACTGCTCTACAACAAAAGTTTTCGACAATTATTTATTATAATGGACATATGGAGTTTTGTTAGTTGAATTGATGGTTAATGATTACCAAAATATAAATATTTTCAAAAGGATACTCTCCAGAGAATAGACTTTCGTTCGTTTTGCATCGCTCTCAGTATTCTCAGGATTTTCATGATCAATTTCTCCACTATTCGTCACAACAACCATGATTCCTTTTCTTTGAATAAAAAAAAAAATTACTCGAAAATTATTAAATCTTCACTTCACAAGATTATTACTCACAGTTGTGTCCTACGTGGAAGCTCTATTCTTCTCTCTTTCTCTTTCTCACACATAGAGAGGCACACACACACATTATTCTGAAGAAAATCCAAAATGGTGTCCTCCAGGCAACAAAACTTTGTAATTTCGTCGTAAGAAAAAGGTAAAATTACTCTTTAATTGTTTAAATTCATTCAATTTTCCTCAAAAAAAAGTGCAAATTGCTGAAAATACACTAATGTTAATACACTATTAATTCATTCAAAGGTAATTCATTAAAATAATTTTTTTTTTTAGGTTAACTTTGAATTAATTGAGAAATTTCGATTTTTTATTTACTAAAAAAATTAATTTTTACAGGTAATATGAGTAATTGTCATGGATAATTAACTTGCTGGAACTTGAGACAAGAAATTTACAAAAAAAAAACAAATTCAGTTGAATGAAATGTGCAATTATGTTGCAATCAGCGACATTGTCACGTAAATGTTTGAGATTTTTTAAAAATTATCGAAATCTACAGAGAAATTTGCCGGTTTTATCAACACGAAAAATTCACTCAACACAGTCTTATTATGCTAAGGGAAAAACATACAATATCGATCATGAGGCAGACAAAAAAGCTACAGTTGCATTATTTTCAGCAGCAAGAAAACAAAAAAAAGAAAAAGATACTTATTTAAATGTAATTTATGCCTATGAAAATGCACCAGCACGTAAAACTGGTCATGTACAATTTATTTATGCTGCTATGAGATATATGGAAGAATTTGGAGTACACGAGGATTTAGAAGTTTACAAAGCAATTGTTAATACATTGCCAAAGGGTAAATTTGTTTGTAAAACATTTTTTCACTGTGAAATAATGTGGTATCCACGTGAACAACAATGTATCATTGATTTACTTGAAAAAATGGAGGACAATGGAGTTATACCAGATGTTGAACTTGAAATAATGCTTTTTAATATATTTGGTAATCTTGCTGTACCACTTAGAAAACTCAGAAGAATGCTTTATTGGCAGGGAAAATTCAAAAATATGAATCCATGGCCTTGGCCAAAACCTATGCCATCAGATGCTATAGAACTTGCTAAATTGGCTATTGCCAAAATTACAGATGTCGATGTTCAACGTCGTATAACAATTTTTGATACTAAAGATGTTAAAGATTCAATTGATAAAACATGGATTGTCTCGGCCTCTAGTCCTGATCAAGAGAGACTCATTGAAAAACATCCAAAAAATGTGGCTGCTTATGTTGAAGGACCTTACAAGGTGTGGATTTCAACAGGATCAGTGGATTATTTTGTACTCAGGGCTGATCCAGTTGGAGTACGGGTAGAAGAAGATGTAGATATTGATGGTAAATTCATTTTCTCAAAGCTCGTTTTGGTAAATGTGCAGTATAGCACACCTGTTCAATATCTCATTCAGTCTGTCCAATGAATGAATTAAATTTAATTTAAAATTGCTGTATGAAGGTACAGCGGAGTGGGAAGAAGACTGAGTGAGTGAGATTTCAAGGCAATTCGAATGGAAATTTGGTACACAGAGGAAAATGTTTTCTTAATTTAAGAATGTGTAGTCACTTAATTCAAGAACGTGCAGGTCACTTAAATTAAGAAAGAAAAATCACTTGATTTAAGTGAGAAAACTCAATTGATTTAAGTGAGTTTTAATTTCTTAAATTAAGAAAGGAAAATTACTTGATTTAAGTGAAAAACTCACTGGATTTAAGTGAGTTTTACTTTCTTAAATTAAGAAAGAAAAAAATCACTTGATTTAAGTGAAAAAACTCACTGGATTTAAGTGAGTTTTACTTTCTTAAATTAAGAAAGAAAAATCACTTGATTTAAGTGAAAAAACTCATTGGATTTAAGTGAGTTTTACTTTCTTAAATTAAGAAAGAAAAGTCACTTGATTTAAGTGAAAAAATTCCCTGGATTTAAGTGAGTTTTACTTTCTTAAATTAAGAAGAAAAAAATCACTTGATTTAAGTGAAAAAACTCACTGGATTTAAGTGAAAAAACTCACTGGATTTAAGTGAGTTTTACTTTCTTGAATTAAGAAAGAAAAATCACTTGATTTAAGTGAGTTTTACTTTCTTAAATTAAGAAAGAAAATTCACTTGATTTAAGTGAAAAAAACTCACTGGATTTAAGTGAGTTTTACTTTCTTAAATTAAGAAAGAAAATTCACTTGATTTAAGTGAAAAAAACTCACTGGATTTAAGTGAGTTTTACTTTCTTAAATTAAGAAAGAAAAAAATCACTTGATTTAAGTGAAAAAACTCACTGGATTTAAGTGAGTTTTACTTTCTTAATGTAAGAAAGTAAAACTCACTTAAATTAAGTGAGTTTTCTCACTTAAATCAAGTGATTTTTCTTTCTTAATTTAAGTGACCTGCACATTCTTAAATTAAGGAAACATTTTTCTCTGTATGTAGAACTTGATAGCTCAATCGGTAGAGCGCCCGACTTGACATCGGAAGATCCTGGGTTCGACTCCCGGTGCAGGACTACCCAATTTTTTCTCGAAAAAATCTTGAGTATGGGATAGGTGTGTTGAGAGACACATTAACCCTCGTTTTTACTTCCGAACGGAAGCTATGTAATTATCCCAATTTCCAATGGTATTTTTTTTATTAGGAGATAATCAAAATGATCTAACTAGAGAGAAAAATGATATTTTTAGTGCATGTCTGTGTGTGTGTGCATAAAAGTCTCAATTACAGCAAAACGGTTTCATAGGCAAATTTCATACCTTGTGGAAAACCTTTTTTTAAATTTTATTTAAAGAGAATCCGATCGGTCCTTTCTGAGATATGTCCATTTTTCGAAAATCAGCTTTTGTAGGAATTTCTGGAAACTATTCAACTGATTTTATTTATAATCATATATTATTTCGAGAGTTGTATCAGTTAGATACCTGTCAAACTCGAGCTTATTTGCATGATTAGTTCTCGAGTTATTGGCGTTTTAATGAATTTTTTTTTAAATTTGATGTTTTGAGGACGGTTTAAAAAAATCTGCATCACTTCCATTCGGAAGCATAGTGCTAAATATGATCCACTTGTTGAAGATTAATTTTTAAGGCTCATTTTTTACAGAAATTTTGAAAGTTTTACGATGTGGAATATGGCATCAATTCCTAAGTATTTTCCCTCTTTCCAACAGTTTTTCTTTTTTCCTAATTATGAATAAATAGATATTGATGTTATGTCCACAATGAGCAACGATTATAAATTGAATGAATTTGAAAGTAATTCTAGAAAAGAAGAGACACATTCTAGTTTTCATGTTCTATATTATGTAAATGGCTTGAAGTCAGTGAAAATATTTGATAAATTTTTTCTGACGATTCCATTAAAAAACTGGAGAAATTTTTGATGGACATTATGTGCCAGAATTGCTTTTCTCGAATTTTTCAAAAATTCGGTTTTTCGTCAAGATTTGAAGGTGAAACTTTTTGACTGTTTTCGAAAAATATCAATTTTTTAAAGATATCTGCGATTCTATTGGTCGTAGTGGCTCGAGACTGGTCTTATCTTGATTATCGATTTTTAAAATATTTATCGGGAAAAAAGCTCATTTTTATCAAATGAGTACGTACGTACTACTAAAAAATCGACAATTTTCTTCAGGGAACCGCCTGAATCAATAAGAAATAAAATCGTTTTTCATTCAAGACTGACTCCAAGTTATTATGGCCAAAAGAACCTGAGATATCTTCGGAAAAGTGAAAAAAAGAACAAAAATGGCAATATGGCCCTCTATTAATTCCCAAAAAAGGAGAATTTTTTCAAAAAAATTGAAAAAAATAAATTTCGAACCATGTTTTTCACCGGAAATTTCCTCATTTTTTCAATGAAATCTCCAAAAAAGTTCAATTTCCAGTCGTTCCATTGTAATGTCCATTTTACCTGACTTTTTTCTATTTATTTTCTCAGATATTTCAAACATAGAAGTTAACTTTTGGCGAAAAAATCGAAGAGCCCTGCAGCTTCGACGCTCTATTCACGAACAAGACGAACAAACAATTTTAGGAATATGCGCAACAGGTACATCGAGTAAAGATTCTCTGCTCTCATGGATTCGCTGTCTCCAACCGAGAAATCCGTCATTAGAAAAAATACCAATTCTCTTCAAATTTACAACAGTTGTTGAAGATTATGCAAAAATTGAGGCTGGTAAAACAGTTGACAAGCCAAATGTTGGAGAGCAATTGACAGATATCACGAATTAATGAATGAAACTGTTAACTATTTGTAAATAAGAAAATAAAAAAAAATAGACGAAACTGCAGTGATTACGTTGTGTGGTGTATGATGCATTTATTGTTGAATCATTGTCGAAATTCAGAATTCAAGCCGATTTTTGCATGCTGAGTCAATTGAATGTATAAATTTGAACAAAGCAATGTTTAAAAATTCTGAATACATGAATGAATTCAATGATCGTAAAGCCAAACGCATAATACAACTCGTAACTGTTTATATATCTGATCATTTAATTTATTTTCATTCCCCTCTCCTCTTTCTTTATTTTCTGTCTTTTTTTAATCTGTAATAATTCACGGAGGTCGTATGTAATATATATAAAAACAACTTTTACTTTCTCCCACTACTGGGAAAAAAATATATAATAATCACGTGGTTTAACGAATACATATTGACATTGGAGGTGAATTGGTGCGCGAAATAATCATTTCCATTCAATTTCGATCTGGCGACGTCGACGAGGAGGCGCGTACTTGACTTTCAAATTTGAAAAAAAAAAAAAATCTCATATCAGTCAATTTTCAATGATTTTTAATTCACCAAAGGAAAATAGATGATAGAAAGGAAAGGATTATAGAATTCAATTACACTTTTCTTTTAATTTAAAATAAATTTTATCGAAGAAAAAATGGCTGCAAAAGGTAATTTTTTGAAAAATTTATTAGTTGAAAAGGAAAAAAGTCTTAATAATTATAGTTAAAAGACAAAAATTGACCCAATTTTTCCGATCGGCAGTCAATGGACGCTGGAACCAATTAAGGAAATTCAGTTCTCTTCCTGAAATACCGAGTTGCAACTTTACTGCTGCAAATTATGATGTAAGTACTCAGTTAACTTTTAAACGATTTCTATAAAAATAATTGCATTTAATTTCTCATTATTAGGGGTATGCGAATTATTCGAATTCACGAATTATTTGTACTGAATCGAATAATTCGAAAAATTTAGAATAATTCGAAAAATTTAGAATAATTCGAAAAATTTAGAATAATTCGAAAAATTTAGAATAATTCGAAAAATTTCGAATATTCCGAAAAATTTCGAATATTCCGAAAAATTTAGAATAATTCGAAAAATTTAGAATAATTTGAAAACTTTTCAATAATTCGAAAATTCGAAAAATTTAAAATAATTTGAAAACTTTTGAATAATTCGAATAATTCAAAAAATTTAGAATAATTCAAAAAATTTAGAATAATTCGAAAAATTTCGAATATTCCGAACAATTTAGAATAATTCGAAAACTTTCGAATAATTCGAAAACTTTAGAATAATTCGAAAAATTTAGAATAATTCGAAAAATTTCGAATATTCCGAAAAATTTCGAATATTCCGAAAAATTTCCAATAATTCGAAAACTTTCGAATAATTCAAAAAATTTAAAATAATTCGAAAAATTTAGAATATTCCGAAAATATAGAATAATTCGAAAAATTTCGAATATTCCGAACAATTTCCAATATTCCGAAAAATTTCCAATAATTCGAAAAATTTAGAATAATTTGAAAAAATTTCGAATAATCCGAAAAATTTCGATTAATTCGAAAAATTTCGAATAAACCGGTGCAAATTTTGCATGATTCGAGAAATTCAATGAGACATTATGCTTTTTTTTATGAAGGGACCAAGTTACGAGAGTATAAAATCATCAAGAATGACAACAGTTGCCCCGAGTACACGTCCATTCTATAAAAAACCGATTTTAATTCATCAGGGCCATATGCAGTGGCTCTGGGATCATACAGGAAGAAGATACCTTGATATGTTTGGTGGCATTGTCACTGTCTCTGTTGGGCACTCTCATCCGTGAGTTTATCACTTTTTTTTGAAAATTTTATTTCGAATTCTTCATAATGAATATTCATAAATGTTTTATGATAATAAAATTAGGGCACATCTGATAACATTTTGAATTTTTTTTAACCAAGTAAATTATTATTCCTAAAAATTTGAAAAAATTCGCTATTATTCCCTTTTAAATTGTCCACATAGGGGAGAATGGGGCAAAATGGACCCCTGCAACATCATAATTCAGGATTTTTTTAAGATATTAAGGACACGAAGGAAAAATCTGAAAAAATTTGAGAAAATGCTCCAATATGTCTTCATTTTTGTATAATTTTTTCAATTTTTTTCATAGAGTTGCCTATTCTCTAAAAAATCCCAAATCATTCTAACAAACAGGACCATTTTACCCCACTTTCCCCTATACATATTTTTCATTTTTTTCTGCTATTTTCAGTGTTATAATTGTATCTAACATTTGATAATATTTTTTTTTTAATTTTACTATATAATATTAATCATATATGATTCTATAATTGTTAATTATAATTTTTTGACGATCAAAAAATCTTCAAGCATTCGAATGATAGCATTTGTTATCGTTAATCTCGACAAGTGCAAAATGAAGGCAATGATTTACTCTGCAAGAATGAGTAATTGACCTCGGCTTGTGTCAATTATTCAGTCTTGAATTTTCAGTTTAATTTTATTCAAAATGTTCATGCCTCTATACATGTATTAGTGTCTCATTCAGCAAGTAAAATCCGAAAAATTCCTCCAATAATAACAATTAATAGGAGAGACCGGGGCAAAATGGGCCTGCAGAGCGGAAAAATTTGGAATTCTTTAAAAAGTGAAAGGTTCTTCAAAAAAATTCAAAAAATTCAACAATATAGACACGTTGGACCATCTTTTCAATTTTTTTTGAGATTTTTTTCAAAGTTCTTCCACTGCAAAAAAAATTCTTTGATTAATTAATTCATTTTTTTTTCAGAAAAATTCAGAAAAATCTCAAATATATTAGAATAAAACTGTTTTTTTTTTGTTTTTTTGCTTCCAAAGTCCATTTTGCCCCGATCTGCCCCACCTAATTTTCATTTAATATCTTTATTTTTCTTCCTTTCTTATCAGAAAAGTGGTCGAGGCTGCTAAAAAACAATTGAACAAATTGAGCCATACAACATCAATATATATGCATCCAAAGTATCATGAATATGCTGAAAAATTAATCAAAAAAATGCCTGAAAAATTGAATGTACTTTATATGACAAATAGTGGATCAGAGTCCAATGAACTTGCATTTCTAATGGCTAAATTGTATACAGGGGCACATGAAATAATTTCACTTAAAAATGGATATCATGGTGGTACTTATGAAACTAATTCAACTACAGCTATGTCAACATGGAGATATCCAGTAGTATCAGCACCTGGACATATTCATGTGTGCAGTTTTTTTTTCCTTTTTTTTATCACTATTATTATCAATACTTTTGGCATGTCATTATCATTAATACACTGAGAGAAAAAAAAATTTGTAGCAAGAAAATTGTCTTGTAGCAAGAAAATTCAGAATTTTCCTTCACAATTTCTATATTTATATATATTGAAATTTTCTTGAGTGGAGTAGATTCACTTCAACTAAGTAGATTTTCTTACAACAAAATTTTTTTTTTCTGAGTTTATTTTTGGCAACCCATGACATGCCAGAGGTATTACTAGAATCATGGCAATATAAAAACAATAACTATTATTATTTCTTCTATTTCCAGTAATAGAGGGGAAAGTATGGCGAAATGGACCTCTATGACAAAATGATCCAGGTTTTTTTTTTTCATAGTGAAAGACTCGATGAAAAAAATCTGAAAAAATTGAGAAGATTCTGCAATATGTGGATATTATTGATGAATTTTTTCAAATTTTTTTTAAACTCCTTCATTTGAAAAAAAAATTTCGAATCATTCTGAACTGCAGGCTCATTTTGCTGGAGTTTGCCCCTGTTTTAGTAAGATAAATTTTTAAGTACGATGCGTTCGAGAAAAAAAAAACGAAAAATTTGCAATAGAATCTCCATCGTGTATTTCACTTTATCCTATTTTATCACTTCATCTGTGAATTATCTTATTTTAGATAAAATACAGTGAAAATGGTGAGATTAATTGATCCAGTCTTTTTTTTGACACTTAGATAATGAATCCAGACGTTTATAAAGGGCCCTGGGGTGGCCCTCAGTGTCGAGACAGTCCAATTTTCCCAAAAGGAAACACATGTGATTGCATTGGTAATAAGTGCAATGCTGCGAAGAAATATCTTGCGGATCTCGAGGATACAATTAAATTTTGTCTGCCAAATGGTGGAAAATTGGCAGGATTCATTGCTGAGAGCATTCAGGTGAATATTTATTTTTTCTTTAATAAAAGGTAAATTTTGGTATTTTTTGCTGTTTTTCTTATCAAATAAATTATTTAAAAAATAAAAAATATGGGCCTGTACAAAATTGAAAAATCTATGAATTCAAATCTCTTGAATATGTCTTTTATCATAATTCATTTGTGATGTAGGGATCATGGGATGTTGGAACAGTAGAAATTCACAATACTAAGTAATTGTGGATAGAACGACGTTTCCCTCGTTGTTCTATTGACAATTACTTAGTATCGTGAATTTCCCGATTGCAAATGAACACCCCAATTGATAATTTATTTGTTTGAAAAATCAAAGAAATTGTCAGGCGAGTGCTAATTTCTTTATCATAAATAATCATCGCTTATTATGAAGGTGGAGTCAAATAAACATTCCAATTGAACGGTTCGAGATAATACTTTTGTAGTGATTTCATTCAAAAGCTGAGAAAATTTCAGGTGGAGAACATGTTTAAAAATGATTTTTTTTCAATTCCTTAAAAATTCTTTTTTTTCGGAAATATCTTCGATTCTGTTGATCGCAGTGACCTGGAACTGATCTCAAATGAGAGTTGAGCTCATTTCTTATCAATTTATGTGGTTCGAATTTTTTTTATCAATTTTTCAAATAATCATAGAACATTTTCTGGAAATCAATTTTTGCCCTATAAGTACTTGAAAAATTAATATTTTGTTCTTCAACTACATAAATCCATGGAAAATGAACCAATGGAACCAGAAATATTTGCAAGAAAAAGAAATTAAAAAAAAAAATCGTTTCGTTTTTAAATCTTGAGCAAAAAATGGAATTTTCCAAAAATTCAAAAAAATAACTTTTGACATATGACTTTAATGGGAAATTTTTTCAGCTTTTCAAAGAAATCATTAGAAAAAATCAATCTCCAATATTTTCATTGATTTCGAGTAATTTTCATAGTATAAATGACGAAAATTAACACGTGCCGATTTTACCGCACCTTCCCCTACTAAAAAATCAATCTATTTCGAAGATATTGAGATATTTCTCCTTATGGCGTCATTAATCGATATTTACAGCATGATCATTGTATAATTCTTCAAAAATTATGAATGCATTTACATTTTTTAATCATACACAATTACAGGGAATTGGTGGAACTGTTCAATATCCACGAACATATCTTCGTCAAGTTTATGACTTGATAAAATCAAAAAATGGTGTTTACATAGCTGACGAAGTACAAACTGGTTTTGGTAGAACTGGTGATAATTTTTGGTGTTTCGAGGACTGTGAAATTATTCCTGATATTGTAACAATGGCAAAAGGCATTGGTAATGGATTTCCAATGGGTGCAGTTGTTACAACATCGGAAATCGCAAAATGCCTAAATCAAGCACTTCATTTCAATACATTTGGAGGAAATCCAGTGGCCTGTACGATCGGTTCAGCAGTACTTGACGTAAGTCTATAATCAGCCTATCACTGTCAATTTGCTATTCAAATTATTTGCTTTTTTTTTTTTTCATGCCAAGGCCAGAGGACATTGCACGAGTTCTTGATATTAAAATTATTCTGATAAGAAGATTCTTGTTGATCTTCGACCTGTCGTTTTCAATGATAAATAAATGACAAAAATAAATTTACACATTCGTAAGGACAATTTCTGTTCTTCTTCATGTTCAACGAAAAAATAGATCATTTATAATTTAAGGTGTTTCTATCTGTACAGTCGATGAAAAAAGTGGAATTTTTGTATAAACTCGTTACTAACAATTTATACGAGATAAAATTCTCAAATCTGATGAAGCGAATCTGTGAAGAGTATAATGAGAAATAAAATAAGGTCTAGAAAACAAGAAATTGGTTGAAAACAGTAAAATTTCCTGTGGTTTCGAAAATTCCTTGAAAACACGAAAAAATGAAGGAATGTAAAACGCAAAAAAATTTGCAATTTTAAATTAATTTTCTGTTTCTAAGACTTATCTTATGCCTCATTACATTCTTCACAGACTCACTTCATTAAAATTTGAGAATTTCATCTCGTATAAATCATTATTAGCGATTTTATACAAGAATTTAACTTTTTTTTTTACTGTAAAGATAGAAACACGTTTCATGAGTGTTATTTCGATTCACTAAACGAAAAAATTTCATATAAATTACCATTTTTGTGGGTAGTCTTCAACTACTAGAAAAAATCTTTCTTAGATTTTTCTAAACTCGAGTATTTTCAAGATATTTAAACATGAAATAATTGAATGATATAAATTAATTTTATTTTGAAAGAGTTAAACAAGAGTTCAAGGTATGACGAGAAATTCTAATTTTTTTTTTAGGTAATTGAGGAAGAAAAATTACAAGAAAATTCGAAAATTGTTGGAACCCATTTGCTTCATCGTTTGAGTACTCTTCAACTTGATTATCCAGCTGTGGTAGGTGATGTACGTGGAAAAGGCTTGATGATTGGCATTGAGTTGGTATCAAATGCAGAAAAAAAAATTCCAATTGATGCTGACCACATGCTGGATATTTTTGAAGATATAAAAGACATGGGTTTGTTAATTGGAAAAGGTGGAGTTCATGGAAACGTAAGGTTTCTCAAAATTGACATTCATAATTACTTTCATTTGCTTACAATCATTCTGATTTATTGATTTTTTTTCTATTTATAGGTACTGAGAATAAAGCCACCAATGTGCGTGACAAGAGAAGACGCGGATTTCACTGCTGATGTTATTAAAAGGGCACTGGATAGACACAGAGATAGAAATTTACAGAATAAAGAGAATGTGTACTTTGGGGCTGTTTAAAGTACTGAACTGTGATTATTCAAATTCTTTCAAAACTGTCATAGTAATATATATTTTTTTTTACATTTGTACAAGTCAAGGGCATTATCAATAATAGAATATCTATAAATTAATAAAATGAGAAAATATAATGCAAACTTTAAGAAATTTCTATTTTCTCATTCTTTTTAACGCCAAATTTGAGGAAACTTTTTTTCGAAGCAATTTCATTCAACATTTTTCGTGAATTTTGAGATAACTAATTGATGTGAATCATTATTTACAATTTTTTTTTGCTTTATTAGAAAATTCCTCAATTTCTTCAAATCGAAAAAATTGAATATTAATACATCACTCATTACTTGTATATATCTATAGTTATTGTTATTATTTTTTCTTTATTTCTTTTTGGTTAATTCATAATTATTTTATATACATATCACTGTAATTAAAGATTCAAATTCACTGCTAAACATGAAATAATGAGACTCATATTATCTTCTAAGTATTACTGATACTCATTGCAATGTTTTATACTTTGTCTTTTTTTTTCAATTTTTTTGAGCGAAAATATTGAATCTTACGTTAATCTAATGCGGAAGACTTGCACAGATTTTAGCATGCCTCCCTTTCTTTCAACTCACTATTACTAGAAATTTCAATCGATCTCTAATCGAAAAATTGAAAGAGAGAACAATTTTCACTCAAAATTGTCATGGGCACTTATTTCACTCAATGAACATTTCTCAATTGAATGTAAATCATCAAACACAATGATGATAGTGCAAATTATATAAATTTCATATGGAAGTAGAATATTTTTCAAAAAATTCAAAATATTATAGAGAAAGGTGGAGTAAAAGAAGACATGAATTTCATTTCAAGCCCTTTCATTAAAATATCCATTTTACTCTACTTTTCCCTATTCAATAATCTTCAAAAATTCCAAAAGTGAAATCTCTGCAAGAATTATTATTTGCTTTTGTTTCAATTAATTTTTTCTTCCATAATTAATTAAATTTATATTCTCTGTAATATTTTCTACGTAGAAAATATATTTTATTTTAAATAGCGAGTATCAACTGGGAATTTCTCATTAATACAAAATTTTCCTTGAATTTTCTTGTCAAGAAGAAAAATCAAATAATCGAGATTCAAAAAAATGCAACTGTTAATAATTGGTACAATAAATGATGTAAAAAAGAAAGGGGTATACCGTTAACAAGAGATATATGAGAGTACAGAAAACTCAATAACTTTATAGAGGAAGGTCAACAATGTAGTGCAGAAATATGTATATAATATATATAATTTCTTTTGTTAATTGAAAAGAGAATTTTCTCATTTTTTTATCCTTTGGCACAGTTAACTGATTGATTTTTTCCACAGACTTTTTGCTTGAAATGGTTATCATTCATAATTGATTGAGTAAGCAACTTATTCTTCACGTAAAATGATATAAGCGTAGAATGAAAACGAGTCCTTACCTTACTGGAAACTTAATTTTAAAAAATATAGTATTTTCGTTTTTATCATGTGATCGTCAATCATGCAATTAACGTTGCCAGTGATCCTTTTGAATCAGGTAATGCATCGTGAAGATAGTGAGAATTGTCGGTCATTGAGGCAAGATCTGCCTCGAGTAATGCAAGATGTAACTCACGTCTGGCTTTCTGAACAACGTAAACCATCAATGAAACACCAACAAGTATCTGGAATCAATGGAAAACATCTCAAATTTCTCACTTTACTCAAAAGTTCTCAGTTTTTCTCAGTCATCCAATGATTCAGATTCGATTGGGAGATCGTATCGAATGTTTCTTGATTTACATTAAATCAATTATTCGAATTTCGGATGAAATATTCAAATTTCGAAATTCAAAATCAATATTCGAATTTCAAATCGAATATTCCCATTCGATTCACTTCGAATTATTTATTCACCGCTGAAAGGTTCCCCTCATCATTTAGTCTAGTTCAATCTATTCTTTCATGAAAATATATTTACCTGAACACAGAAAACGATGTATCCAGTTGCAGCCGTCGACTTGTCTTCTAAAACATCCTGCATTGATCGTAGACTACTTCCAAGGTAAACATTAATCAATTGTGCTGGGAGAAGACCTATTCCACTTGCGATATGATATCTCAATCCACTAATATTACTTACCTATTAAGTTATAATAATAAATTAATAAAAACAGATAATTTATCGAAGTAAACGATACTAAAAATAGCAGATATCTGACAATTTTTATTATTATCACTTTTTTAACGAATAAATTATTTGAAAAAAAATAAAAAAATATGCCACATGTAGAAAATTCGTGAAAATTACAAGTGCAAATTTATTTGAAAGAATCTTATCATAATTTATTTGTTCAAAAAAATGTGGGATATGTGCTAATTTCATTATCATGCTTACTTCATTCCATCCATAATATAAAAAAGCATGGGACGTTTTCTGTCATCACTTATCCTAATATATATTATAGATATACTATACGATATAGTATATATCTATATACTATACTATATATATAGTATATATATAATATAATATATTATATTTTATTATATATAGGGGAAGGTGGGGCAAAATGGACATCAGGGGTAAAATGGACACATAAATTTTTTAGCAAATATTATGGAAAACTCTTGAAATTAAGGGAAATATTGGCGGTAGACTGTTTTTGATGATTTCATTGGAAAGCTGAGGAAATTTTAGATGGGAAACAAGTGCCGAAATCAATTTTTTGGAGTTTTTGGCGATTTTGACTTTTTTGAGCTTTTTAGAGGGGTAAAGCCTTGTTTTTTTGAAAATTTTCAGTTTTTTGAGAATATCTTTGGTTCTATTTGTCGTAGCGCAAAAATTCCGACGAAAGGTGAAAGGTGAGATCATTTGCCGTCGATTTATAGAGTTTTAAATTCAAAAATATCGATTTTTAAGGTATTTATGGACATTTCTGTGAAACAATTTTGTGAAACAGTTTTTGGCCTATAACTATTCCAAAAATTGACATTTTTGAATTCAAAACCCCATAATTCGATGGGAAATGAGCTCACCTTTCATTTGAGACCAACTCCGAATCGCTACGACCAATAGAACCACAGATATTTGGGAAAAACTGAACATTTGAAGAAAATAAAAGGCTTCTACCCTCAAAAATGCCAAAAAAATATAAATTTTCAAAAAAATCGAAAAAAATACAAATGACACTGGTTTTCCGGCTAAAATTTCCTCAGCTTTTCAATAGAATGATAAAAAAAAATCAATCTCTAACCATTTCATTATAGTGTCCATTTTGCCCCAATCTCCCCTATACTATATATATAGTATAGTATATAATATATTATATGTGATAGCATATAATATATTTTTGTCTCTAAAAAATCTATGTTAGGACCTCAGAAATGAAGTTAAGTCCAGAGATTTGCTCCTTTCTGACTCTAAAATGCAACGATTTTTTTTTTGCCTTTTATTGCAAAAAAATGGTAAAAAGCCCTCAAATTATCATTATTATTATCTTTTCATCAAATTATTAAGAACTTCAGTAATAAAGTGGCATGAATGCAAAGGCCTTGCACCTTTTTGCCTCTAAAATGCATTCATTTAAAAAAAAACGTATTTCTTCTTCAAACGGGCAAATTGCTGTTTTTCGTAAGTGAAAACGCGCTTTACATTCATTTTTCTTCATTTCAATGACGGTCAATTCAGAAATTTGTGTAAAAATATATATAAATTTTCAAGAGCACCATGCAAAAAAGTCTAGTATCATAGAAACGAAAGAAGTGCAAAAAAAATTGCAAACTTACAGCAAAAATCGTATTTTGTAGTCCAAATGGTATTGGTGTAAGTCTTGCAAACAAAACAACTCTAAATGCTTGTGGTCCTGATATAACTCTCAAGATAGCTCTAGCAGTTTCACTTCTCAATAATGCTCCAATTGGTAATTTCGTTGATAATGCACTAAGAGTTGTATGTGCAACAGCAATACCCAAATTTGCACCAAGTACAACCATTGCAATTCCTCGTATAATTCCAAACAAATAACCACTTGCTATTATTAGAAACAAGTAACCAATGACTATTGGAAATGATACAACTGTAAATAATCCTATGACAATAATTGTTATTATCCATGTGTCCTGATGCTCTATCCAGTAGAGTAAATTTTTTATATAGTCTCTGCAGATAAAAACAATTGCACCAAGTAATGCCAGTGTTGCAATTGTAACTGCTATATAACAAACGGAATTTGAACTTATACAGTTACATCGTACAGTTGTATTTTTAATTGGTCGGCCACTTGTTTCGAGTGCTTCAATATCTATCATATCCATTTTTTTCATACAAAAAAAACAGTATTTATCGTTTCACCTGAAAATTAATTTTTTTTAAAATTAATATCATAAAATTATGAAAAAATTGACATTAAAAAAAAAAAATATGACTCACCTGTTTAATAAATTTAGAAATGCATTAAAATGCAAAAAAAAAAATATTTTTCACGTAAATTTGAAATAATTCGTTATTTATTTAAAAATAAATACAAAACTATACTTTGATAACATAACCTATTAGAAGAAAGAATTTATGGATACAAAATACGTTCTCCCGTCTCTACATTTAACTACTTTATGCATTGACATTTTTTACAAAAACTATTCTAAAATTAATTCACGGAAGACATGATTATCAAATAAACATAATCTTTACAGTCTTTCTTCTTCTATATTCCCAGAAGGTTCCTATTTTTGACGAACTACACACAAACAAACACACAATTGATTGTCAAAAACGTCATCAGCTGTTAACTAAATGGGTGAATAGAGAGAGAAAGAGAGAGCTCAAAATATACAGTTGTCGCGTAGCCCGCTAGTTATCATTTAGTGCCACTAGATACCTCCATTTTTACTAAAAAAATACCGCGAGAATTGAAAATGAAAATTAAATAAAACCCAATAATAAATCTGTTAATTCTGAGGAATAAAAAGAGGAAGAGACACGTGCACAACACTCGGAGAGAAAGTCATGGATTTTGAGTGAACAGAAAAGAGCCATAAAATTCAAACCCAAACATTCCAATGTAATAGGATCACCCGAGAATAGAGCTCCTTATGTATTTGTATTTTCCTCTCAATTTTCCGATGCATTTTCGAGAGTAATCCAAAACCTGTCGTAGAGTCATAAAAGTCGTGAAAGTCCTTCATCAAGTTCCTCCAAGGGTTTTTCAAGTGTCTCTTCTATCTCTCTCTTTGCACATGTGAAGTCTCTTTGTTTGGAAACACGTGGGCCCGAGAGTTGGGGCCGGAGGAATGCTGGACCTTGTGGGGGTGGAAAGCCAACCCCTTCGACTTAGGTAATCTCTACAATTGGCTGGGTCAGTCCCCAACCTTTGGCAATAGATGCGCGCGACACTTTCAACTCAGTTTTCGTAAATTTGTTTTAAGTTTTGAAAAGGCAGACTCTTCCCGACAATAAAACTAAGAAGATCAAGATAATCTTGATCTCACGTCGTGGACTAAAATTGAAGAAGTTAATTTTTAAGAGTGTACAAAACTGTTTTGTAATTCGACAATTATTTAAAGAATATATAATCAATAATAGTGCACCTAAAATGCTATGTTCCACATATTTATCTTAATGTGACCATCCAAATATTCCCGCATTTGTGAAGCAGAGTGGTTTAGCACTCCATGGGCAACGGACCTGCCATCTGGATTCCCTGGATAACCCGCTCGTTACGTAATACAGTCAAACTAGACAAAAGAGCGTCTTTCAAAGTCAACCTGAAGATAAAATTCGTATGTTTATAATATAGGAGCCGAATATTTCCGAAGATCCATCGGTGGTCAGTACAACTGTACATGTCATTGCCTTAGAAATAAAGGGGCATAAGTGCTATGTTATCCACAGAACTTACGCCTCTTTGTTTCGGAGGCAACGAATATGTCGAACTAGCCGAAGAGGTAATCTCCGAAGTCGATCCGAATATACCCGAGGTTACTGCATTGGCCAGTACGACTCCACACGATGAGATATCAGAATTCGTTGAACAATAACGATCAAATTAGTACTGCTTCTATTGAAAAGCAATATTCACAAAAAAGAATGTAATAAATATATCTTTATCCATAGAATCAAAGATAAACTGAGAAAACTTGATGAGAAATTGATTGAAGAATAAAATCAGAGATATTCATGTCGTCGACCTAGAAACAAAAAGGCATAAGCGCCAAAAAAACCCACTTTTCAGAGGGAAAAAGGCGTTTGTCCGAAATGCCTCTGAAAATGTTTTTCATGCTTCAGTGTTGGAAAAGAAACGAATTTAAAATTCGAGTAACAAAAGAGCGTATTTGCCAATCTTAGCAGGAATAGGGCATTTGTGCAGCATATACGCCTTTTGATTATTAATTTTTTTTTTTGCTTCATCTCTCTGATTTATTTAATAATAAAAGGGCGTATCTAAAAGTCCTCGTAATTCATTGAAAAGATGAATATTCGTATTTTATAAAAATCTAATGTAATTATTTAAATTATTGATAATAATTAAAATTGAACGTTTCGTCGAAAAATGAAATATCGTTGATTTCATTCCATTATTTCATTTAGAATATATACCATAGACATACGCCCTTTTGTTATTATAAATTATATAGCAGGATCGCGCGATTGAGAATGAAATTAATAACAAGAGAGAGTATGTGAGGAAGATACGCCCTTTTCATATTAATAATTGGAGATACGTCTGTTTGTTATTTAAGAAGAAAAAATGCTTCAACTGATCGGTGAAGTTGAGCGTAATCGATAGAGCGAAGAAAATAGAATTACGCCCTTCTGCAAAATGTTATTAAAACATGGTATTAAAAAAAATGAAGAAAATAGCACTCACGCCCCAAATCCAATGCTACTAAGTTACAGATGTGCACAAGATATAAATATGTATAATCATATTTATTGCAAATCTGAGCCGTTCCTTCGTGGAGTTCTCAAATTTACCAAATCTAGTCAAATCTACTAGCATTTCTGCCTATATATCCACAGATATGACGTCACATCTACCGAGTTATGACTGCAGATTGAATTATATCGAATTCTGTTCGATTAGATAGAATTAGATATAATTGAAAATTCTTCTGAAATTTCTTCAATTTAGATGATGCAAGTAATCTTCGTTAGACCAAGTAAAATCTATTTTTATTACACATCATAAATATCTAAATTAATTGATTAACAATGAAAAATTGAAATAGAATACAAAAATTAACAAAATTATAGATAGTATATCAATGAATCGAGTTAAAAACATTTGGTAGCATGCTGTGCACACCAGGCAGGTGTCATTGAATCAGTATGAACCTGTCGGCTTTCAAGTCTTTCACGTTGTGCCTGAAGCCGTGGCTCAACATCAGCTGTAGTCAGAATTGAAGAATCTGTCCAAAGTCTCTCACCAGCTGCTGCTGTTCTTGGCCACACGCGAGCATCAAGGCTGCCTTCATTCACGTATTCACCCCACATACATACTTCTCCTCCTAAAACACCATCCTGGAATAGAGAATTCAACGTAAGAAGAGAATTAGCTTCAATATCCAATTATTCAAAGATTCTTCAAAAATCATGAGACTTAGAAGAATATTCCTTTTAAGGGGTAACGGAACTCTTTGTATATATTGAATTTTTGAACCAATTGTTTGACTATATTTATCAATATTTTTATGATAGAAGAGTGGCAACGATTGGGGAAGGACATTAGCAAGTCGATGCTTCTGATATTTAATGCAAAAAATCATAATTATCATTAAACAATGAATTTGAAAATTTGAAATTTACTAGGTCTTCCGTTACCCCTTAAGTAGGGACTGAGAGTTCATACAGGAAAGAGTCTGTAGGAGCTGAAAAGAAAGTCAAACTTTTGAATGTATATTTATGCATCGCATTTTAACAGACACACACACAGAAAAAGCTGACCATAGATGATGAACTTCATTAGAATAATTCATGTGCAACTGCTGATGAAATATGACGCGGGCATGTTCTGGATTAAGTTTTAATAGTTCATGAATTATGTACAAGAAGTTCATAACTCACGGTCAGCTTTTTCTGTGTGTAGATTGAGCATGTACATTGTATATTCAAATTATCCTTCTTTTCAACTTCCCGATAAGGAAAGTTTATGTAATGACCCCGAAAATGGAAAATCGATTTTTCGATCGATTTCCATATTTTAAGACCTCCCCAATATTTTTTGATAGTTTTTATGATCATGTGTGTGTGTGTATGTATGTGACCCATTTTTTCGTTCACGTTTCCTCGTTAATCAATAACACGATCGAGATGATCGATGTTGCAATCGAAGCATCTCGATATAGATTCGATCTGATTAGTTTTTGATTGAAATCGATACAGTAATTTCTTAGTTTTTTAAGAAAAACATTATTAAATTTTTCTTAACTTCCCTGAAAGTGAAATCTATGCACTGACCCTGAAAAGGGAAAATCGATTTTTTTATTGATCTCCATATTTTGAGATCTCCCCAACATTTTTTGATAGTTTCCACGATTATGTCTGTTGTTATTTATCGTTTTTATCATTCATCATTTTTTCAAATAGTAAGTGAGAGAAATTATCAGGAAGTTCTTAGTGCGGCTTGAAGTCACACTCATCACAATACATTCTCACTAATTCCTTCTAATCAGCAGTAACGCACTCCTCCAATCGCGAGCGAGCGAGCAACTGCTCACCCCTAGTTCCATGCTTATTTAACGTCACCATCTTTACGCAGTGGTGCTCGTATCATTCAGCAGAGACTGGGATTTGAACTCGGAGCTTTGATTCACCAATCCAACACTCTACCGAACGTTAGGATAATTTAAATGCACGTACTCAGCCTAACGGTCAAAATGAGATACATAAATATATATTTAAAAATATGAGCTGCTTAATAATTATAACTAAATGGTTTGTGTATGAACTCTTCGTCCGTACTTTTTACAAACTCATATTGTCGAAATTTTCTCATACTTTTCTCGGGAGTTTATTATTGTAAACATTTCTCCATGAATGATACTTGGTAGTACCCCAAAATCCATGATCTAAATACCATGCATCCTTAGTCGAAATTATAAGTCGATATCCACGTGATAGTAATTCTTCAGGATAGGAAGAAGAAGCTTCAAGCCATGTTTGAATGACAAATCTATCTTTATCGAGATGTTTCTCAATTACATTTGGTACGGTCAATCCAGAACTCCAGAGAATGACAGTGTCTCTTTTTCCTTTGAGCTCATCGAGAATTCTTAATTGTTTCACATGAAATTCACTCCATACTCTCAAAAAATCATCGACAGTTCTTCCGAATCCTCTAGAAGCCATGGCATTAACTATCTCTTCAGTGGCATTCCAGCAAGGCAAAAATACCTGAAAATTGAAATTTTATTTATTTCTTCATTGAGAAAGTCTCATGAATTAATTGACTTTTTCATTGGGACCTTCGTTACACGTGTAATTATCGTTGTGCCTCTTTTGTCCTCCATAAAGTTCAACATAGTTAACTGAATTTCAATGAGCCTTTCTGGCAGATAATGTTCAAAATTTGTTTGAAAATTGTTTGAAATTTCGAGAAAATTCACATTACTCTTTCATTTCATAAAGTTTCACAGGGTAATGTTCACCCAACGTGTAACAGAGATCCCCAAGTTAACTTGAATTACAATAGATCAATGATTTACTTCATCTCCACCAAGATGAATGATACTATTATTTCCCAGAATAGCAAGTGTATCGCTGTAGATGTCTTGGAGTACATGAAAAACGTATGAATTTACAGGATTCAATTGGCCACAGGGTGGCTGTACACAATAATCTCTCCATGGCTCTCTGTTAACACAAACAGCGAGATTACCAAGGCCCTCAGACTCTCCCCATTCCCAACCGGCTCCTGCGTGGGCTGGTGAGTCGAACTCAATGATTACTTGAACCCCACGATATTTTGCGTAATTTTTTATACGTCCCACATCTTCTGGTGAATATATCATTTCAGGTGAGTAGGCTCCATACCTGGGGGAGATAAATTACTGATAAATTAGGGGAAAGTGGGACAAAATGGACCTGCATGGCAACCTGATTCAGAAATTTTTTCCAAAGTGGAGGAGTTGATAATAAAATCTGAAAAAATTTGAGGAAAGGCTCCAATATGTGATGATTGTTGGTGAATTTTTTCAAAATTCTTTGTAGACCCCTCCACTCGCAAAAAAATCTCAAATCATTTTTCAATTGAAATTTTGATAAAATCTTTTTATACCATGACATTAATGGTCGTTTCTTGATATGTAATGGAAAACTCTGTGAATCAGTAGCGTGCCAGTGCAAAACATTCATTTTCGTAGCAGCCAGACCATCAATTGTTCTCAAAATAGCAGAAACTGGCAGGAAATTTCTTGCCGTGTCAATTAATAATCCTCTGTGCTTGAAAATTGGACTATCTTGTATATCTGCCGAGTCAACAATCACTAAGCCCCTTGTGTTACTTGTCTTCACGATGGGTACAATTAACTGCGAGAGAGTCTCTAGCGCGTGACGTGCTCCATACACCGTAAATGCTGTTACAGATACATTAACCCCGGTATCTATGGAAAAAAAAACACATTCCAATCTGAATTACCAAGTATTTATCACTCTTTCTTTCATTATTACAAGTGCAGATATCTTCGTTTGAATTACCTTTTGCGGTGATTTTCAGAGTGTAGTCTTCGCGTGTAGTCCAATCAAGGAGAAGACTGCCGGAATCAATTTTCATATCAATTGAGACAAAGGAATCACCTCTTGCACAGCTATTGCCACAGGCCCATCGTAAATTACCAACAAATATGTCAAGAACTTCAGCCATAAATAACTTTGTTTTTGGAGGGATCCTTTCCAGGTTGAAGTGCACTTCGTTTGGATGTGTTGAAATATACTGCAATAATAAATAGTGAGTAAAAATAATTGTCAAAGAGTGGAATAATTTTCACGAACAGCCGTAATTCATTTTACATAATGAATCTGTAATTTGCCAGAAACTGATATTTTTTCTAAATTGTGTCTTTTCGTTTTTTTCATGGTGAAACTGATAATAACATAACGGAAAGTGATGTACAATAGACATTCCTTTCTGTGAAACAGTTTGGTATGGAAATTTTTGATGATCCCGAGTCGAAATTTTAACACTCGTTTGATTCTCGTTTACTTCTCCAACCGAAAAATAACGCTCGTTTACTACTCCTTGTCCTCGCATGAATCTCCTTCAATACTCCAACGTCTCAGGATCCGTTTGTCATCCTCAATTGATTCTCCACGTTCTCTCATTACTAATTTATAGTTACATTCGGGAACAGTGATGTATTAATACTTGTGATGGAATATCCATAATTGTCGACGAAAACAATAGATTCCATGTTTGTTATATTTTTGTTTTCTTCTTTTGACTAATTGGAATTATTAATTGAAATGGTAAACCGAGGAAGTCCGCCGGATATTTGACGTTAATTCTTGAGAGATTGTTTCAAACTTGTAGAAGATGGCAATTTCTAACATTGATTATATTCAATGAGGAATTTCCACTTCTTTTGGATCTGAAATTAACTCTTAATAATTTATAGAAAATTTACCATTTTAATATTGAAATTCCCCCACCCATCTCAAAATCTGAAAAATGGAGAGCTCAACGAGGATTCAATGAGCTCTCCTTAACATTCTCATTTCATTCTCCTCGATGTATTTTAGGAAATAACTACATCGAGGAGAATGAAACGAGCACTCAAAATACATTAATATGATAGGAGGTATGCTCCTCCTATGATTCTTCAAATTCTCCCGACTTGGAGAATTTGGAGAAGCAAACGAGCATTAAAATTTCGACTCGGGATATTACACTGGAAAACTAAGAGAGTTTCCAGTGGAAAACAAATTATCAGAATTAATTTTTTTCGATGTTTTATAAATTTGTTTTTTTTTTTAATTGAAGCTTCACCTCTTCCCATTTTTGAGGAAAATCGATATTTTGCAGATATATCCGGTTTTATTAACGAGTACACGGAGAGAAAAATCCATGAAAAATTACTGGCGTAGTCCGGTAGTTGTGGGACATAGAGGCTTGTGGGTGGAAACTACCTCCAATAGAAATTAAAAAGTGAAAAACTTCTCGTTATATGTACCAAATGAGTGAGTGCATAATACTGGTTTGGTCGGTAATTTTTCCATAACTGTACCTACATTCATAAAATTCATCCGTGTATCCCACAAAATTTACTGTAAACAAGCAGGCCGCCGGCTCTTGAGCGTTACTTGGAAATTTCAGCACTATGCTTAAATTTCATATTCTGCCAATGCGATTGGCAGACAGCTTCCGAATGGAATTTTCAATTTTATAATCTGCTCACTTTCCTCCCTTGCTTTTCTCTGTCAGAAATTTAATTCTTTACTCTCTTTGTTGAAAAAAATAGCATACACCCACCAGATGTATTCTTGCCTCCCTAGGTGTGTAATGTACTATTAGAACATTGTTTTTATATTTGAATTATGCTTCTGAATCAAAATAGACGCCTGAATATAATTTGTTCCCCTTACATAATGACATTTCATGAAAAAAAATCAATGTTATACAAAAATTTAGATCCTACAATAAAATGGAAAAATTTAAAAATTGAATTTCAGGTTTTAATTAGTCTTTCTCGTTGTCATAGTAGAATGATAATGGGATCATTTTTTAGGAAAAATTGTCTACTTTTCAATTATTAAATAAAAAATACTAGCGTTTCTAGGGAAAAAAAATGGAGAAAAATTGAAATTTGTGAAAAAACTATGCATTTGAGCACTCGTATGAGAGAATTCGAAGGAAAAATCTGAAATTATCAGCATTTGTTAAGCTCGTCTAAGCGAAGATTTCAAGCTAAACTTGGGCGAAATCGGTCCAGTAGTTCCTGAGATAGAGTGTCTATTCATTTAATGGCTTATCAAGGATATCTCAGGAACTACTGGACCGATTTCCGCCAGATTCAATCCCAAAGGTCTCACTCATAAGATATACAAACCCACGAAATTTGAAGTTTCTAACTCAAATTTTTTCTTAGTTATCGTGTTGCCCAGGATTTTCAAAAAATCACATGTTTGTTAAAATATCGGATAAACCAAAAATTTGAGCGCTCGCCACCTCCAGGGTTCAATGTGCGCCTTATCAATACGCATCTCCTCGCTGAGGAT
Source organism: Aleiodes alternator (assembly GCA_963921955.1). Taxonomy (NCBI): domain Eukaryota; kingdom Metazoa; phylum Arthropoda; class Insecta; order Hymenoptera; family Braconidae; genus Aleiodes; species Aleiodes alternator. The sequence goes on from OY998099.1 coordinate 14,194,452, forward strand.
GGATGCTGTGAAATAATTTTTCGCTAAGGAATCTCGAAAAAACGATTTTTCATTACTGTTGCTACGTTCACACGCTCGAGAAAAAATTTTTTCCAGGCTAGCCTGGTATTTTGTTTGCCTCGTGCATGGGAGATGGAGAAAAGATGTGAGAATCAAAAATTCGATGGTAAATATAGTAATTCGCAATAGCTCAGCGGTAGAGCACCTGACATGTAATCAGAGGGTCGTGGGTTCAAATCCTGCTTGCGCATTACATATTTTTCCGGAATTTGATTCTCTTAAAAATTTATTAATAAAAAATTAATTTATTAATAAATTTATTTGTTTAATGGCTAGCCCTGAATTATTCAAACAGTGTACCCAAATTCGTTCAGAATGAACGGGTAGGTAAATTATACTCGTAGTCCAGTTAAATTATGAAAACCTCATATTATTTTTGGGATTTGCTAAAGAAATTTAGAAGAAATACATGATTATTTAAGTGTAGTGTCCTATAAAAATGTGCATGGAGGGAACTATGAGAAAATTGTTTTCTTTGTTAGTAAAAAATGTTAAATTTGGAAAGTTGCATTTCTTCAACATTTTCAATTCCTCGAGAGGAAACAATCAATCATACAGATAAGAGTAATAGAAACTATTTGTAGAGTATTAAATACCCTACAAGGAAGTCAGTGGCGGCATTTCATCAACACTTATTGCCTAAAAGTTGAAAGTGCCCGAAATTGGGTCTGAAAAATCAAAATGGAGCATGATTTAGCTGCGTACAGTCCGAACGACATCAGGTAAGAACTGAATGAAATTTACCAAACCTCTACCAATTAGTTTATTCTGAACGTACCTCAGGAGAACGACTTAGTAACAACGCAAATTTGATCGGAGATTTCACCTTTAGTCGCACCGGGCGGCATAGCACCGCTCTCCAATCCGTGATCCACAAAATGGTATTTACACTCGATTTACAAGCAATTCTATACTTATCAATAGTATTTATGCATTTTTGAAGGTTCAATGAGAGCATTAAGGAGAAACATCAGCTGAAATGAAAACTGTCAGAAGATTCTGATTTTTTTTTTTCAATAAACTTCGATGTGTTTTAGAATTTGTGTGAAAATTAGAGAAAGATTAAAACGCTCAATTTTTTTAAATGAACTTTTGAAAATTTTCAATTTAACATACGATCTAATGGCACTGTAACTTGAATAAAAAAAAAAAATATTTAGAGTGGTGAGAAGTTTTTGAAAAAAATTCACGCGATGTCTTGTACTATCAATTTTCATTTTCGTGTTGTTTGAATAAAATTAAAACGCTGAATTTCGAGAATTCAATTAAAAACTGCCATTAAAACACAAGTTTTCATTCAATACGACAGCCATTTGCAAAAACGTGGCAGCGCTGCACTATGACGACAGTACGAGGAGTGGGGGCACGGGAGCGCGCGCTATTTCAAATAATTTAATTTAAGTACCTCCAGTTTTTTTTCTATAATTTGGGGAGGGGAATGAAAAAATAAGCTATTCAACACAATATTCGTGACGGTAAAGAAGAAAAATAATGTTGTGTATGAAAGTACAGAGGATAGGGCATGAAAAAATGCAACTTTATTCCTTAAAAGAGCCTTATTTCGCGCGCAATCATTCTGGTAACATAATTTTCTTGTTTATCAGCTCGTTGCCACTCCTAGAAATGCGAGACAATGTTGCCATGTTTTCCATCAATTTGTGAAATTATGAAAAATTATTATTTTCGGGTAAAAAAAATAAAAAACATATGGGGATGATATTATTTGAGAGTTTGAAAACCGAAAAAAAACATTTTTCATAATTCCTTGAAATGAGTCGAAAGTTTTACTACATGAAATTTTAGTTATTTGAGGTTGGTGGAGAGCGTCGGAACCTTTGATGTTTCTCCCCTCCCGCCATACCCCGCAGAGGTCTGATGTTCCTTCTTAAATTTTTTTGAAATTTTTCTATTGGTAAAATTTAAAGTGAAACAACAAAACAAAAAAGGTCGTGCGCCGCTCTCATAACGCGAGCAACGAGGGGTTAATTTTCTGATAATAGAATGTTTTTTTCATTTTATCGCAGTATTGAAAATAAACTTGTACTGACATCTTTTCCAATTGTAAAATCGCCAGATGGTAGTGGCCAAAGACCTCCATTAGGACCACAGACAAGTCGACATGCTGCAAGTGTAGAATGCTGTCCATTGATTTTCAATTGAACTGGATCGAGAATTGAGAGTGGTCGATTTGTACGCTGACATTGATTATTGTTGCATTCGTATGTCCGAAAGAAACTTGAAAGAGAAAAGTCAAGGGAAATCTATCAATTACAGTAATAATCAGCGAAATGTCAATTGCATTGAAAAACAAATGATAATACTTATGTAAAGCGGAAAAAAGAAACGATTTTCAATTACGATTGAGATTCAAGGATTGACAAGTGAATGAAAGTGTTGGGATTATCTTCTTTAATTGTTTAGGTAAATACAGCAGGATTAGTTTCTTCGTTGTTGGCTCACCTGGCTTGATGGCTCCCCACTGCGGTCAGTAATAGGATGTACGAGGCCGCAAATGTCATTTTTTATTCTATAAGTGAAGGAAGATTATAAGTTTTTTTAAAGAATTGTAATAGGAGAAAGTACACTGTTAATAATTTCTGTCTGAATTTTCCGTGCAAAATCCCAGAAATTTCAAACGAGTTACATTTCTACTGAAATTTCAGATAATTATGTCATTGAAAAATGAACATTACATAGATTTTTAAATAACTTCAAGCCTGAATATCAATGAAATGAGTCAATTTCAGTTTAATTGTTTCTCCAAAATTTAGTAAAAATAGGAAAAATTAAAAAAAAAAATTGAAAATTCGAGTAAGTTGAAGAACTTCCGTCTCAATTCTACTTGAGACTCATAGATTGCTTTGAATTTCCTCTGAAACTCACACAGATTTCATAATCATCCTTCCGTTAGAAAAAAATCAATATTACGTTCATGAAAATTTCCATCAAATTGTCTATGAAATTTCCTTTTTGTTCTAACAGTGTAGGGTGAACAGTCCATTTGCGGAACACCTTCCATAAACGGAACACTTTTAACGTTTTATCCGATATTTCGAATATCTGCTAACCTATCGTACTAATTATTTTTTCTAAATTGATTTAGTATCCCTACCTATGAAGTCATAAAGCGTTTCATATCCCAGTGGTTAATTTGAATTAAATATTTTCAAAAAACTGTACTATGTATCACTTTGCGGCCAATAACAGTTAGCTGTGAGTGTGGGACCGCTAACTTGCTGAGCAAAGTTTTTAATAATTGTAATCATCAAATGTGGTGAGTTGAAGTTAATATTGATATAAAAACTTGAATTCGTCAATTTTCATAATTTATTCCCATCAAAGAATTGAAATTCTTCATTATATATGGCGTTCCGCTATTTGGGTTGGCTTTTCATCCAATTGCCATTTACGGAACATTCGTCAGTTATGGTATTTAGACTTTCCTGACCCGGGTTTTCTCCTAAATTTTCCCCTGGGTTTTTCCCAACAAACCCATTTGCAATCCACTGAACCTTTCCCGAAAATTTTGAAAGCAGAAAATCAAAGAAATGTCGAAAAAATGTGATTCAACTTTATTATATTTTCAAGTCAAAATAATTCTATTGTTTTTTGCATATTTGTGAAAATACATGAATGAAAGAACTGGATTTATGTGTTCATTCGATTAAAAAATGTGTTTTAGTTACTTTTATTCACTCCTCCTATTTCTTTGCTAATAGAATTGTTTCCGTCATTGTACCAAATGCAATAGGCAAATCTCTGAGATCTGATGTTCCGTAAATGGACAGATGATGTTCTCCTTATGGCAAAAGTGTTCCGTTTTTGGTCTTTTAGACTTGCACGTATTTATCCATTTTTATCGATATTTTCTCATGAAATAAGATGCAGTTTTAATTTTGTTTTTCAAAATATACTCAATTTGGACTCCAGCAGTATTTTTGTTACTTTTTTCAAAAGGATATCTAATTTTTCACGAAAGCGCAAACTTTTGAACGATCTAAAATGTTCCGTAAATGGACTGTTCACCCTATTCGAGAAACAATAAATCATCAGAATAGTATTTTTACCCTCGACAGCAACGCAGAGGGGCATATGCGTTTGGCATGGAATGCATTGATATTACAACGCGTCTGTAACGCCTTACCTTATTGAAAACGAATTAAAAAATATGGACTTCTCGACTCAAAATGTAAGGATTTGTCCAGAGATGGTTTTAGGCATATATTAATGAAGATCACGATTCGCATTGTTCGGAAAATTACGAAAAAAGAAATGATTTTTCAGAAAACAGTAACTTAGATGAAAAATTCCCCACGCAAATAAAAAAAATAATGAGTTGGTACCCTTGCGGTTTCCTGCTAACATTGGGGATACGTCTTTCAGCGGGAAAAATTCTTGTGTACAAATGATCAAAAAAGAGAAAATACATTATATAGTAAAAATTGACATTTAATAACCCCCGACAGAAAGATCCATAATATAAAAAAGCATGGGACATTTTCTGTCATCACTTATCCTAATATATATTATAGATATACTATACTATATAGATATATAGTATATATAGAATATATAATATAATATAATATATTATATATACTATATTATTATATATTATATAATAATATAATATTTTATATTATATTATATATATACTATATATATAGTATAGCATATAATATATTATATATGATAGTACATAATATATTTTTGTCTCTAAAAAGTCTATGTTAGGACTTCAGAAATGAAGGGGCTTAAGTCCAGAGACCTGCTCCTTTTTGACTTTAAAATGCAACGATTTTTTTTTTGCCTTTTATTGCAAAAAAAAAATGGTAAAAAAAACCCTCAAATTATCATTATTATTATCTTTTCATCATATTATTGAGAACTTGAGTAATAAAGTGGCATGAATGCAAAGGACTTGCGCCTTTTTGCCTCTAAAATGCATTAATTTAGAAAAAAACGTATTTCTTCTTCAAACGGGTAAATTACTGCTTTTTGTACGTGAAAACGCGCTTTACATAGATTTTTCTTCATTTCAATGACGGTCAATTCAGAAATATGTGTAAAAATATATATAAATTTTCAAGAGCACTATGCAAAAAAGGTCTAGTTGAAATAAAAAATTCAAATAAAAATCTGAAATAATTAATAAAATTTATATTTGGGAGAACAGGGATGTCGAGGGACGTCCAGATTTCTCCATAAAATATGCTCTGGACGTCCCCCGACTTCCCTGTTCTCCTAAATATAACTTTTATTAATTATTTCAGATTTTTATTAAAACTTTTTATTTCAATCTTTCTGTCGGGGATTATTAAATATCAATTTTTTTAAAAATTAAATCCAATTTTGTCGCAGAAAGTCCATTAAATCCTTTTTTACAATAATCGTGGCTTCAACATTCGAAACTTTAGTCCCAAGAGAATCAAATTAATTCCAATGAAAATGGATTTGGAAACAATAGACAAGTCTATTTCAAAACAATGTTTGAATTTCTCCAAAAAGTTTGATTTCCTCCGTCTGTTGAATTTGAGTTCGACAATTGTAATTGAACCTTGAATTCGAAACTCTCGTACCAATTTGGACACGACTCAATGCTTGCTGTAGTACATGTTTCAAACTCATTGTTCTCAACTAACCATTTACGTTAGTTTATCGGTGTGTTTATGTGTGTGTGTGTGTGTGTGTTCATGTGTATGGATGGATTTTGCTATGTACCAGTGCAACGAATACAAATGTAAAACAAGGATGAGGAGAGTTGAGAAGCAGAGAGACAAATTACTCTTTGCCCCTGTGTTCTTGATTGTATTTCAACGACTATGGGGCGATAAGCCATTTCCCGTACGCCCCATTTCATGCATACTATTTTTTTTTTTTCGAATTATCAAAAGTTCATTATTCAAAACTGTAATTCTACTGAACTTATCTACACAGGGAAGAAAAAAAAATTGTTGTAAGAAAATTTACTTCACTCCAAAAAATTTCAATATATATAGATATAAAAATTGTAGAGGAAAATTTCGTTAAAAGTTGCATTTTCTTGCTGGAAGAATTTTTCCTCAGCTTATTCATGAAAAAAAAAAAAAAAAAAATTTAATGAAGAGAACTGAAAAAAAAAACATATTTGTTTCTTTGTTTCTAAGGTGACAACATATTATTTTTTTTTGCTTTCCTTTTTAAATATATTATTTTGTTATTCATTTGAATTCATTTGCAAGTGAAAATTGATTACAGTCGTGACTTTTTCTTTGCGAAAACTCAATAAGAATTAAAAGAATAATACAAGTAAAATAAAAAATAAAAAAAATATCTTACCTATTAAAATAATTAAATAATTTCCAATCAAATAGTTAACATTCGAAAAAAAAAATGAAAATATAACAGAAGTAATTATTTAAAAAAAAGAAGAAGAAACGAAAAAAAAACAATCACAACAAGTACTACATTTCCGAATGATTACGTTAACATTTTGCAAAACATTAGAGTGTATAGTGCTGCAAACTACACAAATTGCAACTGTGTGAGGCGCGATAGTCCCACGAGAACTGAACTTGAAATGTGCCACGAGGAGTCTCGTAACCCCTTCTATTGCCTCTCCTTTTCACTTCCATTGGCCATTATAGCAAAGGCTACAGACATTCTCCATCTTATCCTTTCTTTTTACTTCTCAACTTCATATTCTATCCTTGTCTTTTAAATTATTATTATTATTATTATTTTTGTTCTCTTCAATTTCATTCCCTTTTTCGTACACACAAGAACAAACGTTGACCCAGTGCGCCGATAAACCGGTTGCTACAACATTATATATTATGTTCTTGCTGGAGTCAATGTACGAAATAAATAATACGAATCTATGAGAATAGGGGAAGTTGAGGTGAAATAGATGCAAGCGGTAAAACGGACACAGGTTGATTTTGGTATTTTATGCGAGGAAAATTAGGAGAAATTAATGGAAATATTGGAGATAGGTTTTTTCTGATGATTCCATTGGGAGAATGAGGAAATTTCTCATGAAAATTATTATTACACTTATATAATCGCTGTTAACTTTTTGTTTCTGATTCTCAATTTAACATGCCTTGCAGTTGCATCTCATCTAAAATAGAATATAGAAATGTTTCTTATGTTTATCGGAGTGCTAAATGAAAAAAAAATTCGATTTGAAGTTTGTCTGGAGACATTTCCTTTTCTTTAGAAAACGTAATGAATTATGGAAACTGAATGTTGTTTTAAGCTTGGGGGCTCATTGCAAAACTATATTAGCCTTTGATTGAGATCTTAAGTATGAGTTTCTTCGGAAAATGCTGAGTTGTGAAAAATACAAGTTGAGAAAAATATTATGTTTTATGTTATGTTGTATCAGGTCGACCGTGTGAATAGAAAATGTTGAGAGTTTTTTCTGTTGCATTACGTCTAAAGGAATTGCATATACCAAACTTTATAAAAATTTCAAAAATTCTGAAAAAATCTCAAATATTCTAATGAAACTGGTTTTTTTTCTAAATTAGTTCAAGAAATAATGAGGAAAACTTACACCAATTTCGTTGTATTTGGTGAGAAAGATCGGAGTACTTCAGAAGAAGTAAATTCAATTTGATCTTCTTGATCGCTCTCATTTTGTTGGCCATTCTCAATATCAACCATATTAGATGAAGCTGGAGATATTGAATCGAGAGGGATTTCAGAATTATCAGCCATTTCAGTACACACTATCAGTCAGAATATTGAATGAAAATGACATTTTTATCTGCTTACTTCACAGTATAGAATTGAAAAAATGAAGTCAAATTTCGAATTATAAATTCAGAAACAGAAGGTATAACCGTATGAGATCGATCGTGTGTTGTAGTGCCCAGTAATCGCAACTAAGAAAAAGTTACAATTTTAGCGACTCTCAATGGCGGGCGCATAGCGCCCGCAAGACACTTGTCATATTTTAAAAGTTATTTTTTCGAATTTTTCAAAAATTTCATTTTTTGCGCATGATTTGAAGGTGAAATTCTTGTTTTTTTTTTAATTTCAGATTTTTTGAAAATATTTCTGGGTCTTTTGGAAATGTATTGGAAAGGTGAGCTATTCCCCATCGATTCATGGGGCTTAAAGAGAAAAATATCAATTTTCTCAAGTTCTTGTAGGGCAAAAACTAATTTTCAGAAAATGAACTATGAATACTTGAAAAATTGATAAAAAAAAAAAATTTTAACCATGAATCGATGAGAAATGAGTTCACCATTTGAAATGAACCTTAGGTCGCTACGTCCGAAAGAATCAGAGACATCGCCGAAAAAGTGAACTATTTCGATTTTCAAAAGGGAAACACCGTCAAAACTTGGCTAAAATAGTAAATTTTCTCAAAAATTAAGAAAAAAAATTTTAACACGTGTTTTCTGGCTGAAATTTCTTTAGCTTTTGAATGGAATCAATAGAAAATTTCTATCTCGAACCGTTCAATTGGAGTGTCCATTTTACCCCACCTTCCCCTATGTATTCATTCTATCAATAAAATTATAGCTATTGTATAAAATTCACAAGCTTTAAAATAATTGAATATGTGATATTTTGCGAATAGAATGAAAACCAGAAGATTCAGAAGAATTTTTTTAAGTGATTTTTTTAAGTTTGAAAATCGTCAATTAAATGTAATTATAGTTTTAATTATAGATTTCTCAGGAACTAATAAACATTTGTCAATTGAAAATTTTAATTATAACTTATGTAATTTATTTACAATTAATTTGAACAAAAAATTCACAGAATTGAATTAATAATTTCATTTATCCAGTATTTATGTTCAGTATTATTTTCATTAAACTCAAATTATCCACTTATTTCGATTGTCCCTCTTTACGTAACAAATTTGTATATTTCCTGAGCAATGAAAATCAGAAGAATGAGAATTTAATCATATAGTTTTGTTGTTTTTCTTTTTTCTCCATTTTATGTTCTAACAATTTCACTGAAATATAAAATTACGTTACTTCAAAATCGTGTATTTGCCATTAATTGAATTCACAAATATCAATTTATTTATCTTTACAATATTACCTCTGCTTTATTAAATTATGAACCAAGAAATAATATGGCTCATCGGTTTACATTGAATTTTTCTCCATTTTTTTTTAAATCATTATTTTTTTTCTTTTCGCCTAGACGTAACTAAACGTTTATTATAGTTACTAACTAGTCTCAGATGACATAATACATTTTCGTTTTTTATTAAGATAATGGATTGCATTTATTTACATGAGCGTTAAGTTTCGTGACAATATTCAAAATGCGAATGAAAAAGATTAATTATTCATGTCGAAGATGCAAAATTAAATAATAAGAAAAACTAATCAGTTGGGATTATTTAAATTAATAATGAGGGGCCGTCCATAAATTACGTCACAGAAATTTCAAGGTTTTTAGACTCTAGCCCTCTCCCCCCTTCCCCAATCTTTTTCAAATCCAAGATTCAATTGCAGGAATTTTTTTGCATAAATTAATCTTAGTTAGAGCCATTTGATAGACGTCGAGTTCACTTTATTTCTAGTAACATCTTTAAGATTCTTTGTTCAATATTATTCGATAATATTATGGTGGTAAACTAACAATACATTGTTGGTTTGAAATAACCAGGAATTTTTAAAATATATCAAAAAATTTCCTAATTTTTCAGATTTGACTTTTGTGACAAAAAAAAAATTTTAAATAATTATCAGGGGGGTGGGGGAATGGGGGGGAGATTGCTTCTAGAGGCTTCCAGAGGCTCCTAGAGGCATTTAGCGGCTTTTAGAGGCTTCTACAGGCTTCTAGGAGCTTCTAGAGGCTTGTAGAGCCTTTTCAGATGCCTGTAGAAGTCTGTAGAGGACTATACAGGGCTGTAGAGGGCTATAGAAAACTGTAGAAGGCTATAGAAAGCTGTAGAAGACTGCAGAAGGCTATAGAAAGCTGTAGGAGACTGTAGAAGGCTGTAGAAGTTTGTAGGGGACTGTAAGGGACAGTAGGGGACTGTCAGGGACTGTAGGGGACTGTAAGGGACTGTCAGGGTCTTTAAGGGACTGTAGGGGACTCTAAGGGACTGTAAAGGACTATAAGGGACTGGAAGAGTCTGAAAGAAACTGAAAAGAACCAAGATGATCGCGAAAAACTGGGAAAACTTCTTCCTGATTCCATATTAACGTCCATTTCGCTCTATCTCGCTTATTCACCGAGATAATCACGAAAAACTGAGAAAACCCTCTGATGATCTTAATAAGTCAAATCTTCGGAAAAAATATGGAATGCGCAAGCGAGATTTGAACTCACGACCCTCTGATCACATGTCAGGTGCTCTACCGCCGAGTAATCTAGTGATGTGAACTTAAAAACTGACCGGAAAATTTACCGTCATTTTACCGGTAACTTACACGTAACTAACCAAAGCTGAATTACTGACGATTTGCGTCAGGAATAAACTGACCAAATCTTGCGTCAAAAAAATTACCCATTATTTAAGTTACAGTCAGTTTACATCAATCTAGCTGAATTTCATTTTTTCCTTTGTTACCTCATTTTGGAGAGGAAAATTCACACGAAATATTGGCGTTCACTCCATTGTATTGCATAATACAAATTTCCTTGAAATGCAATGCTCGATATTTTTCTTTCCTTTCGAAGCTTCATGCGTCTCGAAAAAGAAAAAAAGTTAGACAAAAATGACCGAAAAAGTGTCTGAAATAAAAAATTACCGTCAGTTTCCAACAGGAATTACAGGTCAGGTCAGGAATGATCAGGAAACTGTCATTTTACGACTGACATGACACATCCAAAAGATGACGGTAATTTTACATTTCTACCCAATATTCAATTGCAGGATTTTTTTGCATAAATTAATCTTAGTTAGACCAATTTGATGGACTTCGAGTTCACTTTATTTTTAGTAACATCTTTAAGACTTTTTTCGATATTATTCGATAATATTATGGTGGTAAACTAACAATACCTTGTTAGTTTGAAATCACCAGGAATTTTCAAAATATCTTAAAAAATTTCCTAATTTTCTAGATTTGACTTCTGTAACATCACAATCTTCAACCCCCCTTCCCCCCCCCCTCCCTCGAATCCCTCTGTCAAAAATTGACCCCTCCCCCTCCTCCTCAACGTGTGACGTAATTCATGGATGGCCCATGAGTGAAATGTGAAAAATACTGAGTTTTTCAATAAATTTAGTTATTTCTATTGCCATTGAGTGTTACATCGAGGGGTTCGTCAATTGATCTTGGTGCTGGACTTAGATCATGCCGTGATTCACTTGAAATATGATGGAACAATGGTGGAATTTGTGGATGACGTGTAGGTAATGGTGCTTTAATAGTAAGATCCATCTCTGACTCTTGTGGTCTGTCTTGAAGTGGTAAATCAACTTCTACACTCGATGGTGTCGATGTACTGCGTGGTGGTGAACCACAGCCACATTTACCATGTTCCGGTGATTTTTCACAGTTCATTGAGTACCTGAATGAATGAACGAAAAAAAAATGCAGAAAATTATTCAGTTGTGTTTTTTTTTGGTTTTGTTTGATAAGAAGTTGGTTAGTTTCGCTAATTTAAAATTTAAAATTTAAAATTCTAGCTGTTATGTCCGAAGATGTCCCCCGCGTCTGAGGACAATTTTAATTAATTTTCGAACATAAACTTCGAATTATAATTTTATTTAAAAAGAACGCGACTATGTTTTGTGCCTTTTATTTAATGTTGAGATGAGGGAATATCTTTTTGGGAACTTTGAGGACAAAATATTTGGATTTGTTTTATAAAAGAGAGATAAATATTAACTGTTTGAATTTTTGTAATATTTTAAACAAAAGAATAACTTGACAAAGAGTTGACAATTTTGGTTTCTTAAATTGTGTTTGATAATGAAAACTATAATCTTTTTTTATAGTTGTTTAAGACGGACGGTACTCACTCTTATTTAGTTTATTTGTTCATTTAATTAGCGAATTAATCTACTAGGGCAATTTCCTCGACCTTCTTCCGTAAAGGGTTTCTAATGCCAGGGAAGTTGTCTTCTATTGCCCGAAAACTATCAATTTTAATATAATGATTTTTGGGATTTTGAGTTATTTTGAATTTAAATGAGTTCGTTCACAAATAGAGATATCTATCACACTTTAACTTGAACAACGAGAGACTACTTTCGATTAAAGATTCCAGTGACTCATTAATTAGCTAATAAATCTCCCTTCACGGTAAATAAAGATTTCGATTAGTAATTAAAGACCGATTTGGCGTCTCGTGCCTAGTGCTTCGAGCCTCTCTCTACTTTGGCAGCTGCTACTTGGGATCTGGTGGACGACTGATTCGTTGGTTAGTTTCGCTAATTTTTGTCTTCCCCAAAAAATTTATCATCGATTTTTTTGAATTCGTCTGTCTCTCTAAGATATTAAGGTTCTTGAGAAGAACTAATGCCAATGAGGATCGATTAATATGCAATTTCTCTTTCCTCATTGAAGTGATATAAAAAATTACAGTTCTGTTCATCTTTTGCGGTTCTTGCAGTTTAAAAAAAAAAAAGATCCACCACAAAGTCATTATTTTAATTTACCAGTGGAATAATAACAAGCCACGTGTCAATTTCTTTTTAAAATTAGTGAATTTCTTGTAATAAAAGAAGTTTTGGACGAAAATCAATTTTAAAAAAAAGGAGTTTTCTTTTTTTATTAAATAATCCAAGTTATTGGATAGTTTTAGTTGACTTGAAATGACTTGGTAATTTGATTAAGGAGGTTTTCCTCGATTCTCAAAATAGTGACAGTGACTCGAAAATTTGAGATCATATACTGGGTATACCTGAAGGATTTCAACAATATTGACCACTTGGTATCTGAGAAAAAAAATCGGAAAGATACACCCAGAAAAAGCTGAGCAGAGAATATGATTTCTTTGTTCATATTATATGCACTATGCAGTGCATAAAATATGAACCATTATTTTTCGCATGAAACATGCGCTATTAGTACAGAAAATATGCACTAATTGAGCATATTTTATGTTCAATTTTTAGCGCATAAAATATGCTCAAAATGCGCATATTTTATGCGTTCTGAAAATACATAAAATATGAAATTATAAGTATCATAAAATATGATGAAAAATGAATCATATTATACGCTCAATGATTTAATTGTTTTGCTAGCGTTTTATCAACAAATTTGCAAGTTAAACAGTGTTTCCATAAATCTCATAATTAATATGAAAAATGATGCCGAGGAGTTGCATACAATTGACCATCCCCGGCCACATGGATACGAGCTGGCACTAGTGAAATAAGTTTCTCATGACAGAAAAAACCATTCTGCGGTTTCAATCAATTTATGAGCATAATAATGATTTGAGAAAATGAAATGAAATTTTCCCCCTAAGAATGAAATTTTCTCGTGAATAATAACAATAGATAGAATATTCCCAAATATCACATCATTTTGTATTCCTAGAAATATCAGTAATATGCATTGTTCCAAAAGTCCTATACCATGATTGATTTAGTGGTGAAGTTACAAAATATTTCAAATTCAAAATCCATCTGTAATTTTCTTGATAAACGAAATATAAAAAAAAATACATGGGGCATGAAATATGCTCCGATTATGCATATTTTAGGCACACAAATTTCACATGAAATATATGTGCTATTTGTACATATTTTATGTACATTAGTTCATATTTGATGCTAAGAGTCGTGCGCATAAAACATGGATAATCAGAGCATATTTTATGTGAAAAGCCAAATCAAATTTTATGAAATGCTTCGTTCATATTCTCTGCTCAGCTTTTTCTGTGTGTATCCTCCAAATGCATAAGGTCTTATGGCGTCAATCGTTACACAGAGAATTATGTTTTCTTAATTTAAGAATGTGCAGCCACTTAATTAGAGCGAGTTTTACTTTCTTAAATTAAGAAAGAAAAAATCTCTTGATTTAAGTGAGAAAAGTCACTTAATTTAAGTGAGTTTTACTTTCTTAAATTAAAAAAGAAAAATTCACTTGATTTAAGTGAGAAAAATCACTTGACTTAAGTGAGAAAAGTCACTTAATTTAAGTAAGATTTACTTTCTTAAATTAAGAAAGAAAAATTCACTTGATTTAAGTGAGAAAAATCACTTGACTTAAGTGAGAAAAGTCACTTTATTTAAGTGAGATTTACTTTCTTAAATTAAGAAAGAAAAATTCACTTGATTTAAGTGAGAAAAATCACTTGACTTAAGTGAGAAAAGTCACTTAATTTAAGTGAGTTTTACTTTCTTAAATTAAGAAAGAAAAAGTCACTTGATTTAAGTGAGTTTTACTTTCTTAAATTAAGAAAGAAAAATTCACTTGATTTAAGTGAGAAAAATCACTTGACTTAAGTGAGAAAAGTCACTTAATTTAAGTGAGTTTTACTTTCTTAAATTAAGAAAGAAAAAGTCACTTGATTTAAGTGAGTTTTACTTTCTTAAATTAAGAAAGAAAAATTCACTTGATTTAAGTGAGAAAAATCACTTGACTTAAGTGAGAAAAGTCACTTAATTTAAGTGAGTTTTACTTTCTTAAATTAAGAAAGAAAAAGCCACTTGATTTAAGTGAGAAAAGTCACTTAATTTAAGAATGGCAGGTCACTTAAATTAAGTGACTGCACATTCTTAATTTAAGAAAACATTTTTCTCTGCGTATAACGTGAGGAATCGTTTGATATCATATAGTTGAAAAAATGGTAACTGTTTGAAAATTTTAGGAAAGTCTGACCTTGTCTCTTATTGAGATCTTGAAGAAAAAGGATTTGATTTACCAAGCGTATAATAAATTATGGCAAATTAATCGGAAGAAAATGTGCTAAATTGGATGGATTAAGGACGCGGAAGACGCTTTTCTTAGATAATAAAAAGTTTTCTTATCATCATAAATTCTGAAATGTAATTCAGTTTAATTATTTTTTGAAAATTTAGAAAAAATATGAAAAATTAAAAAAAAAATGAAAATTCAAGTTATTTTGATTCTGATTATTCATGTTCAGTCGAAAATTCAAGTGAGTTGTAAAATTTCCGTCTCGCTTCCTTTGAAACTCACAGATTTCATAACCATCTTTCCATAAAAAAAAATTCAATGTTACATTTATGAAAATTCCCATCAAATTGTTTATGAAATTTTCATTTTTCCCTAATCAGAAAACGCGGTAGCGTTTTGCGCCATGTGTATGTTTAGAGCGTGCATTGGCTAACTATACTTTTCCGTTTTGAGATTGTTTTTTTTTTCAGTGTATCAATGTATTTACCCATGCGGTGGTAGAAGACGATAATCCCTACAGACAGAATGTCCCGAATTATCTTGAATTTTTTCAGGTGAACCAGATATCTGTGGGGGTGAGAGTCCTGCTGAATTTGTCAGAGACTGCGGTGGTGGTGGCGGCGGTGGCGACGAATCAGAGCGATCAACACCTGTACCAGGTGGTGGCCTAAGTAGAAGTGGTGCTGCACTACCAAGACCCAAGCAACGCATTCGCCATGCATCCTGCAGTAACTGAAGACGAGCCTGTTTCCTCCACTTGGCACGTCTATTCTGAAACCACACCTGAAATTTTCCCAATCCAAAAAAATTAAATGATTAATCAGCTCATTTGTTTTTCTTTGCTTTTATTCTTCGCATTGATTTTACTTCTATTTGCCATATATCGTCGCCTTAGAAACGAAGGGGCGTAAGTGTTGGGGCTTATACCCAGCACTTATGCCCCTTTCCTTCTAAGATGACGATATATCGTCGCCTTGGAAACAAAATGGCTTAAGTACTATGCAAAAGCACAGGCAATTACGCCACTTTGTTTCTAAGTCCCTTATAATGTTATAATTTCTTCACAAATTACCTGAACTCGTGCTTCCGATAGAGAAATCCTCAATGCAACTTCTTCACGTAGAAATACATCTGGATAATGTGTCTTTTGAAATAATGATTCGAGCTCTTGGAGCTGCTGTGGTGTAAATGTTGTTCGATTGCGTCTCTGCGTCATAACAAATTGAAGAATAAAAAAAAAACGAATCTACTGTAAACTCTTTGTTATTTTCAGATCGAAATAATTCGAAAAAAAAAAAAAAACATAATTATCCTAAAAATCCATCACTTTTCCTCTTGACAGAGGAAATTTCCCAAAATTTTCATTTGGTTCGAAATTTGATAAATTATGAAAAACAAAAACAACACTAATGAAAAAACTTTCGGGAAAAGAATAGAAACGTACACTGACCTGACGACGCCGGCCAAACATATACTCGGTCAGGAGATCGGCCTGAGGCCCAAGAGGAGACAGATAAGGACCAGCCATTTTCACCTATGCAATTAATTGCACCACTTAAAAATAATAATTAATAATAATAATAACAATTCTCCGCGTAATTATGTTTACTAACACCGGGATTTTTTTCGTTTCTGAATCACAACGATGAAGTTTTTTTTCTGACAATAACTTGAAAATAAGATAAATGAATACTTGGAGCCTCAACGGAAGGTGATTTATACCGGTGTCGAGGGATGAAGAAAGACTGAATAAATATGCGCATCCCGAGTGCTTCTCTAACTGCAGCCCTCCAAAATAAACGAAGGGTTGTTCGAAAAAAATGGCGCGGTGATTTTGATTGGCTGAGGGCTGGAGCTTGGGCGTTACTACTGAGTCCACACCCTCGGAAAACGCTTTTTACTGTGCAGTATCAGGCGAAACGAGGATGCAAAAAATGAAGAGAAAAAAAGAACAGGAAAGCTCAGTGAAAGAGAAACAAAGATAAAGATACAAATGCCACAGAAACCGCGGAATTTATGTTGAATAAAGAAAAAAAAAAAAGGATAAAATAATGGGGAAGAGAGACACGAGGGCCACACTAGTCTATCCCTTTCGAATTGCAATCATTGTCTCTTCAACTTGTTTTTGATTTTTAGACTTTGAGTCTCTACTGATTTCTCATTCTTCGACGAATTATTAATATTTGATTGTGATATCCAGCAGTTCTTCTTTTTTTTATCCCTAAACAAGTGGATATTAGTATTGCTTTTCATCTGATCGAACTTTTTCTGCTGATACAGAAGCAATATGCTTCTGAATAGAAATTATACTTTTCTCAAATCATCAAAATATCAAATTTGGAAGAAAATCATTAAAAAGCCAATAACTCGAGAACTAATCATGCAAATAAGCTCAAAATTCACAGGCATCTGACATGTAATCAGAGGGTCGTGGGTTCAAATCCTGCTGGCGCATTACATATTTTTTCCGGAATTCGATTCTCTTAAAAATTAATTAATAAAAATTAATTTATTAATAAATTTATTTTTATTAATAAATTTTTTAAGAGAATCAAATTCCGGAAAAAATATGTAATGCGCAAGCAGGATTTGAACCCACGACCCTCTGATTACATGTCAGGTGCTCTACCGCTGAGCTATTGCGAGTTACTATATTTACCATCGTTAAATATAATTAACACATCTAACTGATACAACTCTGGAAATAATATATGAGTATAAATAACATCAGTTGAATAGTTTCCAGAAATTTCTTTAAAAACTGATTTTCGAAAAATGGACATATCTCGGAATGGACAGATCGGATTCTCTTCAAATGAAGCTTGAAAAATAGAGTTCATCGGGAGGAAGTCTTCCGTAAAATATGAAATTTTTCTATAAAACCGTTTGACTGTAATTGAGACTTTTATGCACATACAGGCATACACACACACATGTGCTATAAGGTTCTTTTGATTTTTCTGTAATTAGTTTTTACCAAAGAGAAAAAAAAAAGAGCAATGATACTGAATAACCTGTTCCTGTTAGAGCTTCTAACCAAAAAGATAAGGACTGATAAAATTTTTTTGAAAAAATAGAAATATAATGGAAACTATTGAGACTGCCAGGCGCAGCATATGTAGTATAATGTATAAGGTTTTGTAGTTTGTAAGTCAGTTTTTCTACTAGTGTAACTGTAATTTTATAGATTGTTGATACAAAAACTCGCTCTAGAAACCAAACTAAAAAGGACGTGTGCTGAAAATATCATTTTGGTAAATATAGAGGATAGCGGCCTTTCAAAATAAAATTAATTCAATATTAATTTAAATTACCTCGGGAAAGGAGGTGGAGCAAATATGATAATATATGTATTTATTTTTTTTTAATTAATGATACAGTGCACGTCTCGAATAAGGCGTCTAAGAGTCTTGTAGGGGAAGGCGATTCCTGGAATCGTCGTTCCCCCACTCCTGTTGCCAAATCAACATTTTGTACAATTGATATTACAATTAAACTTTTTTTAAATCAAGATAGTGACAAATACACATTGAAGAAAGTAAGTACTTTTTTAATTAGTATAAAGCCTTGATAAATCGCATTTCGAGTCTGATCTTCACGATATCCCTGATGAAACTTGGAACAATGGTATTATCCCTGATGAAATGAACAATAATGGTAGAACGAAAAATCCATTAATGTCAGTCAATTTTTTAACAGATTCTTTGAATATTTTGTATGATATGGAAGAAAAAAAATATTTAACTATCATTTTCTTATTTTTGTTAAAAATTAAGAATTAAACCAAAGCTGAAAGAAAGTTCAATAATAGATGAATTATCCAAAAATAATTTGAGTTTTCCTTTTTCTCGCTAACGCCTTATTCAAAACATCGGGACCTAAAGAGCAGCGCTGGAGGAGAAGCCCGATGGTGGGGGAACCAACTCATCGCGAATATAAACATTGCACCTTATTCGAAGACGCCTTATTCGGGACGTGCACTGTAATATATCTGAATCAAAAATTTGAAGGTAAAAAGTGGTACTCGCAATAGCTCAATTGGTAGAGCACCTGACAGCGAGCAGAGGATTTTGGTGGCTGGATGATAAAAATCCCACCATCAGGGCCCTATTGACTCGACACAATGTTGCTAATCATAGGCAGAATCTACGTCCTCCATAGGACACTAATCCTTCGGGTAATAATGTTGGACAATACTTATTAGTCCCCTTTAAAAAAAAAAATTATTCTTTCCTTCATATGGCAACCATAGATAAGTTTAAAATAAATGTCGTAATTTCTATTACTGCGCTTTAGAGTGCAGTCTCTACCCTTTTTTTTCTTTTTTTTTATTAAAAAAAAAAAAAATTTAATGAGAGTGATGATAGTTTTTTGTAACACAATTTTTTTACTGTCACTAAAAAACCAACAATATATTATAATACAAAAATTAAACACAACGCACAATAAAATTCTATAAATTATGTTTTTTCATGGACTATGTTTCCACGTGGATAAAATGTAGAAGTTCGAGAGATGTAAACATCCATGAACTGCAATAATCATAACACATGTAATTAATGATTATAGTTTTTTTTTCACTGTTTTATACTGTACATATGTAAATATTTTTTTTAAAGTGCCAATAAAAACTGTTGATATCGAAAAAAAAAAGTAGAGCACCTGACATGTAATCAGATGGTTGTTCGTTCAAACCTCGCTTGCGCATTCCCTATTTTTCCCAAAATTTGATTCTGTGATTTTGAAATTTTATAAAAAAGGCCCCTAATCTACATATTTACCCACAAATTATTGCATATAACAATTATTCAGATTGAATAGAAAAATTACAAAAAAAAATTATCTTTCGTTATTAACCCGTCAGCAGGCGCGCTAGCTGATGCAAAAAAAGGATGAGTGCAAAATTGCCGTATCTCGCTTAGTTTCCGAGAAAATAACAAAAAACTGATGGCAAAATTAAATGGATTTATCTGAAAATTTTTCGTATTTTTGATAGATTCAGTTCGGTTTGCAAAGAAATATTTGAGAAATAAGGATTAAAATAAGAGGGGGGTGTCACCAATGCTATCTACAGCGACTGAGCCGTGCTTACCCGGCGACCACGTTTAGGCGCGCGATGAGAGAAAGTCTCACGCTACCTGACGGCACGCAAGAAAAAATTATTTTTTCCAAAAGAAAAAATTATTTTTGAAATTTTGCGATGACCATAATAAAGTAGAATAGTTTTTTGACAAATACAAAAGAAATCGAGATCTTTCACTCATTCTTTAAGGTAGTTTCCTATACCTTCAAAAGAAGTGTGAGAGAAAGTCTCATAGCGCGACCGCTGACGGTTTAAAATCGTTCTTATCCATAAACATTGGATAGAACCAAGAAAGACGGCTGTTCCATTTCTATTTAAATCTCACTTGAAAAATAATGAATTTTGATTTCCTCAAAGAGTAAAAAATAGAAAGAACGGAAATAATTCATTGAACTACCGTCGAAAATCATTGAAAAGAGTAAAAAATCCATCAGAAGAAAATTAATACAACGAATAAATGGAATCTCCGCAGTCTGTTGTTGTGTCCTCATCCCTTCGCAAAAAAAAAGAATCACGATAAATAAAAAAATCTGTGAAAAAATAGAGAGCTGAAAGAAATGTCCCGAGTCAGCGGGACAGGGAGAAAAAAAAACGATGAACTGACAGAGGGAGAGGGATGAACGGGTGGGGGGGGGGGTGAGGCGGAAGGGAGAGGGTTGGTGGCTATAGGAGAGGCACAACGCAATCTTTTTAATTATGAGAACGCGGCTTTGTATTTCATGTTTGTTTTGTTGTCAGCGCGCTACTCTATTCGGCGTTTTTTTTTTCTGTTTTTTTCTTTTTTTATATTATAACGTGGTGCGGGAGGCTGATGGGTCAGGGGCGGGAGAGGGAAGTTACGAGAGAGAGAGTAAGAGAAAGAGAGGGAATGCGGTAGGAGGGTAGTTGGGTAGCAGCGAAAGAGGTGGAAAGATAGAAAGGGGGGGGGGGGGGTTGGAAGCCAGGGTGAGATTGCTTTAGTAATGAATTACATGGCTTGGGGCTATGTGCTTCTGTCTGATGCTTCCCGACCACCGCCACCACTGCTTCCTGGACCCCGGACTCTTTCTATAACTTTTTATATATATATATACATATATATTTTTTTATATCCACTGTAGTGGTGTATACAATTTTGCATTTCCCACAAACTGCAGCCTGTTTATTCATTTTTTTTTTCCTTTTTTATCTATATTATCAAGATAATAATAGAGCCCAGGAAATGATTTTCCTTCAATCTCTACCGTGATATAATGAAAATTCAGTTGAATGAAAAAGTTGCTTGATTGAAAATCGATTGTCGATTAATTTTCATATAACTGAAGTTGCAGTCATTATGAGACTTTGTGAAATTAGAAAATGAGGATTTTTTTTTCTTCTAATTATTATTATTATTCATACCAAATAGTGGCTAGGGATAATGGAATAAGGGATTCATTGATTGGACACTGTGTTGCCGCCCAGTAACGCCTTCACTATTCACCAATGGGTTTTCTTTATTAATTCCCTTGTCAAAATTCTCATTCCCCCCCTCTGTGTGTCCCCGTTTATTTCATCCCCATTTTGTACATTGCACTGTTCCTCTTATCCGTCTCTACCGCAACTAAATTTCTCCCCTTCTGGAGAACTTGACGAATTGTTTAATCTACTCTCTCTCTCTCTCTCTTTGCCACGCCCATTTAACTATTGTATATATAGAAACATAATATAATTTTTTGCATAAAAAAATTACTAGAAATCATTAAGTTATGAAGAGATTAAAAAAATATAATAAATACAATTTTTTTCTATTTACAATATGGCAAATAAAATGTGAAATAATTCTCGATGTTTTTAAAAATCAATGAATTCTTATCAACATGATGAATACAATGGGTGGGTTAGGAATGGGTTTACCGTCACATTGTAAACGAACATCGTATTCATAATACTACCGTTGAAAAAGGGGGAAGGGGGGTGGTTGTGGGGAAAGAGAGAAGAGGTACAGTGACACATACATTGAATTCTCCATGAATTTATGTATACGAAAATACACATGCCGTTGGATTCTGCAATGTCGTAGATTACAAAACATGCCTAGATTAATGTTTTCTCATCCCCAACTCAACAGTAGCACCGATGCGTCCCGACTGAGGGTATCCTCGGCCCCCCCCCGCCGCCACCTACCCATCCATCTATCCATTCACCCCTGCGCTCTTTCTCTATTCTATTTTACTCAAATAAGAGCCCTTTACTCGCCATTACAAAATAATTTAGCATTCATATTATCGAGACGAATTATCTATCAATAAGTCAATAGTACTGAGAATAGCAAATTTAGGGTCGAGTCATTAACAGGAAAAAAAAATTTCTTGTCTACACTGAGGGAAAAAAATATTCACTACACGGAGAGAAAAATCCATGAAAATTTATGGTGAAAGTTCCAGAAAAATTACCGGACTGAGCAGTAACCGTGGGACGTAGTGGCCTTACTATGAAAAAATGCGAAGCCAGTCCGGTAAAATTTGACACTGATGGGTTCCAGTAAAAATTTCAGTCTCAGTGAATAAGAATCAGGAGATGCGGTAGCGTCTCTCGCCAAGTGCGTGTTTTACTCTATATACCACGCGAGAGGCTACCGCACTCTTATATACGGCTGAAAGCTACATCCCAAAATTGAAAATTGAGTTACTCAAAATATACGAGATGTAGAAAATTTATTTTTTAAATATCAATTCAACTTATCATTCTCTTCAATATTATATAATTATTAAATTGTAATATGTGATATTCATTGAAGGAAAAATAGGTGCCCCAAAAGTTTATCCAAACACGTTTCGTGTGGACAGTGTGAATGTATTGCCACACGGATAGGGAAACGGCGACTGGGTAGTAGTGTGCGTGCACACAGATGCGACCCAGTGCTGCTAGAGTACGACGCCGTAACTGTGTTGCTTACACACACAGAGGGGCGGAGCTTCACGAATGGATGAGGCTCCTGTGTGTGCAAGCATTCTGTGTGTGAGCATTTCCATTGTGCTGTAATAAACGCAGCGAATAATCTCAGAAATTAAGCGAGATACGCCTTTTCTCTACTGAAGTTTTTCTTTAGAGAATTTTAAGAGCTTCAAAATATACCTAGAAAAATTTCGCTATCTCGTTTAGTTTCTGAGATATTGCATGTTTCTGAGTATCATATTCAGAAGAAACTACTGTTACAAAGTAGTAGCCGCTAAGGAGAGGAGAATTCTATTCTTCGTCATTTGATTTCACTCAATATTTCGGAAACCAAGCGAGATGGTGAATTCTTTGCAGTAACCTATTTTTCAGACCTTGACATTCTCTACAAAAAAGGGCCAGTGCTATAAAAGCGTATCTCGCACATTGAGTTTTCAATGTGAAAAAATATCGGTAAATGATGCTTTTTTGGGGAAAGTTATCAAGAAACTTTGTTTGTAATGCTCGAAATTTTCTACATAAATTTTTTTTTTTAATTCTGCCAAGTCCAATCATTCCTGAGATATTCTCATTCAATAGATGATAATATTGCTGCAAAAATATTGAAATGGCCAGAAAAAAACAGCCATGCGTAGCATGGCTTTTAAAAAAAAGTCGCCAAGTGCGCGTTTTTGGATTCAATTTGATTGGGCTAAAAAAGATTCGAAATCGTAGTGTAGCCCCAAGTACTCAGTGCAAACGGAAAAGCGCAAATTCCGAATTCAGTAGCAATAATAGAGAAAAAGAGGAGCCGAAACAAAAATTCAAAAAACGTGCTTGGCTGGGCGATTACTATCAAACCATATGAGCACAGCCAAGCACGTTTTTTGAATTTTTGTTTCGGCTCCTGTTTTTCTCTATTATTGCTACTGAATTCGGAATTTGCGCTTTTCCGTTTGCACTGAGTACTTGGGGCTACACTACGATTTCGAATCTTTTTTAGCCCAATCAAATTGAATCCAAAAACGCGCACTTGGCGACTTTTTTTTAAAAGCCATGGCTACGCATGGCTGTTTTTTTCTGGCCTTCAGTTCTTCCGAATGAAACGATGAAATTCGCGTATACTACACCATTTTTATTATATTGATCATCCTAATTATTATTAGTTCTTCATTATTCTTATTCATTTTTTATCCTGAAAATAAATTTATTTTACATCCATTCTTAGCAATAAAGACTCTAGCAGGGATTATTGTCTTATGAGTTACAATGCTCGACAGAAATTCGGAGTCCTCCAAAAAATTCCCAAGAATAGTTATTCAAATCATAAATTTCATAATATCCTGTGTGCTGATCTAGTATAAGAGAATTAATTTTTTTGCAATAACAATTATTTCGCTGTTTGATACATTTAAAAACTTGATTTCATAGAACTGTGGTCCATGGCTATCACGATGACAGATCCAATATGGCGATTCTTCCAAATTTCCCATAAGTCCTTGCGATACGCGATCGAATCCGAAAAGACCCGAACTGAATCGAGTGACGGACGAGTGCGATAGAAATTACTACTCAGTCCGGTAAAAAGTGTTCCGAGGACGAGAAAATTAACGTCCTAGTCCGCAATTTATACGTTTTTCACAACAAATTTTGTGGGATACAAGAAGAAATTTCATGAATGTACGCACAGTTAGGGAAAAATTACCGACCAGTCCAGTGAAATGCACTCACTCATTTGGTACATATTATGAGACGTTTCTCACTTTTTCATTCCTGTAGGAGGACGTTTTCACTTACGAGCCTCTATGTCCCACGATTACCGGACTGGTCCAGTAATTTTTCATGAATTTTTCTCTCCGTGTAGACAAAATAACTTAAAAGAATCACTAACGACAAATAACACCAAAAAAAAAAAATACACAACATAATAAAGTTAAATCATCGAAATCCATAGGAAGAAAAATGTCCAGAGTGTCAGTAAATTAATTTTGACAATGGTTTGGGAGATACGATTGTTTTTGATTTTCATTTTACATTTTTTGGCACTTACGACCATTTGTTACCAGGTCGACAATATTAAAGTTCAAAGAACAGTCAGTTCTTTACTTTTTGAAGAGAAAAAAATTTCCTCTGTCAGACTATAACTACTTCCGTCAATGGCCCAATTAATGCCACTTTTCATACATTTTCGTGATTATTGAACTCATTCGAATTCTCAACTATAAGTAATTGATAACAGTAGCTAGAAAAAAATTCTAAAGACACCGGACAATGAAAATATCCGATATTCTTCTACTAGATATATTTCTAAAATTAATCGGTTAAATGCGATCAGCGTGCTCAGTAAGATAAAGCTCTAAAGCTCTTCATGTGGGGTTAGAGTGCCTCAGCAGTTCAATGTGTGATATTGAGAAAATTTTTTATAAGAAAGGCAAATTTGAGAAATAATCAGAAAAAAATTCGGAAAAATTTTATAAAAAGTTTTATAAAAATTTCATGAAAATTTCAGAAAAATTCCGAAAAATCTCAACTATATTAGAATAAATCTGTTTTAAAAATTTTTTTTTTCAAGTATTTAATAAATCGAAAATTGTATTGATTGTTAACAAAATCATTGGACTCTCATATAAATTGACGAATAATTTAAAAATAACGACCAGTGATGGAAATTAGTTGATGGCAATTATTGGGACCCTCTATGGCAGAAATCGGGCCATGGTGGCATGAATCGGGCCATGTGCAAAATATTTTCAAAAATATCAATTAAACAATTTTTATTATTAATTCAGGACAATAATGAACGTAAATGATAGTCCAGATCCTAAATTCTTTCGAGGAAAAATCAAATTTGAATTTATGATAAGATATAATTTTTCTATGAAAGATATGTGGCAGAATAGGTCTCTTGGTGGCATTAATTGGGTCATTGAAGGTACATCATTTCGGAAACTGGATGATTTTTGGTGAACTTATCATGCGGAAATCATTCAAATTATCAAATATTCATTCCTTTTTCCTAACAAAACACCGAGTGACAAGTATCCATATACTGCAGATGAACCCATAGAATCCACTTTTGGAATAATTCCAGTTCCAACAGTATTATTTATCAAATCCATATGAATAATTTCCAATTGTTTCACAAACTCCATCGAAAGAAAGAAAGACAACAAACGTCAAAGCGAGCGGTAAAATTGAGACCAAGAGCAGATAAAGAGAGTAGAAAAAAAACAGTAGGGGTTGGAAAAAAACGGTGGATCGAATGGATCACGTGTACATGTGCATGTGGGTGGGATTGAAAAAGTCAATTAGTCCGGAAGGATGAATGAATTGGAGCGGAAGCGGCTACGTGTAGCTAGAGTTATACATGTGTGTGTGTTAGGGAGCAAAAAAAAAGAACGACAAGAGGAAAGGGGCATGTAAGGGGAAAATGATGAAGGGTGAAGAGGAAAAGTTAGTGGGAGCTGTGTGGAGGCCATACCCGCGGCATCGACGGCTGAAACTGGGTACTAGGTAGTCGATGGGGTAGGTCCCCATTGTTTAGATTTTAGCGCAATCACAATTGCCGCGGGTTACAACTGTGGACTTCGTGTATAAACGAAAAAATGTTTCCTATTTCTATCTGTTACATTTTTTTCTACTATTGTTTTCAAATAGAGGTATAATTAATTCTTTTGTTCCAAGTCGTTAATAGGATGGGTCTTGATAGGTTCATTTTTGAGGCCTATGCACCACTATATGTCCTCCTTGTGGCCTTGGATAATGCAAAACGTGGTGATAATCTCAATTTTATTCAATGTTTTTTTGTCCAATTGGTTAGGAACTTCCAGAAGAAGTCGATTGGTTCTCGAAAAATTTTAATTAAAATTTTGATTTTTCCCAATTCAAGCGTAGATAAATGAACCAGATTTTTAATTTTCAAATGAGTGTTTTTAATCGCGCAAACAAAATGGGGAAACCCCCATTTTTATACCTATAATCCCAGCCTTTCTCAAGCCATAAAAGGTTTAGAGAGAGATAGACATATCCTTCAAGGGTCATAAAAATGAAACTATCCAACGTCAACTCGAAGTCAAAAGTCGTGCTATCCTCATTAAATATTGAAGTCATACGAAGATTTTTGATATTATGAGTCGTCCGTTTTGAGTAACGACGATACAAAACGATATTTTTACACCAAATGATCTCAATACCTTTATGACTTCTACCAAAATCAGCGTCGTTTAACTTCACATTGATGTTGGAAATCTCCAAAATACCTCCGAAAACGAGGACAATTTTAATGTCAAAACTACATCTTATGAAGGCTTATTTTTCCACTCGAGTTTTGGCAGTTTTCGTTGAAATCTTTTCACCGACCTGTGCTCCATCAAAATACATTGACCTTTCAGGAACAAAGCACTTACGCCCCTTTCCCTCTGAGGCCACGACATTACGTTAATCTGAACAATTCGAAAAAATAATCGAAAAATTTTACTATATTTGGCAGATTAAAATGAGTCAATTATCGGAATTCCAACTTTATTGGTAAAGAGGCAGATAAAATTGCAGTTTTTCAAAAGAATTTCAGTGAATTCGTTATATTCAGACAAAATCTTTAGAGTAACAAGTTTAGAAACATTTGGCATATATCTTGAGAGTTTCAAAGATTCAGTACAAAAGCTCATAAGAACAAAAATATACAGAGGGGGCGGGGAGGGGGGGGGAGAAAAAAAATAAGAGGAGTTTAATCAATGAGAATGGCTTGGACGAACAATTGTCGTGTGACAAAAGGGGTTCACGAGTATTTTTCATTTATTTTCCATTTTTATACCAACTCTTCAGTTTCATTTAGCATATAATAATGCAAATGAAAAGGAATTCTGGGGGAATAAAAAATGTCTGGCACGAATATCCGTGGCTAGGGCAAAGAAAAAGAGGGGGCGGAGGATGAATGTGTTTTTTTATGCAAGTTGTCAAAAAAGTTGTGAATAAGAGAGAGAGAGTCCAACATCATCTTGGTTATCATTTAGAAAATTAATGAGTTGAAACAAAATATCATTCAATTGAGGGCTCCTGCACTCCTGCGTACGCTAAAAAATGTGTTAATCCGAAAATTAAAATTATAGGGTGAAAAAAATTTGCTGATTTTACCTTTTTCAATTAAATGTTCAGCTAAAATTGTTCTATTTTTTTCCTTCAAAAATTAATATTATTCTTTACGGATATAAATAGATTATAAAACAAGCAGGAGTTCCACTCTTTGTGCGTTAATTGCAAACCCCACTCCTTGCGCGACATTTAATATTTTGCCAATTCGAATGGCAAGATGCTTCCGAATGGAATTTCATCACTATTGAATCGAATCGCTATTCATGTTTCCCATCG
The DNA here is from genome assembly GCA_963921955.1 of Aleiodes alternator. NCBI lineage: Eukaryota > Metazoa > Arthropoda > Insecta > Hymenoptera > Braconidae > Aleiodes > Aleiodes alternator. Next base: position 14,222,649 of record OY998099.1, read on the forward strand.
CTCGAAAAATAAAGTTATTTTTACGACTAATTCGCACTTATACATCCTGCGAATATTGTTTCAGACCGTATCGATCTGTTCAAGATTCGATCTTAGGACCTACAGTCCCAGTTCAAAATAATCGATTAAACTGCAATAATGTCATATGATACATAAAAATTTAAAATTAGATGGAAACTGAGATCCTAACATGGAACTTAAAAATTTAAGTTCGGGTTTCAAATAAAATTTCTATTCTTTCTGATTGTCATCAAAATGAAAATGTACTCATTTTGTAGAAAAAATTGTCTACTTTCGAATGATGAAAAAAAAATAGTACCGTGAATGGATGAGTTATTGACAGGTTATGGTTACGAGTGCAGTTGAAACTACGATTAAATTATATTTTCTTGACCGAAATTGAGTTTTTTTTGAATCAGAATAAACTATAGAGTTTTCGGGACTCAACAACGATCGAAAGTGTTTCAGATATCAACTTGAGCGATCAATATTAAATCACGAGTGTAGTGGAATAACAGGTTAAGTCAATTTTTGTCGAAAATGAGATTTTATCGGAATTTGCCTTAAAATGTATGGACACATATCTCACAAAAAGGATTTGGCTGAGTATGACCATTTAAGGCCTCATTTTTGAACATGCATAACAGGTTAAGTTCACTTTTGGCAATTTTTCAAAAACAATTCAAGTTATGTCGACTTAACCTGGAAAAATAATTCACGAGTCTAGTGGAATAACAGGTCAAGTATATATGGTAAACCTGCATGACTTAACCTGTTATTTCACTACACTCGTGAATTATACATATAAAAGTTAAGTCAACATAACTTAAATTTCTTATAATTTCTGGGGGAGTTAAGTAGACATAACTCGAATCTCTTATAATTTTTAAGGGAGTTAAGTCGACATAACTTAAGTTTCTTTTCATAAATTTCAAGTTAAGTCAAAATTATAGAAAAAAAAAGACTGCCGATAACAATAGCTTTTGAATATCTTAATTGACTGCGGATTAATGACTTTCATCATAAATGTAGCGCAAAATGGTGCTCGCATCATCATTTTACGGTTTTTCGGCTCTCCTGAAAAATTCACTTTTTCCGACTTAACCTGTTATTCCACTACACTCGTGACATAAGTAGATGACTACCTAAAGTGGATGAGTTTATGACAGGCTCAAAATTTAAGTAGATGTATTTGCAACATGAGACGCGCTAGTTTCTGACAACTAGAACCTCTACGTGAATTTTTGATACTTAATACCAGTATAGAGGGGGAAATTGAGTTTATAACATTGAGTTATTGAATAATAGAAATAATTTATATTTCATTTCAGAATGCATTTTTCTTGGCACTACTAACATTCTCTGTTAACTTAAGAGGGGCTGGTAGTCTTGTGCTCGAGAATTGGAGGTATTTTTTTTTTTAAGGTCAAAGTAATGTACAATAATATGCAAACTTTTCAGGCATATTCTAACATTCATGCTGCACACAAAAAGTTTTTTTTTTGAAATTGAAAAGAGATTTTAATTATGTAAAAAATAGCACTAAACAAAACCCTCTCAAAGAAAGATTCATATTTGATAGTTTTTACCACTTTTTTTTCTCAGTGTAAAAATAGCCTGACGAAATGAATTTTTTTGTCATAATTTTTTTTTCTATACATCATCAACCACTAATTTTATTGTTCTTTAAACTGCGTCCTGAAGATTAAAACACTATAATTTCTTTATGAAAAAAAAACATACAATAATTTTCACATTCACTTGGCTCTTAAGGAGGAACTGCAGCAGGTGACCCAAAACAAAGGAAATGTGTCAGAGTCCTGAAAATTTCTAAATAAGTTCATTGGGTGATTAAAAGTATGTACTAATTTTTTGGAATCGAGTGACCGTAGAATAAGAGAGAAAATAAATATCAAAGTTGAACTTTTTACATAGGGTTATATAGGCGGTCGGTCAATTTCATGAAAATTCTACATATCCGATCAGTCGGTAATAACGTAATTGTGCTACAATTACCCATCACCCATATAACCTCATGTAAAAAGTTCAACTTTGATATTTATTTTCTCCCTCATGCTACGGTCACTCGATTCCAAAAAATTAGTAAATATTTTTAATCACCCAGTGAACTTATTTAGAAATTTTCAGGACTCTGACACATTTCCTTTGTTTTGGGTCACTTGTTGCAGTTCCTCCTTAACGCGCACAGAAGTACATAAGCCCTCAATAATTCAAATGAAATTCCCTGTTTTTTTATTTCAAAAAAATTATCAAATACATGATTTCTCATCTTTTACTGCTCTCAAATATCTGTGCTCCATCACAAAAATCTTCTCTGCTGAATTTAAATAAAGAAATACGTACATTCAAAAGAAATGTCATGAAAGAGAGGAGAAAAATTAGAATTCCATGTCTTTATTTTCTGAATTTCATTCGTGTTTTATTTAAATTTTTTTTCCCTTGTTTTTCTCTCCCGAGTGAATCTATTCTGTAAGACAATGGAAACTCGGCGCGACGTGTCACGGTGTCGAGGCCCACCCATGAAGGTGGTGCACATGCCGCATAGGCTGCAGTGTGCATCAAAAAACAAAAAAAAAAGTAGGTAGTAGCAAAAAAAAATGAGGATGAGAGGGCCTGCGAGGTGTTAAGGAAGAGAAAGAGATGAAGAGAGATAAAACATGGAGTAAGGGCAAAAGAGAGAAAGAGAGGGTGAGAAATAAGGGAGAGTGGTGTGTTTATCGAGGCGACACGCTTCTTCGTCAGTATGTGTGTGAGAGTCCCACAGATTTACAGGAGACACTCTCCGGCTGTTTTTGTTTTACGCTGTTGACGCTCTGGCTGACATGGTCTTTTCCAGAAGTGCCAAGCGTAAGTGCACGCCTGGACACCTCACCTTCTTCGACTTCACACTAATGCTCTTTTTCTCTCGAAACTTCCCCCCCCCCCCCTACTCACATTTTCTCTCTATTCATCATTATGCATATGTCTATCTCTCTCCTCTTTTTTCCACAAAATGATACTGCTACGATCTGGCCCAAAGAGGCCAAGTGCTCCTCTTCATTATCATTATTACATGCAGAGACACATTCTGTCATTGTTTCTGGTTTCTGTTTTTTCTTTCTTCCTTTTTTTTATGGAAAAGAGGCAGTGGAAAGAATCTGTGGGAGCGTAAAGTGCCAAAACTCGAGAAAGTGGGGAGAAAATATTTTTAGGTGAGAGATTCATTTTTTTAGTGTGCAAATGTTCTTAGACTAAAAAAAAAAACTCAACTTTTAGAATTTAGAATTAGTCTATTAATAATTAAAAAAACAAGTGGATAAGTGTATTGCTATCCAACTGATATAGCTTTTTCTGCTGATATTTCAGCAATATGCTTACGAATGGAAGTGATACAACTTTTTTCAAATCATCATCGAAATATCAAATTTCGAAGAAATTCATTGAACCGCCAATAACTCGAGAATTAATCATGCAAATAAGTTCGAAATTAATAGGCATCTAACTGATACAACTCTCGAGATAATATAATAGTATGATTGAAATCAGTTGCATAGTTTCCAGAATAGTATATTACATGCCTAGGGCAGTAATGTAAGAAAAGTCTCAGAGCACATGTAATTTTTGGCCGAGGTGAAGCCGAGGTCAACAAACACGTGCTCTGAGGCTTTCTTACTTACTGCCCAAGGTGTGTATACTATTTTTTGCCCGCGGGGCTGGAAAAATGGGTTTCTAACCTCACTTTGCTTGGTTTGAAACGCATTTTTCCAGCACCCTTGGGCAAAAAATACTATACGCACCATGGGTGGATAAAAGTTAATTTCGACAAAATTTTCTCACCCTCGCTTCGCTCGGGAGAAATTTTTTGTCGACGTTAACTTTTTTCCGCCCTAGATGCGTAATGTATTATTTTCTATAAAACCGTTCTGCTGTAATTGAGACTTCTATACACAGATACACACACACAGACATGCGCTAAAAATATTATCTTCTTTCTATTTAGATGATTTAGGGATCTTCTATTAAAAAATTACAATTGAAAATTCTAATAATTACATAGTTTTCATTCGGAAGCAAAAAACAAAGTAATTATTGATAGAGTAAAATGTTCCTCCAATTCAATCGAATTTGAAAGAAAAAAACGTGACTTGAATCATCAGTATTGATGAACTTTTGCATTCAATTGAAAAATTCTATTCACTGTTGAAAACAGAATAAAAATGAAATGTGTCAGAATGTAATTAAAACTCGTCTCTTCATAGTTTTTTTTTCAATCTCAAATGAAAATTTAATTAAAACGTTTCCGAATGAAATCTCATTACTATTGAATAATTGGGTCAAAGTAAATGACTAATGAGGAGAAAAAAAAAAAATTTATTTTCACTCTGTATTTGAAAATGATGCAAAATGAAATACTGATAATTACATTGACAATATTTCATTGGCTTTTGATGAGTTGAAGGGGGCGTGTACTAGCCCAAAGTGTGCTTACTGCATTTGCCTGGATAAACATACTCTTGGCATTTATATACACACATTTTCCATCCATGTAGCAAGTGGAGTTTCGAATAAGAGTGTGGGACTGAGTGCAGAAGGGATGAGGAAAATGAGAAGGGCAGGAGGATAGAGGGGACGTATGTACTTTGAGCTGTGGCAGTGGTAATGCGACTAAATGAATCCAGTAACGGGGTTGGTTTTACCCGTTAATGGAAGGGATAATTAAAACTACCCTATCTCGTGAGCTGCTTGCTGAGAGAGATAGGATAGAAGTGAGGAGTATGCCTTGTGGTCCTCTATGCATCCTGAACTTTTTAATTAATTTCATTAGAATTTTTCAACTTTAATGAAATTTTATTCATTAAAATTTTTTTTTTTTCATTCAATAAAAATTCGAGAAAAAATAATTTTCGATGATAATCATTGTGGTGCATTATCAGTAGAATAAAAACTTGTTAAAAATACACTATTGTAAAAAAGAATGCAAATAACCCAGTTAGGTTTGATACTTATCAATTATAGGAGAAGAATCATTGAGTTGAATCTACGATGAGTAGTAAAAATAAAGATGCTTATTGATGAATATGAGAAAGTATGGTTGTCGTTACCTTAGAAACAAAGTGGCTAACCCGTCAGCAGGCGCGCTAGCTAGCCAACGCTCTCTAGGCGCGCGATGCGGGATTCTCTCACACCCGAGTATCTCAAGAACTAAGCGAGATAGAGTGATTTTGCTCTCAACCTTTTTTGTAGAGCTTGAAATTTGCTATGAAAAAGGTGTTATCTCCAGAAAAATTCAAAGTAATAATGGCTGATGCACATAACCCAGAATGAAGAAACTGGGTTATGCTCAGTTTTGAAACATTTTTAAGTAAACGCTGATTGCTATTTCTTCATTCAGAGTTGATGAATAAGCAATACAGTTTCTGTTAAATACGATCAATTTCGCGTTTTTCTTCAGTCGTTCACCTGCTCTTGAATAAGAGTTGCCAAAATAGAGAGAGGCTCGAAGCACTAGGCACGGGACGCCAAATCGGTCTTTAGCTACTAATCGAAGTCTTTATTAACTGTGAAGGGGGACTTATTAGCTAGTTAATGTGTCACAAGTATCTTTAATCGAAAGTAGTCTCTCGTGTTCAAGTTAAAGTGTGATAGATATCTCTATTTGTGAACGAACTCATTTTTCAATCAAACAAAATCTTAAAATAATAGTTAATAAATACGGTGATTGAAGACAACTTCCCTGGCATTAAAAACCCTTTACGGAAGACGGTCGAGGGAATCACCTTTTAGTTAAGGTGTAAATATAAAACTCAAATAACTAAAATAAAGAATCGATTAAGAGTGAGTACCGTCAGCCTAAAAAACCATCTTAAAACCAAACTTTCATCATTAAATACAATTTGTGAAACCAAAATTGTCAACTCTTTGTCAAGTCATTCTTTTACTTGAAATAATACAAAAATTCAATCAGTTAATATTTATCTCTCTTTTATAAGATAAATCCAAATCTCTTTTCCTCAAAATTCCCCGAAAGATGTTCTCTCGCCACAACATTAATGAAAAGTACAAAACATAGTCACGTTCTTTTTAAATAATTTATAATTCAAAGTTTTGTGTTCGGAAATAAATTAAACTGTTCTCAGACGCGAGGGACATCTTCGGACCTAACAAAGGATTGAAGCAAAATTGCCGTATCTCGCTTAGTTTCCGAGAAAATAACAAAAAACTGATGGCAAAATTAAATGGATTTATCTGAAAATTTTTCGTATTTTTGATGGATTCAGTTCTGTTTGCAAAGAAATATTTGAGAAAAAAGGATTAGAATGAGAGGGGGGTGTCACCAATGCTATCTACAGCGACTGGGCCACGTTTAGCGCACCGACCACGTTAGGCGTGCGATGAGAGAAAGTCTCACGCTGCTTGACGGCACGGAAGAAAAAATTATTTTTGAAATTTTGCGATCACTATAATAGAGTAGAATAGTTTTTTTGACAAACACCAAAAAAATCGAGATTTTTCACTCATTTTCAAGATAGTTTCCTATACCTTCAAAAAAAGTGTGAGAGAAAGGCTCATAGCGCTACCGCTGACGGGTTAAGTGCTATGTATGAGCCCAGTACTTGTGCCTCTTCCTTTCTAAGGCAACAATATAAGAATATGCACAGCATAGAAGAAATTGATATTCCTGAAAAAGCCTAGAAAAATCGGACAAAATGAAGCTTCGCGGCAACATAATCTAAATTTTTTTTCGGAGTAAAAAATTTCCTGAAAAAATATGAAAAATTTCAAGAAGGTACTTCAATATGTGCACATTGTTAGTGAATTCTTTTCAAATTTTTCCGTTAATGCCTTTATTCTAAGGGAAAATTTCAAATCGTTTTGACTCGCGGGTCCTTTTCCTCTGATTTCTTTACATTGAATTTGAGTTCATAAAAATTATGGTAGATTTTTTTTTTTCTTATCAATTCCTTTTCATCCTATCTTCAGATCAATTGAAATTGAATGTCGAAGGAATTTTGATTATACTTTGTAATTGCAATTTAAATACATGAAAAAAGTCAGTAACTGCTGCTTTTATGCAAATAAAACTAATTACGATGATCACACAACGACTCACGGATGCACATATAATTTGCCATCTATCACTGTGCACGTTTATATATATATATATAATAACATGCATGTGTATCAGGATGTATTGTTTTCCGGGAAAGAGATAAAAAAGAATAGAAAAAAAAAACGGAAAGGGAAAATGGAAGTAGAAAGAAAGAAAAAAACTGAATCCCCGGGATGCCCCTTTGTGCATCTCCAGCGATTGTTTACTCTTTCCCGCTGCAACATGGATTATATCATATTCTCCCTCCTTCTTTCATCCCCTACCCACTCACTTCTCCTCACAGTTAATTAGTATCCTAATTAACTCCTATTAATCAGCACAGCCCATTTGCAGAATTCATACATGAATTCACGTGAATTCAGGTGCATTCCTCAAATGTATTTGGCTTTCAATGGATGCACCGAGTGTTCTTCTCTTATCACATGTAAATCTCCGATTTAATTAACAGATTGAGAAAATTAATCAACTCATCGTATTTTCCCATCAATTACGTGAAATTGAAATGAATTCAATGAAATCAATAAAAAAAAAAAATAGGAGAGATTTATTTTTTAAAAATGATCAATCTGAATAATTAGGAAAAATTAGCCATTGATTACGAGTATTTTGAAAGGAAAACTAAAAAAAAACGGATTTTTAGGAGGTCAAGCGAATAGCATAGACAGTGGTTAAATGTATCTAAATGAAAGTTAAAGGAATGAGGATTGGATGAGATCCGTTTTACGCTTGAAAAGCTTTAATGAGAGAGATAGGTGAGGGAATGAGAAGGTGGAAGGGGTTAGGAAGAGAAGGGGGGCAATAGTGGTTTCCTCCGTTAGTTTGGCAATGGCATAGAAAACTGCCAGGAAGCCCTCGGTCGTTTTGCGGGCGTCTTCGGGATAGCCCAACTTCACTCCCCCCTCCACAAGCCTACCTTTCTTCCCCTTCTATTTCTAGCTGCCCTCTTGCTTTCGTTCTCTCTCTTCCTCTTTAATTCTTCTCTCTTTCGTCCATGATTTTCTGACTGGACCCAGTAGAGATTGGATGTGTTTAATTACCACGGAATATCGTTAATTAGTCAGCCATTTGCTTCACTACCCTGCGTATATACTCTATCGCGCTCCCTCCCCCCCCCCTTCCCTCTTTTATTCGTTAGCCTATCCCGAAAACCGCGATGAATATTCCCATGGGCTTTAAAGTTTACCTTTAGATTTCAACTTCATCACGAGCGATCTCCTTAGAAAACACCGAACCGAGTAACCATACGCCTTATCTCTTTCACTCCTACTCTCTTTCCAGTTTTCCACCTCCTCCATCTTCCTTTCGTTTCTTCATCTTTTGCATAAACCTTGAACGCCCGTCTTATACCAGCCGAGAAGGCATCATCCTCTCCACATTCCACTTGCCTCTCCTTATCTCTTTCTTCTTATTTCCATTCTCTCTTTATCTATCTATGTTACTTATTATTTCGACTGGAACGCTCTTCCAAGATTATCCCTTTCGTCCATATGAAATAAGATGGCCCATTCCATCTATTCATTTCTTCATATTCCCACTGTGTATGGATGAATTTTTCTTTATCTCTTTTACATTCTCTTTCATTTTTTTTCTCTCATTCTGTTCAGTTTTTTTTTCTCTCTAGAAACGTTCCTTTTTCTCCCTCTATTTGAAAACGTATCTCGAATTCATCTTTTCATAATGCTGGATGGAAATGAATTTTTTCAGAATTACATTCACCAAGTAAATGAAGCAGAACACAAAAGGCAAAATCTAATCTTTTGTTCTTTTTTTTTTTTTCATTCATAAACATGCAGAATTTCATTACGTTGATGGAATTATACTCAAAGCCATATATCATGCCCTAATGTTAAAGAGGTGAATTTTATGAATATTCTTTGGTAAAATTATATTTACAGACACACACAATGAATCGTGAAATTTGGAAAAAATAAAATAAAAACAAAAATGTCCGCAATAGGGAGCTTGCATATTTTTTTTTCATTTTTATGCATTCTACAGTATTGTCTGAGATGAGGGAATTTTTTTTTTTGTTTTCAAATTGTTCATTATGGAGAAATTTACAATTAAAAATCTCCAAATTTCATACTGCTCTAATACGGATCTGACGTCATAATACCACATGCGTAATTCAAGCTGTGACCAGTGATGGCGCGGTTGGAGGATATTTGAAGTTTTCGATGCGCGATACTCATAAAGAGGCTATGTGTATAAATTTTCTTTCGAAGGAAACCTATTTGTAATTGAAATTCTTCAAACAATGTTTGGAGTAAAGAAGAGGAAAATGAAGAAATACGCATTTTTTGACAATCAGCATAACCTTCATACGCCTGTCAATGAGTAACGACAGGTGACTACAGATGGCGCACACAAAGATTTTAGTATTCTGACGTCATGTCCGATTTGGAGACGTTCAAAAAAATGATTTTTTAATGAATTATGAATTGATTAATGAGTAAAAAATTTTTTGTTGCTTTTTCTGTTAATCACTATCAATAAATATTGAGAAAAACAAATAAAAAAAATATGCAAGTTCCGTATTGTAGAATGTCCTTTAGAGACCTGTTAGAATAAAATAAAATTAAAATTAATTTTTTTTTCTTATAACATTGTTGTATACAGTGCACGGCCCGAATAAGGCGTCTTCGAATAAGGCACAATGTTTATATTCGCGATGAGTTGGTTCCCCCACCATCGGGCTTCTCCTCCAGCGCTGTTCTTTAGGTCCCGATGTTTTGAATAAGGCGTTAGCGAGAAAAAGGACAAATCAAATTATTTTTGGATAATTCATCTATTATTGAACTTTCTTTCAACTTTGGTTTAATTCTTAATTTTTAACAAAAATAAGAAAATGATAGTTAAATATTTTTTTTCTTCCATATCATACAAAATATTAAAAGAATCTGTTAAAAAATTGACTGACATTAATGGATCTTTCGTTCTACCATTATTGTTCATTTCATCAGGGATAATACCATTGTTCCAAGTTTCATCAGGGATACCGTGAAGATCAGGCTCGAAATGCGATTTATCAAGGCTTTATACTAATTAAAAAAGTACTTACTTTCTTCAATGTGTATTTGTCACTATCTTGATTAAAAAAAAGTTTAATTGTAATATCAATTGTACAAAATGTTCAGTTTTTAATTCTTTCAACCGAACGCCTTATTGCGGACAGCCAGACCCAAAACACTGCGCGTTGATTTGGCAACAGGAGTGGGGGAACGACGATTCCAGGAATCTCCTTCCCCTACAAGACTCTTAGACGCCTTATTCGAGACGTGCACTGTAATATTGTTTTACATATGATCGAAAATTTATGCGTCACTGTTGAATCATATGTATGAACTTGGTAACGCATGAGACACCCCCTTTTTATGGGAGAGCTTCTCCCGTTGAGCAATAAACAAATAATAATTTAACATTAATTCAAAATTGCATCACAAAGGGTAGTGGAAAAAATAAGGTAATATACCGGAATCAAAAATTCGAAGGTAAATAGTGAAATTTGCAGTAGCTCAATCGATAGAGCATAATACTGGTAAGTTGAAGGATCCTAGTTCAAACCTCGCTTGTGCATTCCCTATTTTCTTCCGAAATTCGATTCTGAGATTATCAAATTCTATTGAATAGGCCATTAATATTCATACACAGAGGAAAATGTTTCCTCAATTCGAGAACGTGCAGTCACTCAAATTAAGGAAGAAAAAGTCACTTGATTCTAGTGAGAAAAATCACTTGATTTAAGTGAATTTTCCTTTTTTATATTAAGAACGAAAAAGACACTTAAATCAAGTGACTTTTCTCACTACAATCAAGTGAATTTTTCTTTCTCAATTGAAGAGACCTGCATGTTCTTAAATTAAATCACTGCACATTCTTAAATTAAGAAAACATTTTTCTCTGTGTAGTTACTATTTTTCCCCTCAAATATGCTTCATCACTGAACTAGAAGAGTATCTATATGGGGCATTCCACGCTATTTCAATCACTTGTACTGAGGAAGAAGAGAATAGAAAGATAGATAGATAGATAGATGAATGTTTATTATGACTAGAGCCTTAAAAGGCCATATAGCCAACCAAAAAAAAAAAAAAAAATACATTGTTTCAACAATTGAGTGGTTTTTTGAACAAAACATAAAATAAAATAATAATGAATTAATATATGGATAGGAAAATTATAAAAATTAGTAAATATAAGATGCCTTATCATGAAAAATAATGTGAACAGACAACTTTTATAATCTTTATCGAGCTTCAGCTACTTCGATTGCCATTAGATGATTGAAAAGTTCTTTTTTGAAAATTGACAAAGACGAAGACGTAGTAATTGCTGAAGGCAAATTATTCCAAAAAGAAGTCGCCGTAACAATAAAAGACTTCTGAAACATATCCGTTCTTGCGAAGGGCACTTGAAGAGTATTGGTTTTGTCATTCCTTCTTTGTGTTGTTGGTGGTTTAAATACAAACGATTCTGAAAAAAATGTATTAGTGCCAAGCATAATAATTTTGTACATATCACAAGCAATTAAGAAATTTCGTCTATTGCCAATGATGATTCCTTCGAATCTCAGAAATATGATCAAATCTAGAAGTTTTTGTAACAAATCTGACACAAACGTTAAAAAGACGCTGTAATTTCAATTGTTGACACTGAGTAATATTTGTTAAAGCAGAGGCACAATAATCAAAGTGCGGTAGCACTAATGCAACCATTAATTTTCTTAAAATTTTTTTAAAGAGAGAAAGAAAAGGAAGAGAGAAAGAGGAGAAGAGAAAGGGAAGCGTGAGAAAGAAGAAACGGAAGAAGAAGAAGATAGAGAGGAATAATGAACCATGGACACAACACCAGCTATCCCCACCCATTAAATAATCCAGATGTAGAGAATGGGGAGACATTAGATTGAGGTGATGAAAATTAATATCCTGCTTCTGACTTGGGCCCTTGAATCATACATACGGCATTTTTGCCACTCTGACCACGGAAACATTTTGCCCCAAAAATCGAGAATTTTTTTGACGAAAAGAGGCCACCAGAGAAGACTCATCCTTTCCAACGGAGGGATGCTGATCACATCCCTCAGGAAGACTTTAGATAACTAAATTTATCAATTACTTCCTTCGAGCTCAATTCACGTCACAAAACACTCTCATTCTCTCTCTTTCTCAATATCGTCAAGTGGACATCTGTACCTGTTTTATATATTTTTGTTTTTTTATTATTATCAAACGTTCACTATGTCGGGTTTTCAAAAATGTATAATTTTATTGATTATTATAATTTACGTGCATTTGTTATCTGAAAAAATTAAGATATAGTCATTTTCTTGTTCATCTTTTTCCTTTAACTGATTCGATGCTCAATAAATATGAATAAAATTTAACTAATTAATATTTCTATGTATTTTTTTTATATTTTAAATAATAAAACCATTACACACTTCTCGGACGATGTTTTTTAATTTTCTTCATTTTTTGATATGTTGTGAAGACGCTCAAGACAAGTCATTTCCCACAGGAAAAAAATTTGGATCTAGATTTTTAGGAGCGCGCATTCTCTAGTTGCCATCATTTCTTCTATTTCAATTGTTAATAAGTAAATAGAAATATTACATTTAAACAAATGGAATTTTTCAGTGAATTCCCGTACTCTTTTGCCACAAAAAAGTATTGTTTCTTTTTTTTAATATAACAGATAGTTACCGAGATACGAGCCTCCGAAGCTGGAGAGAAATGGGCACCAAAAGCGTTTTTTCGAAAATGAAAATGGTCGTAAAATTTTCAAAAAAATTTTATTTTTTTTTTCCTGTGGGAAATGACTTTTCTTGAGCATCTCCACAACATATCAAAAAATGAAAAAAATTAAAAAACATCGTCCGAGAAATAATCGAAATAGCATGGAATGCCCCATATCTGTTCCTGAACTCTATCGAAATTAGCCATTTCATTTATTCACCCTGATTCCTCTGTAGAACCGCAATTAAACCAGAATTCCAACCCAAAAAATGAAGAAAATAAACGAGAGAGAGAAAGAGGGTATCGGAAAGAAAAAGAAGCAAATAAGGAGAAACAACAATAGAGCATTGTAGAACGCGCTGGTCAGGATACTCGAGTGCGGCAAGCGACTGAAAAATCGCAAGGTCTAAGAGTGGTTACTAGAGGACCGTAGATAGGCCAAAAGAGAAGTAAAAAAAAACATACATATCTAAATGGACGAACAGAGAGAAGGAATGAAGGGAGAGGCGGTGAAAAAAGCCTGGAACTGCGGGTGGAACAGCATTCATTCGTGGAGAGTGCGAAACGGCCGAGCGAGTTCGTGAGCATTACTCTCTCTCTCTCTTCTTCTCTTTCTCTCTCAGCTCCACTCTTTTTTTTCAGTGGAATGGGTGAGGGAATTGTGGATGAGTGCAGAAAATGATATGCCGGACAATGGGCATTGTTTACTGGCGGCCGGGTATGATTCGCTAGGATTTTCCCTAACAAGTCTTTCTCTGTATATATCTCTGTCTCTCTCTCTCTCTTTTGCTGTTTCTCTTTTTTTACCTTTTCTCATCCAAAACTCCCAGACGATGCCTTCAATTTGTACTCATTTGGATTAAAATAGAAATAGAGTCTATTCAACCATGTATTTCTATAATTCTTTTCTTTTCATAGAACTGAAAGCTTTCTCATCCAGATAATGAAAAGCAGAAGAAAGAAAAAAAAAGCATTTTTCATAATTAATTTTGCACTAGTGGAAGATATTTCATTGATTATTATTGCAATAGATCGAATAATCATATTCTGCAATGAAAATCGTCGAATAGTAAATATTGTTAACATTAAAAAAAAAAAAAAATTGGCATTTCGACTGATTATTCTTATTAGATGCCCATCAATATGTATATCACAATGAATATGATGAATCAAAAATTGTAATTACCAACGAAAAACTGATATTTCAGGGTATTGTATTGTATTGTTTCGTATATTTTTTGGTGAATGAGGGAGTTTTCATACTTGAATTGAAAGGAGCAGAAAAGGCTTGATTAAAATATTAATTGAGATGGAAATAATAGATCGTCACATCCCAGGGGATCTCTGGCCGCAGTTGTTGGATTGACTTCAAATATTAAACCCCTACACATATACATTGCATTTATAAAAATCAAAATAAGTTTTATCTAAAGCTTATGGGCAAATGAAAATGGAGAAATGATTTAATCATTCTGTGGATTAAAAAAAAAAAAGGAAGGATGATTGCACGTTTGAAGTCAAGAAGGCGTGCGTTGAGCTGAAACTAATAGAGCGTAATTGAGTTGGTCCTGTGGGACATGGTGCAGTGTTATTCACTGGGGAACAATCAGAGGGGTAGTACCCAAAAGCAGCAATTTTCGAATCATCACTGTACAGCCTCACTCTTTTTCTATGTATATACATATATAGCTATGGTCTCTTGTTTGTAATCAACTTTCAATAAAACTAATCTCATAGTACGCACATGTTTGGGGTCAACCAACAGCCAACCCTGTGTATTTTATTCACTGAAATCAAATCATGAAATGTAATTAATGAATTCAAACAGCTTGTATTGAATACATCAAATCATCTGGACGAATTAATGAATGTTCATCCATTAGTTCAATACCGAATGTAAAATTCAGCCTTTATAAGAACTTTATTTTCATTTCAATAATGGAAATGCTGATCTAATCAACACATGTAAATGTCAACACTGTAAATTTCAATATTCATATCAATATTTTATTATTGAACATTTTGGTTTACAAAAGGTCCCAAAAAATGGAATACAAAAATTTGAAAGATTCTCCCAGTGTATTGATTTTTTTTGCTTTAAAAAATACTTTAATATGTCTAGAATCCGAAAAACTTGTTTTTCTCGAAACTTTTTTTTTTCGGTGCCAACGATTGCTCAGAGACTATTCAACCGATCGGGCCAAAATTTTGCACACGTTTTCAGAACATATGAGACCAGTCCGTAAACTTCCGAAAATTGAAAATTTCTAAAAATTAACTATTTTTTTTATCAGCGAAGAAGAATTTTTTTTTTGAAATTTTTAACTGTTTTGATTTTACGTCTGCCATTTCTACAATTATTAACTTATTATCAAAAAAAGAGGTTTAGGGACTGACTACAGGCATATATTGACCGCATCTTTTTGGATTTCTGTTTCAGATCATTTTTCCCGACACCACCCTTGGCACCGAAAAAAAAAACGGCGTGACCATGTGGTTTCATCGGGCCATATCTCCATCAATTTTCAATATTTTTCCATTGCTACAAATCGAAAATACTCTTCAAAATGGATATAATAAACTGCGAAAATTCCAGAAAGATCCATTCATTTATTTTTCCCCTTGGGAAAAAATTCCCAAAAAAAGGCTCAATTTCGAGGCTCTACATGTTTGCCCCCCCCCCCCCCCCTTAAGTTGGCGTGAGTAGAGAGAATTTAAGTCGGCTTGCTTGAGAATGTTTGGAAACAGCTTAAAATGACATGGACTCATGATTGCAGTACAATAACTAGATGAATTGTTTCATTTTCATTTATTTTGACCGGTACAGTTCGTTCAATTTCAATTGGTCAAATGACTATTGGTCTAATGCTGATTCGTCTAGAAAGACGATTTGTCTGAACGTTTTTTTTTCTTGAAATACACAGAATACACAATTACCAAATAAAATTTCTTTTTCAAATAGAATTTTTTTTATCCTTCATTAGATTGAAATTAGTACTGAATTATATATGAATGAATGAGAGATAATTGAAAAATAATAAGATAATATGAAGGAATAATTATAACTTCTGATCCTCAGTTGCTACACGGAGAGAAAAATCCATGAAAATTTATAGTGCAAGTTCCAGAAAAATTACCGGACTGAGCAGTAACCGTGGGACATAGAGGCTTTACTATGAAAAAACGCGAACCCAGTCCGGTAAAATTTGACACTGATGGGTTCCAGTAAAAATTTCAGTCTCAGTGAATAAGAATTCAGTTCTTCCGAATGAAACGATGAAATTCGCGTATACTACACCATTTTTATTATATTGATCATCCTAATTATTATTAGTCCTTCATTATTCTTATTCATTTTTTATCCTGAAAATAAATTTATTTTACATCCATTTTTAGCAATAAAGACTCTAGCGGAGATTATTGTCTTATGAGTTACAATGGTCGACAGAAATTCAGAGTCCTCCAAAAAATTCCCAAGAATAGTTATTCAAATCATAAATTTCATAATATCCTGAGTGCTGATCTAGTATAAGAGAATTAAACTTTTTGCAATAACAATTATTTCGCTGTTTGATACATTTAAAAACTTGATTTCATAGAACTGTGGTCCATGGCTATCACGATGACAGATCCAATATGGCGATTCTTCCAAATTTCCCATAAGTCCTTGCGATACGCGATCGAATCCGAAAAGACCCGAACTGAATCGATTGACGGACGAGTGCGATGGAAATTACTACTCAGTCCGGTAAAAAGTGTTCCGAGGACGAGGAAATTAACATCCTAGTCCGCAATTTATGCGTTTTCCACAACAAATTTTGTGGGATATAAGACGAAATTTCATGAATGTACGCACAGTTAGGGAAAAATTACCGACCAGTCCAGTAAAATGCACGCACTCATTTGGTACATATTATGAGACGTTTCTCACTTTTTCATTCCTGTAGGAGGACGTTTTCACTTACGAACCTCTATGTCCCACGATTACCGGACTGATCCAGTAATTTTTCATGAATTTTTCTCTCCGTGTATGGTTGTGCGGTATTTTTCACACGTATTATCACATTTAACAGAGCCTTGAATGTGAGAAGGCTCTATTGACATGTGATAATACCTGTATATGGGGCATTCCAGGGGGCCGATTCTCGACGCATGGGAACAGGATTTATCAACGAATATAGTATCTTCGTTCACGACCATTTCGTTCACGAGAGATATTCCCACACGAAAAAGTTTCGTTGATGAAACGACTTTCCGATTCATTTATGGAGGTCACTTCCTTATCAGACGTGGTAGATGATCCTCTTCACCGAGGAGCTACACATTTTCTATAAGTTCGAGATTCATTAGATGACAAACCTCATTCATTTTTCACTCATGAATGTTCTAATGACACTCTGCCGCAATTGATATTTCTACTTTTAGGAAAGAGAAAATAGGTTATGTGAGCTCTTCGTATGAGAACTTCCATTTCGTGAGGGGATCGTATATCCGTGAACGAAATAGATAGACGAATTGTCTGATTGGTTCACGAATGTTATTTTGTCAACGGGAACAGTTCCCCATGCGTCGAGAATCGGCCCCCAGGCCAACTCATCCTACCAATTGCCTTTGCATCTCCGATTTGACTGAAACTTGGGCATCTTTTTGTATCCTCCGAAAGTAGTTTCTGTGATATTTTCCAAATTTTTTTATCCAGCCACTTTGGAGATATGAATTTTTTTTAAATTTCGGGTTTTTTTTAGGAAGGCCGTAACTTTATGAAAAATTGTCCAATATGGGTCTTCTTTTTTTTTTTTTAATTCGTGTTTTTTGATGAATTTTTTGAAAATTTTATGCAAATAATTATTCATGATCATTCTGATCGGTTTTCATTTATTTCAAAGTTAAAATATGAGTTTTGAGACAGTTTGTATCATTCGATTTAAAAAAAAAAAATTCTCACGAATACACGAATTTATAGTTTTTAGATGTAGTTTTTTTTAAATTTAAAAAATAAATAATTCCTTTTTTTCTTTTTTTACTGTTAACGTATCATCGTCGTATCTTCAGATGAAATGTGAAAAAAAGCTCATACATGAAAATAATTGACAGTTAAAGTCAAAATTTAAATTTTCGGGGTAATAATTTCATTTTTCTTCGCTTTTCAATATTTTACAAGAGTATGATGTGATTGAACTTGAAATCAATTTCATTTCGAGAGATGCATCTGTTCTTAAGACTTGAGTAATTCTTGTTTGAGTTATTTAGACATCTATCCAACGATTGCGTAGTTAAATGATCAAAAAATATGAAAAAATTCCTACTCCAATTAGTTGTGATGGAATATCTTCCTCCTGACTACTATTGTGCATAGAAACAAGTTTTTACCTACCAATGAAGAAGAAAAATAAAACAGTGGGTCCATTAGCATCAGTATTGTGATATTGTCTCGACAAAGCTGAAAACAGAATCCATATTTATCATTTCATACTTGTCATCGTCATCCCCCACATCGTTTGCTTCCCACTCTGTTTTTTTTCTGCTCTCTCTCTCTCTCTCTCTTGCTCTCTGTGTCTCTCAGAATATAAACTTCTTCAAAACGGTCTGGGGGAGATGTCGCGCCGACGCTGAAAAGGGAATGCAAGCGCGGGGGGCGGTGCCTCAGTGAGTGGAGGGATGCTGGAACAACAGAGTATATTATACAATGCTATCCGTTGATGCTCCACAATCGCGTAATTCGAGGACTGGCAATAGCCAACTGGTAAAAAGAGAGGGGAAAAGAGGAGAAATGAAAAATCGTATGGAACCTCACAATTCATTGTTTCCTTGAGTATCCAACTGTGGTAAATACTACGTGTATTGGTACAAAACCAATCTCTCAAACCAGCAAAAACAAAAAAAAAAAAATTATAGCAATCATATCATAATGAGAGGTAAAATTATTACTTATGGAAAAAAGTCGTTTCATCAGAATACTAGTCTTTGAATTTTTTTTCCATAATTTTGTGTACAAAGTTATGGATTTTTGAAGATTGGGAAAATTTGGTTGCTTTTGGTTGATTGATTTTTTTTTCTAGATATCCTTTTCTTTTGATTTGGGAGGCTTCTCCGGGGATATGCGAAGACTTGAAATATAGAAAGAATTGATAAAAAAAAACAATTTTCTCTCTATGGACAAAAGTCCATGAAGACTTACAATTTATTGGAATAATTGGAGAATTCGTAGTTCAGATCATTTCAAGTAATTTCCAATGAAAATTGAGATTTCGAATAGAAAAATCAACGAAAACATATAAATATATATATATCATATATAATAAAGGAAAACAATTTTTTTCTTTTTGGTATTAAAAAAAGGGTAATTAATTCCAAATGATTGAGTATTACATATGAGACGTGACACTGTACATCAAACATTTCCTCTGCCTAAGGGAGAAATAGGAGAATACATATTCACATATGAATAGCTGTGAATATTCCATATGTCAAAATTGTGATTAACTGGCATTATGTGCTATGGTGTACATCGTTAATACGTAATATAGCCGAGAGGAGCACTGTATCCTTTGGTAAAATATCACAAAAGAGATTCTTTTTTTTTCTGAAATATCAATAGAAATTTTACTTCTTCTTTCATCAATTTTTAGCTCATGGCTACTTTTTTTTAAAATTAAACAAAGCGAAAGTCTCACGAATAGATGAGAGAACAGTCACATAGTTTTCATGATAATGTTAGATATTATTTTTTATTCTGTTCCTTTTTTATTTAAATGAAGAGGAAAAGAAGGAAGCAAAATGAAAGTGTTTCGATTGTCGATACAGACAGACTGTCCTCCACTTTTTCCGCTCGTGCTGGAGCTGAGAAGGGGTAGGCTGCTTTGATACCAAGAAAACCACTGCAAAAACTCACGACAAAGGGAATAATAAGCTAATCGTACTTGCGGTATACCTCGTGAAATTGTCACAGAAATGAAGGGGAAAAAAAACTGAGTGATGCAGGCACAAGGAAAAAAAGGCTCCAATGAGAGAAAGTAAAATTAGTTTATCGTTCTTATTCTTTTCTCTTTTAAAAAAAGAGAAAAAAAGGATGAAATGAAAATTAAAACGATTCGAATGATGATAATGAAATGAATTATTATTATTATTATTATTACATTATCATTACAATTATATAATCGCTGTTAACTTTTTGTTTCTGATTCTTAAATTAACATGCCTTTCAGTTGTATCTCATCAAAAATAGAATATAGAAATGTTTCTTATGTTTATCGGAGTGCTAGATGAAAAGAAAAATTCGATTTGAAGTTTGTCCGGAAACGTTTCCTTTTCTTTAGAAAACGTAATAAATTATGGAAACTAAATGTTGTTTTGAACTTGGGGGGTCATTAAAAAACTGTATTAGCCTTTGATTGAGATCTTAATTATGAGTTTCTTCGGAAAATGCTAAGTTGTGAAAAATACAAGTTGAGAAAAATATTATGTTTTATGTTATGTTGTATCAGGTCGGACGTGTGAATAGAAAATGTTGAGAGTTTTTTCTGTTGCATTACGTCTAGAGGAATTGCATACACCAAATTTTATAAAAATTTCAAAAATTCTGAAAAAATCTCAAATATTTTAATGAAACTGGTTTTTTTCTAAATTAGTTCAAGAAATAATGAGAAAAACTTACACCAATTTCGTTGTATTTGGTGAGAAAGATTGGAGTACTTCAGAAGAAGTAAATTCAATTTGATCTTCTTGATCGCTCTCATTTTGTTGGCCATTCTCAATATCAACCATATTAGATGAAGCTGGAGATATTGAATCGAGAGGGATTTCAGAATTATCAGCCACTTCAGTACACACTATCAGCCAGAATATTGAATGAAAATGACATTTTTATCTGCTTACTTCACAGTATAGAATTGAAAAAAGGAAGTCAAATTTCGAATTATAAATTCAGAAACAGTAGGTATAACCGTATGAGATCGATCGTGTGTTGTAGTGCCCAGTAATCGCAACTAAGAAAAAGTTACAATTTTAGCAACTCTCAATGGCGGGCGCATAGCGCCCGCAAGACGCTTGTAATGGAAATAATGAAGAATAAGATTCACATTGCCTTTCAAACTAGAACTGATGAAACCTAATCAAAATTGGTAACTACAATGTCATATGCAATACCATTAAAGATGTATTGAAGTGGCTTACAAAAGGTCATGTCATTATTATTATTTTTTTCTATTACATATAATTTAACTATTACATATAATTTCAAGTCTGCGTAACAATATCGACCTCCAGAAATCACTCAAATAATATATTTCTAAGTACTCAATTAACGAGTCTACGAACGTTGAGCTTAGTTTAAGGGAGTTCATCCGGTAACTGAATTCACATACAAATAATTATGAAAAAATTTGAATATACTTCTGAAAATATAAAAAGTAACCTGTTAAAATTCCAAACTCGCCGAATATCTTGTTCGGGAAAAATTAATAAATTGTAACGTCCAGAAAAACTGAGACGTTTTTTTTAATTTTTAATTTTTCGGGGAATTATGCGAAGCGAAAGACACCTTTCGTTTCGAATGAAGAAGTTAATGAAAACAATGGTGAACATGATTCCCCTCCCCCCCCCCCCCCCCCCCCCGCACAAACGTTACGTTTTTATACGACGAATGGGTCAATAATTGGCATGAAAATTAATAAGAATGATTGAAAAATTGTCACTGGGGCGTAAGTGCTGCCTACTTGTGTCGCCAGAATTTCCTAGAATGCAACATTTTTTTCAAAATAATTCTCAAACTACGTAAATACAGAATAAAAAGAGTATCTGTGAAATGTAATAATGATAACATAATATTTGAGCATCTGCAACCTTGCATAATTGCCTAAAAATAACTTTAATGAGGAATTGAAATACAGTGCACGTCCCGAATAAGGCGCAATGTTTATATTCGCGATGAGCTGGTTCCCCCACCATCGGGCTTCTCCTCCAGCGCTGTTCTTTAGGTCCCGATGTTTTGAATAAGGCGTTAGCGAGAAAAAGGAAAAATCAAATTATTTTTGGATAATTCATCTATTATCGAACTTTCTTTCAACTTTGGTTTAATTCTTAATTTTTAACAAAAATAAGAAAATGATAGTTAAATATTTTTTTTCTCACATATCATACAAAATATTCAAAGAATCTGTTATAAAATTGACTGACATTAATGGATCTTTTGTTCTACCATTATTGTTCATTTCATCAGGGATAATACCATTGTTCCAAGTTTCATCAGGGATACCTATTTTTTTTTTCAACGAAATTTCTATCATTTATACTAATTAAAAAAGTACTTACTTTCTTCAATGTGTATTTGTCACTATCTTGATTTTAAAAAAAGTTTAATTGTAATTTTAATTGTACAAAATGTTCAGTTTTTAATTCTTTCAACCGAACGCCTTATTGCGGACAGCCAGACCCAAAACACTGCGCGTTGATTTGGTAACAGGAGTGGGAGAACGACGATTCCAGGAATCGCCTTCCCCTACAAGACTCTTAGACGCCTTATTCGAGACGTGCACTGTACTCATTTTTTCGTGTTTAGGGATTGGAACACTGACGAAATCACTGTTCCCCTCATGCCGTACAACCCCCGCTTACGGTCTATGTAGAACATCCTTAATCGATATTGACAATGATAGACAGATAGATAAGTAGATTTACTATAACGACTGTAGGCAAATGCCCATAAAGCCGAACATAATGCAAATAACATTATTGATTAATTACATCCTGAATAATTGGAATGATTGTACGATTTGTAACATGTTTAAGTTGATTTCTGTTCCATAATAATTCAGTTTAATAATTTCAAGATGTAAATTATAAAAACGAATTTAGTTTTGAATTCACTGCTCTTCATTCATTCATTCTCCATTTCAATGGTAAAAATATGTAGTTGAAAAATATTTAAATGAAAACTGATTTAAAGAGTTCTAAAGAGTACTTTAGAAATTAATAGGAAAAACACTACACTGGATGAAACTGGGTATTACAAAACTTTTGTCACATTTGAGCATCAGTTTTTTTTTTTTTTTTTTTTTGTTTATTCATTTGTGAGGCCATGAGTACAGTGTAGAGAATTTCATCTCGTCAATAAATAAAGGATAGAATATTAAAATTGCAGATTTACAAAAAAGTCGGTATACGACATGCTTTGTTAAGACAGTTTCGGTATTAATGTATTTATTATTATTATCTATTGTTGGCTTTTTGGCGTTTATTAGTATAATTACGTGCTACATATATTTTTTTTTTATACTTTTCGAAATGGAAAGGCTTCTTAAAACCATTTCTAAAGTTTTGAGCATCAGTGAAGTTGTGTTGATGATCAGAGATCTGTAACCAAAACGAAGAACTCTTCCAATGATCGATCGGAAGTGAACGTGATACTGTTCTTTTTGTTGTTGAATTTCTTTTTTTCTGTCGATTTCCACGTTTCAATTTTTTTCTTTTGAAAAAATCGATTCTCAAAAAATCGTATTTTCTAAAAATTGATTTCTCGAGAATCGATTTTCTGTTTTTTTTTTAATGGCCCAACACTACTTTGAAATATATACATTCATATAAAATTGCAACTTCTCCTAGAAAAAAAAGGGTAAGAAAACTCATCAAAAACTAAGATGATTAATCCTCTACGACAAACAAAATCCGAGATACTAGTCATGTCCTACCCCAAACTCCCTATTTCGTCGCAAAAAAAATGAAAAAAAAAAAACAAAAAACAAATCGGCTCCGTCAAACAAAGAATAGAGACAAATGGAGAAATAAAGAAGGGAATACAGGACAAAACGCTAACGCGTAAGAAAATAAAAAAGAGAGAGAGCTAGAGAAAAAAAAAACAGAAGTTGAAAAAAAACTACAAGAAACAAGGCAAAGAATATAAACAAAGGCGAGAAAAGAAAACTCGTAGAGTAGGACAAAAAAAAAAAAGGGGCGTCAAAAGTCTTGATGCGATTCTCTCCTCGAGGAATATCTCATTTCGTAAATGTTTGTAGCCCCCAGGTTCAGATGGATAAAGAGTGTACACGGTATGGCCAAAAGAGAGAGAGAGAGAAGAAAAAAGAGTAAAGAGAAAAAAAGCAGATGGCAAAAAAATAGGATTGATAAAGAACGAGAAAAGAGGCGCAGGAGGAAAGTGTAATCATATGATGACCGTTTTTTGTATGATGATAGGAAAAAGGATTGGTGGTGGTGGTGGTGGTGGTGGTGATGGAGGGGTGAGACTTTGTATGAAATTTTTGCATGTAAACGTGTTTATCCACGCGAGACCCCCAACGTTCGCACAATGAAGTGCTCTCTTTTTTCTCCATCTCTCTCTCTCTCTCATGCTATCCAAGGATGCCGCTCATCTCGTTAAATCTTCGCCCATCTGTCAGAAACCCCTTATAAAAGTGAGAGGTCGATGGAGTATGAGAGGGGGTGGAGGAGAAGAGGTTACACGTTTCTAGACACGGAAAAAGTACAAAGTGATCTTCATAATGTAATCTCTTAATGGGGCCATCATCATGTATTTTCACCTACACATGTTTCATCTTTTTTTCCCTCGTTTGTGGAAGAGAATGATTTTATGTAAATGTTAAGAGATTTCTAGTTTTTTCGACTTCTACTATACTTTAAAACATAGTGGAGAGTAACCAGGTGGTTCACAAGTGGCTATTCAATTCTGGAGAAGTTTATCGTGATCGTTCAATATGCTGGTCCTGGATTAGGACCCTAATACAGGACCAGGGTTCCATGTTAAAAGATCTTATCGCCTTTTATCAATATTATTTTGTAACGAGACCGATCACCGGCTCTTGCGCACGGAAAATGATCTCATGATTTTTTTATTCAAATTTGTTTTCTTAATTTTTTTCGATGATTATTCTTCGAGTTAAATGGAAAACTATTACGAATAATCGTTGATTAGTCTTCGAGAAATTATTGTATTCTTGATTTCCAATAGAAATGAAGAATACAATAAAAAAAAAAAAATTTTTTTATACTTAATACATTAAATGTATATTTACATAATGAATATCATGTAAATTGCGCCGTCAATTCCAAAAAACAATTTTTGGGAATTGAGGGCACAATTTTGGTCAACTAATAAGAAATGAGGAATAGACGTGACAGTTTTAGCGTTACATTGGAAATGTATGGACTTTTTAGTATATAGGAGAAGGAGAATATCTCAGAAACTATTGGTTTTTAAGGGATTTCTTTGTAGATGTTAAAGTTAGGACTGAATAATTTGCTTGATATGTTTTTCTGATAATTGAAAAAAACAAGGCTCAATTTCACCAGGATCCTTTCTACGAGGATCATTTGACCGGTTACCCTGTATTAGTCTTGATGATTCATTTGATAATTCAAATTCGATAAGGGAACGTTTGAATGGAAAAAAAGAGGACTGCGCAATTTTACTCAGTCGGTTACTTAAGGAGGAACATCAGCTTTTGACCTAAAAAAAAAAACGCTTAGGTTTTTATGAAACTTCGAGGACAAGTTCATTAAGTAATCCAGAATATACCATGATTTTTTCGGATTTTTCCACCACCGAATAATAAACGAAAATAATTATCAAAGTTGGAACTTCTGTATAGAACGATATGGACAGCGAGGTAATTTAGCAAAATTCCCCCTTTACCAACGTGGTGGTAGAGCACCTGACATGTAATCAGAGGGTCGTGGGTTCAAATCCTGCTTGCGCATTACATATTTTTTCCGGAATTTGATTCTCTTAAAAATTTATTAATAAAATTAATTTATTAATAAATTTATTTTTTTAATGTGGTGGTAAAGGGGGAATTTTGCTAAATTACCTCGCTGTCCATATCGTCCTATACAGAAGTTCCAAATTTGATAATTATTTTCGTTTATTATTCGGTGGTGGAAAAATCCGAAAAAATTATGGTATATTCTGGATTACTTAATGAACTTGTCCTCGAAGTTTCATAAAAACGTAAGCGTTTTTTGTTTTAGGTCGAAAGCTGATACATCACGAGGGCTCAGCGCTATCAGAACCTGCTGTCGATAAACTCAAAAGCTCGAAGATAATCAAAAGTTTTCTTTTATCATCACTGTTAGGAGAAAAATGAAAATTCCATGGACAATTTTATGGGAATTTTCATAAATGTGATATTTAATTTTTTTTTTAATGGGAAGATGGTTATGAAATCTATGAGTTTCAGAGGAAATTCAAAAGAATCTATGAGTCTCGAGTAGAATTGAGACGGAAATTCTACAGCTTACTTGAATTTTCTTTTTTTTTTCGAATTTTTCCTATTTTTACTAAATTTTTAAGAAACAATTAAACTGAAATTTACAAATTTCATTGATATCCAGGCGTGAAATTATTTGAAAATCGATGATGTTATCATTTTTCAATGACGTGATTACCTGAAATTTCAGTAAAAATGTGACTCGTTTGAAATTTCCGGGATTTAACACGGAAAATTTAGACGGCAATTTTTAACATGCAGTACTTATAAAATAAGGTTGTTTGAATAAGAACCATTTTTGTTAACATTTTCTCCAAGATTGTTGTATTAAATTGATAATTCAATAATTCCATTAGAAATAAGTATAAATTTATCAAAAATTGAAATTGACAGAGTTTTAAAAAACTAAATGAAATCATTGACTATTTAGTTTATTGAAATAATCGTCATGGGTTAGAATAAAGTAAAAAAGAGAGTCTTCGAGATTATTCATTGGATCATTGGAGTAAATCACATATTCTAAACCAGATATTTTTGAATGATTTCTTCCTTGAACCAGTGGTCGGTGAATTGCAAATGATTACCTTCGACTTCTAGAAAATCTATTTTACCAGCTTTATCCATTTCCTGGAGTCCTAAGCGATCCTGTAAATTTCATTATTAGATCATAATCTCATACCAAAAGGTCATGAGCTTTTTGATCTTCACATGATTTCATTACCTCAGTATAAATTGCAGAATCTTGTAAGGATTCGAGGACGATTGCCTGGCCGGGTTTGTAAAATCCAAACCATTCACTCTCTCGGGGTTGAACCATACTGTCATTCGTGAACTTGACGAGAACCAATTTTTCTAAAGCCAGTAAATTGTCCTTGTATCTCTAGAATAAAACATGTCATTATGGCGTTTAACTTTTCTCCATGATTTTTATCACTTCAGGGATTAATTAAAATTTCCAGAGAATCAATTTTTTTTTACTTCAAAAACTTTTTTGAACCTTCCAGAATATGAGCAAGAAAATTTATCACCGAAAATCCATTTTTGTTGATGAAATATTGAGCTTTTTCTTAGGCCTTTCTTCGTATTTGTAGTATAAGTCAAAACTTCAATCGTGTTTTTCTCGAAATATGATTTTCGAATTGGCAAACGATTGTTCTTAGGCTTTCACAGTGATGTAACTGTTACGTCCAGTTAACGCCTGAACACGAGAAAGAACGCTCGAAGACAAAAATTTAACAATCTTTAAACTTTTAACATCATTTTGAAAATATCTGCAACTATAATTCGTACTTTTTCTTGAATTTGTATCAAATATAAAGGCCTCAGGAAACTTGTCAGCACATTCTCCATAGCATGACGCAAAAACGTCGGCTATCAAGTCATGAAAACACTGATTCTTTTCTTGACGCCTATATAAACCAGAAAATCTTATAATAAAACGTCCATTCATATTTTGTTATTTGTCGTGATCATTTTTGTCATTTACATAAAAATGAAGTCAAGCGTATAACCGCTAACTTCATCTACCAAACGTGCGATAAACAAGTAATCCGCTAATTAAATAACAATAATGGCAAATTCCCGGAGTTCTGTCGAACTTCAAATATCGGATAAAATCAGTTAAGGAGTTTGGGGAGTTATCTCCAAAATATGGAATCATTTTGAGAATCATACAGGACGTTCCTAATGTCATCATTATTAGGCAGTATTTTTTTCAAAATTTTCATGTATTTTGTTTCAGACTAATTAACAGTCGAAATTGCATTTTATACATGGGCTCTGATGCATAAAATCTGTCATAGCCTGAGACCTTTGTTACCACCTGAGTTGATAGCACAGATCGATGCTAAACCAGGTTTGATGCATAAGAGCCCATGTATAAAATGTAATTTTGACTCTTAATTAGTCTGAAACAAAATACATGAAAATTTTGAAAAAAAATACTATATAATAATGATGACATTAGGAACGTCCTGTATGATTTTCAGAATGATTCCATATTTTGGAGATAACTCCTCAAACTCCTTAAACACCTAGGGATAAAGAAATAATGGATCTATCATCTCTAGGACGTAACATTGACCCCTCAATCAATTACCTGATTCACTGTTACTTCGTTATTTATATCAGCCAGAAATACACTTCCTTTCTTGTACTCTTCCTCTTTCAGGGGATCATGCCAATATTCTGCTTGAACGAATCGATTCTGTATGAATCTATAAAAGATAAAAATGGAATAAATCTTATTGTGTCTGAACTAAAAATGTGTCGATATTCCATATTGTCGTATGGCCCTGACTATTCGTACAAAACAAAGCGTGCAACTGATGAACCACATTAAACAGTCAGTCTTGATCGAATGATACGAGCACCACTGTAAAATTATTTACAAGTTTTCTGTCCACAGACACATCATCACCCTCCATCGTTGATTGGCATAATCTTGGTGAACGCTAGTGTAATTTCTATCTTTATGTATAGGACAAGTAGAAAATTCTACACACTAAAAATGAAAATAAAAATATATACATGGAGCCTTTAGTGCTTGAAGTTCAAAAGTCGACACAACAAATACCTTTTGTTGTCATCATTGATCTTTATAGAAGATACATATCGTTGCCTTAGAGTTAAAGGGGCGTAAGTGCCCTTTTTCCCGATTTTTTTCTACAAAATAACAAAAAGGCGTATCTCCACTATCATTGCTCCAATAGGCTTTCCAAGGCCTTTTACGCAATATTAGTAGAAAAATAAAAAAATAAAAACAAAAAGGCGTAAGTGCGGAGATACATCCCTTCCATTTCAAAATTGGTAGTTACGCCACTTTGTTATTTTAATTTTCAGTTATCCAAATAATGTTCGAGATGCCATAAAAAATATTTTGGAGTGGTAAGTGGATATACGCCCCTTTCACACGAGAATTTCGTATTTTTGGCACTTACACCCCTTTAACTCTAAGGCGACGATATATTCTAGAAAGCAGAGACCGTGGCAAGAAGGCACCAAACTTTCGATTATATATATATATATATATATATATATATATATATATATATATATATATATATATATATATATATATATATATATATATATATATATATATATATATATATATATATATATATATATATATATATATATATATATATATATATAATGTTAAGATTTTTGGTCGATAAGTTTATTACACCTGTATAAAAGAAATACAGTACAACCTCGCTATTTGCAACTCATCTCAACATCGGAACCCCACTATTTGCAACTGGCCCCTCAACTCTTTCCAGTCCCCACCACAACCAGTTAACTTCCCCTATAGCCAATAAGAATGAAGAAAAGGAGGGAGCAGCCCGCTACGAATTTGAATGAAATTCTATCCGTGAATATATATATATTATATTCCCATCTTTGAATGAATGAAATAAAATGAATATGAGATTGGCTTCAATTGATTAGAGAAGTACTTTTTGTCTAAATTAGTTTCTTGTATTTTCTGTAGTTTGAATCTGTATCATGAAAGTAATAAATATGCACATTCAAAATTCCAGAAAACCAAAGAATGAATCATGCGAAATGATATCAAGGTTGAATATAGTTCAAATGGATAGCTGGAAAAAAAAAGATAATATTTGAAAATAACCTCTTTAATACATGGAAGTGACAAATGCGCTCTCAATCTCTGGTAGAAAGTAGTGGGGGCAAGTAGGTGGGACTAGAGATGGGCAATGACGGTCATTTTTTCACCGCCGTCATATGACCAAAAAATGACCGTCTTGTGACCGTCACATGACGTCACAAAATTTTAAATGGAAAATGACGGTCACAATTAAATTTATGCTTGTCAAGGAATGGAAAATGAATGAGATGGTAAAATACATCTATATAGATGTAAAATGACCGTCATTAAATTTCTTCAATTTGTGACGGTCATTTTTTTCAGTCAATTTTGAAAATCAGTAAGTATTCAATAAATTTGATTGCAATATGAATTTTTTATCCTTTAATTCAAACGGGTTTCAATTGAGTCTTTTATTTCTAAATTTATTTACTTTTGTCAAGGAATGAAAAATGATTGATGGTAAAACATCTATATAGATGTAAAATGACCGTCATCAAATTTCTTCAATTTGTGACGGTCATTTTGTTTAATCAATTTTATGAATCTGTAGAAATTTAATACACCTGATTTCTATAATCAGGTGTATTATAGGAAACTCTATTATAGGAAACTTTCTTCCAAAATTCACCAGAGTGCGGAATTCTATTTTCTCAAAATTTAATAATTTCGAAAAGGAAAAAAAAATCATCAATATAGTTGGAAAATGACGGTCATAATTTATTTTCCTTTTATGACCGTCATTCAGTGAAATTTTGTGACCCAATTCTGTCACGGTCACAACTACTCCGTGACGTGACATGACATGACCGTCATATGACCGTTTTGTGACGCGTCATGTGACGACCGCCCATCTCTAGGTGGGACTAAAATTACAAACTGCGGAGTGAAAAAGTTGCAAATACCGGGGTAGTTGCAAATAGTGGGGTTGTACTGTAATGTAACTCCTCCAATTTAATAAACTTTTAAAAAAAAAAAAGCATTATCTCAGCGTTACGATGGTGACGTTAAAAAAAGCATTCAAAAAAAGTAGACTCACTCGACACTGTACGAATTAGCCAGGGTCAATTCAATGATAATAAATGAGTTTACTTGACATATGCTGCATAATTTAAAACTCTTCTCAGATAATCACACAAGCGATGCTGCATTGATCCACAATTTGGTAATCCATAAACACCCTGATGTTGTCCACCAAGTGAAATTAAATTCTTCATTCGTGGAATTGGACATCTCTGGGCAACTGCACGTCTGCAAAGCAAAAAAAAAAAATTGCCTCAAAATTTTCACCAAAAGTATTAAAATTGAAGCAAAAATTGTAGATATTTACAAGAATTGCCCTCCTTGAGAGAAACCAATGGCATTATATCCTCCTTGTAATTTTTCATCTTTTGCCACTTCTTCACATACTTCACTTACTTGATCATTTACATTCTTGAAGTAACTATTTTCAACGTCCTTCCAAAGAAGAATAGCTCATTAATTTTCTTATAATCGTAGAATTCAATAATAAATTGTTTGATTAAATTCATTCAGAATACCTCAATGACGTCATCACCTATTTTTATAGATTTTACATAAACTCCTGGTAATTCCTCCTCGAGGATTTTTTTTATTTGTCCCAAACTGAATGAAAAGCAGCAACTGTCTCCTAGTTTTTGAGGCATCAATTGAAAAGAAATTATTTTACAATAGAATAATAGTAAAAAGTTGAGGTAAAGTGGAGTAAAACGTGAAATGGATGCATTTTTAATTTTCTACGTTTTGTATCATGAAATTCGGTCGAAATCAGTGGAAATAACTGAACTAGGTTTTTTTCTGACGATTCCATTGAAAAGCTTAGGAAATTTCCGTTGAAAAACATGCGTTAAAATTAATTTCTGAAGATTTCTTGAAAACTGTTTTTCCAGTCAAAAATTAGAATTTTTACAAAATTGAAATATTTCCTTTTTTTTTTTTGAGTATTTCTCCAATTTTATTGGTCAGAACAAGTCGGAATTAGTCTTAAATTGAAGGACATCATTTGCCATCAATTTATGTGTTTGAAAAAAATTCATCAATTTTTGTGCTTACAGAGTAAAAGCGGATTTCGACGAAATGAGTACCTCAAAAAAAGATAATCTTTCTTCAGAAAAATCATAAAAATCAATAGAAAATCATCTCACCTTTCATTTGAGATTAACCCCGACTCGTTAAGACCAATAAAAGCAAAGATATCGTCACGAAAATGAAAAAAAATAAAAATTCTAAAAATTCTAAGAAAAATCAATTCTCATACATGTTTTTTACCGGAAATTTTCTCAGCATTTTAATTGAATCGTTAAAAGAAAGTCCCATCTCAAGGCATTCTATCAAAATCTCCATTCTACCCCACTTTACCTCATTAAAATTGAATTTGTCCTTAATTTTTCGAATTGAATAAACTCTAATTAAAAAAATGATATCAGTAATGATACTTTTGATTCGATTATTTTGAAATGTATAACTTTGTTGAAAAATTTCATGTAAGACTGTTCATTCTGCTTTACTTTATGCATGCGAATTAACATTCAGCCATCTGTGTACACTATCTTTTGATATCAATGACATAATGTCACTACGTTTCCATTTTTTGATAGTATTTATTTATTTATTTTACGCTAATCGGAATTATATAAAATATTAACTATAGGGGAGAGTGGGGCGAAATGGACCTAAAAGATGAGATGACTCGAGATTTTTTAAAAAAGCAGCGGTTGCTCCAAAAAATCTGAAAAAATTTACAAACAATGAAGATATATTGGAGGATTCTCTCAAATTTTTTCAGATTTTTTCGACGAGTCCTTCATCCTGAAAAAAAATCCTTAATCATATTACTATGAGGGTCCATTTTGCCCCACTCTCCCCTATAATGAAAGAGTGAAGAAAAAGAAAAGACCATGAAATTTCATAATATTCAGTAAATGCGAACTGCTAGAGTAGCATGAAGTTAACAAAAACAATGAAAAAGAAATAAACATGAGCAGCTTCAACAAGATACAACGAATTTCATAGTTAACCATCAGTCATATAAAATTTTTTTGTTCTACTACTTCTCGGATGGGTTTTAAGAATGATCTACGAATAATATGTATAAATCACTTTCAACCCTCTTATTGGCCTGGGCTAATGGGTTTTTATAAAAGTTTTATAAAAGTTTCATGAAAATTTCAGAAAAATTTTAAAAATTTCAGAAAAATTTTATAAAAAGTTTTATAAAAATTGCATGAAAATTTCAGAAAAATTCCAAAAAATTCTGAAAAATCTCAAATATATTAGAATAAAACTCATTTTTTTTTCTTCACAATGAATGAATAAAAAAAATTTAAAAAAAGAATATTGTGAGAAAATTTCATAAATTCTCTACATGAATTCAAAAAAATTTGAATTTTCCCGCCACAATTGACGCATGCCCATTATTCAAACGTATGAACCAATGAGCACACCATCATACGGCCATGACAATGATAAAATGTCCTTGGTTGCCTCTTGTTTAGCCTCGTCTTGCTCGATATTCAACAAAAATGACCTTCATTTGCTCCAGACCTTCCAAATATTACCTTGAAATAAATTTTTACGCATACAAACTTACCCATTCCATGCCACAAAACAACTGGCAATACATCATCAGAATTACCAAAGACACTTTTATATTCCAAATTGTTTATTAGAAAAAATAGAAATACAATTTTCCCATTGACATTAAACATTTTTTTTTTTTTAATTTATAATTACAGGGATTTTTTTTTCTCAATTTTGTAATTTCAAATTTTCAATCATCAAGTAATAACAACAACTCTATATTATATCATTTAATCCGTTTTCGCTGAATCTCTAAGTGTAACTGATTATTACAGTGATTTGACTTTGACTTCAACCATGTAAACTCGTTGGAGAGTTCACACAGTCGCGCCACTGGACGGATTACAAGGCAACCCATTATTGTTATCTCTGTCTCATGCTTTTACTCCTAAGATAACATTCAGAAGTCAAAAAAACAAACTATCATTCAACTTAATACATATTATCGCCTCAGAGTAAAAGGGGCATAAGTGCCAAAAATACGAAATTCTGGTGTGAAAGGGGCATATCTCCACTTATTACTCCAAAATGTTTTCCATTGTGTCCTGAACGTTATTCGAGCAGATGAAAATTAAAATAACAAAGTGACGTAACTACCAATTTTAAAATGAAAGGGAGATATCTCCGCACTTAAGCCCCTTTGTTATTACAGTGCACGTCTCGAATAAGGCGTCTAAGAGTCTTGTAAGGGAAGGCGATTCCTGGAATCGTCGTTCCCCCACTCCTGTTGCCAAATCAACGCGCAGTGTTTTGGGTCTGGCTGTCTGCAATAAGGCGTTCGGTTGAAAGAATTAAAAACTGAACATTTTGTACAATTAAAATTACAATTAAACTTTTTTTTAATCAAGATAGTGACAAATACACATTGAAGAAAGTAAGTACTTTTTTAATTAGTATAAATGATAGAAATTTCGTTGAAAAAAAAAATAGGTATCCCTGATGAAACTTGGAACAATGGTATTATCCCTGATGAAATGAACAATAATGGTAGAACAAAAGATCCATTAATGTCAGTCAATTTTTTAACAGATTCTTTGAATATTTTGTATGATATGTGAGAAAAAAAATATTTAACTATCATTTTCTTATTTTTGTTAAAAATTAAGAATTAAACCAAAGTTGAAAGAAAGTTCAATAATAGATGAATTATCCAAAAATAATTTGATTTTTCCTTTTTCTCGCTAACGCCTTATTCAAAACATCGGGACCTAAAGAACAGCGCTGGAGGAGAAGCCCGATGGTGGGGGAACCAGCTCATCGCGAATATAAACATTGCGCCTTATTCGAAGACGCTTTATTCGGAACGTGCACTGTAGTGGATGGTACTTAAGCCTATATGTTATTATTCATTCTTTTTTATCAATATTGCGTAAAAGGCCCAAGAAAGCCTACTGGAGTAGAATGTTGGAGATACACCCCTTCGTTATTCTGAAAAAAAATAGAATTTACGCCCCTTTCACTCTGAGGCAACGATATATAGAATTTATCTTCAAGCTAATCGTATTAATAAAAAAAAAAAATTGAATTTTTTTCATTATCTCAGTCTCTGATCGTTCAACTCCTCAAAGAAAAATAAATGGCACAATTATATCTTTGCTCCAAATATATATCATCAATTTCCTATTAAATTTTTCCCCAAAATTCATTGATTATTTACAATTTACATTAACTTTTGATGTCTTCTGGAATTTTACGTCACATTAACGACCATAAACATGTGTCATATATCACAAAATGAATAAAATAATTAACATCAATAGCTCTCTTTCACACAGAAAAAAAAAATTAGTTCATTATTATTTACAATAGTTGTAGGATTTGAATTTTTTCTTTTTAAGGCAATATTAGTGAACAACATTTGATTGGTAGAATACGAATAATAATCTATGAAAAATAGTTAAGTTGTTAATGTTTTGTTAAATTTTTGACATAAAAGTAGAAGGAAATTGTAATGAGAAATTATATTTAGACCATTTTTGTAATATTCCATAAACCATATTGAGTCAAGAAAAATTAATATTTTTGCCTTAGAAACAAAGGGGCGTAAGTGTTATGCTTATACACAGGACTTACGCCCCTTCAACTTTAAGGTGACGATATCTTTTGTGTGGATCATTCAATTATTGACGAAAAAAAAAGTAAATAAAAAATGTTTACTAGAACGACTCGTTTAAAAAGCATTTTCAAAAGGAGATTTACATAATAAAAAATGAGTTTATCTCTGCTTAGTGCTTCAGTAAAGAAAGTATTATTTTTCTCTGTTAGTATTAGACTAGTGATTAATTTAAAGCTAGAAAAGAATCACTAAACTCAGAGATTCCATATTCTCAGTCTTGGGAGCATTATTTTGATATCATTGGTTCTTCTTATAAAAAAGGAAAAAATTATTATGTAATTCCCTTGATTATCATTTTGTGCAATTTTAATTATCTAATTCTATTTTTTTAATTTTTTCAAACTTGATGGAAGAAATACTTGAACAATCATAAAATTCTTCTCAAATCACCAGAATTATGTCGATGTAGTGAACGTGAATGTGCACGACATGCTAATTCAAAAAATTCACGATTTAAACCATTTAAACGTTTTTCAAGTCTCAAATGATTGAGAAATTTGTCTTTTTTCGATCTACTGAAGTGTCCACGTCCAACTGTCATTCTAAATGCAGCTTCATCAGCTGCAGACATTGAAAATTCTTCACCATTTATTATTTCACCGTCTGGCTCGTCTTGATTAAATTTCTCCATTGATTCTTCTCTTTTTCCATCAATTTTCGACGATTGTATATCGGAATCTGCAAATAAAAAATTAATAATGTCATGAAATTGTCATTAAAACTTGATGAATGAAAAAATATTATGAGAAAGTTGAGAGAAAGTTGTTTAAGGAGGTGGACTGTTAAATTCTTAACATAATGACAGTGACTTTGAAAATATGACAGTATATTAAGGAGCATATACTGCATACACCTGAAAAAATTTCAAGGATATTGATCAGTTAGTATTTGAGGAAAAAAAATCGCAAAGATACCCTCTAAATGCGTTAAAAAAGTGGTAACTGTTCGAAAGTTTGAGGAAAGTATGGGCTTGTGTCTCATGACAAATTTCAGAAAAATTCCAAAAAAATTCCGAAAAATTCTGAAAAATCTCAAATATATTAGATTAAAACTTGTTTTTTTTTTAATAGAGAACTTGAAAAGAAAAAAATCCGATTTACCGTCAATGACCCAATTAATGCCACCAAGAGACCTATTCTGCCACATATCTTTCATAGAAAAATTATATCTTATCATAAATTCAAATTTGATTTTTTCTCGAAAGAATTTAGGGTCTGGACTATCATTTACATTCATTATTTTCCTGAATTAATAATAAAAATTGTTTAATTGATATTTTTGAAAATATTTTGCACATGGCCCGATTCATGCCACCATGGCCCGATTTCTGCCATAGAGGGTCCCAATAATTGCCATCAATTAATTTCCATCACTGGTCGTTATTTTGAAATTATTTGTCAATTTATATGAAAGTTCAATCATTTTGCTAACAATCAATACGATTTTCGATTTATTAAATACTTAAATTTTCTCAATATCACATATTAAACTGATGAAACACTCTAACTCCACATGAAGAACTTTAGGGCTTTATCTTGCTGAGTACGCTGGTCGCATTCAACGGATTAATTTTAGAAATATATCCAGTAGAGAAATATCGGATATTTTGATTGTCCGGTGTTCTCAGAATTTTTTTCTAGCCACTGTTATCAATTACTTAAAGTTGAGAATTCGAATAAGTTCAATAATCACGAAAATATATGAAAAGTGGCATTAATCAGGCCAATGGCATTAATTGGGCCATTAACGGTACCATGCGTATCATAAATTACAGCAAATTAATCGAAAGAAAATGTGTTAAATTGGATGGGATATGAGTGTGGAAGGCACTTTTCCTTAGATAGTAAGAAGTTTTTCTTATCATAAATTCTAGAATGTAATTATCGAATTATATTGAGAGTAATAATCCACTTTTATTAATTTAAGGATAATACTATCCGTTGATATCCATTTAATATGCTATGAAAACAAAAAAGTTATTATTTCTATGAGCTTATATCTATTTATATTTATGTTTTCTGTTCTTGAATTGGGTCAAGCACTGAGTGAAATTTCATTTATCAATTTAATCATGTATATTAAATGTAAAATGCTTAATG
This sequence comes from Aleiodes alternator, assembly GCA_963921955.1. Taxonomy (NCBI): domain Eukaryota; kingdom Metazoa; phylum Arthropoda; class Insecta; order Hymenoptera; family Braconidae; genus Aleiodes; species Aleiodes alternator. The sequence continues at coordinate 14,260,140 of OY998099.1, forward strand.
TATAGATAATTAAATAAATAGAAAAATAAATTATAATAAGTATTTTTTTAAATTTCAATTACCATCACTTGACGATGAACTGCATGACGATGAATCATCCCAAACTGGTGCTTGCTGTCTTTTTAGAGTACTCGGAGTTGACGAAACTACTCTGATAGTAGTGTTACCATTTTTACTAACACCATTTCTAACAATGAGTGCAGCATCAAAACTCGAGGGCCTTTGCCTTCTGTATTTCAACTGTGCAGCCCTTCTGTTTCTATTCTCTTGATGAGTTGAATTGCACTCTGGTGAAGCCTTGGTTACTAGCTTACTCACGTTCTCAATCGTAGAACCCTCTGTGCACACTTCGTGTATCTCTGAGGATACATCGGGAAGTGTTTTTGGTTCAACATATCTGAAAATTGGAGAATAAAATTTATTTAGAATAGAATAAAGTTCATTGATGTTATAACTGACAATTACACTCCCCCCCCCCCCTCCTACTATTTCCTCGGTATAAATGATAATGTTTTCGGTGACCTATTGGTATCAATATTAATATTGATATTTTATTGTTGTTGTGAAATTATTTAGGAATATTTCTATTGATGGATATTATCTATTAACCCGTCAGCGGTCGCGCTATGAGACTTTCTCTCACACTTCTTTTGAAGGTACAGGAAACTACTTTAAAAAATGAGTGAAAAATATTGATTTATTTTGTATTTTTCAAAAAATTATTCTACTTTATTATGGTCATCGCAAAATTTCAAAAATAATTTTTTCTTTTGGAAAAAATAATTTTTCCTTCCATGTCGTCCGGCAGCGTGAGACTTTCTCTCATCGCGCGCCTAAACGTGGTCGATGGGTAAGCATGGCTCAGTCGCTGTAGATAGCATTGGTGACACCCCCCTCTCATTCTAATCCTTTTTCTCAAATATTTCTTTGTAAACGGAACTGAATCTATCAAAAATACGAAAAATTTTCAGATAAATCTATTTAATTTTGCCATCAGTTTTTTGTTATTTTCTCGGGAACTAAGCGAGATACGGTAATCTTGCTCGAATCCTTTTTTGTAGAGAATTTCAAGTTCTACAAAAAAGGTCCAGGACAAAAATACTCTATCTCGCTTAGTTCTCGAGATACTCAGGTGTGAGAGAATCTCTCATCGCGCGCCCAGAAAGCGTTGGCGAGCTAGCGCGCCTGCTGACGGGTTAACGATAATGATGTAGGAAGGTACCCGAGTGGAAATTTGTTAGGGCTTGCCTGATTCAGTATCAGTTTAGGATCAGTAGGAATAAGGTCCACCCTATTCAGGGTACCCTGATACAAACCTTATCAGTTTCGCACCAGGATTTCCTCAACATGGGGAGGCTGATCAAAGACGGATCCTATTCTTATCTGGATAAACTGAATGTAATAGTGTTTCGATAAGTCAAGGTGAGGTTCTCCTTAATCAGGAAACCCTGATGAGAAACTTATCAGTTCCGCACCAGGGCTCCTTTGATACGGAGATACTGATTGAATACGGATCCGGTTCTTATCCGGAAAACTGAATATCATAGTATTTTGGCAAGTCAAGGTGAGGTTCTCCTTAGTCAGGGTACCCTGATGAAAAAATGATCAGTCTCGCATGAGGGCTTCCTTGATACGGGGATACTGATCGAACACGGATCCTATTCTTATCCGGAAAAACTGAATATCATAGTATTTTGGCAAGTCGAGGTGAGGTTCTCCTTAGTCAAGGAACCCTGATGAGAAACTTATCAGTTTCGCACCAGGGCTTCCCTGATACGGGGATACTGATCGAACACGGATCCTATTCTCATCCGGAAAAACTGAACATCATAGTATTTTGGCAAGTCAAGGTGCCCGAGTGGAAATTTGTCAGGGATAGCTTGATGTAGTATCAGTTTAGGATTAGTACGAAATAAGTCCAACCCTATTCAGGTAGTACTGACTAAAACTTATCAGTTCCACGTCAGGCTGTCCTTAATAGGGAAATACTGATCAAATACGGATACTATTCTCATCCGAAAAAACTGAATATTGTAGTATTTAGAGAAGTCATAGTGAGGTCCTCGTTGATCAGGCCTCACTGATCAAAAACTTATCAGTTTCACATCGGGCTTCCCATGATAGGGAAATACGGTTCCTATTCTTATCCGGAAAAGCTGAATATTATTTTTTTGGAGAAGCCAAAATACGATATTCGTCATTCAGGCCTTACTGATCAGAAACTTATCAGTTTTACATCAGGTTTTCATTAATAGAGAAATGTGGATTGGATACGGATCCTATACTCATCCGGAAAAACGGAATATTACAGTACTTTAAGGAATCAAAATAAGAAATTTCTTAATCAGGTCTCACTGATCAGAAACTTATAAGTTTCATATCAGGTTCTCGTTAATAGGGCAATACGGATGCGATACTCATCCAGATAAACTGAATATTATAGTACTTGGAGGAGTCAAAATAAGGAATTTTTTAGTCAGGTCTTACTGATCATAAACTTATCAGCTTCATATTAGGTTCCCATCAATAAGGAAATGCGGATTGGATACGGATCCTATTCTTGTCCGACGAACCCGAATTCTATAGTACTGAGATGAATTAAAACAAGGTATTTCCTAGCCAAGCTTTACTGATCAGGAACTTATCAGTTTCATATCAGGTTCTCATTGAAAGAGGAATACGGATTAAAAACGGATGCTATTCTTATAAAAAAAAACTGATTATTATAATGCTTGGAGAAATAAAAAAAAGGTATTTCTTAGTCAGACCTTACTGATCAGAAACTTATCAGTTTCAGATCAGGTTTTCATTAATAGGGAAATGCGGATTAGAACCAGATCCTATTCGTATCCAGAAAAACTTACTAGAAGAGTATTAAAGAAAATCGAAACGAGGTTATCGTTAGTTAGGCTGTACTGATGAGAAACTTATCAGTTTCGCATTAGAGTTGCCTGATTATGATAACTCTCATTATGATGAAAAACTTCAAGTCCGATCAGTTCATCCTGATCTGGAAGTGATCAGGATATTATCCGGTTCCCCGAATGTTTATTTATTTTCATTAATTTTGTTATAAACTTTTAATATTCTATTCCAAATCAAGAATTAGGATTTTATATTCTAATGCCAAGTATTTATCAATACTTTTTCTATCGAAGAGATTAATATAGATCATGAAACCACCCGTTACTATAGCCAAGCAGTGGTCCAGTGGTTAGCGTGACGACTTAGTATGCGGAAGGTTCCAGGATCGAGTCCACCCAAGTGCAAATTAATTTCATAATTTAAAATCTTCAATTTCAGTAAAAAAAGACCCCTAATGTTCAAATATAGCATATAAATATCGTTAAAATAATTAATGAAATCATTTTTTGATTTTTCAGTTAATTAATCAATATTTACAGTTTCTTGAGCCGAATCAGTTAATAATAAGGTTACCTGATACTATTATCATCAGGATACACTGATACTGATAGCATTCGAAACAGCGTTACATACATGATCAGTTACTGATCAGGATGCCTGATGCTATTAGTATCAGGCAATCCTGATACTATTAGTATCAGGCAATCCTGATACTATTAGCACCAGAATACCTGATACTATTAGCATCAGGCAGCCTGGTACTATTAGTATCTAAAACAGCGTTACATCTGTGATCAGTAACTTATCCGGATATTGGATACTGGTAGTATCCGCATACCTGATGCTATGAGCATGCGGATGCCTGACACTATTAGGATGAGGATGCCTGATCCTGAAAGTATCCAAAACAGCGTTACAGCCGTGATAAGTAACTGATCTGATAGCCTGATCAGTAACTGATTTCAAATCAGTTTTGCCGGATCAGTAACTGATCATAAGCTTACCAGAATTTCCACTCGGGTAGTCCTCTGAAGCACATGAGCCATTGAAAGAAATTAAGGTCGTATTCCAGCAAGCTCGAGTGTAGTTAGCTCCTAATTTTTTTAATACCATATCAAAGATGATATTTTTTTAACATTTGTCGGAATTTTTTCATAATTTTTGAGCGTATAATTAATGAGATATGAATTATCAAAGTTATTGAAAATAGCAGAAACAACGAAATTACTAAGAAAAACTATACAGTTGAGGCATTATTTAAAAACAATCGGCGAAGAGAACAGCATTTTAACTACACCGAGAGAAAAATTCATGAAAAATTACTGGACCAGTCCGGTAATCGTGGGACATAGAGGTTCGGAAGTGAAAAAGTGAGAAACGTCTCATAATATGTACCAAATGAGTGAGTGCATTTTACTGGACTGGGCGGTAATTTTTCCCTAACTGGGCCTACGTTCATGAAATTTCTTCTTGTATCCCACAAAATTTGTTGTGAAAAACGTATAAATTGCGGACTAGGACGTTAATTTTCTCGTCCTCGGAACACTTTTTTCCGGACTGAGTAGTAATTTCTATCGCACTCGTCCGTCAATCGATTCAGTTCGGGTCTTTTCGGATTCGATCGCGTATCGCAAGGACTTATGGGAAATTTGGAAGAATCGCCATATTGGATCTGTCATCGTGATAGCCATGGACCACAGTTCTATGAAATCAAGTTTTTAAATGTATCGAACAGCGAAATAATTGTTATTGCGAAAAATTTAATTCTCTTATACTAGATCAGCACACAGGATATTATGAAATTTATGATTTGAATAACTATTCTTGGGAATTTTTTGGAGGACTCCGAATTTCTGTCGACCATTGTAATTCATAAGACAATAATCTCTGCTAGAGTCTTTATTGCTAAAAATGGATGTAAAATAGATTTATTTTCAGGATAAAAAATGAATAAGAATAATGAAGAACTAATAATAATTAGGATGATCAATATAATAAAAATGATGTAGTATACGCGAATTTCATTGTTTCATTCGGAAGAACTGAATTATTATTCACTGAGACTGAAATGTTTAGTGGAACCCATCAGTGTCAAATTTTACCGGACTGGCTTCGCATTTTTTCATAGTAAGGCCACTATGTCCCACGGTTACTGCTCAGTCCGGTAATTTTTCTGGAACTTTCACCATAAATTTTCATGGATTTTTCTCTCCGTGTGGAAATCCTTATTTTTTCTGTTTTATCGAACGTACTCTGGAATATTAGCTCAATGAGGAGATTTTGATATCAAAATTTCAGACAAAACGACTTTATTTCATCATCAGTTCTTCGAGATTATTCCGGACACTAAGAGAGATAAGGCAATTCTACCAGAATCCTTTCAGGTTTCCGAGATATTTAAGAAAAAATGATGATGAAATGAAATTGATTTGTCTGAAAAATTCACTGTCGTGAATTACTTTTATAATCAATTTTCTTCCACTTAAAAAAAATTGATGATAGTATATATATATTGATATTACACATTATATACATTATATATATGGATATATCTAAACGAATGCAGTTATTTCCTTCTTCTTTCACACGCTTTATCTCTCATTAACTCCGTCCAACTGTCCGAGTATCTGACCCTGACGTGAGGTCACAATTCGAGACTAATGTGAACCCCTTTCGTGGTCAAGGATGACAATGTATTGGAGGTCAGACACTCGTAATTAAAGTCGAAGAGAACAATCTTCAATCTAATTCATAAAATGACTTTTGTTTAATATTATTTATTTCTCTTCAATTTCCCTTAACTTTTTCCTTCAACTTTTCTAATCTAATGAAAATAAAATTAGCAAACAGCTGACAATTTCTGGTATTTCCTAAAAATCAATAAATTTTCGTTAGAAAAATATTTGAAAAAATTGCACTTATAATTTTTTAAATTTCTTATATGTGTATATTTTCCATTATTTGAATCAATTTATTCGTTAATAGATTTTCGAGCGTCACGAAAATTCGTCATCGTGTGAGGGGAATAGCTAGATACGTGGTGGGGGGAGCAGGAGAAGAGGAGAGTGCGTCAGCAGCCATGCCTGACTCTACACTCTATTATTTTTTCTTTTCAATACACGGAGAGAAAAATATGGTAATTTATCTAAATGATTTTTTAAAAAATTACTCAAAATTGTCATTTAAAGGAGGAATTGTCATGAAACACGACCGAAAAATATCCATGCTCCGCCTCATAATTTTTGCTTTTTATTTCTTGAAAAATTGCCATTTCACACTTGGCTTTGGATTAAAATATCTCGAAAACTATGCAAAATTTATCGAGACATGCTGTAAATGAAATTTAGAGGGAAGATTAACGAATAAAATAAGAAAACATCCGTTTTTTTACGACTCGTAGTTATTAAGATATCGATTTTTGAATGAAAAATTCAGAAAGGACGTCTAAGCGCTCATTTATTTGCTATCGGGCCTCATCCATTTTTTCTGAACTGCTCATTCAAAAAATAATATCTCTGAAACTACTGGTCGTAGAAAAACAGCGTTCTGCTTATTGTGTTCGTCAATCTTCCCTCTAAATTTTATTCACAGCATGTCTCGATAAATTTTGCATAGTTTTCGAGATATGTTAATCCAAAGCCAAGTGTAAAATGACCAATGGGCTCATGTATAAGAAGTTTCACTTCTGTCGCGTGGGTTCCACGCACCCTCTTTTTTTTTTTCTTCAAATCTCTGCTATTTTCAATATTATCTTCTCTATGAATACCGCTACATCCAATTTATGCAGATATTCATAATCCATCGATTCCAATTACTGTTCATTATCAGTGAGACCAAAAGTGAAGTACAGAATTAAACGATACCTTTCCTGGAATTGTATTGACAAATTGATAAGTTATTGGAAATAGATATGAGTCAAAGAGACATGATATTAATTTGCTGTGGGAAAGGAATTCATTGCATTGCAAATATCATTTAAAAACATGAATCGGTAGAAATCTAAAAAAAAAAAATCTAACGCCGAAGGTTTTTTGAATTGACCTCAAACACAGTTGCACAGTGCAGTTTTTTTCGCAATTTTTTTTGCACGATGCTTGCGTGAGTTTGCGTTTCGGAAATAGCATCATGGCCCCCAGGCCATTGTATACGTTACCCTAAATAAAATATTGCACTCTATGAGATGAAAGTATTTGTCATTCACCACCCACATTGTTTTGCAGTAGATATTTCAAACACGATTTAAGCATAGAAAAAAGCGGGATAAAAAAATATATTGTTATGTCTGAATGACAATAACTGTTGACAATTTTCAATTTTTTTGAGATTTAAAGAACCTCTCTGCAATGACACATGTCAAAAAAATACTCAGGTGAATTTGGATAATTATCAATTCCAATTTCAATTTAAGAACTAATAACATTTGCAAAAAACAATTTATTAATGTCCCATTTTCATTTTATGACTAATTAATTTAAAATTCATCTGTGATATGATTAAAAAAATGCAATTAAAAAGAGACTTGAAAATTGAGAGATTTTATAAAAAAAATGTTAAGAAAATGTAAAAAATTTAGAAAAACTGTTTAATGACAAAAAAACATAGGTAAAAAAATAAGAATTATGCTCTGCATATAATGAATAGATAATTGTAAATTCATAATGTTTCCAGTATTAATAAACGCGCCCTGAAGAGGTCTGCATATAGCAAACAAAACGTTGGTGCAAAAATTTTGAAAATTTGAGTTTGTAATCTTTTTGGAGTGACCAGAATGGCCGTTTTTCCTTCGTTTCCAGAAGAGATTTAAAGAAGTCTTTCAATGAAGCCTAAATTAACGTAGTTGACTCCCTACCGTCCAGTTAAAAAGTTTTGGCTCTGAGACGCCACTCTATGTGTTGATAATGTACTACTATGAACCTATATATTTTCGACTTGACTGTACACTCACACAGTAGTATCTTCTATATGAATACACACAACTGTGAAATGTTCTCCCACAACACGCTCAGGCGGCCATCTTGATACCCCTTCCATTGAGAATTTCGTCAAAATTTCGGTTTTATTTTTAAGTATTCACCGAAACCATGTGGTCAATGATCTCCATATTTTCAGAAATAATTCTAGATGTATAGTTCTGATAGGTGTTAGTTTTTCATAATGATGGTGTTTTTTGTTCAACGTGAAAAAAAATGAAATTAGTAGTTTTCCCACGCTTCTCTCATACTGCCTGTACAAAAACGGTGATTTTAATTGCAATTATCTCATATATACTGTGGACCACCGTTCTCAAATTTCATTATTAGATGCATTATGCATCTAATTATTTATAGCCCGATTTTTAAGTAAGTCTTGAACTTTGTCATTAGGGAGTCAACTACCTTAAACAAACAATCTCATCAACGAAATTCCCTTCTTTTAGTCTCTAGGGAGTCGAAAGAAATACACACGTTCATATTTTATGAACAAAAATTGTATCCATATTTTAAGGGAGTTCATCCGGTAACTAAATTAACAGACCAATAATTATTAAAAAATTACAATACACTTCTGAAAATTTAAAAAGTCACCCGTTAAAATTTCAAACTCTTCGGATATCTTGTTCGGGATAAATTAATAAATGAAGATTTTCCAATTAACACGGTCTCTTATGGGTTTTCGTCTATAAACTTGGAATTTGGGGTAATTAACAGGTTTTTAGGGGGGAAACTTCCATAATGGATAAATAAATGTATAAAGAACGGTTTAAGAGTTTCCTCAAATGCATTAGATACTTGGTGATTTTAGAATAAATTAATTTGTCTCAAAAAATGCTGATTATCGAAAAGTTAACCTCTGTCTTACTCGCATGGCCGTAACGTTAAAACCGCGCGCTTTTTGAAATCAATAAGGGCCATGCTGCATAAGACGCAGGGGCATGAATTCATTCAGTTTGAATATAATTTAAATGACAGCTGTTGAAATTTCGAAATCTCATTTTATTGCAAGTTGTTTGAAGATGCAAGAAAAAGAATGAATTCCAATGGATTATCACTATTTATACATGGATGAACTTTACTCAATTTATGATTTCTTGAATTTTAAATCTATATTATGAATAAAATACGTCAGCGTTAGCGGATTAGACCTATCAACCAAAAAGTAGATTTCCATGGCTTTTACACAAATATTTTCGTGGAGATGAGAGACAATGACCCATGAAGAATCTTTCTAATTGGCGAGGAGATTATGACTCTATCTCTTTCATTAATCACGATTTTATTCATTTTTTAATATCTTTTGAGTCTATTAGCTGAAAATATTTATATCGTCAGTTGTTTGATTCAAATTCAAAAAACGGGGCGTTACATCGTTTCCTGTGTTGCGTATACGTTTGCGTCTTATGTGGCATAGCCCTAAGAATGCTTTCTGAACAACGCAATGCATGCTACGCTTGCACATTAAATCATACAAAACTAGCTGAAAATGTGCTGAATTTACCTTTTTCTATTTGATCTTCAAAAAAATTATTTCTAGGAATTCAATTTTCTACAAAAGAACAATTATGATCGACGAAGAAGTATTTCTAGTATATAACAGCTGTACAGGTTACGACTACGTCAGTCGTATAAGTACTACGCTAGTCGTGATAATTTTTCGTTCTAATAAATCCCATACCGGATGAACTTCCTGAACTATTTGTGGGATTTTACAGAGACATAGAAACCTCTTTGTTGACTTACTATTTTCATAGTTATCCCGAATTCATTTGTTTTATGATTTTGTACTTCTCGAATTTCTTCTTCAGTATATTTTTTCGTTACGTATTTTGAAATTGGAATTTCTTCCCAGAAACAAGATTCTTCAATGGAGAAACTTAAGCATACTGCACAATGTCTCTAAAATTTATTGCTAGATCACAGAGAACGTGGGAAAGTAACCCGAAAATATTTTCGAAAAATCTATTCATTTGTTCGATATTTCAAATATTTTTTTGTCAATTATTTAAGTTAAATAAACAGCTGACGGACGTCACAATATCGTTGCCTCAGAAACAAAGTGGCGTAAGTGTTTGCTTTACTTATGCATACACTATGTATAAACATAGCACTCACGCTACTTTGTTTCTAAGGCAAGGATATATCATTATATTTCCACGAATTAAGCCAAAGAGGAGATTTTCATGAAAATTTGTTAAATTTTCTCAGATCCTTCACAATTCCTCGACGATTTGTGAAAGTTATAAACTGAGGTCACAGTAAAATTGGAGGAAAAAAAATCTGTATACTCGCGTGACAACTCGTTGTTAGTTTCGCCAAGGTCACACATACACACATACACATTGGCACGAAGCGAATAAAATAATGATAAGTATTTAATGTCAAAATATTGAGCTCTAGTTAGGAATAAATGCTCCAACTTGATAATAGCAAAATTATACATTTTTAGTTCAATGTTCCAAAACAGCAGTCCATTTCAACGTAACATTCTCGCAGTGAACTCCTAAAATGAGATATTTTTTGGCGCAATTCCATTATGATAGTAGCTATTTACTTGGAACAATGAGAATTACTGAGAATTTTTTTAAATTCGTCTACCTCTTTTCAACTTTTGAATAATCCTCGTGATCAATGATAATGGATTTCTCGATGGAATTTCTCCATTTAGAAACTAATCAACAATAATAATTGTGGTCAATGAAAATCGTTTGGTTCCCATAAAAATTTTTCAATTTAAGGGGTAACAGAAGACCCAGTAAGTTTCAGACTGAATGAAATCAATGATATTTCATTTTTTGACGAAACGTTCAATTTTAATTATTATCTTTTAATAATTCAAATAATTACATTAGATTTTGATAAAATACGGATATTTATTTTTTTAATGAATTACGAGAATTTTTAGATACGCGCCTTTTTTTTATTATATCTTGTTAAAATAAATTGAAAATCTGTAAGGAATAATTAATATCAAAAGGGCGTAATTACCGATGATACGCCCTTTAGCTGTTATTAATTTCCATAACTTTCCAAAAATTTACTGTCATAACTGATAACAAAAGGGCGTATGTTTTGCAAATACGCCCTTTTGTTATTAAATAAATCAGGGAGATAAACAAAAAAAAATTAATAACAAGAAGGCGTATATGCTGCTCATACGCCCTATTCCTGCTAAGATTGGTAAATACGCTCTTTTGTTACTCAAATTTTAAATTCGTTTCTTTTCCATCGCTGAAGCATGAAAAACATTTTCAGAGGCATTTTGGACATACGCCCTTTCCCCTCTGAAAAGTGGGTTTTTGGCGCTTATGTCCTTTTGTTTCTAGGTCGACGAAATATTTGTTCCTTCTTAAGGAGGAACTGCAGCAAGTGACCCAAAACAAAGGAAATGTGTCAGAGTACTGAAAATTTCTAAATAAGTTCATTGGGTGATTAAAAATATTTATTAATTTTTTGGAATCGAGTGACCGTAGAATAAGGGAGAAAATAAATATCAAAGTTGAACTTTTTACATAGGGTTATATAGGCGGTTGGTCAATTTCATGAAAATTCTACATATCCGATCAGTCGATAATAACGTAATTGTGCTACAATTACCCATCACCCATATAACCTCATGTAAAAAGTTCAACTTTGATATTTATTTTTTCCCTTATTCTAAGGTCACTCGATTCCAAAAAATTAATAAATATTTTTAATCACCCAGTGAACTTATTTAGAAATTTTCAGGACTCTGATACATTTCCTTTGTTTTGGGTCACTTGCTGCAGTTCCTCCTTAATATGGGAGCTTGAAAATTCGATATTTATCAATTTATGATCATAACTTCCATTTCTCCATAAAAGTCCATGTATTTCATGTCAATTTCCAATAATTTTTTTTGTCCGAAATATGAAAGGTTATCTATCCCAGACTTTAAGCAGTCCAATTGTTTGAGGAGAAATTTAAGTATGAAAAAATTTTGAAACCTCGAATCGAACATTTGTACCAGACTTTAACATCCGTAATTGCTGATAATGAATTAAACTATTTAATAGTCATATCTTCAGTTTGTGAATAAAAAAATTTTTTCTCGATTTTCTTTTTACATTAATCTCCTATTACATGTATAAGATAGAGAGAGAAGCAAATAGTGACGATTACCTTCTAATTAAAATTTCTCAACTACCATGATGGACCCAGTTTCCGGACGCAACAGCAAAACATACTAATAATTAATATTCAAGTGAAAAAATCTAATTTTCCAATACTTTCAAAATGTTAAAATAAAAATCAAGTAAATTTTTTGAGTCATTACTTGTAATTTTTCCATCATTTTAATAATTTTATTCTAACTTGTCCGGGAACCGGTACCATTGCCTTAACCGTCTGGTAACTGGTACCTCCACGGTACACGAAGAATTCAATCATTTTTTGTTCAATTATTTAGCCAAAATGCTGTTCTCTTCGTCAATTGTTTTTAAATAATGGGTCAACCCTGTGGTTTTTTTTTAGTAATTTCGTTATTTCCGGCTGATTTAGGGCGTTTCATCCCCACCACTGCTATTTTCAGTAACTTTGATAATTCATATCTCATAAATTATACGCTCAAAAATTGTGAAAAAATTCAGAAAAATGTAAAAAAAAAAAAATATCATCTCTGATACGGCATTAAAAAAATAAGGAATTAACTGTACTCGAGTTGGGATACTACCTTAATTCAATGTATTTCCATTTTTTTTTTGTTTTACCTAACAGTATGTCTTTTCACATAATAACTCGCTCATTCTCTTCTTTTTTACGTAATCAAATTTAGCATACCGTTGACGATTTTCTCAGCATGTGAATGCGCATACAAATACTATTTGATAATGAAGAAAGACTTTTCGCGCGAGTAATATAAATGAATGTGGAACACAGAAGAGTGAAAGTTTATCATTCCTTTTTCTTTTATATATAGTAGACTCTCAAATAAGTTCCCCTGTCCTTTCCAGACCGCTCGTTAAAGTTCCGCTCCCCACTTTCACATAGATTAGTCTCCTCTGCGCAGTTGATTGCGCCGTGGCACACTCTCCTATGCGCAGCTAGATGCGCAAAATGTATAATTCTAGACTACATCTTGTGCACGTAACCTCATTCAAAATGCCGCGCATTTAACCTCAATTTGATTGGTCCTCCAAAAAAGCAGAGTGGGAGGGGGGGCCAACGAGGAACTTCAATGGAAAAATTTGGGGATCTTTAACGAGAGCGGAACTTTATTGGGCGGAACTTATTTGAGAGTCTACTTATATCAAACAAGACAAAATGAGAAGTAAATATAAAATAACAACAACAAAAAATAATGATAATAATCAGATGTTATTGCTATTGAAAATTGTGTACTTTTTTTTATTATTATTATTATTATTATTGTGTAGTTTTCGCAATGTTTCTCTTTACCCAAAAATACGTTCGTTTTCTTTTTCTGCTTCTTCTTTCTTTTCTTTCCTTCTTTTTCTCATTCTCATGATAAAATTGCGTTTTCACGTTGAAATTGGAAGAGTCACGCATGTTGACGCTGTTGAATGCCGGTAAAAATGTCTGTGAGATAAAAGCTTGTGTGGGTTTTGACAGAGCAATATGTGTAAGTGTGTGTGTGTGTGTGCATGAAAGAAAAAAAAAACCCGTATGCCGAGTGCACGAGCACTCAACGTGGCCTCAAGCCAGTTAAAGTAATTATGCTCATTCCAATCTGTGATTATTAATTATTCATGCATACCAAAGAACATTATTGTCAATTCTTCGAGAAAAGTGAGAATCATTGTCTTTGTAGTTATTTTCAATGGATACAAAGGATTTTTCCCGAGTAAATATATCGATGAATGGACAAATGCGTCGAAAATAAATTGATATATATAGTCAGCTTAGAGTCAAAGGGGCGTAAGTCCTGTGTATAAGCATAACACTTACGCCCCTTCGATTCTAAGGCGACGAAATATATATATATAAATATGAATTTTTTCATGAAAATTTCGTTAGATTCATTTTCTTCACTTGTCATTGAACGGTTTTATTCATCCGAATTCATTAATTTATTCTTCAATTTCTGTCGATAATAAATATTGTTCAATGCCATTTTCTTCTCACATTACCAAGGTAACAAGACTGAATTCCAAAAATAAAGGCATGATTCAAGGGCGAGGAAAAAAAAATCAGTTTTATTCTAATGTAATTGAGATTTTTCGGAATTTTTCTGAAATTTTCATGAAACTTTTATAAAATTTTTCGGAAATTTTTTCTGATAATTTCTCAAATTAAACTCCAGCAACATTCCTTTGCCCATATATATTTCAAAAATCAGGTTTATTCTAATGTATTTGAGATTTTTCTGAATTTTTGGGAATTTTTTGGAATTTTATTGAAATTTTCATGAAACTTTTATAAAACTTTTATAAAATTTTATGAAATTCTTGTGTACCAAATTTTCGTAACATAACATAGTATCCCAGCGATTTTGGATCTGGTTAATTATTTATTTTTTTGATGCAGTAACAAAGATGATATTTTTTTTCCATTTTTCTGAATTTCTTCAGAATTTTTGTACGTGTAATTTATGGCATATGAATTATCAAAGTTACTGAAAATAGCGGTGGTGGGGATAAAATGCCCTAAATCGGACAGAAATAACGAAATTACTGAAAAACTACTTCTTATACATATATATATAATAGATTATACATATATATAATATATATTATGTATAATAGAGAAAAATTTTTTTTTTTCCCCGTAAAATAATTTGCCGAAGGCAGGTCTGTGTGGTATTTATATGATTTTCATCATATAAATATATATATATATATATTATATATAATAAAGAAAAAATATATATTTTTTTTTAGTCCTTCTATTCTTTCCCATACGATACTCATTATTTTTCAGATTCTATATTTGCTTCAACGAGCGTGAAATAGAATTCCACATCCGTAATAGTACTCTTTTCTTTTGAATTATTATCATTTCTTCAATCGAAACATAGAAATTCTTCTTTTTTTTTATAAAAATATTAATCTCTCAGAACTGCGTCATCATCAAAATAAATCAGACGATGAAAATCCCGGAAAATGTTAAATTCCAAGACTGCTCCAGTTTTCCTTATTTTAGAATTGCGAATTGATTTAAAAAAGAAATCCCATTTATTATTTTGGGATCATGACACGTTGAAAGGAATTAATTTAAAAATACTCAATGATCGTCAAATGAACGACGTTTTGCCTGCTTTATTGCGGCTTCCTCAAGTTCGGGAAATCATTATACAAAAATTGAATGTTAATTCGAAAATAGAATTTAAGAATTTCTTAAAGATTCATAATACTGGCTATTCTTCACGTACCGTCAATGGCCCAATTAATGCCATCGGCCCAATTAATGCCACTTTTTATACATTTTCGTGATTATTGAACTTATTCGAATTGTCTACTCTAAGAAATTGATAACAGTGGCTAGAAAAAAATTCAGAGGACACCGGACAATCAAAATATCCAATATTTCTCTACTCGATATATTTCTAAAATTAATCCGTTAAATGCGACCAGCGTGCTCAGCAAGATAAAGCCCTAAAGCTCTTCATGTGGAGTCAGAGTGCCTCATCATTTCGATGTGTGATATTGAGAAAATTTAAGTATTTAATAAATCGAAAATTGTATTGACTGTTAGCAAAATCATTGGACTTTCATATAAATTGACGAATAATTTAAAAATAACGACCAGTGATGGAAATTAATAGATGGCAATTATTGGGACCCTCTATGGCAGAAATCGGGCCATGGTGGCATGAATCGGGCCATGAACAAAATATTTTCAAAAATATAAATTAAATAATTTTTATCATTAATTCATGAAAATAATTAATGTAAATGATAGTCCAGACCCTTAATTCTTTCGAGGAAAAATCAAATATGAAATTATGATAAGATATAATTTTTCTATGAAAGATATGGGGCAGAATAGGTCTCTTGATGGCATTACTTGGATCATTGACGGTAGTTCAATGAAAAAAAAAAATTAACAATAACAATTAACAACAGTTAAACATCAACAAAAATCAACAGCAACAGCTTTTTTTTCTTCTTTTTCGCTCTATTTCTATTTTTTAAAAATTTTCCCTAATTTTTTTCCTAGAAATTCCTAAATTCGTTTAACGACAAGAGGATGGAAGTCATGAACTTGAATTTCTGACTTCCTTTTTCCCGGATGAAGAGAGTGCGCTAAAAATACAAGCCTAACCGTTATACAATCTGCTTTGAGCACCAGAGAAGAGGGGGTGGGGGTTGGAGAGGGGGGGGGGGAATGGAGGGCTTCAAATCCCTAGGGGGAACGAAGAAAGGAATATCTCGTGTGGCTTGAAGATCGCGTGACCGAAAAAAATAGTCTTTTTCGTTCATTCAAAAAGGAAAAAGAACCTTCGATCTTCAATTTTCGTGTTTGAGAAAAATCAATCATGACCTTCAAAATTCTAGTAAAAAAAATCTATCAATCATCGATTCGTATAATTTTTTCAAATTTATAAAAAACAAATAACATTCACTGTTTTTTTCATAACAACAGTAAAAGTAAATGGATAAATCATATTATTAGAGTTAAAGGGGCGTAAGTTCTATGCATAAAGTAGCACTTACGCCCTTTTGTTTCTAAAGCAACGATATAACAATAAAATTAGCACATATCGGACAATTTTTTGGATTTTTTGAAGGAAAATGAAATTGAACTTTTTTTTTCTATTTACCACTTACTTTTTTTCAAATGTTCTATATGTGCATAATTTTTTCATTTTTTTTTCTTTCAGAAATAATCAGCTGTTTTCTATCTTCAATATTATCTAACTATTAATTTACCCTTAATTGCATTTTTCAAATGTCTGATTACCTAAAATATCAAAATAGAAAACCTAAAATATCAAAATAAAACTGATTTTTTGAATGTATATTGGCAAATGAAGGTTGCTGGAGTTTAATTTGGGGAAATTTCAAAAAAAAAAAATCAAAAATAATTTTCAAATTTTCCAAAATTTGGAAATTTTTTTTTTTAAATATTCCAAAATTTGACGAAAAATTTCTCAAACAATTTCGAAAAATCTCAAATATTATAATAAAACTGATTTTTTGAATGTATATTGGCAAATGAAGGTTGCTGGAGTTTAATTTGAGGAAATTTCGAAAAAAAAAAACAAAAACAATTTTCGAATTTTCAAAAATTTGGAAAAAAAATTTCAAAAATTAGCACATTTTATTTTCAAATCCTCCGAAATTTGAAGAAAAATTGAAAAAAAAAATCAAGAAATCTTAAATATTATAATAAAATTTATTTTTTTTAATATAAAAAAAAAAGCATGCATTATAAATAAAATCTCATGACGATGAAAGTGTTGAGGATTTCCTAGTGATTAGCAAAATGTGAGATAAAACCAAATGAATCATCTAGTTGCAAATTTTTTGTATAATTCAATTACGACTTGTGTATGTTTATCATTTTCTTAATTCTATTTATAACTGATGATGATGGGTAAAATGACGCGCAGTTTGCCAAATTGGTATTTAAAAGAAAAAAAAGAGCATGGCAAGCATGAATAGAATGCGAATTGAAAAAAAGAGAAAAAAAATGGGAAAAAAAAAATCATCAAACCTGTATCGTGGATCCAGAAATCTCTGAAAGTTCCAAGCAAACTGTACGGCAAGTGAAAGGAATGTAGATGATACGATTCCCATATTATTTGTTTTCTTTCGAAAAATTCTTGTCCATTAATTTGAAAAATTGTATCAAATTCACCTTTCTCCATAAACTTGATTGCATAAAAAAAAGAAAAAAAAAATTCCACAAAAATCCAATTAATCGTGTGTTTATTTTTGATATTTATTTGAAATTCTGCATGAATTAATTGTCATAAATAATTGAATTATTAAACTTTCACTAATCACTTGTTCAACTGTCACTCCAGCATTTTCAAATAAAATAATTATTCATTTATTAGCTAATAAAAATTAAAATGAAAATGAGAGCGAAATTGTGCAAAAATTTGTATTGAAAACATTGAGATATATATATATATGTAGAGAGAGCGTCAGTTATACTCGGTACGTGCACGTGTAAGGGAGTGGCTTTTTCATGGTGACGCTCCACTCGTTTTATACGAGCAACTGATGAAAAACACAGGAGGGAGAACTTGTAGTTTACCCCCACTTTTATACAAGAGTTAGGCTTCCATGCTCAACGTTCGTTTATCCTCACGTCACCGATGAGAGTCCACGTGCTCTCGTGCGTTAGTATCAAAGAATATTTACATGAAATTTTAATCAATAAATAATAAATGAATGAATTAGTTTATCAGTGAAATCGGCGAATATCGGATAATGTTCTGCGTTTTTTTACATGAATAAATTATTATTATTATAATATCATTATTAAATTACTATTATTAATATTATTAGATTATTATTATTATTAGAAAAATACTTTATAAATTCGTATTTTTCAGACTTTTTTCATTTTTGATGTTTGCATGTTTTTTTTTTTCGTTTAAATAATTTATGTGTTAAATGCAAAAAAAAAATACATAAAATTTTAATCAATAAATAATAAATGAATGAATTAGTTTATCATTGAAATAGACGAATATCGGATAATGTTCTGCGTTTTTTTACATGAATAAATTATTATTATTATAATATCATTATTAAATTACTATTATTAATATTATTAGATTATTATTATTATTAGAAAAATACTTTATAAATTCGTATTTTTCAGACTTTTTTCATTTTTGATGTTTGCATGTTTTTTTTTTTTCGTTTAAATAATTTATGTGTTAAATGCAAAAAAAAATACATAAAATTTTAATCAATAAATAATAAATGAATGAATTAGTTTATCATTGAAATAGACGAATATCGGATAATGTTCTGCGTTTTTTTACATGAATAAATTATTATTATTATTAGAAAAATACTTTATTAAATTCGTATTTTCAGACTTTCTTTAGATTTTTTCATTTTTTCTTTTTTTTCTTTTTTGTTTAAATAATTCATCTGTTAAATGCAAAAAAATACATGAAATTTCAATCAATAAATAATAGATGAATGAATTAGTTTATCATTAAAATCGGCGAATATTGGATAATGTTCTGCGTTTTTTTACATAAATAAGTTATTATTATTATAATTTTATTATTAAATTACTATTATTAATATTATTAGATTATTATTATTATTAGAAAAATACTTTATTAAATTCGTATTTTTCACACTTTTTTCAGATTTTTTCATTTTTGATGTTTGCATATTTTTCTTTTTTTTTTTTTTGTAAATAATTTATCTGTTAAATGCAAAAAAATACATAAAAAGAATTGTCAGGTATTCAATTTCTGACTATTTTCAATATTTGAGTTACTTCAAAAATCTGTCTAAATATAATTCAACAGTTTTCGAAAAATTATACAGATATCGTTTTTTTTTGTCGATAATAATGATGAAATCAAGATTGAGATGAAGAATTTTTTTTTTAATAATTTCAGACTTTTTCATTTTATAGATTCATAAGAGAAGGACAATTTGAACCAGTTTGCCCCATTTTATCGTAAAAAAAAAAATTAAATCGTAGTCTTAGAGTCAAAGAAGCGTAAGTACTATGTATGAGCACTTACGCCCTTTTGACTCTAAAACAACGAAATGATACAATAAATGCTTTATTAGGGTGATAAATAATGATAATTGAACTGACGCACATGTGACAATTTTTTAAAATTTTTCTGAACAAACAAATTATTATAGAAAAAAAAAAATTGAAAAAATGTGCACTTACAGTTTTTTGAATTTTTTACACCTACGTATTTTCCATTTTTACACTTACAGTATAAATCTTCAAATATATTAGAATAAAACTGATTTTTTTTTTTTTTTATTAATATAAAAAAAACTGATTTTTGAAATGTAGGGGAGAGTGGGGCAAAATGGACCTAAAAGATGAGATGACTCGAGATTTTTTGAAAAAGCAGCGGTTGCTCCAAAAAATCTGAAAAAATTTACAAACAATAAAGATATATTGGAGGATTTTCTGAAATTTTTTCAGATTTTTTCGTCGTGTCCTTCATCCTGAAAAAAAATCCTTAATCATATTACTATGACGGTCCACTTTGCCCCACTCTCCCCTATATGGGCAAAGGAAGGTTGCCGGAGTTTAATTTGAAAAATTTCAGAAAAATTCCAAAAAATTCTGATAAATCTCAAAAAGATTAGAATAAAACTGATTTTTTTTTTTTTGCGTATTTTGCACTTGCAGTTTGTTCAATTTTTTACATGTACGTTTTTTCCATTTTTCTTTTTAAATAATTGATTGCTTTAAAAATGAATTCTCATAATCATTGTTACATTTCTGCAATTGTCAATATCATAATAATTCAGAATAACCATATACAAGGCATTTATTAACATTTCAATGATCCTATGCCAATTGCCTATTAATGATCAACAAGCTGACAATCAAACTGCGAAATAGTGAAAATATTATTTAGTTTACTGTTGGTTTACATTTGTGAACTAGTATTTAAGAAGCCTTGAGCTGAGATTCTGCTGTCTGTTCATAAAATACCATTAAATCATCATCAAAACAATCAATCAGCTTGATAAAGACATCTCTAGGATAATAAAATCTGCAATTGAATTTTAAATTCCAATAAATTCTGAAAAATCTCAACTGTATTTGAAAATAAAACTGATTTTTGAAATATATGAGGCATTCCACGCTATTTCACTCGTTTTTTGGGTTTGATTTTTGGATTTTTTTCATTTTTTAATATGTTGTGGAAATGCTCAAGACAAGCCATTTTCCACAAAAAAAACCCAAAAAATTTTTTTTTGAAAATTTTACGACCCTTTTCATTTTTGGAAAAACGCTGTTTTTTTTGGGAAAAACTCATATTTTCTCTAGCTTCAAATGCCCATATCTCATCAAATATTAATTATATGAAAAAAGTGAAAGAGAACGTTTATGTGGGGAAAGATCATAGAACTGCATTCACATTTTTTCCAATGATCAAAACGCGATTTTTCTATTTTTTATTAACTATTTAAATAAACAAATTGACTGAAATTATCGAATATATGCTTTTAAAAATCTGAAAAAATATATGTGCATGATTGATTTATTTCTGATTTTTCTATAAATTAATGGATAATTAATGGATAATATTAATTAATAATCTATGAAAAGGGTCGTAAAATTTTCAAAAAAATTTTTTTTGTGTTTTTTTTGTGGGAAATGACTTGTCTTGAGCATTTCCACAACATATCAAAAAATGAAAAAAATCAAAAAATCAAACCCAAAAAACGAGTGAAATAGCGTGGAATGCCTCATATATGAGTAAAGGAAGGTTGCCGGAATTTAATTTGAGAAATTATCAGAAAAAATTTTTAAAAAAATTTTATAAAAAGTTTTATAAAAGTTTTATGAAAATTTCAAAAAAAATTTATAAAAGTTTCATAAAATTTTCAGAAAAATTTTATAAAAAGTTTTATAAAAGTTTCATGAAAATTTCAGAAAAATTTTATAAAAAGTTTTATAAAAGTTTCATGAAAATTTCAGGAAAATTCCAAAAAAATCCGAAAAATCTCAACTGTATTAGAAAATAAAACTGATTTTTGAAATATATATGAGCAAAGGAAGGTTGCCGGAGTTTAATTTGAAAAATTATCAGAAAAAATTTTTAAACAAATTTTATAAAAGTTTCATGAAAATTTCAAAAAAAAATTTATAAAAGTTTCATGAAATTTTCAGGAAAATTTTATAAAAAGTTTTATGAAAATTTCAAAAAAAATTTTATAAAAGTTTCATGAAAATTTCAAAAAAAATTTATAAAAAGTTTTATAAAAGTTTCATGAAAATTTCAGGAAAATTCCAAAAAAATTCCGAAAAATTCCGAAAAATCTCAACTATATTAGAAAATAAAACTGATTTTTTTTTAAACTATTTTTCCTCTAAATTAATGGAAAAATTGGATTTTTCGTGGTACGAAATAATTTTTTGAATTTTCTCTATTTTCCGCAGAGTTTTTAAACGAAATTGAAGGATAATTACTATTTCGAGACTCTGGAAATCTGTCCAATAACACGGAAAATACTCTATTTATTTGATCGACAATGAGTGAGTACATGTGCACCAATGGATACAATTATGGAAGACTCAACCCTGGCCTTCGATAAAAATTTCTCAGACTATATCGTTTCTGCTTAACTCAATGACTCATAGAGCTCTGACTTAATGCTCAAGACATTGATATATCTTGCTATTTCATGCAACACCTAATCACTAGATTATATATGTTTCTGCATTTTTTTTTCAATCTCATCTTTTTTTTTTTGAACTAATGACGTTCTTACACTGAGAAGAGAAAATTGGTGGAAACTGTCAAAAATTAATAATATTAATCCTAAAAGATTGTTTTCTTTTTCAAAAATTTTTTTTAATTTTTTATTTTTCAATTTATTTTTTTTTTCAAAATCATATTAAAATTTTTTTCGAATTCACTGAACCCAATTGATTCAAATATTCAATCGATTTTGAATTAACTGATTTCATTAAATTCGAGAATTTTTTTAATTATTTAACAAAAAAAATCATAGAAAAAACTGATAAAAAAAAACAATATTTGATAGTTTTTATTATTTTTTTTTCTCAGTGTAAGAAATGCTGTTACCATACACAAAATTCATCAGTTCAAATATATATTTTTGAGGCGGGAATGGACCGAACTGAAGCGGCTGTTTGCCAAAATCTATTTTCTGAATGGAAAAATGATTACTGTACGATTATGCGGAATTACTAAGTTTAAAGAGAATCATAAATATTAGGCAATTGATATTTTTTATCTTCTTTTCTACTATGAGAAGAGAAAAAAAACATTGACAGGCATTTTTCAAAACTCTAAATAGGAAAATTCAAAAATAAGTAAAAGAAGCTTTAAATAGAACTCAGAGATCTTTAAAAATTCTTTTTGAAAGCTTCATTCCTCTTCCATTCATCAAGATAATTTGAGAACATTTAGTTAAACTGGGCCGTTAATAACGTCAAAATTATTCGTAATAAAAAAATATTACAGCTGCATAATAGAAAACAGGCATCTAATTTACTCTGAGCTTGTTGAGAAATTTTAATTAAAGTGCAGTCATGCAGCGTTTATTTCACTCTCGCTATCTCCTGTCTCTCGTACAATGAGAATTGTCAAAAATTATTAGAGGAAGATGGGGTAAAATGGACACTCCAATTGAACGGTTCGAGATGGAAATTTTCTGATGATTCCATTGGAAAACTGAGGAAATTTTAGAGGGAAAACATGCATCAAAATTTTTTTTTCTCAATTTTTGAAAAAATTCACTCCTCTGACCAAGATTTGAAGGGATTTCCCTTTTTGAAATCGAAAAAATTCACTTTTTCGATGATATCTCTGGTTCTGTTGGTCGAAGCGACCTGTAGTTGATCTCAGATGAAAGGTGAGCTCATTTATCATCGATTCATGTGGTTCAAATTTTTTTTTAAATCAATTTCTCAAATATTTATAGGTGATTTTCTGAAAATCAGTTTTTGCCCAATAAGTACTTGAAAAATTGATATTTTGCTTTTTAAACACCATAAATCGATGGGAAATGAGCTCACCTTTCATTTGGGATCAACCCTGGGTCACTACGATCAATAGAATCAGAGAGATTCTCAAAAACCTGAAATTTTTCATAAACAGAAGAGTTTCACTTTAAAATCTTGCGCAAAAAATGAAATTTTTGAAAAATTCTAATAAATAATTTCTGACATATGATTTTCATGGAAAATTTCCTCAGCTTTCCAATGAAATCATCAGAATAAATCTATCTCCAATATTTCCATCCATTCCGAGTAAATTTCATAGTATAAAATACCAAAATCAATCTGTGTCCGTTTTACCCCTTGTGTTCAATAATAAAAAATTCAATAATAATAATAATTTCCATTCTCATAAGGATTCGAATTTAGAAAAAAAGAGAAAATTGCAACATCCTGGATGAAACGTATTTTGAGCACCCACTTGTTGCAATCCCAATTCACATGCATCGAAAGAATTTTCACACTCATCTTGGCATCATAGTAAATCGTAAATTCTTGAATTCAATGCCTTTAATATAAATTTAACTACTCGAGTGTGCTCTACTTCTGAATTATGTTCCGTGATATATTTTTAGTGTGCTAATGGAAAATTCGTAATGATTATAGAAAGAGAAACATTAGTGAGATAGATAATAGAAAAAAAAACAGATAAAAGTTCTTTTTCCAAGTTTTTCTTTTAAATATGTCGAAAAAAAAAATTAAAATGCAATCAATTCGATGAAATTTAAAGAAAAAAAAATTAAATAATCTTAATTCAATTGTTCCACTTTGTTTCGATTTCAAAAGAACGGATAATTTTGTCAAAAACATTGGCACAATGACACACTTCTAATTTAAACGTAAAATTCATTGAATTGAAAATGTCTTTATGCTACTTGTTTTAATTGAAAACAAATGATTGAAGAGTTGCTTAAATAGATTATCGCAGAATTAGTTATATCTTTAAACTCAAGACAATAAAATGAATGCCAAAATAACAAGAGTTAAATTTTTGGCATGGCAATGATACTGTGTACTTGTTTCGGATTGATTTACAATTGCTATTTTTATAAATAGAGATACACTTGAGTTTTTTTCCTTTTTTTTCGTGTACGTCAGAGATAAATTTTCAACAATAAAAACACCATTTTTTTTTTAAATTCCATTTCATAAAAGAATATATTATAACTTTACTTTTACATTGTCTTTGAAATATTTAGATGCTCAAAAATGTCTTTTATTTCAAAAATTTTTCATCTTTTGGCAAAGATCATATACAATTACTGTTGCCTGATGACGTATGCAAAGTTATATTTGATTTTAACTTTAATTTTATGATATGACTTTCAGAATCTTTTGTTGAGATACACAATGATTGAAGAATTCGAAAGTTTTTATGAGTTAGAAAGAATATTGATTGATGTTTTTTCCAATTTTTTCTTCTCAATGAAATACAAATGCAACGAATTTTCTTTCGAAAGAATTATTTTTTCCGAATTTTTTTAAATAGAATTATGTAATGAATAGAAATTCCTTTTAAATTGGGAAATTTCATGAAATTTAGCCTCTAAAAGTGTAAGGTCACTGGTTTTTCATTCTGATTATCTTAAAAATAAAGAACAATATCGCTGCCTTAGAAACAAAGAGGCGCAAGTACTGTGTATGAACGTAGAACTTACGCCTCTTTGTTTCTAAGGCAATATGATAATTTTCATTTTTATCTTTTCCATAAATTTTTCATTATTTCAATGAATTTGTTCCTGTCAATGACGTGCTACCTATTTCCTAATAATTTCAATGATTTCTTTGATTGATTTGAGTATTATTTTTTTCAGATAATTATTGATTTGTCAATCAATCTAAATTGAAACTATTTTTTTGTCAATTACCTTAAAATTATAAAGTTACCTTCTATTTTCGGAGCAATTCTTAGGAATTAACTGTGTTTGTCATTAATGAACGAAGAATTATCATGAAATCATTAAATGAATCATAGAATTAATAAACGTGTTAATAAAAGTACCATCTCTTCATGGAACTCTAACAATGATTCAAATTCTTATCAATTATCATTTTCTACATCAGCTGAATCAAAGCTATGATAATTATCACATAAAAAATCGTAAAAACATTAAAAAGAAAAAAAAAAACTTCACTGAAAACAAACATTATAAAATATCATAAATAAAGTTAAGAGGAATTTTCTAAAAATATTATTTCGAAACTTTAAGAACTCTTTTAAATAATAAATAGTACGAATTTGATAATGTAACTCAGTGGCAAGCCTCGACTCTACTTTGCAGGTAACCAGGTGGTGAATAAAATGGTGTTGGATGAACTGATGGCTGACCAAAGTCATGGCTGAGTCGATAATAAACATTTCGTGCTGTTAAATTTGTTGCGATAGCCTGTGTGATCATCACATCGCCTTGGAATTCATACAATATGTGCTCGTCACGTACAATTGAAATCTGTAGCATAGATAAAGATAAAAAAAATTATATGATTTTAGAATGAAAACTCAGTATGATAATGAAATGGGCAATAATGCTGGAAACAGCAGGCATCCAACAACTTTTAGCCTTTTCTTTTCTTAACACATCAATTATTTACGAAAAAAATGAAAAATATGCGTATTTAGAAAATTTTAAAAGCTAATTTGTAAATATTTTTCAAAAAATAATTTACTTGTTTAAAAAAATCCAAAAAATTATCAGATGCCAGCCATCTTCAGGGTTATAATTAGCAGTCATCTGAAAATGTTTGAATTTTTTTTATAAAAAAAAATATCATAAGAAAAAATATTTGAAAAATTAACAGTTATGAATGAGAATTATTTTTTAGAAAAAATGAATAAATAAAAAATTTCAAATATCTGCTATTTTTGGTATCATGAATCGAGTCCACCGTTTTTTTTGATAAATTAGATGAGTGCTTCCATTTCATTGCCTTAGAAACAAAGTGGCGTATGTGCCATGCATACGTATAGCACTTACGCCACGTTGTTTCCAAGCTGACGATTTATTTGAAAGTAATTTTCAATGAAATGATAAAGACTTCGAATGTCTCCTCAATCAAAAGATGAGCGAAACAAATAGTTACCTTGCAAACATATCCAGGTGGTGTAATCGCCTGCATACATAAAAATTTGCAGTGTGCACCAAGAACTTTCAGCACAAAGTCCTGTAGTAGTGCCTTGTAATTTATCAATTGATCTGGTACAAGTGAATCAGAAACTGTGGCCACTTTATCGTCAATTTTCTGATAAGATTTTCCAGGCAATTCGATTGAGTGAGTTTCTGATGACTTCGTGGATCTCTGATTATTACGTGTAGTATCATTATGCCCCTTTCCCTTCCTTTTTCCACGTTTATTACCGCTAACTATTGGAATATGACCAGTTGGCTTATGATTCTCGGTCAAACTTGCTTGTACTGCCTCATTGATGGAACGCTGTCTCTCAATCATTTTCGATGCACCAATAGGCTTTGCCCAACGAATTTCCCATCGATTTTTATCAGCAACACCACCAGCAACTGCAAAGAAAAAAAAAATTCTCATAATTTTGAGGCTCTCTTAAGATTTTGTTTTTATGATATTGAATATGCATTTAATTACATTAATGCATATTTTTGGCACTAAACGAGTTCAACAATTGAATATCAAACGATATATAGTACATTTGAGTATAACTGAGGAATTTGCGAGAATTGTCAGTTACTGGGACACTGACAATTTTTTTTTAATAAAAAAATTGTTCAGGGAAACCTAAAAAAATATGCACATGCTGAAAATTTACGAAATTATGAGTATAAATTTTTTTTATTTCTTTTTTTTTTATCAATTCTACCTATTTAAGAGAAAATTCCAAAATTTGGCAGATCTGGGCTAATTTTATTATCATTTTTTTTTCTAATTTTTCCATTGGTTAATGCACTTACCAGTCATGATGTCAAGAACTTGTTGAGCCAATTCTCTTGTTTCGTAATGAATAAATGCAAAGTGATTGATCTTCTTCAGCTTTACAATTGGAATACCGGTTGTTCTCTGGAAAATTTCTCTGATTTTTCCATGAGGTGTTTCGAGTGGTAAATTACGAACGAATAGTGCTGTAACCTGAGAAGAAAAACAAAAAAAAACACTGAAAAAGATTAGTTGCAGAATAATTTTAGCAATAAAAACATAAAATAAGAAGACTTTAAAATTTTGGGAAATATTGAAGAAAAAGAAATCTTTGAAATTCTCAGACAAATCGATTTTATTCTCTCATCGGTTTTTTGAGAATATCTCGGAAACTAAGAGAGATAGAGCGATTCTGCCATGAGCCTCTTTTGTACTTCTTGAGTTTCTCTACAAAAAAGGATTCAAGAAAAATCACCCTATCTCGCTTAAATTGCGAAATATAAAAAAATGCTGGTGAGAAAATAAAATCAATTCATCTGAAAATTTCATATTCTTCAGGAATGAATTTATCCTTTTTTTCCATAATTTTTTCTAAAATTTCCAAATTATTCTGAATTCTATACGAGTTGTAGATTAAATTAAAATAGAAAAAAATGATGGTAATAAAATTCGCAGATGTATGAAAATTTTTTGGATTTTTTAAAAAATAAATTGTTACAAAAAAAATTCAAAAATTTGCACTCATAGTTTTGTTAAATTTTCTGCATTCAATGTCATCACATTAGAAACGAAGGGACGAAAGTGCTATGCTTATATGCACATAACTTACGCCTTTTTCTCCCAACAAATGAATCATCGGATCGAAAATGTGCACATTTAGGAAATGACAAAATCTCTAAATGCAAATTTTTAAAATATTTGTTTCTAATTATATTTTTTCTCAACTTTAGAGTGCATTTGGAAAAAAATGCACAAATTTTTGCAGATATCTGACTAATTTAATTATCATAAATTGCCTCACCGTCTCCATAACTTCATCATCAACAGGATCACCAGGTTCTGGATCAGCCCAATCAACGGCAATTTCATGATCCCAAAGAACAACACGTCCTGGAATAAGTTGACGTCTAGCCATAGCAGCAGATCTATGATCTTTGAATTCAACAAAGATAAATCCACGATTTTGCGAATGATCCTGTGCATTTGGATAGAGATAAACATCGGATATGCCATCGAGTATTTTTCCCAATTCCTCCATAAATTCTTCCTTTGTTTTGTCCTTTGGTACACCACCAAAGAATAAACGGCAATTATCAATGGATTTAACAACACCAATTTTGTGACCTGGACGTATTTCAAAGCCATCGAGTAAGTCACAGGCTCTTTTAGCTGTTTTTGAATCTTCAAATAGGGCAAATGCGTAACCACGTGTTGTACCCGAAAAATCAAGCATTACACGTAATTCAAGAAGTCTACCAGCACGAGACAGTACTGGCATTATCTCATCCTCGTAACAATCACGTGGTAAACGGCCAAGAAAAACTTCAGCACCTTTTATGCGATCCTTCATCTCTTGTGTCAGTTCTGGTGCTGTCAAACGTCTTTGGCCATTCACTTGAACGAGTTCATAGTGCGTGCGTTCCATCAGTTCAAGAAGTCGATTTGTTACGCGGCATTGTACTGCCATCGAGTCTCGTGGAATTTCCCCACTCATCTCTTCGATACCTTTATTTTTCAAAAGATTAAATTTTTTTATTTGAATTTTTAGTAATTTTTTTTGTTTTATAACTAAATTTTTTTTATTTAAAAAAAAAATTGATTGTCAGAAAATTATTTTCTTTAAAAAAAAAAAAAATAACTTTCGAATAAGCATCTTTTTAGATATTGAAAAAATCAATTTTTCAATTTTTGGGAGGTCAATTTTTCTTGTTAGGAAAAAAAATAATTCTTTTAATTCTTTGGAATTCCTTTCTTTTTTCTTTCAAAAAATTGGATCTTTCTTTTTTTTCAAAAATTAATTGATTCACTTTTTTAAACAATTAATTGATTCAACTTTTTTAGGAAATTCTTTCAATTTTTTAAAAATTGATTTCTTTAATCTTTTTCCAAAATTGACTTTTTCAATTTAAAAAGAAAAACAGATTACTTCACTTTTTTTATTTTAAATTGATCTTTTAATTTGAAAAAAAAAAAAATAGATTCTTGCAATTTTTTTAAAAAGTTGATTTCTTCAATCCTTTTTAAAAATTTATTTTTTCAATTTTTTTTTTTTTAATTTTTTTTTTCAATTTTTCAAAAAAATTAATTTTTTCTATTTTTTTTCAAAAAAATTAATTTTTTCTATTTCTTTCAAAAATTAATTTTTTCAATTTTTCAAAAAAATTAATTTGTTCAATTTTTCTTCCAGTGATTTTGAAAGTTTTTCACGATTATTTTATTAACAAATGAAAAAACAAATTAAAAAATAATCAGT
The DNA here is from genome assembly GCA_963921955.1 of Aleiodes alternator. Classification (NCBI taxonomy): domain Eukaryota; kingdom Metazoa; phylum Arthropoda; class Insecta; order Hymenoptera; family Braconidae; genus Aleiodes; species Aleiodes alternator. Next base: position 14,289,972 of record OY998099.1, read on the forward strand.
TATTATAAATATTAATTTCAATATTAGGCAAAAACAATAAAAATAAGATAACAACCTGTTGACGCGATTGAAAGAAGCGGAATGGGAGCACCAATACACTTTACCAACGAGCGAAACTCAACTGAAGTCGAAGCCCGAGTGAAGCGTATCCTTCGCGAGGAATCCTGAGATTCAACCAATCAGAAGCCATCATCCCTTCAGACGAAAGGTTTTCTTCTTTAAAAGAGGGGGAGCCCCCCCTCAGCCCACACTCGCTCCGATTTCTTAGAAAAAAATAGAGAGAATTCTTTTTCGCAACAATTTAATACAATGTAAGATGTAAACATTGGGGGAAGACTTTTTCGACCCCGAAATTCTCAGAATTTCAGTTACTTTGTTGCAATTTTGAAATATAAATGTCTTTTGTTTGATACATTTTATTATTTTATTTCTTTGAAATTATTATGAACATTAGAATATTTCATTAGTCAATTATTTACATTTTTGTCTCAGTAAAAAAAATATAAAATTATCATTATTATTATTTGGACATTTTTTTTTTTTTTTTTTTATTTATTATTTGGACATTAGTTTTGAAAAATATTTCATTGAGTTCATAATGTTGCCATAGGAAAAAAGGCGTAAGTGCTGTGTATAACAATAGCACTTACGCCCCTTTGGCTCTGAGGCGATGATATAAACGATTATTGAATTTTCAGAAAAATTGATTTAAGTTCATCTCTCTTGTCCATTTTTTTTGAGAATATCTTGGAATATAAACATGATAGAGCAATTCCATTGTAACTTTTTTGTAGAGAACTTTAAGGTCTAAAAAAAGTGTTTTCACGAAAATTGCTCTATCTCGCTTAGATTCCGAGATATTTCTGGAAAACTAGTGATAAAATTAAGTCGATTAGGAAAAGAAGAAGATTTCAGACAAATCGATTATATGTTGTCACCAGTTTTTTTAAATCAAGATATCTCGGAAAATAAGCGAGATAGAGCAATTTTACGAATGTCCTTTTTTGTAGCCCTTGAAATTCTCTACAAAAAAGGTATTTTCTCTGAAAATAACAGACAATTGACATTTTCAGTTGATTTTTTTTTGTTGATAAATAAATAAAAAATATGTGCATGTAGGAAATGATTATTTTAATGAATTATTTAAGAAAATTGAGAAAATGAAAAATATGCACATGCAGAAAATTGAAAAAAAAAACTAGAAGTGTAAATTCTCTCAAAAAATTTTTTATAAATTATTCATAGAAAAAAAAAATTGTTAGATTTGTGGTAATTATAAAGCTAGAAATAGCAGATATCAGAAAAAAAATTTTCTCCTTTTTCTAACAAATGAATTATTCAAGAAATGAAAAATATGCACATACAGAAAATTTAAAGAATCTATAAGTGCAATATCTCGAATTTTTTTTAGAGGAATAATTGATTCATTCAAGGAAATTCAAATAATTATCAGATTTATGCTAATTTCATTGAAACATAAAAATTGCTCTATCTCGTTTAGTTTTTCGGAATATCCTTCAACAAATCGATGATGAAATAAAATCGATTTGTCTAAAAACTTTTATATTTTTTAATACAGATAAGTCTACGATATTGCATCTATATTGCATTCATCCAGAGGATATTTATTGATTCGAGTCGTGTGAATAGTAGGTGAGTCTTGAATAGTATCGAACTGACTCTCCAGATCTTTGTAATTTTCAAATAATTTTACCATTGTTCTACTGACATCTGCATAATTGGAGCCTTCTTCAATTACTTTATACAGTATATCCACATCTGCCGTTTTTTCTTTGAATTCGTTTGCCACTTTCAATTCGTCTTTGAGCAGTGTATTGAGAGTTTTCGCCTGTAACATATTAAAAATAGTGATTTATGAGAAAAATCTTCTGATTTCAGCTTAAAAATGAAAAAACTGGAATTATCTTAGTGGCCAAGGTTTCTGACAATTTTTGCAAATTTCCCTGTTATATTCAACTATACAATATATATCTTTATATTCAATTGCTGAGATGATACTGAAGAAGCAGACGTCTGATAATTTTTTGATTTTTTAAACAAACTAAATTTTTACAAAAAAATGTTCGAAAAATTCGCACTTGTAGATCTTTAAAATCTCTACACATGCATATTTTTCTTCTTTTTTTTTCATAATTTATCTGTTGAAAGAAAAAAAATCTAAAAATCGTCAGATATATGCTTTTAGTATGATTTCATAATTATCATTAATCTCAAAACTTTTTGTTTTCCTTTTTAATGAATAAATTAGCATTTAAAAAACTAAGAAAATAGGCACTTATAGCTTTTCGAATTTTCTATATATGCATATTTTTCATTTTTCAAAAACAATTTATATGCTAAGAAAAAAATAGGGTGCGTGGAACCCACGCGACAGAAGTGAAACTTCTTATACATGAGCCCATTGGTCATTTTACATTTGGCTTTGGATTAACATATCTCGAAAACTATGCAAAATTTATCGAGACATGCTGTGAATGAAATTTAGAGGGAAGATTGACGAACACAATAAGCAGAACGCTGTTTTTCTACGACCAGTAGTTTCAGAGATATCATTTTTTGAATGAGTAGTTCAGAAAAAATGGATGAGGCCCGATAGCAAATAAATGAGCGCTTGGACGTCCTTTCTGAATTTTTCATTCAAAAATCGATATCTTAATAACTACGAGTCGTAAAAAAACGGAGGTTTGCTTATTTTATTCGTTAATCTTCCCTCTAAATTTCATTCACAGCATGTCTCGATAAATTTTGCATAGTTTTCGAGATATTTTAATCCAAAGCCAAGTGTGAAATGGCAATTTTTCAAGAAATAAAAAGCAAAAATTATGAGGCGGAGCATGGATATTTTTCGGTCGTGTTTCATGACAACTCCTCCTTTAAATGACAATTTTGAGTAATTTTTTAAAAAATCATTTAGATAAATTTCCATATTTTTCTCTCCGTGTATTGAAAAGAAAAAATAATAGAGTGTAGAGTCAGGCATCGCTGCTGACGCACTCTCCTCTTCTCCTGCTCCCCCCACCACGTATCTAGCTATTCCCCTCACACGATGACGAATTTTCGTGACGCTCGAAAATTGTTGCCCCCTCAGCAAAGAAGTTTCACTTCAAAAAGACTCAAAGTTGTTAGATGTCTGCTACTTTGAGTATCATTTGCTGAGCTCGTTTAGCTAAACCCGTCAGCGGTCGCGCTATGAGACTTTCTCTCACACTTTTTTGAAAGTATAGGAAACTATCTTAAAAAATGAGTGAAAAATCTCGATTTTTGTTGTATTTGTCAAAAAACTGTTCTACTTTATTATGGTCATCGCAAAATTTCAAAAATAATTTTTCCTTTTGGAAAAAATAATTTTTTCTTCCGTGCCGTCAGGCAGCGTGAGAGTTTCTCTCATCGCGCGCCTAAACGTGGTCGGTGGGTAAGCATGGCTCAGTCGCTGTAGATAGCATTGGTGACACCCCCCTCTCATTCTAATCCTTTTTTCTTAAATATTTTTTTGTAAACGGAACTGAATCTATCAAAAATACGAAAAATTTTCAGATAAATCTATTTAATTTGGCCATCAGTTTTTTGTTATTTTCTCGGAAAGTAAGCGAGATACGGTAATTTTGCTCCAATCCTTTTTTGTAGAGAATTTAAAGCTCTACAAAAAAGGTTCGGGACAAAAATACTCTATCTCGCTTAGTTCTCGAGATACTCAGGTGTGAGAGTGTATTAACATGTTCCTGTCTGTACAGTTGAGAGAAAAGTTAAATTTTCGTATAAAATCGTTAATAACAATTTATACGACATAAAATTCACAATTTTGATGAAGTTAATCTGTGAAGAATGTAATGAGGGATGAAATACGTCTCAGAAATAAGAAAATAATTGAAAATTTGAAAATTCTCTGTACTTCTTGCATTCCTTCATTTTGTCAAGTTTTAAAAGTATCTTTAAAACAACAAAAAATCTTACAGTTTTCAACCGATTTCTTGTTTCTAGGACTCATTACATTTTTTACAGATTCACTTCATCAAATTTGAGAATTTTATCTTGTATAAATTGTTATTAACGATATTATACGAAAATTCAACTTTTTTTTTTACTATATGGACAAAAACTTCATATAATTGAATTACATTCAATAATAAAATAGTTATTGCCATCGATTTATGTCAGAAACTAGCTATGAACCGTCAGAAACCGGAGACCCACAGTAATCAGTTGAAAAATAATAGTTTTACCCTTTTCAATCGCATTTGTAATTCCTCTAAATTTTCTCGTTTCTCTCTGAATTCATCGTCAGTGTACTGGACAATCTGCTCTTTATCCTCATCCAGCAGTACATAAGGTGGAACGCAAATAATTCGCTTAACGCAATTCTAAAACAGGGAAAATAATAGGCGAAATCAGTATAATAATAGAAAAAAAAGAAGAAAAAATTACGTTTAACTACTTTCAATGCTTTTCGCTGTTGAACGTTACATAAGAAAAGAATTAGAAACGAGGGGGAAAAATGAAAATAAAATTTAAAAAATAATTAAAAAAAAATATTTTCTCAATCAGTAATGGGTCAAAAGTTAGTAACCTCAAGGGCTGGTAAATGAGCTCTAGTTGCACGATAGTAAGACTTGATCAATTTCCTTTCATCTCTTTGCAGCATCTTTATTCCTCTATCATCTGGGTTGAATTTTTCGATTATTGATTGTGTAAGTCTTTGGCATTTTGATTGGATTGCCTCTTGAATCAGTGATTGTACTGCAATTAAAATTGACAATCTAAATGATCAACAATGTTTCAATGAAATTTTTCCTAAATAATTACTGTACTAAATAGGAAAAACGTGGAATTTTCATAAATAATTGTATTTTTAGTTTGCAAACAGAAAAAAAAGGAAAAGGGAAAAAAGGATAATTTATTTTTGAAATAAATAGAACAAACAAAACGACATGGCTAGAGGTACAGAAGTGCCTTTGATAAATGCATTCAATTTTTTAATGTAATTACAGTGTCTTTAAGTGTCATTGAAGTTCATGTTACTCAACATATTATCAAAAGACCATGTTAAATACACGTAAATGCATTAAATGAAAAAAAAAAGGCAAAAGGCTCTTTTGTACATTGTAGCCTTATTGCAAACAAAAAAACCAACAAAAATATGAAGAAAATAATTCCAATCATTGGACGAGTGTGACTCTAGTCATGATTCGTGTACCACATGACACTAGAGCTCACGCGTCCAACAATCAAAACAACAAAAAATTGCAACAAAAAAATCTCACAAATATCTGAAAGCAAAAAAAAACAATAAAACAATACAAAAAACAGTGAATAAAAGGTAAAATCATTGATTTCGGATGATAAAATTTTGTGACAAATTATATAGCTCGGCATCTTACAAGTATCATAAACTATTCTCGAGTGAAAGCCGAACAATTGCATCTCATATTCCTCCCTTTTTCGTTTTTCCAATTCTGTTGATGCCATTTTTTTTTTTTTTTGGTATTTCTACTATTGAGTCTTTATGATGCTGATTGTTATTATGCATCCACTGATGAATTATATTTTATTTCGGTGGAATCAAAGGAAATGATGAGAAAAAAAAAAACGTTTTTAATTTTAAGATTACGGTTGTAAAATACCCGATACGTTGTAGAGTCCGTTGACAAATGAACATGGCGTCTTTTGCTTGCTTGCGTGCCTCCAGCAGGCGTCCTTTGTGTTTCATTGCGTTCGAAAAGTTCATGGAAAATAAACGAGTGGTCGAATTTCTCATTGGCTATTCTCGACAAATCAAGTAGGACTTTTACTGCTAGTGCCATGTTTCACACACAGATGGCGAATTCAGATATTGAGCGCGAAATTCAAACTTATCCTTTTGTGGAACTGAAAATCGGAGGGTGACAGTCAATTTAATCTCAGACTATAACGTCTCGGTAAAAATATTTCGTTTATTTTATCTCATGGAATAATATCTCATGACAAAAACATCTCAATACAAAAATTTTTCATGACAAAAACATCTCAATACGAAAGTATCTCATGACAATTTCATCTCAATAATAATATCTTGTACAAAAATTGCATTAAGGATATCCTAGTGGTTCGGGCAATCCATTTTTCCTTCTCAATTTTGGTCACTTTTGATAGAATAGCATGAGGAGATTTTTAAAAAATTCAGTTTACCCCATGTTACCGGACAAATAAGGCCAAAATTAATTTTTGAAAATAATTGAATTAACATTGAAACTCCATGAGCAAGGTTCAGTTTCAGTTTCACTGCGAAAATTCATGATCACAGACCTATTTTTTCCTTATATAACCTTATATGTTTTTTGTTCATCAGAATGTCTATTAATTTTTGAAATCATGAAAAATGCATGTTACGGGACATATAACCATGATTAATGCAATTAATTACATGAAAAAATCAATGGCGGGAATATTGGTATTTAAAATCCGAGAATCCTCCAATCACAGTCCTAGATACTGGGACAGCGTGAGTCAAATGCGGAACAATATTGAATATTTATAATATTATTTAATAACAATTTATCATCGTGGACATCGTTTTAGTATCGGTAAAATATTGAAAAATCGAAATAGTTATAGTAATTATAATAACTAAGAGGAAAAAAAAAAGAAGTCGATCATTTGAACCTGCCACTAGGATATCCTTAAGTAATATGTTTTTATAAAAAATATATGAGGTAAAATATCAATGACCCTGAAGTTAGCAGAAAATTAGAGGAAAATTGATTTTGATCGGGAATATCAGGCGCAATAATGGCTCGATTTGAAAAATTCCGACTGTCGTGTATTTTTCATGGGGAATCCTTCACACGATAGTCTCTCATTTTTCTCTACACTAATTAGCGTTTTTTATATCCGCTAATTACTTGTTCATTTTTGGAGGAAATTAGTTGAAAGGGAATATCTCCGGACTGAGAGCACCTGAATGAGGGAGAAAAAAAGGGAATACATGAATCGGGTGGTTCTAAACACGACTATTTTTTTTTTTTCATCATCTTGCCTTTTTTTTTTTTGAAAAAACTCAGGAATTTTTGTTCACTTATTTCTCGCGTAATAATGTTCAAAAAAAAAGAAAAAAATGAAAATTCGCTGTTTTACCAATACTTTTCACGACTTTTTTTTAAATTGCCTTTTTGTTGATTGCTCATTTGAAAATCATGAGGTATTTTTGTACGAGATTGTTTCGGTAAAATATTTTAACTGAGAATAAATTGTCATGAGAGACGCTTTTGAAAATTTTCAGGTTTTTTGTTTCTATTGAATGAATTATTTCACCTCAAAAAAAGGGAAAGTACGATGACAATAAAAATAACTGACACTCGACAATTTTTAGATGATTTTTTGGTTTACCAAGTAAATTATTTATAAAAGAATAAAAAATTTGTACATGTAGGAAATGGAAAATAATATAAGGACAAATTTCTTTTTATTATTTCCGAAAGAAGTGATTTATTTTCAAAAACGAAAAATGCTTCACCTTCAAATTTTAATTGAAAATATCTGAATTTTTGAAAATTTTCAGAAAATCAATTCCGGCATATAATTTATATCGCGGAATTTCCACAAATCTCCAAAGGAATCATCAGAAAAATTCTGAAAAATCCCAAATATATTAGAATAAAACTGATTTTTGAAATATATATGGGCAAAGGAAGGCAAAGGAATTCTATAAAAATTTCATGAAAATTTCAGAAAAATTCCGAGAAATTCTGAAAAATCTCTAATATATTAGAATAAAACTGATTTAAACAAAAAAAAAAATCAAAATCAGTTTCACCATTTCGAGAAACTCGGAATTCACGTTTTTGGGTCATTTTTCGATGTTTCCACATGTCCTAAAACCTATGTCTTATATTTCCATTGACTTCAAGTGATTTTCATCATATAAAAGATTTCAATTTTCTCCATATTGCCTCATTTGTTCAAAAAAAGGCAACAAAATCGTGAAATATGCTCTAATTCTTTTTCCATATTTTTTCCTTTTTTTTTTCATATTCTTTTCTTTTTGCCATACTTCTCTCTACGTCAAGAAATTTATTCTACAATAAATTATCTCTATATTATTAGAAAAATGTAATTTTATTTATTAATATTGCTTTTAAAAACTTAAAACAAACATTAATCAGTCATCTCCTGCATGGCCACCCTTAATGGAACACCCTGAGGTAGATACGAGGTAGAAATTCAGTCTAATCAAGGACTGTATTCCTTCAATAATAATTCTAGAAAAAAAAAAAAAGATTTATCCAAAAATATATATCAATATTTCTAATTTCTTAAATTTTTAGTTCTATATTGCTTCCAGTCTTGATGATTGAGTGTTCGAAAATCTTCAATATCACCAATTAGCTCAAGATAATCAGTCAATAGTTGCAATTCTCCATCCTCGTGGCAATTGTCTTGATTTAATTTGAATGGCTGAATTTCCAAGCCCGATTGTGGATTCATGAGGAAATTTCTTCTCTCATCATCAACAATAATTGTATTTTTCGCTGAATACTGTGAGAATTTTCTCCAGATAAGGCCAAGTGGTTTAACACTAATTGGGCCAAATTTTTTTGGTGATTTAACTGAGATCATTGCTAGTACATCAAGATAATAGGCAACTCTATAAATTCTTGTTATCAAAATATTCAAATCCATGAGAGCTCCATGAGTCCAATTTCTGCTTGATGATGACCACATAATAATATCATAATGCTTGTAAATTCTTGTCAAAAATTCATGAAGATATGGACGTTCTACTTTACACTCAGGATTGAATAATGTGTAATCAAGATCTAAGATTAATAGTTTCTTATCATTTCTCAGTGGACTGAGCTCTTTAAAATTATACTCTTCAAATTTTCTCTCAATTTTTTCGTAGAATGTATCATCACTCTCGAGTTTTATACGTTTTATGTCACCAGTTACGGTTTGATCATTCTCAGCATTCAAATTCAATTTCTCGAGTCTTTGATTTCCTAAAAATAGAAGAAAAAAATTAAAAAATTATTTACTTTTGATGAATATTCAAAATTACCTTGTCTTTTTATTAGCTAAAATGCGTAAATGATTAAAAATAAATAAGTCAAAATGTTTTTCACGAAGTAATAAAGAAAAATGAACTAAAAATCGCAGTAATAAAAAGTTGTAATTGCCAATGTGTAGCGTAAATAGAGCGGATCTTTTAAACATACACTTTCCTGTTATCAAGAATGTTTCCAAGAACCAGCCAAATCCTGTAGAGTTTTCAACAACAAAAAGGCGTATGTCCAGTTGATATGCCCTTTTGCTATTAATCATTTTCTACAATTGTCCTATATCTTCCAACAATGAATAATAACAAAAAAGCGTAATATCACTGGCACTTACGCCTTTTTATTATTAACAATTTTTTCCAAAGGTTCAATTTGCGTTGAAATTATATCACAAAAGGGCATATCTACAAAAATTCTTGCATAATTAAGAAATATGATTAAAAACAAAAGGGCATATGTGCTGGAATATACCCTTTTATCATTAAAAATTTCGTGCATAATACATGAAGTTAGATTGGAAGAAAAATCGAATTGATGTATTCATTGAAAATACGTCTTTTTGTTATCATCAATCCCTCATGAAAAATCGTGAATTGACGGAAAAATTAGGAACAAAAGGGCGTATATGCAGAAGATGCGTTTTTTTTCTTTCTGTTAACTCCATACAACGAATTGTAAATGTAAGAGAAACGTAAAATTAAACAGGCGCATGTGAAGAAGATACGTCCCTTTTATATCAATACCTTGGTTATACGTTTATTTATTATTCAAATAGAAAAATGCAGTAAATCATCGTGAAAAGAAGGAATAGTCGATTGGCCAAAAAAATACGCTTTCGTATTATTTAAGGAAAAAATCCCGAAAAATGGCAGTTACGCTCTTTTGCTTCTAGAAAAACGACTCTTTCTTATCAAACAAAAATGTATAAAATATTGTTTTACCACTCAAAAATTTAATAATTTCTCTTTCATCAGGCAGTGGTCCAATTTTTTCAATGAATCTTCTTCTGCTCTCTTGGCTCCTATACTCCATCCACTTTTTATGATTGAGCGTTCGAAAATCCTTGAGTCCAGCAATTAATTTCAAATATTCACCAATTCTCATTAATAATTCATCATTATCATAATTTCCATCGCCACTAGAGTGATTAATAATTAATGCAGATTCCTCATTGATGATAACATTGAGCCACTTGTACTCAATGATTATCGTATTTTTCTCTGAATACTTTGGATAATTCATCCAAATCATGTCCAATGGTTTTATCCTGATTGATCCATAATTTGGCTCAAACGTTGTTATCATTGAATTTTGATCAAGATAAAGAAAAATTTTGTAATTCTGATTATCACATAAATTGACAATTCTTTTTTTTACACTCTGAGATAATGATGAACTCCATATGACAATATTATAATTCTGATAGACTTTATTTAAAAATTCATGCATACTTTGACGATTTAATTTTAAACTACTCAGTCCATCATTGAGTCCGAGAACAAGAAGCTTTTTATTTTCATCAATTTGACTTAATTCACGAAGTCTGTGAGTTCGAATTTTTTGCTGGATTTTTGTTAAATAAATCTCGTAGTCTACGTTATTTTCAATGCCTCGTATTTTTCTTCTTTCAGGAATCGATGAGCTGCTGTCTTGAATAACTCTTTTTGGTTTCGATGGAGAGTCAATGGATTTTGGACTGCTTGGAAGGTTGTAAACTGTTTGAATAATGTCTTCTTCTTTTGAACCCATTACAATTAGTTTGAAGCCTGATTTTATTCCCAATTCGCCGATTGTCTGATTGTCGTCTGGGAATTTTCCTGAAATTTTCAAATATCATTCAATTAAATGTCAGTGCCCTAGTAATTGACGATTTTTGCAAATTTCTCAGGTAGGCAAAAGTAGGGACAAAAAAAATCAGTTTTATTCAAATATATTTGAGATTTTTCAGAATTTTTCGGATTTTTTTTTTAATTTTTCTGAAATTTTCATGAAACTTTTGTAAAACTTTTATAAAATTCTTCTGAATTTTTTTCTTATAATTTCTCAAATCAAACTCCGGCAACCTTCCTTTGCCCATATACGTTTTAAAAATCAGTTTTATTCTAATATATTCGAGATTTTTCAGAATTTTTCGGAATTTTTCTGAAATTTTCATGAAACTTTTATAAAATGGACACAAACGGTTAAAGGAACACAGGTTGATTTCGCTATTTTATACTGTGAAAATTAGTCGAAATGGATGAAAATATTGGAGATTGATTTTTTCTGATAATTCCATTGAAAAGCTGAGGAAATTTCACATGGAAATCATACGTCGGAAGTTTATTCTTTAATTTTTCAAAAACTCTATTTTTTGCACAAGATTTAAAGGTAAACTCTTCTGTTTTTGAAAAATTTCAGATTTTCGGGAATATCTCTGGTTCTATTGGTCGTAGCGACCTGGGGTTGATCTTAAGTGAAAGGTGAGCTTATTTCCCATCGATTTATGGGGTTTAAAAATAAAAATATCACTTTTTCAAGTACTTATAGGACAAAAACTGATTTTCAGAAAAAGACCTATAAATATATGAAAAATTGATTAAAAAAAAAATTTTAATCACATGAATCGATGTGAAATGATCTCACCTTTCATATGACATCAATTCCAGATCATTACGACCAACAGAACCAGAGATATTGCTGAAAAAGTGAATTTTTTACGATTTTCAAAAGAGAAAATTATTCAAAACTTGGCCAAAAAAGTAAATTTTCCCAAAAATTTGAAGAAAAATAATATTTTACACATGTTTTTCGCTTAAAATTTCCTCAGCTTTTCAATGAAATCATTAGAAATGTCCATTTTACCCCACTTTCCTTTATTCATACCTTTGCAGAGGTTAAGCAGCTTTTGTCGATCAGGTCGAATGCCAATTTTCTCGTAAATTTTGTTTTTTAAATCTCCAACTGTTGTATCATCATAGAGATCATTGATTTCACATTTTTCTAATCCCCATTTAATTGTTATCCCTAAAATAGACGAATTTTCACTAAAATCTGATGAACCTGACTCGTTTTGACGTGAATCACACATGGCTGATGACACAACATAAACAACAAGGCATCAATACAGTAGATATTAACGAATTTTTCTTTTTTCCAGTCAATTTTCACTCGATTCTCATTAAATTCGATGAAAATTCATTGTTTTTCTTTTATGCTGATACATAACATTGTAATTATGAATTTTTTCACTAATTTTTGATACAAAAATGGAAAAATTGTGGCAAATCCGAGTGTTTGAGGCTCATTTTGTTCAACAGGTGGTTCTGAATATCAAGGAAAATGGAGGAAAGCTTCCTCACTTCATCGATATTATTGTCTTTTTTTCAATTATTTTTAATTATTTCAGGCTTGGTTGGAAAACTTTTAATCATTCACCTTCGTTGCAGTAGAAATGATAAGTACGTTTGATTTAAATTTTTCTGGGAAACAATGACCTACTTAATTTTTTTTTGAATTTGTGTTTGTAAACACAGAAAATATTGATAAGGCAGATTTGGCTCGTTTCTTAGGAAGACAATGTAGGGAATATTGATGAAATTATCGGTTGATTTAGTTAAGGTGGTATCCAAGAGTACAGTTGATAAAACAGAAAAAATGAGGATTTTTGGGTTATTTCTGAAATAATTCGGGAAAATTCGCTTTATTTTACACGAAAAAGTGATTAAACTATTCGAAACTCATATCTTCAACTTGCGGAAATAATTTTTTTTTCTCGAATTTTTTTTTTTGCTCTAATCTCCTGTTATATGCAAAGTATAGAGAGAGAGAGGCAAATAGTTACGACTACCTTCTAATTGAAATTTCTCAATAACTGTACGGTGAATTGAATTTTTTTTTCTTCTATCATTTAGTTAAAATGCTGTTCTCTTCGTCAATTGTTTTTGAATAATAGCTCAATCCTATTTTTTTCGGTAATTTCGTTATTTCTGTCCGATTTAAGGCGTTTCGATAAAAACTTATTTTTTATATGGCATCCAAAAAAAATGAGGGATTGACTGAAAATAAAAGACATCTGACAATTTTTAGAATTTTTTCCTTCAAATACATGAATTAATAAAAAAAAATAGAAAATATGAACATTTAGAAAATCCAAGAAACTATAAGTGCTACTTGTTTAGTAGCTGCTTTCAAAATAATTTTGAATTTAATTCATTTATTTCTCATAGTTAGCAAGTTTTTTGCTTTACATCATCCTCCTGCCCCAACATTATCGTTATCTCAATTACATTTACAGTATTTACAGTATTTATGTTACTTTTTCATTAACTTTGGTAATACTGCCTCTTCTTACATTCGATAACTTCTATATCTTACATTATTTACATTCTTTCCTCTTCTATCCGCCAGGAGCTCTTGTCTCATAATACTATAGTTGCATTTTTTTAGTTCAAGTCTTTGATATTTCCAAAATAATTTATATTTGTTTTAAAAAAATCCAAAAAATCGTGTCAAATTTTTGCTAATTTCATCATTATCATATATATATTGATATCTTTGCTATGGAAAAGTAACTATAGCTATGATTAACAAAAGAAATTGATCGATATTTCCATCATTTCAACAAAAAAAAATCAAAATTACGATTGAACGATAAACACGAAAATTTTTTAATTTACTGAATCGTCCGTTACCCTCTACTATCAACCCCCCCTCTCCCCCCCCCCCTTCCCTCCTACTCAAACTTCATCAATCTCAATGAAAAGCTTCCGATTCATTACATAAAATGTCCACCAAAATGATTGTAAAAAGTAAACAAAACAATTCTATCTCATTTGACAAATTCATTTTACTTCGAATTTTTGGTAGACATCAGGAAACAAGACGAAATATGATAGAACCCATGCGCATAAACGTTTGCGCAGCTCCCAAAAGTGCTGAGAGGAGGGGGAAATAGTAGCCCGCGCGATTCCCTTCAACTCTACAGGGGAATATACCGTTCGCTCCTCTCAGTTTCTATTTAGTATCACCTCAGTTCGGTGAAACACTCTTCCATCGATCTAATCAAGTCTGGATTATTGCCGAAAAAGTTTATTACGTCTTCTTCTGTTTTACTCTAAAATTATTATTTTTTGTTTGGTTTAATCTCGTTTAATTTTCAATTCCAATTCTCTGTGACTCTGATTCATCATCGAATTAAAAATCGTGGTGGTTTCATATAATTTTGCGAAAATTTAGGAAAAAAATAGTGGTGCAGGTGCTACAGATCATAGTTTTTCATCAAGTTATTTTTGATTTTTTTTTTTAATTTTCGTGAATTTCAAAGAATTATCCAAACATGCAGACCCTTCGGATTGCCGCTATTTTTATGCTGCTCTTTACATCACAAGGTATATACACTTTTTTAACTCTTAAAGTGTTTCTATTCGTAGAAAAAAAAAATTAAACTTTTGGACAAAATTGTTAATAACAATTTTTACGAGATAAAATTCGTAAATTTGTTGAAGTTATTCGGTAAAGAATGTAATGAGAAATAAAATAAGTCCTAAAGACAAGAAATTCGTTTAAAAATTGTAAAATTTTCTAGGATTTTAAATTTTTTTTTAGAAACTTGAAAAAATCAAGGAATTTTTTGTTTCTTAAACTTATTTTATTCCTCATTAATTTTTTTTTAATGTACAGATGGAAAAACGTTAAATTTCAGTGAAAATAATGAAATTAGTGTCTAAAGTACAGATTTTTTAACTCGTACAAGGGTCAGGAATGTTTCTTCTTTTCTCTATTTTTTCTTCCTTCTTTTTTTCTGCGATAAAAATAGGAGATTCATGTCTTATCAGAGTTGGCCCATCGATCTTATGAACCCATGACATCAACTGCAACAAGTGAAAACTTCATTATTTTTTTGCTCGTTCATTAAAAATTATGCATGATAGCATGGAAATAGCAAAAATCTGACGAATTTTTAGATATTTTCTTTTTTTAACAGATAAATTATAAAAAAAAGAAAAATATGCATTTATGGAAAATTTAAAAATCGATAAGTACTAATTTTTTAAATATTTTTTTTCTCAATCAATTGCAAAAAAAATACACTAAATTTTCCGATTTCTTCTTATTTGATTATTATATGATGAATCTGCAATTGAAGAAATCTGATTCATCAGAAAAAAATTTGAAAATTGTCTTTTATAAAAATTTCATGACAATTTCGAAAATTCCAAAAAATCTCAAATATTAGAATGAAACTAATTTTTTTTTTCACGCGAAAATTCGAAAATCGACTGTACACAGAGAAAAATGTTTTCTTAATTTAAGAATGTGCAGTCACTTAATTTAAGAAAGTAAAACGCACTTAAATTAAGTGACTTTTCTCACTTAAAATAAGTGACTTTTTCTTTCTTAATTTAAGAAACTAAAACTCACTTAAATTAAGTGACTTTTCTCACTTAAATCAAGTGACTTTTTCTTACTTGATTTAAGAAAGTAAAAGTTACTTGAATTAAGTGACTTTTCTCACTTAAATCAAGTGACTTTTTCTTTCTTAATTTAAGAAAGTAAAACTCACTTAAATTAAGTGACTTTTCTCACTTAAATTAAGTGACTTTTCTCACTTAAATCAAGTGACTTTTTCTTTCTTAATTTAAGAAAGTAAAACTCACTTAAATTAAGTGACTTTTCTCACTTAAATCAAGTGACTTTTTCTTACTTGATTTAAGAAAGTAAAACTCACTTAAATTAAGTGACTTTTCTCACTTAAATCAAGTGACTTTTTCTTACTTGATTTAAGAACGTAAAAGTCACTTAAATTAAGTGACTTTTCTCACTTAAATCAAGTGACTTTTTCTTTCTTAATTTAAGAAAGTAAAACTCACTTAAATTAAGTGACTTTCCTCACTTAAATTAAGTGACTTTTCTCGCTTAAATCAAGTGACTTTTTCTTACTTGATTTAAGAAAGTAAAAGTCACTTAAAGTAAGTGACTTTTCTCACTTAAATCAAGTGACTTTTTCTTTCTTAATTTAAGAAAGTAAAACTCACTTAAATTAAGTGACTTTTCTCACTTAAATCAAGTGACTTTTTCTTACTTGATTTAAGAAAGTAAAAGTCACTTAAAGTAAGTGACTTTTCTCACTTAAATCAAGTGACTTTTTCTTTCTTAATTTAAGAAAGTAAAACTCACTTAAATTAAGTGACTTTTCTCACTTAAATCAAGTGACTTTTTCTTACTTGATTTAAGAAAGTAAAAGTCACTTAAATTAAGTGACTTTTCTCACTTAAATCAAGTGACTTTTTCTTTCTTAATTTAAGAAGAGAAAACTCACTCAAATCAAGTGAGTTTTCTCACTTAAATCAAGTAACTTTTCTTTCTTAATTTAAGTGACCTGTGCTTTCTTAAATTAAGTGACTGCACATTCTTAAATTAAGAAAACATTCTTCTCTGTGTAATTTATGTTGTTAATAAGTTTTCAACATTCTTATGAACAATTTATAATATTAAAACTCATAAAAATGGAAATGAGTCCGATAATCGAAAAGAAAATTTAATGTTCATTCACTGGAATGGGGGATGAATAATGGACAATTTCAATGTTTGTATGAGCCCAAAACTCAGGGGAATTTTTTGCACAGAGTCAATGACCCATGTGTATTACTCTGAATTATATCAGACTAATTAAACTCACTATTTCTCAGAAGCTGCACGTTTTTATATCAGTTTAATTCACTATCTTATCCGATATATTAGTAATAACGTAAACGTTGTGAGCCACATTCGAAAGTTTCATGTTTTTTTTTTTTTTTTTTCATCTTCTTTTCTTTTTCCCTAGGGATTATCATCGTGTTATAGTCTCTTAGTCGTTTTCATCGAGAAAATGGGCGGGACAAGGGAAAATTAACTTTCTGTACAATTTAGATGAAAGTAAATTACCACGGTTCTCTAAGTTAATTAAGAATTAAAAGAAAAATGTGGAATCATGTGAACTTGAAGAATCATTCATCTTTCTAAACACTAATGGACATCAATGAACCATAATTTTTCATTTTGAATAGTCGAAGATTATATGGTTGAGTGTGAAAATTAAGTTTTCGCGAAATTTACTTTTTTTTTTTTTGTTTTGGAGCAATTCATCGATTTGCATTATTTTGAAAAATGATTGAAGGTAATTTAATACACACTGCACTTACGTCTCTTTGTTACATAAAATTTTCAAAAAGTCTGAAAAATCTTAAATATTAGAATAAAAATTCAAAAAAAAAATTTCATAAAAATTTTATAAAAGTTTCATGAAAATTTCATAAAAATTTTATAAAAATTTCATGAAAATTTTATAAAAATTTTATAAAAATTCCATGAAAAATTTCCTAAAAATTTTATAAAAGTTTCATGAAAATTTCATAAAAATTTTATAAAAGTTTTATGGAAATTTCATAAAATTTTTATAAAAGTTTCATGAAAATTTCATAAAAATTTTATAAAAGTTTCATGAAAATTTCATACAAATTTTATAAAAATTTCATGAAGATTTCATAAAAATTTCATGAAAATTTCGAAAACTCTGAAAAATCTCAAATATTAGAATAAAACCATTTTTTCAAAATCAAAACATAGCACTTACGCCTCTTTAATTCTGACGTCTTTTTTATAAACAAAAGAGCGTAAGTGCTCTGCATATACATAGCACTTACGCCCTTTTGTTTCTAAGGCGATGATATGATGTCAGGGAAATTCGTGGGTAGATCTCTATCTCGACAGCATAAACAAGAGGAGAAGGGGAGAAGGTCAAGAGAAAAAAATCTACGCCGAATGACCCTGAAATATGTAAACACAATCGAATAGTGAATAAATCAATTAAGGTAGTATCCCAGAGTACGATAGATAAAACAGAAAAAATGAGCATTTTCCAGGTTATTTTCCAAATAATTGGTGATAATTCTGGAAAATGTGATTAAATCATTCGAAAGTCATATCTTCAGCTTATGAATATAACTTGAACTTTCTCGATTTTTTGTTTATCACATTAATCTTTTATTACATGTAGAAGACAGAGAGAGAGAGAGAGAGAGGTGAATAGTTACGATTACCTTCTAATTAAAATTTCTCAATAACTATACGGTGAATTGAATATTTTTTTCTTCTATTATTTGGTTAAAATGCTGTTCTCTTCGTCAATAGTTTTCAAATAATAGGTCAACCATGTGGTTTTCTCGTAATTTCGTTGTTTCTGTCTGATTTAGGGCGTTTCATCTCCACCACTGCTATTTTCAGGAATTTTGATAATTCAAATCTCATAGACTACACGGTCAAAGATTATGAAAAAAATTCAGAAAAATGTTGAAAAGTATTATCTTTGATATAGGATCAAAAAAAATGAGGGGTTAATTGCAATCAAGTTCGTTGGGATGCTACTGTATTATCCCCGGTTTCTAACAGTGCCCCAATAACTGACAATTTCTTCAAATTTCTCAGTATATTGTTCAATATTCAATTGTTGAGCTCGTTCATTACAACAAATACGTAGTAAAAATAATTAGATTACATTCAATGAGTAAATATTTATTCTTGCATTTAGGCTGCATACAGAAAAAGCTGAGCATAGAATATGAACTTTCTGTTCATATTATATGCACTAATTGAGCATATTTTATATTTTCTGTAAATCCATAGAATACGAAATGATAAATAATATAAAATATGTTGAAGGCAAACATATTAGGACACATTTCACTCCTATTAGTACATATTTAATGTACAATAGTACATATTTTGTGGACAATAATGCATATTTTATGCGAATGTCGAGTGCATAAATCATGCATAATTAGAGCATATTGTATGTCAAAGGCCAAATCATATTGTATGAAATACTCCGTTCACATTCTACACAGAGAAAAATGTTTTCTTAATTTAAGAATGTGCAGTCACTTAATTTAAGTGACCTGCCATTCTTAAATTAAGTGACTTTTCTCACTTAAATCAAGTGACTTTTCTTCCTTAATTTAAGAAAGTGAAGCTCACTTAAATTAAGTGACTTTTCTCACTTAAATCAAGTAACTTTTTCTTCCTTAATTTAAGAAAGTGAAACTCACTTAAATTAAGTGACTTTTCTCACTTAAATTAAGTGACTTTTCTCACTTAAATCAAGTGACTTTTCTTCCTTAATTTAAGAAAGTGAAACTCACTTGAATTAAGTGACTTTTCTCACTTAAATCAAGTAACTTTTTCTTCCTTAATTTAAGAAAGTGAAACTCACTTAAATTAAGTGACTTTTCTCACTTAAATTAAGTGACTTTTCTCACTTAAATTAAGTGACTTTTCTCACTTAAATCAAGTGACTTTTCTCACTTAAATCAAGTAACTTTTTCTTCCTTAATTTAAGAAAGTGAAACTCACTTAAATTGAGTGACTTTTCTCACTTAAATTAAGTGACTTTTCTCACTTAAATTAAGTGACTTTTCTCACTTAATTCAAGTGACTTTTTCTTTCTTAATTCAAGAAAGTAAAACTCACTTAAATCAAGTGAGTTTTCTCACTTAAATCAAGTGAATTTTCTTTCTTAATTTAAGTGACCTGCACATTCTTAAATTAAGTGACTGCACATTCTTAAATTAAGAAAACTTTTTTCTCTGTGTATGCTCATCTTTTTCTGTGTATGTCAGAGAGTAGCTCTGAAGTGTCAGAAACCAAAGTCACCACGGACATCTTAAATTCACAAATTTTTTTTCTGAATCAAAAATTGACTCATTAATATTGAAAAAAAAAAAAATAACAGAGAATCTTTCCCATCCGAATTTTTTTATATTCCACACTGGAATTATCGAAATTACTCTACCCCCATTAACTTCAAAGACAGTTACGAGTATATAAGAAAAAAAAAACCAAGAATCTAGAATTATCGAATTCCTTCCATTTATCTTCATCTCCGAAGTTTTAACACAAAAAAAAATTAAAAAAAATCACAAAATCTCATGGATCACTTGTAGAACGAGAGTAAAACCCATTTAACCAAACACGCGTGTGTTTCGTGTCGGCACGAAAAACAGAAAGAGAGAGGGAGAGAAGAGAGAAAGACTCGATTGTAGTCAGTAGCTGGTCCATGAATGCCCGGATGAAAATAAGATAAACGAAAGTAATGGATGGCATACAAGTATATATACATATATACAAGTATATATAGTTAGAGGAGGCCAGGTGGAAGCGGGTGATGTAGTCTTTTCAGGTATACCAGTGAAGAAAACCGCGTGCCAGCCCTCCTCCCCTCTCCCCCCCCCCCTCTCTTCATGTACAATCGCTGGGGGAGGACAGATGGCTGAAAAAAAAGAAGTAAAGAGAGACAGAGTGAAAGAGAAGAGCACAGAATGATTGCAACTGGCCGATGGTCTTCCATGGTTATTCGAGAAATTTCAAAACTGCATTCAACCATTGGTAGAATAACCATTAAGCATTTTTTTTTTTTTTTTTTTTTTTCGGAAACTCCACTGGGTGTCCAACTGGTGGAAGGCAAATGTTCAATGTAAGAAAAAATTCTGTGGCCATTTAAATCCGGATAATAAGATCCTTCTTGGCATTCATTCTCGTATTTTCCACTGAGATTTACCGGAAAAATAGTGGAAAAGTGTCGCAAGCCCATTCATAATTTCTATTGTTCGTTTTTTTGCGTTTTGGAATGGAGTGCGGTAATTCTTGGAAGTTCTTTTACTGGAGAATATTTATGTGTTTTTTTTTGTTTCGATATTATTAATTTAAAATGGGGCAAAATGGATATTCCAATTTGGAGAAAACTTGAGAATTTTTTCGATGATTCTTTTTTTTTTCTTTCTGAAAAACTGAGGAAATCTCTGATGAATAACATTGACCAAAATTGATTTTTGCAATTTTCTTTGAAATTCTACATTTTTAAGAAATTGAAAAAAAAAATGCAATTTTTGAGGAAATTGTGTTTAATTATGTTTGAAATTATTCTTTTAGAATGATTTTTAGAGTAATTATGAGGATGAAAAGTGATTTTCATAAAATAAACTGTAACTCGATCAAAAATTTATGAAAAAATTCTCATCGTCGAAGAAAAAAAGTAGAATTTTTTTTTTTGTCGAAAAATTTTGAAAATCATTGATTTTCACAATTTGCACATGTTTTTCATTGAAAATTTCCTCAACTTTCCAATAGAATCATCGGAAATATTCTTATATTTCGATACAACTGTACAATTACATTTTTTCCCCTTTTTCTCATGTTGGATTATCGCTTTAAGGATAATTTTCAGCGTTAAAAATATTATAACCACCTGTTATTCAGTTTTTTATTCAACACTATTGATGATAATGTAACGTTATTCAACCCTCCTACGCACATGAGTCGATTGTAGTAATTTCTCTCTTCTTCCTGCGGTGTTTGATAAATGTCGATGAGGCGTAACGACGTGTGAATTATTCTCTGAAATTATTTCGGTGGCCCTCTCTTCCCTCCCACCCTTCCCCCTTCGAAAAATATCTCGCATATACCCAACAATTTGCCGGCTCGATGATTGGAGGAGGAGTAAAACTAAAATTACAACGATAAAAAAAAAAATTTTAAAAAAAATTATTTTTGTAATTATATTTTTACAGAAAGAATTATAATAATAGGCGACAAGTAATAACAGAGGGAATTATGATATGAGAAAATGAGGAGATGACACTCGACTTAAACATGAATCATTCTTTAATTAGTTTCATAGAAGGGGAAAACATTTGATTGTATATATTAAAGTATTCGATTATCACCAGAGAAAGTCCAATAAATTATCGTTTAAATGTCATCAAATATTTTTCAAGTAGTGGATGATGAAGCAACGAGTTATTTTAATTGATATTTCGCTGGGGAATGGTTTTTAGGAGTTATTACTCTCACAGAAACTCAAACTTTTATGTAAAAAAATATATGTGAACGATATTTCAAGAATATATAGGGAAAGGTGGGGTAAAACGGACACTCCGATTGAACGGTTCGAGATGGAAATTTTCTAATGATTCCATTGAAAAGCTGAGGAAATTTTAGGCGAAAAACATGTGTCGAAATTTTTTTTTTTAATTTTTGGAAAAATTTACTTTTTTACCCAAGTTTTGAAGGTTTTTTTTTTTTGAAAATCGAAAAAATTCACTCTTTCGGTGATATCTCTGATTCTGTTGATCGTAGTGACCTGGAGTTGATCTCAAATGAAAGCTGAGCTCATTTCTCATCGATTTATGTGGTTCAAATTTAAAAAAAATCAACTTTTCAAATATTCATAGGTCATTTTCTGAAAAAAAAACCGTTTTTGCCCCATAAGTACTCGAAAAAATTGATATTTTTCTTTTTAAATCCCATAAATCAATGGGAAATGAGTTCACCTTTCATTTAAGATCAACACCAGGTCACTGCGAGCAATACAACCAATGATATTCTCGAAAATCTGAAATTTTTTGAAAACAAGAAGCTTTCACCTTTGAATCTTGCGCAAAAAATTAAATTTTTTGAAAATATTCCTAAAAATAACTTCTAACACATGATTTTCATGGGAAATTTCCTCATCTTTCCAATGGAATCATCAGAAGAAACCTCTCTCCAACGTATTATGTTACATTTATAATACATCTATCATATCGTAACCTTATGCTTATTTATAGCACTTACGCCACTTTATTTCTGAGGCGACAATATATTATTTATATAAAAATTTGTATATTTTACCGTAAATTTCTTCTACATTGTAAATCTATTCATTGCCTTAGAAACAAAAGGGCGTGAGTAGTATATATATGAAGATAGCAGTTACGCCCCTTTGACTCTAAGGCGACAATAAATTTCTTTTTATGGGGAAAAAATAGTGTTTCTTCTCGAATCAATTCAATCACAGGGATTATAATGCCAGGGATACCTGAAAAAAAAAAGATATATGAGAATGAATATTCTTTTCGTCTTATCACATGGGTTTAAAAAAAGGTAAATGAGTTTATCAGTTTACGAATGAGAGCCACGCATGTGAGAATGATAAAAAAACAACGTGTCTACGCGTTCCAGAATAGTTGCGTCATGATAAAATGAAGAAAAAAAATAATAGTACAGCTACATGTATGTTATATATATATATATATTTTGTAATTAAGCAATTGAGCATTATTGGCCGTAGTCACATGTATTTACCCGCATGAGAGAGGCTTACTCACACAAAACCTCCATATTTTTATTCTCTTCGTTTCATAGCTGTTATTTCAGCTCCACCGTTTTCCACGGTTTGTTGTAATATACTTGGAGAATTTCCCGGGGGACGAGGAGGAAGAAAAAAATTATAGAAAGAGAGAGAGAGAGAGTAAAGAAATTAATTGGCGTACCTGCATTCGCCCACACGGTAGAAAACGACCGCCCTGGGCGAAACACGATACTTCCACGGAAACTAACCTGGGATTTTGTTTCTTTCTTTTTACCCTCATTTCTTCATTTTTTTCAGATCATTTCAGTTTGAGACAAAAATTTCGAAAATTGATCGGTTCACAGAGAAAAATATTTTCTTAATATAAGAATGTGCAGTCACTTAATTTAAGAATGGCAGGTTACTTAAATTAAGTGACTTTTCTCACTTAAATTAAGTGACTTTTTCTTTCTTACTTTAAGAAAGTAAAACTCACTTAAATTAAGTGACTTTTCTCACTTAAATCAAGTAACTTTTTCTTTCTTAATTTAAGAAAGTAAAAGTCACTTAAATTAAGTGACTTTTCCCACTTAAATCAAGTGACCTGCACATTCTTAAATTAAGTGACTGCACATTCTTAAATTAAGAAAACATTTTTCTCTGTGTTTGTTGAATAATTGTTGAGAACATATTGCAACGTTTTTTATCGGCTTTGGGTCTTTATCACAAATGATAACATCAGGAAACATGAGAAAATTTCTCATTAAAATCATATATCGGTAGTTATTTTTTGGAATTTTTCAAAAATTTAATTTTCCGCGCAATATTTGAAGGTAAAACTCTTCTGGTTTTGAAAATTTTCAGGTTTTTCAAAAATATCTCTGGTTCTATTGATCATAGCGGCCTAGGGTTGATTTTAAATGAAAGGTGAGCTAATTTCCCATCGATTTATGGGGGTTAAAAAGGAAAATTTCAATTTTTTCCAAGTGCTTAGAGGGCAAAAACTGATTTTCAGAAAATAACCTATAAATATTTGGGAAATTGATTTAAAAAAAAATTGGAACCACATAAATCGATGAGAAATGAGCTCATCTTCCATTTGAGATCAACTCCAGGTCGCTACGACCAATAGAACCGGAGATATCGTCGAAAAAGTGAATTTGTTCGATTTTCAAAAGGGAAACCCCTTCAAAACTTGGCCAAAAAAGCGAATTTTTCCAAAAAGTGTCCACTGAGTGTCCATTTTACCCCATCTTCCTCCCATTACTAATAATTTTTTCAACGCATCATAATAATGACTATGATATTTTTAGCAATGATTTTCTGTCTGATGATATTAAAAAAAATGTGATATTTTTACGGTAATCAAAAGCTCGTACATTATTTTTATCGTGAATAAATTGAGGCATTTAATGATAATTTAATTTGAAAAAAATTAGGAGATAGAGATAAGAGAGGTAAAGTGAAGAGAATTAAGTGTATGAATGAAGCAAAGTGAATGGGTAAAATTTCAAAGATGAGGTTAACGAAGTGCCCACGGCATTCCTCATGTTTCGACACTGATTATCATTGAAAGAAGAAATTTTCACTTTAAGTTAAAAAAAAATGAAGCAAAAGAAGATGAGCCGAGTGTTAAATTCCACAAAAAATGAAAAATACTTGAAAAGTTGCAGAAGAAAATATATGAAGAAAGTTGAATATTTATTTGTTTTTTTTTCTTTTTTTATTATTTATTTGAATTTATTCATGAAAATTCTTCCGGGTCATGGGAGCGTAAAAGCATTGATATAACAAGACTCGGTCACTTCTATTTACTAAGAAGGCAAATGTATTTATCTGTGGCGTAATGTGTGACTAATCTTGGTACTCCTCTGTGTTTGTCCTCAAGAGTAAAATTAGAGTCAATTCTTCAAACAACAGTGACTTAAAACATTGCTAAAAATCCCCCCCCCCCCTCCCTGACATCATATGATTTTTATGAATCGTGAGTCACTAATTTAAAAAAAGGCAAAGAAGTTTGGCTGACGCAAATGTTTGAATAAAATTATTTTTCTCATTAATGGGCTACCCATTACTTCTCCTTCTTTCATTCGGTCATTTCTGATAATAACTCTGTCTCGACCAGACAGATTACGAAATTGATGCAGTGAGCTTGCAATGAATACTGATTATCATTAAATTCAAAGATTATAAAAATAGTTTAGTTTCGATAAAATTTCGCGAAATTTAAAGATATAATATGGAAAATAGCAAAAATCTGACAATTTTGTTTTTCAATACAATTAATAATTTTTGAACGATTAAAAAATATGTGCATGCAGAAAATTGAAAAAAAGTTTTTTTCTTTTAAAAAACTTCAAGTGCAAATTTCTTAATTTTTCCTTTTTATAGTAATTTATTAAAAAAAAAAATTCAAAAGTTTTTCAGATGTGGGTTATTTTATTATCATTGTGAAAATGCAGTTTTTGCAATTTCTCGTTGGAGAATTTATTCGATTCTCCATAGATGCGAAATGGAATAAAAAAATATCAAATAAACCAGACCAGTGATAAATTTGACGTTTATTCAAGCGGCCGATGGACTCACGTTTATTCCGAGAGCATCAGGCATTTCACTACTATTTTTCCGGTCAAAGAGAGAGAGAGAGAAACCTCAAACGAAGCCGTTCCGAATTTGTATTTAGGCCAACTCGACTCGTATGACTCCTCCGTGACTCGGTTGATGCTCTGCTGTTAGACTATGTGGCATAAAACGCATTTCCGAGGGCACCTCCGTGACTCGTGGGCGCATGACCCCGCAACATCTCTCGTCTTTTTCCCCTCTCTCGCTCGGGATTCCCTCTTATTCATTCGACAAAAAGTCGTGAGAAAGTGACGAGTACACAGTGGAAGAGGAGAAAAATGGTTTAGGAGGTTCTGCTCGATTCCCAAAATAGTGTCGGTGACTCAAATATTTGAGAGCATATTCAGAAGCATGTACTGCGTATATCTGAAGAATTTCAACAATATTGACTACTTGGTGTCTGACCAGAAAAATTGCAAATATACCCTCCAAATGCATGGGGTCTATGGCGTTAAACGTTATAACGCGAGGAATTGTTCGATATCATATAGTTAAAAAAGTGGCAACTGTTTGAAAATTTTAGCAAAGTATGGGCTTGTCTCTTATAGGGATCTTGGGAAAAAAATGGATCCGATTTACTATGCCTATCATGAATTATGGCAAATTGATCAGAAGAAAATGTGCTAAATTGGATGGGATACGGACGTGGAAGGCGCTTTTCTTAGATAATAAAGAGCTTTTTTTATTATCATGAATTCTCAAATGTAGTTTTTGAATTATATCAAGTGAAATGATCCAGTTTCATTGAATTACATGAAAATTAGGTTGTCAGTAGTGCAATTGTCCCGTGTATGATAGTCTAAGAGCTAACAACGTTTTTGACCAGTCATTTAAGTTCGGCTCAATTTTTGATATGACTTCCCTTCAAGTATTCTAATGCTCATGCGGCCCGTCTGGCTGGTGAGAGACGTTGAGTTTACCTGTGCCTATTATCTTACACAGGTGAAAAAAGTAAATCTTCATGTCAGTTTATAACGATTTTTGAAGTGAAACTTCTTTGCTGAGGGAGCAACAATTTTCGAACGTCACGAAAATTCGTCATCGTGTGAGGGGAATAGCTAGATACGTGGTGGGGGGAGCAGGAGAAGAGGAGAGTGCGTCAGCAGCGATGCCTGACTCTACACTCTATTATTTTTTCTTTTCAATACACGGAGAGAAAAATATGGAAATTTATCTAAATGTTTTTTTAAAAAATTACTCAAAATTGTCATTTAAAAGAGGAGTTGTCATGAAACATGACCGAAAAATATCCATGCTCCGCCTCATAATTTTTGCTTTTTATTTCTTGAAAAATTGCCATTTCACGCTTGGCTTTGGATTAAAATATCTCGAAAATCATGCAAAATTTATCGAGACATGCTGTGAATGAAATTTAGAGGGAAGATTAACGAATAAAATAAGCAAACCTCCGTTTTTTTACGACTCGTAGTTCTTAAGATATCGATTTTTGAATGAAAAATTCAGAAAGGACGTCCAAGCGCTCATTTATTTGCTATCGGGTCTCATCCATTGTTTCTGAACTACTCATTCAAAAAATGATATCTCTGAAACTACTGGTCGTAGAAAAACAGCGTTCTGCTTATTGTGTTTTTTTTTTAAATTAGTTTCTGTGAACATTGAGCATTATTAATTTATTATTGCCAGACTGTTCCTCAGTTGCTCAGTCTATTTAAAAAAAAATCATTTTATCAGTGCTGAAATTTTTACACGAGCTAGTTCAACTATCGAAACACATAAAATTAATTTGCCAGACAGAAATAGGATTGCTCATTAGGAGCCAGACCGATTGAAATATTATATGAGCGTAAGGATTCCTTTCGAATGGCAAAGAGACAATCAGTTTGTCCAATTTTTGAATTTTCTGGGATTTTCCAGAATTTTCCTAGAATTTTCCAGAATTTTGGAATTTCAGAAAAATCGATTTTTCCGTCTTCTGGGATATTTCAGAGCCTCCTTAACTATAAAACCCATAAATAAACCATTTCCCGAATTTCGCTGTTAACAAAATTCTAAAAAGTTCATGATTTGAGTCATCTTGGGTTATGACGTCATAGACTGGTTTTCTTTTTTTTTTTATGAATTTGCATTTGTGATTGAGTTCTCAAAATAATTTCGTCATCGTTATTACTGGATCAGATTACAGTATGGGTTTTTACAATATATGTTAATGTGCACAGTTTAATGTAATGAATATTTTTAGATTTTTTCATATTTTTTATTTAATAAAATTCTGAGATTCATGATATCACAATTTGCAAGTATAACATATAACATACTTTAGTTCCAACGAATTCAAATATCTTGTATCTTTAAAAATCGTTATTGCGTGTTTGCATATTGAATTAATCCAAAGTTCCGTTTCTCAGATCGTAGAACTGCGTGCTGCATAAAAGTTAAATGATCTGTCAAACTAATGTCCAAACATTGTTATTAAAATTCAATGATTATCAATTAATTCTAGAGCACGAGATGTTACTTCTGTTATTTCATTTCTCTAATGTGTCATAATTCAAGTCAAATAGAGGGACGTTGATAATTAAATGTTTTGTAGTCAAGAAAATGTGAAATTAAACATAATGTGTCTATAAAAATTATTAAATTTGCATTAGATTTCTATACTTAAACGAAAAAAGTAGGAAATATGATAAAATGAATCATTTCAATAGTCTTCATTAATTTTTTTTCCAACAATTCATTTTTTTTTTCACTGTCAACTGAAACTGCATCATTTGTTTCATGAGTTTCAAGAAAAAAAAAATTTGTTTCCAGCAATTAAATTTTTTTTATTTCAAAAAAATCTACTTAATTTAACACATTTTTAATCACTTGAATGAACTTTTTTTTGAGGATCATGTGACAAATAAATTTTAGCATTTTTACTACTCTCTTTACCTCAGAGCAGCTTCGTCATCCGTTGAGCCAAAAATATTAGTAAAAAGTCTGAAATATTCTCGAATATTCGAATATTATCGTCCTTAGAATAATTTTTCTTTGTATTTTTTTACCTACATTTTTTTTTCAATTCAAAAAATTGATGAAAAAGTTTTATATTATTTTATTTCTTGACTACAAAATTATTTTCATCTCTAGTTTATTGTTGGTATCGATATTCACAAATAATAACGTACAATTTAGAAACAGCTGTCCAAATTGAAAATTTTAACGATTTGCCAGATGGCACAGCCACGTTATTATGTCAATAGATTTCGGTGATTTTCAAGCGACTCGAAAACAAGATTTTGCATCCATCAATAATATCCGCCCACAAACGCCTCAATATTTATCAGAAGAAAAATAAAATTTTCATCCTATTTTTAGAGAGGGGCGTTTACGATAGACATTTCGGCCAATTTTTCCTTTTTTTTCCTCTTGAAAAACAACTTGAAGAAAAAACTTGAAGAATGTCTCTCAATCATGAAATTTACGATGGGATTTATTTAACTGTTTTTACGTTGAGAAATCAAAGGAAGAGATTATACGTTTTTTTATTCTGCCTATTTTTTTTTTTTCATCTATTTCTGAAAGGGAGTACAGAAAAAGAGGGAAAAACGTGGGATTTCAATGGAAATAATTCAGGGTGACCTTTTCAAATATTAAGGAATTGAAATTGAAACTATTAATTTTGTAGTTTCTCGTATTGTGTAATTTTATGATTGGTGTTATTATTTTAATTCACTTTTCACTTTATAGATTTATGAGAAAGTGATTGAAAGTTCATTCTCAATGATAAGTAATAATACTGCTAATAATGAAAAAAAAATGAAAAAAATACTGGTGAATTATTCTTTTCTGATTGTAATTGAACTATGGTGTTGAAAAAAAATTGTGAAAATTATCGACATTTCTATGAGCATTGATAATTATAGGAAAAAGTGGGATAGAATTGACATTCTAATGAAATAAGTGGAGATACTTTATTTTTAACGATTCCATTGAAAAGCTGAGGAAATTTTCGGTGGAAAACACGCGACAGGATTGATATTTCTTGAATTAAAAAAAAATCTCCTTTTTTGGCCAGAAATGGGGAATCGAATGAAACTGGCCAATGGAACCCGAAATATCTCCGGAAGTGCGAAATTGTTCAATTCTTTAAAGTCCAGAGTTTCGACTAAAATAGCAGCATTTCTAAAAAAATTCTCAAAAATGCATTTTGATAGTTATTTTTTTAGTGAAAATTTCTCCAAGTTGTCAGTGAAATTATCAGGAGAAATTTACTCGAAACATATCATTCCGTTGATTTTAACCGATTTCCATCATATAATGCAAAAAAAAGTTCTGAGGAAATGGAAAAACACTTGTTGCATTCCCATTTACCCAATGGCCAGTCAATTCAATTTGACTTTAATTAAGTTAACTTATCGCCTTAAAAATGTGCATATTAGAACATTGAAATATTAAAAAAAAAAAACAATTTAAAAAAAGGGGGGGGGGGGGAAATACTATGTAATGGAAGGATTAAAAAAATAGAAATAAAATATATTTTTTCCTCATTATATATTGCATATAAATATATTTAAATAGGGGAGAGTGGGGCAAAATGGACCCTCATAGTAATATGATTAAGGATTTTTTTTCAGGATGAAGGACTCGTCGAAAAAATCTGAAAAAATTTGAGAGAATCCTCCAATATATCTTGATTGTTTGTAAATTTTTTCAGATTTTTTGGAGCAACCGCTGCTTTTTTAAAAAATCTTGAGTCATCTCATCTTTTAGGGCCATTTTACCCCACTCTCCCCTATATACCAATTGATGTAGAGAACTGGAATCTTATACAAAGAAAGACAATGAAAAAAATAATAATAATATAAAAACACTTGTTGCAATTTTCCATGTATGTGTAAATGATGAAAGACTTGAGTTAAATAATTCATTAAATTCTTGATCATAATTATTTCCATTAACGAGCATAAAATGAAGTCAGCACAATGTGTGCGTTAACACGAGATGTGAGTCAAGTGAAGTCATTCACCGGAATGCACATGAACATTAAACGTTTATTGACTACCAATCACTGAAGCTGTTTTCCCTAGCTCAGTAATACTTCCATTCATCATTCAAGCAGCTTCTTTTCATTCTAATTACCATATATTCCTTTTGTTCTTTTAAATCCTTCATTTTATTATTTACTTTCTCGTATTTCTTTTGTAGTGCTTGAATTTAAGAGCTCTGAATGCGTGCGGTCACATTTCCCCTATGGTTAACCACACTGAGTGAGAAGAGAAACATTCAAATCTCTCTCTCTCTCTATATGTTGTACTCTTTCTCGAATGCCTGGGCTACGAAACTCATGGGGACATACAAAGCCCTATGTTGTCAATGCCGCAGATTCATTCTCGGATTTAACGACTCGTGCCCCACAAAACATTTAACTGTGCCTGTGAAAATCAACATACATGTTGAGATCATACATTGGGAGAAGAATTTTTTTTTTTTTTAGAATTCTCACAATTACTAAGTTCAAGTTTGAGTTAATATCAAAGACTCCAGTGTGAGAATCATGACCAACGGTTTAATTTTCAACTGTACAAGAAAAATGTCAATTGTTTTCTATTTTTACGGGGAAATCTCTTGGGTGGTCGTTGTTCGAAACTAATTGAGAAAAAATAGAGTTCATTTTGAGGAGGTCCCTATGATTGTATATTGGAGCAACCACACTACTGCCGTACCTAATTTTCGAGGGAAAAAAAAAACAGTTTTTCATGGCTTACTAAATTTTTATTATTTTTTGTGACATTACTTTTTCATGGTATATCGGTCCCTAACGCGTTGCTTCATGATTTCAACTGAACCAATGGAGAGAAGTCTCAATATCCTTGAGTCTTTTAACTTTAATCAGTGTTTTATTGAAAATCATACTATCGCGTGAGTTGATGGAAATTGAAGAATTAAATTAATTGATTTTTCTCAGAGAAATAAACAAATTAAACTAATTTTTATCAATTCTACACAGAGAAAAATGTTTTCTTAACTTAAGAATGTGCAGTCACTTAATTCAAGAATGGCAGGTCACTTAAATTAAGTGACTTTTCTCACTTAAATCAAGTGATATTTTCTTTCTTAATTTAAGAAAGTAAAACTCACTTTAAATTAAGTGACTTTTCTCACTTGAATCAAGTGACTTTTTCTTTCTTAATTTAAAAAAGTAAAAGTCACTTTAAATTAAGTGACTTTTCTCACTTAAATCAAGTGACTTTTTCTTTCTTAATTTAAAAAAGTAAAAGTCATTTTAAATTAAGTGACTTTTCTCACTTAAATCAAGTGATTTTTCTCACTTGAATCAAGTGACTTTTTCTTTCTTAATTTAAAAAAGTAAAAGTCACTTTAAATTAAGTGACTTTTCTCACTTGAATCAAGTGACTTTTTCTTTTTTAATTTAAAAAAGTAAAAGTCACTTTAAATTAAGTGACTTTTTTCACTTAAATCAAGTGACTTTTTCTTTCTTAATTTAAAAAAGTAAAAGTCATTTTAAATTAAGTGACTTTTCTCACTTAAATCAAGTGATTTTTCTCACTTGAATCAAGTGACTTTTTCTTTCTTAATTTAAAAAAGTAAAAGTCACTTTAAATTAAGTGACTTTTCTCACTTAAATCAAGCGACTTTTTCTTTCTTAATTAAAAAAAGTAAAAGTCACGTTAAATTAAGTGACTTTTCTCACTTAAATCAAGTGATATTTTCTTTCTTAATTTAAGAAAGTAAAACTCACTTGAATTAAGTGACTCTTTTCACTCAAATCAAGTGACTTTTCTCATTTAAATCGAGTAACTTTTTCTTTCTTAATTTAAAAAAGTAAAAGTCACTTTAAATTAAGTGACTTTTCTCACTTGAATCAAGTAACTTTTTCTTTCTTAATTTAAGAAAGTAAAACTCACTTGAATTAAGTGACTTTTTTCACTTAAATCAAGTGACTTCTCTCACTTAAATCAAGTAACTTTTTCTTTCTTAATTTAAGAAAGTAAAACTCACTTTAAATTAAGTGACTTTTCTCGCTTAAATCAAGTGACTTTCTTTTCTTAATTTAAGTGACCTGCACATTCTTAAATCGAGAAAACACTTTTCTCTGTGTAATGATAAAAATGATAATTTCGGTCGATAAAATCAAATTTTATAGTTTACTAAATTGATGTAAACGGATAGTGCTACTCTTAAATCAATGAAACTGGATGATTTCACTCTGTATAATTCGATAATTATATTCCAGAATTTATGATAATAAGAAAAACTTATTATCTAAGAAAATCGCCTTCTGCGTCCGTACTCCATTCTATTTAGCACATTTTCTTCTCATTAAGTTGCCATAATTTATGATACCCATGATAAATCTGATCTTTTTTTTTTGAAGTTCTCTATAAGAGACAAGCCCATACTTCCCTAAAATTTACGAACAGTCGCCACTTTTTTAACTATATGATATAAAACGATTCCTCACGTTATAACGATTGACGCCATAACACTCGATGCATTTGGAGGATCTTTGCGATTTTTTTTCTCAGACACCAAGTGGTCAATATTGTTGAAATTTTTCAGGTACACGCAATATACACTTCTGAATATGCTTTCAAATTTTCAAGTAACTGTCACTATTTCCAATACAGTGTGGTAATTTTCGCGAAAATTCATCGAATCATTCAAAGTGAGAACATGTAGACTCAAAATATTTTGCAAAAACAACTGCGAATTTTAGAATTTCGATCAATGTAATGTGAATCGAAAGACATAGAGAAGCAGCACATAAAAAAATTTATCCTTGACATCGGCCCGCGGGTCAAATTGTCGCATTTGTAAGCTAATGTCCTCGATACGTAATCAAAAGCCAGCGGTTTTTTTCTTCAAAAGACTTCACTTTTTCCGACAAATTTTACAATTTTTTTATCTTCGCTGTTATTGGAAAATTGTTTATCGATAACTTATTCACCTCTAAATTGCTTTTTTTTTTTCAAAATATTCATTCATTGATTGCGAAATGAAATGAGAATAAAATTGAAGTACGTATGTGTGAGAAAGTAAACAGCCTCGAGAGGGCAGCATTTCGTCTCGGTCATGATTCCCTTTAGGTTGAGAAATAACGATTTCACCTTCTTCTTGTTTTTTTTTCTTCTTTTCCATCCATTATTTCCAATCATTTTTATTTGAAACCACTCCATCACCATACAGCACACATCGTTTGCCATTCATTTTTCTCTTTGGCCTCTGGTAACGATGCACCATTCTCAGACCATTAATTTCCACTTGGATTACAAAATAACATTCTGGAGTATATTCACACAAATCGTGATCACGATTTCACGATTGAATTCAATTGGCAGTTTGTCAGAGACTAAATTCAATTGAACTGTATCTTGAGGATAGAACAAATGAAAGCAAGAATATAAAACCAAGGAAAAAAAGCAGCCTACTATTAAAAATTATGGCATGTATATATGCAAACTAATCAAGTAAAAGTTAAAATTGTATTTAAAGCAAGTGGATAATAGTATTACTCTCCAATTGATAACTTTTTCCAAACTATCAGAAAAATATCAAATTTTGAAAAATTCATTTAAACGGCAATAACTCAAAGGATATATAATAAAGAAAAAATATTTTTTTTCCCATAGAATAATTTGCCGAAAGAAGGTCGGTGTGGGATATTTATGTGATTTTCATCATATAAATATATATATTATATATAATAAATTTTTTTTTTTTGCACTAATCATGCAAATATGCTCAAATTTACAGGCATTTAAGTAACATCAGTTGAATAGATTCCAGAAACTCCATCAAAGTTTCGAAAAATGGACATATTACAAAAAGTACCGATCGAATTCTCTTCAAATCAAGCTTAAAAGATAAAGTTCATCGAAAGAAAGCTTTCCACAAAATATGAAATTTTTCAATAAAAACCAAACATGCACTAAAAATATAATTTTCTCTCTATTCAGACCATTTCAAGTATCTTCTATTAAAAAAATTACAACTAAAAATTCTGATGATTACATAGCTTCCGTTCTGGAGCAAAATGAAAAAATTTAATTCAAATGTCACAATGTATTGTCGATACAATTATTTACCTCCTTCATTGATAATAAAAAAAAAATAGTGGGAAAGAATTGCCGAGTGAGAGTCATGAAAAAATTCACTCGAGAGAGACCCACATAAGCGACACACACACACACACACACACACACACACACACACACACACACACACACACACACACACACACACACACGTGATTTTGAAAGAACCGTTAGTATTTTTTTTTTTTTTTCGAAAACAGAAAGATAAAGAAAACGTGACATTGTTACGATAGAAAGGGACACTGGTTTGCCTCCTCCCACGTATTGAATGAGGAGGAGTGGAGGAATGATGATGATACTGACTGTATCTATCTAAATCCAAAGAATGAACTTGAGAATGAACTCACATTATTTACACGAGAAAGCAATTTATCTGCTTATCGGTCAGTTGTATCTACACTGATCGAAGCTGATTCTATTTGCTTTGATAATTCGTGAAGAATTCACCCGATTATTATCACAGATATAATAATAATAAAAATATATAAATGGAAAAGTTAAAGAAAGATGCGTAACTGATAAAAAAAAGTTAAATCAATTTTTGTAATATCGATTCTTCTCTAAAAATCGATTAATCGATTTTTCGATTTTTTTTTAAAGAATCGAATCGATTTCTTTTTCTGATTCAGACTTCTAAACTAAGATCGATAAAACGAGACTTTTGTATGGAATGCGATATCTCGATTTGAATTTGAGATATCGATATTGAAGATGATGAAAAATTGATATGATACTTTTTTTTAAATTGAAAATCGATTTCTCGAAAATCTTTTTTTTTCTATATCGATTCTCAAAAAAATCCTCTCTTTTAAAAATCGATTCCTCGAAAATCGTCTATGCCTGAATATAACCCTCTGATCCAAATCCACAATGAGAATAAAGAAAAAAAAAATCAACCGGAAATGCTAGGTCACAGATGTTGGAAGAACCCCGATGACGTCATCCAGCAAATGGAATGAGCACAATTCACGCGGGTTCTTTTTTTTTCCTCGTTTTTCATTCAAACTCCCCCAAAAATAAGAGGGAGTCAATTGTTTTTACTAGTTAGGGCTGGCCTCACCATAAAGAATATTTACCGTTTCCGTTTCTGACTTTACAACCCTCCAAAAACGAGAAAAAAAAACCCCTTCATAACTCACTCTCTGCGTTACTCCCTCTTTTTTTTTTCTTTCTCGTTATCGAGCGTTGACAGTGAAGAAATGGTAAAAAAAAAGTGCGTGTACAGCTTGAGTTGGAAAATTTAGGTCGACGAACCATTGTGTCCCGGGGAGCCATTACGAAACGCTTCGTTAAACTTCCGCTCAAAATTGCATCCTGGAGACGCGACTCCAACTAATACCGATATATTGGCTATAATCTCTTTCTCTCTCTTTCTTTCACTGTTTTTTGGAGGGGGGAGGGGGGCGTTATAACAATGAGACGATTAAAAAATGCCATGCACTTTTGTCTCATTGGTACCTATTGGACCTAATGATGCCGAAACCATCGATTTGGAGGGGCCTCAACTTCATCTCAATTTATGCAATCGTTATCTTTCTGAGAATTTTTTTTCATTATTATTTAATCACCCCGGTGAATCAATATGCACTTCCCCTTTCATCTCATTAAGTCAATTAAATGATTCTAAGTAATTTTTTTTTTATTCAATCTGTGAATTTGTATTTGTATTTTAACTTTTATTCAAGACCCAACAGCCTCAGGGGCCAATAATAGGGTCACATAATAATTCTTCATTTACATCATCAATTTGCATTATAACTACAACATTTTACATTATGAACAAAAAGAACAAAGCAAAAAATACGACGTTTCCATTAGATTTAAGCTCAGAAAAACACCACCTATGGTCGAAATTTTTTTGCATATGTAATGGCTGCTGATAACAAAACATCAGTAGAGGTTGAGAAAAAATCAATTGCAGTCTCATTACTTATAAACATATCGTTGATGGCATTGCACGCCCTATACAAAGGGGATGACAACGGTAAATTAGTTGTAGGAAACGGTAGATAAAAAATCGATTGATTTCTACTGCCCAATCTTGGTATACGAAAAGGCAAGCACCTGAGAAACTGAGGACAGTCTATACTGCCCCTAATCAGCCTTACTATAAATAAAATTGCAGTGATACTACGCCTTTCACTCAACGACATCATATCAAACATGTCTAGTAGCACACACTCATCGCAACCACGCTGCGGATAATCACCCGTTTGTTTCCAAAATAGAAATTTCAAGAATCTTCGTTGTACAGCTTCCAGCTTCTTGATTTCAGTAGTGAAGAGGTAAAACAGGATAAATCGACTTATCCTCGTGATCATTTTGGAGGAAATACTTCGGAAACTAAGCGAGATCAGGCGATATTACTCATCTGTTTTTGTAGAGAATTTCAAGAGTTACAAAAGAGTTTTAGGGCGAAATTACTCTTTCTCGGTTATTTTCTAAGGTATTTCCAAAAAACTTAATGAGAAAGAAAGAGACCTATCTTGTTTTACCTATTCACTACTGATTTGATTTTGATAACATGGCGACCAAACCATGCTAGCATACTCAATTTTGGGTCTTACTAATGCAAAATACAAAGCTTTTATCGCCACGAGATATGAATTAATTTCTTTTCAATTTCCGTGTTTTTTCTCGTTAATTATTAGAGTATTTTCACTCTAGTCTATATACACTAATGGATTTCATGAAAAAAGATTAATTTGTTTTCTAAAAAAATGTAAATTTCATAGACAATTTGATGGGAATTTTCATAAACGTGATATTGAATTTTTTTTTTTAGTGGGAAGATTTTTGTAAAATCTGTGAGTTTCAGAGGAAAATCAAAGGAATCTATGAGTCTTGAGTAGAATCGAGACATTAAATTTTACAACTTACTTGTAGAATTTTTACTAAATTTTCGAGAAACAATTAAACTGAAATTTACAAATTTCATTGATATCCAGGCGTAAAATTATTCAAAACTCGATGATGTGTTCATTTTTCAATGACGTAATTATCTGAAATTTCAGTAGAAAGGTGACTTGTTTAGAGTTTCTAGGATTTTACACGGAAAATTAAGACCAAAATTTTCAACAATGTAGATGAAAATTAAAAATGATAAAAAGCAAATAAACTATTTTTTAAATTTTTAATATGATGACAATTTACATTTATCTAAAGAGCCTAAATAAGCATCTAATCATGAGCCAAACGTTGCAAATTTAGTAAATAAATGTAAAGGTTGACATTTATTATTTTACGTAACTTGATCCAAAATTTCGTTTATTCTCAAATTCAATTTCTTCCCAATTTTATTATATTAGCCAAGAATTTATTTTGCAATTCAATTTTGAAATATCGAAATTTTCTCAACTTTCTTGGCATTGAGTTCATTTTATTACGAAATTCTTCACACTAAAATCGAAAGGAGGAAGAAAGAAAAAAAAAAGAAGAATTTTATGGATTTTTATTTTTAAAACACATGAACACAGTTCCAACTAATGGAAAATGTCAGCATGCTGCGTTGAGGTTTTAACCCGAAACCAACAGAGCACATATGCAACACAAAATACACATATACTGTGCCTGCGTGATGATGTCACGAAATATTTGAAATGTCGAAAAATGCCTGGTGATGACATCATTCTGCCATTCCCCTTTCAATGTTGAAAAGAACAGAGGAAAAGAAAAAAAAACACATTACTTGCAACCTTTCTCAAATGAATTCTCTCCCAGACTAAATATTCGGTTTAATTTCATTTTACTAACGACAGAATATGATACAATCACTGGGTGTAAATGAACTCTTTCTTGACGCCAACTCAAGTGCCAGAACGATTAATCGGGCACTCTGGTAAATGAAATAAAAATCGTTAACCTGTCGACAGCCGCTTGAAAGAGGAAAATAAGTGAAAAAGTTCAATTGATATTGTCGCCTTAAAAAAAATGAAGGAGTGTACACTGAGAAAAGACAACAAGTGCATAATAGTATTGCTTTCCAGATGATATAGCTTTTGCTGCTGATACTTCAGCAATATGCTTCTGAATAGAAGTGAGACATCTTTTTCAAACTATGATGAGAATATCAAATTTTAGAAAATTCATTGAAAGGCCAATAAAAAAATGAAAAAACATCAGTTTTTCATAAGAAGTTTTATAAAAGTTTCATGAAAATTTCAGAAAAATCCCCAAAAATTGTGAAGAATCTCAAATATATTAAAATAAAACTGATTTTTGAAATATATATGGGCAAAGGAAGGTTGCCGGAGTTTAATTTGAGGAATTATCAGAAAAAATTTCAGAAAAAATTGATAAAAAGTTTTATAAAAGTTTCATGAAAATTTCAGAAAAATTCCGACAAATCCTGTAAAAATCTCAAACATATCAGAATAAAATTGTTTTTTTCTTTTTTTCAGATATTTGAGATTTTTCAGAATTTTTCTGAAATTTTCATGAAACTTTTATAAAATTTTCATAAAACTTTTATAAAATTTTTCCTGATAATTTCTTAAATTAAACTCTGGCAACCTTCCTTTGCTCATATACATTTCAAAAGTCAGTTTTATTCTAATATATTTGAGATTTTTCAAAATTTTTCTGATTTATTCAGAATAACTTGATAACTAATCAGGCAAATAAGCTCAAAATTCACAGGCATCTAACTGATAAAACTCTCGAGATAATATATGAGTATGAATAACATCAGTTGAATATTTTCCGGAAATTCCATTGAAAACTGATTTTCGAAAATGCAAGCACAGAACTTAATGCAAGCACAGGCACACACACACACACAGACATGCGCTAAAATTATGACTCTCTCTCTATTTAGATCATTTTGAGTATTCTCTATTGAAAAAATTACAATCGAAAATTCTGTTGATCACATAGCTTCTATTGAGAAGCAAAAAGTGGTAAAAACCATCAAATATTGATACCATTGGTCCATAGCAAATATTTTTTTGAAACAATTGAAAAAAAGCTGTTGAATTCATTGAATTAACGTCAATTCAACTAGTTGATCTGTTTGAATCAACTGAATTCAGTACATTCAACAGTTTTTTTAATATTTCAAAAAAATATTTGCCAACATGAACCAATCATCATGTCTAATATTTTCTCATCTTAGGATTAAAGGGACGTAAGTGCAATGCTTATACACAGGGCTTACGTCTTTTGACTCTGAGGCGGTGATTTAATAGTTTTCACAACTATTTTTTTGCAATGACATAGAATTATGAAAATGAACGTAAAAAAAGCGAAATTCACCGATGATTTGGGAATTTATAATTATGACAAATTAATTACAGAGTAGCTACTAGATTGTCTCCATTAATTATACCAATTCATTTTTTTTATCTTCTTCTTCGTTTCTGAGAGGAAAAGAGACTCTCATCCGATTAGGAGGTCAATTAGTGTCTGGAGAAACGATTTGTAATGAATTAGAAATAGAATTGCAGATGTCAAAATTGATAAAAGTTCTGTATCGAAGATCAAAAAAAAAATTCTCTTGTCAATAAAAATGACAAAATTGAAAATAATTTGATATTTAAATTTATTTTCATTTTTTTTTTCAAATTTCATGTTATAATCTTTTTTTTTTTATTGAATTAGATGTAACTTGATGTTTCTGATTGGGCACATAAACGATCGATCGTTTTCTCTATAAATACATTTGTATAACTAATCATTTGAACGAAAAGGAAAAGTGTTGATGCTCCTCTTCAATAATCCAGTTTATCTCTGAAGACAGAAAGACGAGTGGCCCCGATTTTCCATCATCCAGATAACACCATTACTCCTATCTATTTTCATTTATTTTTATAATTAATCATTCTACTCGTATGGTTTACCAACGATTTATGACTGATTACGATGTGTTTTATGAATGAAAATTACATTTATTCTCACATTATTAACCAATATATATATATATGTATATACATATATCTGGTACTACTGATGATACACGGAGAGAAAAATATAAGAATTTTTCTGAATGATTCTTAAAAAAATTACCATGCCGCTTCAAAAAAGGGATGCAATTGCTTCTGAACGGAAAAATTGTCATGCTCCACATCATAATTTTTGCTTTCTATTTCTTAAAAAAAATAACCATTTTACACTTAGCTTTGGATTGAAATATCTCGAAAAGTACTGAAAAGTTATCGAGACATGCTGTGAATGAAATTTAGAGGGAAGATTAATGAATAAAATGAGCGAAATTCCGTTTTTCTACAACTCCTAATTATTGAGATATTAATTTTTCAATGAAAAATTCAGAAGGGACGCTCGAGCGGCCATTTATTTACTATCGGGCCACGTTCATTGTTTCTGACCTACTCATTAAAAAATTGATATCTCGGAAATTACTGGTCGTAGAAAAACGGCGTCTTGCTTATTTTCTTCGTTAATTTACCCTCTAAATTTCATTCACAGCATGTCTCGATAAATTTTGCATAGTTTCCGAGATATTTCAATGCAAAGCCAAGTGTGAAATGGCCAATGGCTCATGTACCGAAAACAGCCGAAGGTAACCGACTTGCATCTTCGTCTACCACATTATGAGGCTGGCATGGGAAAAATTCTAAAAACAATTTCATAAAAATTCTTAGTAGCGTATGAAAATTTCTAAGGGCCCAATGATTCATCATTTGTCGGATAGACAATTTTTTTTCAACTTACAAAGAAAAAATTATCGGCTAATATTTTTGTAATGCTATATAACAGTTATCGTGATATTTTATCTCAGAAATTTTATTGGCCCTATCACTAATTGCCGGCGCAAAGACATTTTTTCCATTGGTAGACTCATGAAATATCCCCGGCCTGCATTTTGCATCCACATTGTGTCGCTGAGCATCACAATTTTTCATAGAAATTTCTCTCCGTGTAATAATGCAATTATAATTCTCAGATATACTTCTGCAAGAACATGGGAAATTGAATACTTGAGACAGAGGCTATTTTCTTGAGGGAAAATAATAATTTGCTTAGTCAGATATATATATTCGAGAAGTTGACGATTGGCAATTTTCGAGAACGTTAGTCGAGCTCTCAAGGACTCTCCACATATTTCAATGAGATAAAAAAAAAAATATACTACCTCAGAAAATTGTTATTCGTAGCTGTTTCCATTTTATCTAATCAGTTTACCCATTCTCAATGTTCATTTCATTGGCCTAGCATACCTGGAATATATTCTGAGAATATGAAAGAAAATATACGGAGCAATTTCATTTGAAATAGTAGAGGGAAATACTCTTTTAAGGTAGTATCTCATTGTACAGTCGATAAAATAGAAAAAAATGAGGATTTGTAGGTTATTCTCCAATTAATTGCTGATAATTCGGGGAAAATGTGCTGTAATTTACTATTCAAAAGTCATATCTGCAGCTTGTGGATATAATGTTTTTTTTTGCAAATTTTTTTTACGTCAACCTTCTATCACAAATGCATGAGATAGAGGGAGAGACAAATAGTTATGACCACCTTCTAGTTGAAATTTCTCAACAACTATACGGAGAATTGAATATTTTTTTCTTCTATTATTCAGTTGAAATGCTATTGTCTTCGCCAATAATTTTTGAATAATGCGTCAATTACGTGTTTTTTTTTAGTAATTGCGTTATTTCTATTCGATTTAGGGCATTCCATCCCCACCACCGCTATTTTCAGTGAATTTGATAAGTCATTTCTCATAAATTACACGAACAAAAATTAGAAAAAAATTCAGAAAAATGTAAAAAAATATCGTCTTTGATACGGCATCAAAAAATAAGGGGTTAACTGTACTCGATTTTACTGGGACTAGACTTTGGGTGCGCACCTTTTTTGCATGGTGCTCTTGAACATTTATATATATTTTTACACATATTTCTGAATTGACCGTCATTGAAATGAAGAAGAATGAATATAAAGCGCGTTTTCACGTACAAAAAGCAGCAATTTGCCCGTTTGAGGAAAAAATACGTTTTTTTTTTAAATTAATGCATTTTAGAGGCAAAAAGGCGCAAGTCCTTTGCATTCATGTCACTTTATTACTGAAGTCCTTAATAATATGATGAAAAAATAATAATAATGATAATTTGAGGGTTTTTGACCATTTCTTTTGCAATAAAAGGCAAAAAAAAAATCGTTGCATTTTAGAGTCAAAAAGGAGCAAGTCTTTGGACTTAAGCCCTTTCATTTCTGAGGTCCTAACATAGACTTTTTAGAGACAAAAATATATTATATACTATCATATATAGTATATTATATACTATACTATATATATATTATATATATTATTTTATAATATATAATAATATATTATAAAATAATATATTATATTATATATTATATTATATTATATACATACTATATATAGAGTATAGCATATAGATATATACTATATAGTATAGTATATATTAGGAGAAGTGATGACAGAAAATGTACTACCTTAATTCAACGGGAATTAAGTTTTTAATGCAAGTCTAGATAGATCATTTTCTGTTTGATTCTTGGAACATTTTTTTTGAGGAAAAAGCGGATCTTCGGATATCTAAGCCACATCATAGAATCCAATGTGGACTCTGAGTCATGTCGATTCAATTAAAGTAAGCGTCACTAATTATCCACAAAGGATTACAATCATTAAAACCGAGTGAATGAGTATGATGATGTTGGAAAAATTCATTGAAGAAAAAAAACAAAATTATGTGCTGTTGTGCAAGTTTCTATTGGAACACCTGATGGAATTCTTCAGGCGTGGATTGAGTCATTGAAAACCTCTCGTTTCAGCAGG
This sequence comes from Aleiodes alternator, assembly GCA_963921955.1. NCBI lineage: Eukaryota > Metazoa > Arthropoda > Insecta > Hymenoptera > Braconidae > Aleiodes > Aleiodes alternator. The sequence goes on from OY998099.1 coordinate 14,333,595, forward strand.
AAAAAAGAGAAATGACTGATTTACAGAAGAATTTTAATACTAAATAAATACTTGTGGAATTAAATATTTTGTACATTAGTACACTGAGAAATGAAAAATGAATTGTTTCAATCGTCTTCAACTAATGAGAATCGAATAATTTTTTTCTAAAAATTAATTTTCTTTCATTTCAAAGAAATTGACCTCATTAACCATTTATTTCATTAGTTCTAAGCAAATTTTTGTCTTCAACAATCGAAAAATTTGGTTATTTCAAAAAATTCACCAAATCTAACAAATTTTTAGTCACTTGATTAAAACATTTGGATAATGGGGTTCACTCAACCAAATAAAACTAAATTCTCTTAGATTTTTGATTGATCAGAGGTCAGTTACAAGATTTCAAGGCAAATAGACAAAATCCTAATCAAATTTTTCCCAAAAATCAACCAACTCTTTCTGAAAGTTTCTAACTAATTGAACGAAAAAAAAAAAAAACTATTGAATGAAATTGAGATTATCAACAAGTTTTGCATTATCCGAGGCGACGACGAGGTTGTAGTAGTGCATAGGCTTCAAAAATGAATAGGTACACGAAAATAGGCCTCAAACATTGGTCAAGGACTATTTTATCTATTTATGTCAAATAATTTTCTTCCAGGGTCATTTCCTTGTGACAGTGGAGGTACATAATTTGACATTAGCACTTACATTTGATAATGAACATAAAATTGAACATAAAAAATGAAATTGAAATAAAATTGAAAATGATTGATGCAATAGAAAATTCTCAATTTTATCACATTTTCGAAATAGAGAGAAACAAATTTGTATGACTATTTTTTTCTCACTGTACGAAACTTAATTTTTCGAGTTAGGCTATCCCTCTTTGAATGTCATTTTAGTTAACTCTTTTTATCTCGACGATAGAGCCTCCATAACTTAACTCTTTATTAATATTCATCAGTCATCGCGTTTAATCAACGCAACTGGAGTTTTTGTCCTCGCTTATATTTTTTTTTTTCATTTCACCCTGATATGGGAGGTATAATGATAAGTCAAAGGCGTGAGTTTAAAAAATTGAAGTTTGAGAGAAAAATCAATCCACAAAAACGTCGTCTTGGTGGCATCCGATTCCATCACGAGATAAGGTCAATTAGTTGCCCGCATAAATAACATCTTGGCGTTAAATCTCACACACAAATAGTCGCCTCTCTTTTCTCTCCCCATTTATTCATCAAGTCAAATAGTCGATCAATCTAAAATCAGAAGAAAAAAAAAATGAAGCTCATATAATTTAGAAAGATTATTAAAATCACTTTGTCCTTTTGTGTTGAGCCCACATTATTTTTTCCATAAATAAACAGAATTGAAGCTTAACTTTAAACTCCATTCACACATTTCATTCATTCATTCATAACGGAAGGAACTTGTTTCCCCTCAGTTGTTTTTCGATGCCAAGGTTCTTTTTCCGTCTTATCTTTCTCCAAAAATATGAGTTTCTTGCACCTCTCTCTCTCGCGTTTATTTGACTTCTCCCGGAGTTCAAAAATAATCAAGAGCCAAGAAATTTCAGCTGTAATGTGTCTCTAACATTATGAAATTTTGAAAAAAAAAGAAAACTCAGCCAGTTTACAATTTACATTATTTTGTCTGAATGTGAGAAAAAAAGAATGTCAAATGCATTCTCTTCAATCTAATGAATGAAAAAAAAAAGAAAGTTCATTGTAATGGAATTGAATAAACTCAATGGAAAAAATAAAAGTTACCATTAGATTCTCTGAAATTTAAAGTCAAAGAAAGTAGTTGAAAATTTTTTTAAAATTCAATAACCATTTTCTTTCTATTGAAGTAGAGCATATAATAGGCCACCCAACTTCAGCTGGATTGTGCGGGTTTATAAATAAATCTGAATCTATTTCAATATATATATAATTTTTTTTAAATTTAATTCCCATCTTATTTTTGTTATTCTTGCTCTGCGCTTGTGAGCCATTGGTATTTTTTCGTATTTTTTCTGTATTCGTCGTATTCTTTTGAATTATAAATGTAATTGTTATATCTCCATAATTGTTTTTCGGTGATACGCTCTGTGTTATTTGGGAATTGAATCGATTTGTTTTTCGATTACCGATGCACATGATATAAGATTGGGTATGTCAAGTACGGGGTCCATATACGTATATGGACCCTCGTGCCTGTCCCACCGGCCGGGGTCTCTATGTCATAGAGATCCTCACAACATTGCATAAAAATTTCAATATCTCTTACAATTTTCAAGATTTTTAGATTCTGCAAAATGATTCGTGAAGATGGATGATTCAAGTTTGGTATGCAACCTTTCGGGAACAATTAATTCGATTTTAACTCATTAATTTTTGAGAGATTTGTTTTTTTTTCAAACTTCAGTTTTTTTTAAGCATAGCACTCACGCCTCTTTGCGTTTCCAAGACGACGATTTCAGTAGTGAAGAGGTAAAACAGGATACATCGACTTATCTTTGAGGTCATTTCGAAGGAAATATCTCGGAAACTAAGCGAGATAAGGTGATATTACTCATCTGTTTTCGTAGCGAATTTCAAGAGTTACAAAAGAGTTTTAGGGCAAAATTGCTCTTTCTCGATTACTTTTCTAAGGTATTTTAAAAAAAACTTGATGAGAAAAAAAGAGACTTATCATGTTTTACCTCTTCACTACCGATTTATTTTCATGATTTTTTTTTGTAGATATTTTTTTTCAGTCATTTCCTTTCTCATGCCATTTTGTCTCCGCTTTTTTAGGGTGTGATAAATTGTCGTAGCACCTTGTTCATTCAAAATATCATATTTTTGGACATTTTTCGTTCATAATTCGCCCACTGCTTCCACGGAATTTGAGTTCAAGGTCAACTAGTGTAAACATCAAGCTCGTTCCACCTCTTGCTGGAGAAATAATAAGAAAAATAAAAAAGGAACAATAAAAATTGAAACCAAGAAAAAAAGGGAGAAAACGGCAATGGAACGTTTGTGACCGGATTTGAGGAGCTAAGCCCCCTCACGACATAACCCTGAGGTGTCTCCATAGTTCAAGGTCTCACCTCAGGTCTCTCGGTATAGGTGATGTGTGCCGAGAGACGTTATTTTGCATTCGCGTTTATGTGGTTTAGCGAGTCCTCTTGCCTCGGCAAATCTTTTAACTCTTGGCAACAACGCCCAGACTCCACCACATTAGCTTCGCGCAGTTGCCAAGTACCGGGGTAGAATAAAACGATCATTTAAAGATGAAACTTGAAGTAGAAAAAAAAATAACGATTATTAAAAGAAAAAAATTATTTAAGAATCGAATATCAGGATAAATCGCTAGTATTTGTTACTTGTACAGAATTTCCGGGATCCTTGCATTCTCAGTGACTCTTTCACCATGTATTCATGCCACAAGAATTTCCACTAATAGGATAAATTTATTACACAGGAAAACCACATGATATTTCACAAGGATTGTTGTAATTGAAAAATAACCATCAAAGATTAGATTTTTTTCTAAATTTTTTATTATTCATTTTAAAAAAAATTAAATTTATTTCTTTATTTTTTTTTTCAAATAAATTATTATTTGAAAGAAAATACTTGAAAAATTCGAACTTGTAGTTTCCACTTTTCTGCATGTACATATTTTTTTTCAATAATTCATTTTTTAGAAAGAAAAAAAACTTGGAATTGTCAGATGTTTGCAATTAATTTGAGTGTGTCATTAATTTGAATATAATTAATAACTCACTCAAACTTTATAAATTTTGTTAACTTTATAAATTTTTAAATTAACTTCATTAATTCTTTTTTTTTTCAAAATCTTCATGACCTTTTTCTCAATTTCTAGGATGAAGCTCGACCGATTAACTCATTGCTTCATCAACAAAAAAAAAAACTTCATTATTGAATTTTAATATTTTTTAATGAAATCCGAGGCTTTATTTACAATCTTGAAATAACTCCAGTATCACCAAGGATTAAATGAAACTAAATACGTGGGCACAATGTCCCTGAATACATTTTTTCCTCTCATCTCCTTTATTCACTCGAGATTTTTTAGTTACAACAAAACTTTATACGTTGTTTGATCAAGAAAACTGCATTATCCAAGAGAAGAGAGAGGAAAAGAAACAGGTGTTGGGAGAAATGAGTGGAGGCGTAGCCACATGTTGTTGTCTCTCTCATTCTCCTCTTTTGGAATGCGCAAGGTGGCTTAAGATTATTATGCGTATAATACTTAACTGAAAGGTGTGACACTCCTGTGGTTTTAGAGATTAAAATGTTAAACTATCGCTTGATGTAAACAGTTGGATTGAATTTCTTCCTGAAAAGTGATTAAAGTAGTTCTATACTCCTTTGCACTAGTTTTTAAGTGTAAAGCACGAAATAAACAGAAAAATCACGCAAAAATTAATATTTATAATAAAATAATGTTTTTTGACCGTTCAAAATTAATATTTTGGTAGATGATTGGCCTTGCGGTCAAAAAAAAAAAAAAGAAAATCTGTTTCACTCTAATATATTTGAGATTTTTCAGAATTTTTTGGAGTTTTTCTGAAATTTTCCTGATTTTTATAAGAAAAAAATTTGAAATTTGAAGAAGAATTTAGAAATTATATTCGTTATTTGTTGCCCTATAGGGCCTACTCGTATTGTTGCACAAATTCGTCTAGCCAACAGGTTCTGCGGAAGGTTCATTTTCGAGGGTAATATTTATAAATTGGCTTTGAACGAGTACTGTAGACTCTGCCACTCCGAGTGGGAAAGCATTGAGCACATCCTGATCCACTGTCCTTATTATCAGAACCTCAGAGTAACGCATTTTAACGATGTATTGATAGCTTCTCCGGAGGAAGACCTCCTCGCAAACTTGGTTTTTGTCAAAAACCCTAAACAATTGAAAAAACTAGCCTACTTCTGGAAGGAGGCATTAGCAATACGTGAGCGGTACAACTAGCTGTTGAACAGTTGAGTTTATTCTTTATAGGAGTTTTATTTTATTTTATTATTTTACTTTTTGTTCTGTTTAAACATTGTCGATTTAAGCTGGCTGATCGAACTCTATACCAAATGGCTCTACTTAAATATGTTTGTACATTTATTACCCCCCCCCCCCCCCCGTGCAACGTGAGTGTCTCAATTGATGTAAACTCACCTGGGCATGTAATTAAAAAAAAAAAAAATTGTTGTAAGAAAATCTACTTAGTTGAAGAAAATCTACTTCACTCAAGAAAATTTCAATATATATAGATATAGAAATTGTGAACGTTCGGGAAAATTTTGAACTTTCTTGCTACAAGACAATTTTCTTGCTACAAAATTTATTTTCTCTCAGTGTAGGGGCTGTAGGGGAAATATTTTCGAGAAGTCACGTCCCCCCCCCCTTCCGCTCTCATTCAATTTGTTTCTCGGCCTCCCGTTAACGGTGCGCTATAATCCATGCAGCAAGATGGTTTCTGCCAGTGTTACCATATATTTTTATGACCACCAAATGTCATAATTTTGATGCATTTGCTCTTAAATATCTCTAAAATTGTTTAGAATGAAGAACTGCTATGACATTTGAATCGAACATCCTTTCTTCTGCTTGTTTCTGAGTCATTTTGATGAATTCATTGTAAGCTGTTAGAGGGAGTCGTGGAAAAAACCTTGAAAGAGGTATCTAGTTAGGGAAGAGGTTCGGCGCCATTTGAGGGGAAGAGGCTGTTAACGGGTAGTCGACTGTATTTCCCTTGTGCTGAAAAACAATCATTTATTACAAAGTTATGAGATAGTCAATAATTTTCATATTGGACCGTAAATTTTTGTTTATTTTTCCTTTTTTTCAGACACTTTTCAGATTTTAAATTTTTTACCCAATCTAAAAGTGCAAAAATCTGCATTAGCCCATAAACCACCGTGTTGTTTTTATTTCGTAGTAATTTATCATTGACCAAACAAAACGGTCAATTGATCAGAAATTTCACGAGATACTCATGATTCATATAAGCTTTCAGGTAAAATTTATTTCAGATTTTAATCTTTGAATTCGTGTAGGTATAGAACTACCTTAAATGCAAGAAATTATTTGAAATTAATTTTTTTTTTTTCGTGGATTTTACTTTGATATTTCCTCTATAATCTATTCGGTAGGGTTTTTTTTTCTTTCTTTTTCTAAGGGAAAAAGATAATCTGGAGGCTAAACTGTCTGCTCCATATCTTTCGAGACAGCCGCCCATCTAGGTGGTCATATCATTAGCTTTGAGCACTCTAGTACAAATTCCAGACACTAGAAAAAAAAATAATGGATGTAAAAAAAATAACTTTTTAAGGTATCACACAAGATTTCTCTCGCAGAGTTAAGTCTGCATGTTTTAAGTATCATTTTGGAGATGATATTTTTTTTGTTCATGATAGGGGAAAATGGGGTTAAATGGACATTTCTCTGGAATGGCTTGAGATGGGATTTTTTTTTAACGATTTCGTGGAGATGCTGGGGAAATTTCCGGTGGAAAACATGTGTTAGAATGATTTTTTTTTAATTTTGGGCAATTCTAGTGTTTTGGGTGTGAATGGGGGGGGGGGGGCAAATGGAATTTTGATTTTTTCCACTTTTTTTGAGAATATCTCTGGTTCTAATAATACTGAAAATAATAGACATCTTATAATTTTTAGATTTTTATTTTCTTCTAACAAATGAATTTAGAGTAAAAACGGAGAAATATGCACGTGGAGGCAATTTAATAATCTATGAGCCCGAATTTTTAAATTTTCATTCCGATAGTAATAATACATTCAAAGAAAAATCAAAAAAATTGTAAGATTTTCGCTAATTTTATTATCATCCGGTTCTATTGATCGTAATTACTTGAGGTTTCACATCGAATGAAAGATACGATAATTTGCCATCAATTTGTAGAGTATTTAGAGAAATATATATTTTTGTAAAAAAAAAATGGAATTTTTGGAAAATTTATAAAATAGATCTCTTACAAATCATCAGAAAAAACCTGCTTCAAATATTCTTACTGATTTCAAGCGATATTTATAATAATAACACCATCGGAAATTTTTTTTTTATTTATAATCGGAAACTTCTATTGGATATAAAAAAACGGAATATCCCAGTGATATTATAAGGTAAAAAGAGATTTAATTTAAATTTCATTTCATCAATATTCCTCTACTCCTTTTCCATCACATATGTATGATATTAATAAGACAGAATGTGGCTTTATATCGTCGAGTAAGAGTCAAAAGGGCGTAAATGCTGTGTAATAAGCATCGCACTTACGCCCCTTTACTTCTAAGGTGCCTATATCTCCTCGGAATTCACTACAAAAAAAAAACTTATTTATTTTCAATTCTCATAGAATTTTATTTGGTTAGCATTAACGAATAACTTTCGATGCCAATTTATTTTCCGTGTGTCTCTCGGTCGCTTCCGTCCACTACAGACAGCAGCTATAACCCGTGGTTGTCTTCTGAGAAGATCTATAAATAAAAGGGCGCGGCTTCTCGCACAGTGGCAGAAGATGAAGGCGTAGTAGCAAACCGTCTTCGTCTTCGTCGTCATCGTCACCATTTGGCTCTTCGTATTAAATCTAAGAAAGAAAAAAGGAGAGAGAGAGAGAGTAAAATAGACCTTATAGTCTAAAAACGAGACAAAGACACACAGAGACTCATAAAAATAGAGTTGAAACGAAAATTGCTGGGCAATAATCATAATTCCCACTAATTTCACATGCGTATCCAGCGTTACCTTTGTATAACAGAAGAAATCGAGTTACATAAAGAAAAAGAAAAAACAAAAAAGGCCTTAAAAAATTTAACCCAAAAATTACTTTCCAATTACGGATTGTGTTTTTACAACTGCGGGCAAAAAAAAACAAAAAAATTACATAAATTTGGAATGAATGAACAATGGAAGGCTCTCTCAGAGGCTCTGTGTGGCTTTAAAAAAGTTTTGATATGAGGAAATGAGTAAAAAAGAAAAAAAAAAGAAAGAGAAACACAAGGCGTTTGTGTGTAATGTCAGAAGGGACTGGTTTAGGAGAATGAAAACGCTATACCGAGAGTGGATTTATCGCCTGTGTGCCGTTGCATTGTGTAAACTGTTTGCAGAGGGACCCCGCGTACTTCTCTCCCCCCCCCCCCTTCATCTCTCCACCTCTGTACTCGAGATAATCAAAACATACAGCACACATACACTGGCGTCGCCCTGGAAGATCTAAATGCCACGATACACTTCAAGCTTGTACATACATGAAAAAAATGAAAAAAAAAAAGGAAATTTCTCTTCTGTCCCCAAGATGATGAGACGAATGGTGTGAATTTGTGCCTTCCTTTTTTTTTTCTTTTTGGGAGCAAAAAAAAAGGTCGAGAAGAGGATTGAATGGATGTTTTTTTCCGAAGGACTGCACTTAAGGGTTTGACGATGAAACGGCTCTTTCTTCTACACTCAATTTCTTTCCTTCTGCTTGAAGATGAAAGTGTGAAGAATTTGTTTCTCTTATTTTGTGTAAACATATTGACTTCAAATTTTTGATCATAAAGAAATTTGAAGTGTGAAATTTTTGTAATTAAAGGTAACGTGATCATGAGACGTTTTGAACCTAATCCTTTGAATCTCATGAATCTTTATGCATGTTTTCTGTTTGTCGTACAGAAAGTAGTTACTTTTCGCACACTACATGTGTTTATTGGCATTTTGCACACGTTGTACATTGAAAAAACTGTACCTCACATGTGCAGTATGTAAAGATTGCCAAACTCGTGTGATTACGGAACTCACCTTCGGTTCATTTTGCAACCTCCCACTCGTCAGAAAAGTAGTTTACCGCACTTGTTAGATAATATACTATTTTTGCCCGTGAGGCTGGAAAAATGGGTTTCTAACCTCACTTTGCTTGGTTTGAAACGCATTTTTCCAGCACCCTTGGGCAAAAAAATACTATACGCACCATGGGTAGATATAGTACTTGCTTCGGTAATTATGCAGAAGAGGGGCCTTCCATAAAATTTATATAAATATCAAAGTCAAATCTTCGGAAAAAAATATGGAATGCGCAAGCAGGATTTGAACCCACGACCCTCTGATTACATGTCAGGTGCTCTACCGCTGAGCTATTGTGAGTTCCTATACTTTCCTTCAAATTTTTTGACCAAGATATATTACATCATTTTCGCCACCTCCCTTCCTGAGGTAATTTAAATTAATTTTGAATTAATTTTATTTCCCAGGTCCCTATTCTGCATATTTAACTTAACTTTTTTCCGCCCTAAATGCGTAATATACTATTTTTGTTTATCTGCGTGTAATTAAACCTCAAAAATGTCGTGAAAGGGTAGCTCTGACTGTTCATGTCAAAAGATATTTTGTATATTGAATGAAATTTCGGTGTTTTACGGAATTTTGATATATTCGATATCGATTATCACAGTTCGATAAAATCTCGCAACACATTTATTCCGCAAAAAAAAATGATAAAAGGAATAGAAAAAAATTAATTCTTTATTTTAATGAAATAATTGAGCTATAAAAAGCGAAGATATTAGGAAAATTGAAGAGCTCATTTGATGAAGAACCTACATTTAAGAGCAAAGAGCAATTTGTGGTTAATTAATGTTAATTACCGGCAAAAATTCACTAGGGACAGAGAAGCCCTCTGTTGTGGTACGCCTCCAGAATGCCTGATTGCGGCCAAGCGATCAACAGGAAGCTTCACACAATTTCAACATCATGATACACTTTATATTACGCTGGAGAAGAAAACCTTTTTATTTTTATTTTTATCCACTTCTCAATTCCTCAACTAACTGGTTAAATATTCCACTTTATTTATCGATCAACTTGGAAGACGCTTATCCGCGAGCTTCTGTGACACGATCATCTGGACTGGAATTTAGCCTACTTTCACGCACAGTAACTGCATACAGAATTTCGTAACTCAATACTCCCTTCTTTCACGGAGGGATTAATATTTAATCTCATGGCTATTTCGCTCGTTGAATGGATCAATGATCACAAGATGATCATTTTTCATATTTTCAAAAATAATTTAAATGTGATCTATACCCAAAATAGTGCAGAACGATTACGACTGCAGTTCCACATGGGCAAAGATCAGTGAAACGGAACTATCGAATGATATGCGATATCTCGAATTCAATTCGAGACATCGTATCGATCAATCGAAATTTTTAATTCTCAAACGAAAACATGGTGAAATGGAATCGAATTATCGATCGATCCAAAGTTCGATTAATAGAATTTCACAATCGATTAATCGAAATTAATCGATTGAAACTTAAACGAAAATATCGATCTTCCTCAAACGAAAATAGGTGAAACGGAACAATCGAATTTTATGCGATATCTCGAAATTACTGCGACGTATCGCATCGATTAATCGAATATTTGAAATCGATTGATTCTCAAGTTACTGTTCATTGAAGAAAAAAAATATTGATGCAGGTGCACATAGAGCGCTTTTTATTTTCTAATTTAGAGAAATAAACTCTCAATCTGTCATAAAATAAATCGCACCGCGTGATAATGAATGGTTCTGGTATATCTAATGTATCGATTGAATGGGTAATTTACTCAGTTCAATGTTCAACCACAAAAACACGAATGCCTTAAATACAGCCAATCATAGTAATTTCAGTACTCTCATGTTGAGTATAAAGAAGTTGAGTATGAGTTTCATTTGCTCTTGCATGTTGTCCCGCGTCTTCTTCTGCCATCAACGTACTCAGAAAAAGGTTTTTATAGCTCTCAAAAACCAGGGGAGTAGTTGCTCCTAACACAACATGTGAGAATTCCAAGTTCCCATGTGTTTCGAAAGAGAGGGGGGGGGGGGGGGAAAGGAAAGGGGAAAATAATAAAACATGAATCATGGATAAAAAGTATTCATGATCTCAAATTAAATTGAAATACATTGAGTGCAGTGAAGAGAAATAAAAACTAAAAAAAACTCGGTGCTGCTGAAAATTCTTAGAATGCTCGTAAAAATTAAATTAAGCTTGAATTAATTTCTCTTCAAGTATTTCATAAAATATTTATCAATTAAAAAATTGTGCATTACTTCAGGAAAATATCATCCGTTAAATTTTATTTCAAAGCATAATTGTTTTATGAATTCTTGAAAATGAAACATTAAAACTGATAATCAGAACAAAGTCTGGTGTCTTATCTCAACCGGTGGCCCTTGGGCATGGTATAAATCTCGAGTGAAACAAGTAACTCCCTTGAAAAAGTGAAAAGAGCGCATTTCCCGCCGCTGCGTCATCCCAAAAACACCAGAGCCACCCGCAAAGTTATCTTTATGAGTTAGGTAGGGATAGAAAAGCATCGTGTATGCTTCATGTAAAACTGAAGACATTCCAGAAAATTTTCTCTGCAGAATCGAAAAAAAAAAAAACTCATTGATGACTTTTCTTTATAAGAACACTGTTAATAATTTCCGTCGGAGTTTTCCATGCAAAATCCCAGAAATTCCAAACAAGTCATCTTTCTACTGAAATTTCAGATAATTATGTCATTGAAAAATGAACACATCATTGTTTTCCAAATAACTTCACGTCTGTATATCAATGAAATTTGGGAATTTCAGTTTAATTGTTTCTTGAAAATTTCGTAAAAATAGGAAAAATTGAAAAAAAAATTGAAAATTTAAGTTCTTTTGACTCTGAATGATCATGTTCAATTTTATTATAGATCCCTTTAGACTTATAGATTCCTTTGAATTTCCTCTGAAACTCACAGATTTCATAATCATCTTCCCATTAAAAAAAAATTCAATATCACGTTTATGAAAATTACCATCAAATTGTCTATGAAATTTTCATTTTTTTCTAACAGTGTAAGGTAGAAGTGCTGTAGCTACTGTGTCCCTTCTCTGACCACTTCATACGGAAATTCAAATATGAATCATTTCATGAGTACAATAACATTATAAGTTTGATCCGTATAACCATAGAGACATTCAACGTCACATGATCCCAAAGATGATAATAATTCAACGTGGAAATGAAAAAAAAATCAAATAAAAATCCGAAATAATTAATAAAAGTTATATTTGGGAGAACAGGAAAGTCGGGGGACGTCCAGATTTCTCCATAAAATATGCTCTGGATGTCCCCCGACTTCCCTGTTCTCCCAAATATAACTTTTATTAATTATTTTTTATTTTTATTTGAATTTTTTTATTTCAATCTTTTTGTTGGGGGTTATTAAATGTCAATTTTTCTTTTTCCTTTTCTTTTTTATTTCAAGATTTTATAATAATGTATTTTCTCTTTTTTGATCATTTATATACAATATTTTTCCCGCTTAAAAGACGTATCCTCAATGTTAGCACGAAGCCGCAGGGGTACCATTTTTTTTATTTGCGTGGGGAATTTTAATCCAAGTTACTATTTTCTGAGAAATCATTTCTTTTTTCGCAATTTCCAGAAAAATGCGAATCGTAATCTTCATTAATATATGCCTAAAACCATCTCTGGACAAATCCTTAGATTTTGAGTCGAGAAGTCCATATTTTTTGAATCGTTTTCAATATGATAAAGGCGTTACAAACGCGTTGTAATACCAATGCATTCCATGCCAAACGCATATACCCCTCTGCCTTGCTGTCGGGGATAAAAACATCATTGATGACAATTATAGAGGTTCCAAAAATTCCATCAAAACATCATTATCATTTAATATTTTTTTTTGTCATCAACGTTAATTCGAAATAGCCAAAAAATTGCAAAGATAGCCAAAAACTGGTTACATACTCCTACTCTATTTGAAATTATCCATAAACAATTCTTCTCAATTGATTATCCACTTATTGAAAATTTTCTTTAAACATTATTCCCATAAAAAAGTGAATTTTTCAAAAGCATTACCTTCAACCGTTGACAGACTGTTTTCGTTTACTCACGTGTCTCGAGAATTTATTATTACTACACTGAGAATACCAAGAGCCGTGGGTGATTAACAGAGTCCCCCCCCCCCCTCCCAAGATGTCTCATGGAAACCCTCTAGTTTCTCCTTTTAGTTTTTCCCTTGATTTTTTTCCTTCACCCAACTGGAAGTGTGATTATTACTCCAAGTCGTTGAGAGTCCTGTCAAAATATTTATTTGAATCATAAAGACACTCGTGTCTTTGATGATTGTCGACGTATAAGATATACCTTCTTCTTTTCTACCATTCAGTCCATCCGATTTCCATAATCACTGGAAAAGGATTAGATGTAAGAGAATTTTGAGAGAACTTTGACTATGCGTAACGAATAGGAACAAAGAGGTCCATTCAACGTCTCCCCTTAAATAGTAAGGGAAAACCCAGGAATTTTCAAATTTTCGAACCCATTGTTTAGCAATAATTATGATTTTTTTATCATGACACGATAGAAGCATTGATTTTTTAATATAATCCAATGTAGTTCGGGAATCATATTCCAGAATTTATGAGAATGAGAAAAACTTCTTATTATGTAAGAAAAGTGTCTTCCGAGCAAGGTAAATCGGATCCTTTTTCTTCCAAGATCTCTATAAGCGACAAGCCCAAATTTCCCTCAAATTTCATTACTCTCCCTATTTTGAGAATCATTCAAAACCTCCTCAATTGTCCTGTTAATTCAATTAGTACCAATCATTGAATCGTAACAATGAAAAAAAAAACTTATTTATTTCTCTATTCGATAATCAATGAAACTTGAATAATGAAAAAAATAATTTTCCCAACCGGTTTAATGCAGGCAGACTCTCACTGTTTTTACTCTCCATAGCTTTTGTAGGCATATATATAAACTGTAAACGTCAGATTCTCCACCTTCCATTTGCAGATAAGAGTAGATCCGGCTTTGAATGAATTTACATTACCAATTATCCCAGGGACACACTGGGTGGATTGAAGGCAGCAGGCGCCATTGTCGTATTTATATAGTTAAGTTACTACTGCCCCCCTCCTGTAGAAATCCCAAGGATGACATTTGTGATTGTATATTTAACATTGATGATATATCATTACCAAAACCATGAAGATAAATAACAATTCTTTTTTACATTTAATCATATCATTTTGGGCTCTAATTTAGACATTAAGGCAGTTCTATACCTACACGAATTTAAAGATTATAATCTGAAATAAATTTCAACTGAAAGCTTAGACAAATCTTGAGTATTTCGCGAGGGGCTGCTCACTTGGGGATTCGGTGGCACAGTGATTTCCAGAAGGAATCGATTTCTTGTGATTTCCACTGTGATTCCCATGATTTCCGAATCAATAAGGTAATCTGCGATTTCCCGTGATTCCAATGATTTCCAGTGATTCCTAAATTTCATAAATCAGTGATTTCCAAACTGTCAATTGGAAAACCTTAGTAGTTAATCATTGTAGATTAACAATAATTTATTCATGGTTAGGGGTATGCCTGATCAATAAAAGCAATTATTAAAGAAATTAGAATAATTTTTTAATACTCTTATGAACATTTTCATGAATACTTAAACTTTTTTCACTTATAATAGGAGATGACATGGTTGAATTATATTGTTTAATATTAATATAACCATGTACATCTATCCAACGTATATATATATATATATATATATATATATATATATATATATATATATATATATATTGGATGAATACGTTGGAAGAATGCTTGCTCGATGGAGAAGGGATGAGTGATTTCCAGTGATTCCCGAAATCACGCGATTTCTTTGTGATTCCCAATGATTTCCTATACATTAGGAGGAATCACGAGGAAATCAGGAATCTTTCGATTTCCAGCGATTTCTAGCGATTTCCAGTGATTTCTAGTGATTCCTAGTCTGATTTTGGATGAAATGGTTCACTGATGCCCCGAGTGAGCAGCCCCTCGGTATTTCGTGTAATTTCTGATCAATTGACTGTTTTGTTTGGTCAATAATAAATAAATATGAAATGAAAATAACACGATGGCTTATGGGCTGATGCAGATTTTCGCACTTTTAGATTAGGCAAAAGATTAAAATCTGAAAAGTGTCTTAAAAAGATGGAAAAGAACCAAAAATTTACGATCCAATATGGAAACTATTGACCGTCTCATAACTTTGTAATAAATGATTGTTTTTTAGCACAGGGAAATACGTGAATACGCTAGTCAAATGGCATACTAGTGATTATGTAATGAATTACAAATAATTAACATAATTCCTAAATTCTTCTTCATATCTGCTTTAAACGCCAAGAACTAGGTTTCTAATCATAAATATTGATTTTCGGGTGATTTTTCTGTTTATTTCTTGCTTTACACTCAACGACTAGTGCGAAGCAGTATAGAACTACGTTAAATGAGACACGTGTAACACTCACTGACATGATCAGAAACAAGTAATTGATTAAATGTTAGCAGACAGTGATTCAGTACAGCGTGAGATTTATTTAAAACGAGGGTGTAAGAGTTCCCTTTTTTCCTCGGGATATCTTAGTTACCCATCAGCAGAAGTGCCACCTGTCTAAAGATTCAGAGACACATCTCTCACTTCTCAATACTATTCACTAACCACCTGTCTTTGGCCTCTTGTTTGTTTCTTTTGTTCTCAAACGAGTGGTGGCATCATCAAATTACCTTTTTTTTTTCTCTCTTCATCTTTTCCTTTCATCAGTCACCTTTTCACACGAAGAAAAATCACTTTTTCTGGGAAACATAATCTTGATTCGAAAAAAAAAAGAATCTCAGCATCTGTTATTTTCAATAAAAAGTAGTCTCAATTGTGTTCAGTCATGCTGCAATATTTATATTCAATTGATAATTAATCTCTCATTGTCTACAAAACAAGTAATAAATATCTCAACTTCTAAACTCGGTCAAGAACAAAAATACCATAATTCTGTAGAAACAGTTTAATTAACATGGGGCAATAAATTTGTTACAATTCATGGGTTCAACTTCCATAAACTGGTTATACATTTACAAAGAGTAGGAGACAAGTTGCATGATTATACAGGGAATTGGGGCAAAATGGACTCCCATATCTGAATAATTCAGGATTTTTTTTTAAATTCGAGGAGTTTCCGGAAAATTTAGAAAAAAATTCACCAACAATGTCCACATATTGCAGCATCTTCTCGAATGTTTGCAGATTATTTCATGAAGTCCTTCACTCTGAAAAAAATTCCAGAATCATGTTGGCACAGAGATCCATTTTGCCCCATTTCTCTCTATAACTGAATAGCTAAAAATTACAGTAAACATTGAATAAGATCAACGGGGCATACGATGTGCCTCGTTAAACTTTGTCACGATTCAGTTAGGGGAAAAAAAAGGGAGAAATTTTGCCACGAGCCTTTTGTATCTCTTTAACTATACTGTATAGCATTTGGTTTATTCACAAAGTGAATACAGGATATCCGGATATTACCCAATGCTCAGTTCATTATGAATATTATAATGCTTATGACGATTAAACAGTTATTCATTGCCAAAAGAAGCCATGGAAGACATAACGTTACCCTAGAAAACAAAGCGGCGTAAGTGCCAATAAATCTGAATTTTTTTTTGAAAAATAGATAAACAATTGAAGTAACAAAAAGTTGTAATTGTCAATGTGTAGTACGAATAAGGCGTATCTCCTAATAATGCGCCCTACTATTATCACAAATATTAAAAAATTAGCGAAATGTTATAAGAGTTCATAACATCAAAAAATGTGTATTCCCAGTTCGTACACCCGTTTGTTAATAATTTTCTTTCATGCACGGAGAGAAAAATCCATGAAAATTTATGGTGAAAGTTCCAGAAAAATTACCGGACTGAGCAGTAACCGTGGGACATAGTGGCCTTACTATGAAAAAATGCGAAGCCAGTCCGGTAAAATTTGACACTGATGGGTTCCACTAAAAATTTCAGTCTCAGTGAATAAGAATTCAGTTCTTCCGAATGAAACGATGAAATTCGCGTATACTACACCATTTTTATTATATTGATCATCCTAATTATTATTAGTTCTTCATTATTCTTATTCATTTTTTATCCTGAAAATAAATTTACTTTACATCCATTTTTAGCAATAAAGACTCTAGCAGAGATTATTGTCTTATGAGTTACAATGGTCGACAGAAATTCGGAGTCCTCCAAAAAATTCCCAAGAATAGTTATTCAAATCATAAATTTCATAATATCCTGTGTGCTGATCTAGTATAAGAGAATTAAATTTTTTGCAATAACAATTATTTCGCTGTTTGATACATTCAAAAACTTGATTTCATAGAACTGTGGTCCATGGCTATCACGATGACAGATCCAATATGGCGATTCTTCCAAATTTCCCATAAGTCCTTGCAATACGCGATCGAATCCGAAAAGACCCGAACTGAATCGATTGACGGACGAGTGCGATAGAAATTACTACTCAGTCCGGTAAAAAGTGCTCCGAGGACGAGAAAGTTAACGTCCTAGTCCGCAATTTATACGTTTTTCACAACAAATTTTGTGGGATACAAGAAGAAATCTCATGAATGTACGCACAGTCAGGGAAAAATTACCGATCAGTCCAGTAAAATGCACTCACTCATTTGGTACATATTATGAGACGTTTCTCACTTTTTCATTCCTGTAGGAGGACGTTTTCACTTACGAACCTCTATGTCCCACGATTACCGGACTGGTCCAGTAATTTTTCATGAATTTTTCTCTCCGTGTATTATCAACTCACTTTGAAATTCTCTAAGAAAATGGGATATCTCCAGAAAATCTCCAATAATCATTTCTCCCTTTTGTCATTAAAAATTCCGTGAATAATGCCTCAGGGGGAGGAAAGCGAAAATAAATTGCACTTACACCCTTTTACTTCTAGGACGACGATGTCATAATTCTTATTAATTGTGGAGCAAATTGTTAACGAAAAATATTTTATACCCAATGAAAACAATTCAATTTCATTTGAATCATCATGAAAATATGAGACAAATGAAGTCATTAATCTTAACTAGAGTAAAAAAAAAACTTTTTGTTTCATTAATATTTGAATCAAACTGCATTATATTAACTCAGTTTAATCAAGTTTCAGTGTATTCTTAGAAGTCCCATAAACTATCATCACGACACTGTGTATTAACCAAGTGAAAAAGAGACACACACACTTGGCTTTCCTCTTAAACCATTTGCGAGTTCTCCATTTGTACTTGACATCGTAGCCCTCAACCACAATCTCTCTCTCGCCTTGTCCCTGGTACGCGTTCGTTAAACTCACTAGCAAAAGAATTATTGCCTCGATTCTTTGAGTTATCTCGTTTGTATTCCTCATCTTTCTCCTTCTTTCTGCACAATTCAATGACTCATTGCTGTGTAATGCAGATTCCATTGATTAATCGTTAAATTCCTAGCAATAAAATTGGTAGCGTTCATTCTAACTTGGTTGTATTATTTTTATTTTTTTTTGACAATGTAATTCTTGAAGGCGAGTGTCATAAAAAAAAGGGGGGGGGGGTAAAAAGACTTGAGTGTATCTTTCAATTACACGTCTCGCGAGACAGTGACACTCTTCTTTTCATGAAGCGCGCAAAAAAAGAAACAAAAACACGCGGGAGATCTTCTGCACATGCGCACACTCGCTCCAGGGGGCGTTGAACTACACACTGGTTACATTCCAGGGCTCTTTTCTATTCTAACCCCTAACGTAACTTCCTTCATCACATAATACACACGACCAAAAACTGTTTCTTCAGAAGATCCGACTACTATTTCCTGAATTTGTTATTTCCTCATTTTTTTTTTTCACTTATTTTTATTTTCCTCTTCAGTTTTTTTTTCTTTCAAGCTTGAGTTACAGCGTCACCAGACACCGCAGTACATGCGTGAGTGGAATATATGACCTCCTATGAGAGAGCATGACGTCGTATGAAAACTCAGAGTAGACAAAAGAGAAAAGTATGCTACGGAGGCGGGCTTTTTTGAAACAGCATTTCCAGCCAGAGGTGCGGCATTCTTAAAAATCAACTCACGATACTTTTTATTATCTTCTCTTCTTGCTGCCATTATTTTCCCCATTTTTTCATTAATTCGCTATTTTAGGGTATGAAAAATTGAATTTTCGTGCTTTTGCATTTTCAGATGATTTTTATCTACTTTAGATATTGCGGTAGTATCCCAAAATACGGTCAATAAAACACCGAGAAATGAGGATTTTTAGGTTAATTTATGATTAATTGCTGCTGATTCAGGAAAATGTGCTTTAATTTACTCGAAAGAGTGATTAAACTATTCTAAAATCATATCTTCAATTTGTGAATATGAATTTTTTCTCTCAAAATTTTTTACACTAATTTCCTATCACATGCATAAGATAGAGAGAGAGAGAGGCAAATAGTTAGGAGTATCTTCTAATTAAAATCTCTCAATAACTATACGGTTAATTTAATTTTTTTTTCTTCTATTATTTAGTTGAAATGTTTTTCTCTACGCCAATTTTTTTTAAATAATCGGTCAATCCTGTTGTTCATTAGTAATTTCGTTATTTCCGTTCGATTTAGGGCGTTTCATTCTCACCACTGCTATTTTCAGTAGCTTCACTGTTAGAAAAAAATTGAAATTTCATAGGAAATTCGCTGAAAATTTTAATAAACGTGATACTGAATGTTTTTTAATGGGATAATGCTTATGAAATCTATGAGCTTCCGAAAAAATTCAGAGTAATCTATGAGTTTTAAGTAGAATTGAGATGAAAATTCTACAACTCACTCGAATTTTCAACTGAACATTAATATTCAGAATTAGAATGACTTGAATTTTCCATTTTTCTTGAATTTTTCCTATTTTTTCTAAATTTCCAAGAAACAATTGAACTGAAATTTACAAATTTCATTGATATTCAGGCGTCAAATTATTTGAAAATCGATGATTTGTCCATTTTTCAATGACGTAATTATCTGGAATTTCAGTAGAGATATAACTTGTTTAAAATTTCAGTGATTTTGCACGGAAAATTCAGACAGAAATTTTTAACAGTGTTTGATAATTCATATCTCATAAACTACACGGACAAAAATTCCGAAAAAATTCTGAAAAATCCAAAAAAAGTATCATCTTTAATACAGCATCAAAAGAATAAAGGGTTAATTGTATTCAAGTCCACTGATATACCACCTTAATCATGAATTAATTTATACTCTCCTCAAGTTTTATCAATTAATAAGGAAATCTAGCGTAATACGCATTAATCTTTTTTTTTCCTCAGTTCCATATGAAACACATGCTGATGCATACAACATTAAATTTATGCAAACTGATCTTTTTACCCAATGGAAGAAGAAGAAATCGTGTAAATATTTTAATATCACTTAATTGATGACTATCATTATCTATCTTGTGATTAAAACGAAGCAATAATTGATTTCATCATTTTCTTTTTGGTCTTTTTAATTAATTTTACTCCCCCCCCCCTCCCCTTTCTTTATCTACACGCTTTTTTTCACTTTCTCTTTCGCCTCCCCTTTACATTCATAAATATTCCGTTGGAGGATTGATGAATGAGTATGATTCAGTATTAAAAAAGAATTAAAACCAAAGAAATATCTGTAAAAAAATTTAGTGATAAGAAATGTTGGCTGTCATGGGCGGTGTTGCACGCCTTAATCTCTAATGAAAATTGGGCCTCGCGTGCCTTCTCTATCTAACTCGATGAGTTAATACCTCGTTTTATTAATAGAGAGACAACCAGCTGAATGTACTTCTTCGGGCTCAGCCACATGCCACCAACAGTCGTGAATTAGGACACAGCTGGATAAAAGGGCGATTTTCATTGGACTCACGTTTATTTATTGGAAGCCTAGATAGTTCTAGACGTATGGAAGGGCTAATCAAGACACCTTGCGAGGTCAAACGTTTTTTTTTTTTTTGTTTCCAAATAGAAGCTATGTAATCATCAGAATTTTCGATTGTAATTTTTTTAATAGGAGATACTTGAAACGATCTAAATAGAGAGAAAATGATATTTTTAGCGCATTTCTATGTGTGTGTATGTCTGTGTGTGTGCATAAAAGTCTCAATTACAGCAAAACGGTTTTATAGAAAAATTTCATATTTTGTGGAGAATTTGCTCTCAACGAAATCTATGTTTAAAGCTTTATTTGGAGAGAATCTGATCGGCACTTTTTGAGATATGTCCATTTTTCGACAATCAGTTTTCAATGGAATTTTTGGAAACTATTCAACTGATGTTCTAAATTCAACTGATTTATACTCATACACGGAGAAAAAAATATAAGAATTTTTTTGAATGATTCTTAAAAAAATTACCATGCCGCTTCACAAACGGGATGCAATTGCTTCTGAACGGAAAAATTGTCATGCTCCACATCATAATTTTTGCTTTCTATTTCTTAAAAAAAATAACCATTTTACACTCAGCTTTGGATTGAAATATCTCGAAAAGTACTGAAAAGTTATCGGGACATGCTGTGAATGAAATTTAGAGGGAAGATTAACGAATAAAATGAGCGAAATTCCGTTTTTCTACAACTCCTAATTATTAAGATATTAATTTTTTACTGAAAAATTCAGAAGTGACGCTCGAGCGGCCATTTATTTACTATCGGGCCTCGTCCATTGTTTCTGACCTACTCATCAAAAAATTGATATCTCGGAAATTACTGGTCGCAGAAAAACGGCGTCTTACTTATTCTCTTCGTTAATTTTCCCTCTAAGTTTCATTCACAGCATATCTCGATAAATTTTGCATAGTTTCCGAGATATTTCAATCCAAAGCCAAGTGTGAAATGGCCAATGGCTCATGTACCGAAAACAGCCGAAGGTACCCGACTTGCATCTTCGTCTACCACATTATGAGGCGGGCATGGGAAAAATTCTAAAAAAATTTCATAAAAATTCTTAGTAGCGTATGATAATTTCTAAGGGCCCAATGATTCATCATTTGTCGGATAGACAATTTTTTCTCAACTTACAAAGAAAAAATTATCGGCTAATATTTTTGTAATGCTACATAACAGTTATTGTGATATTTTATCTCAGAAATTTTATTGGCCCTATCACTAATTGCCGGCGCAAAGACATTTTTTCCATTGGTAGACTCATGAAATACCCCCGGCCTGCATTTTGCATCCACATTGTGTCGCTGAGCATCACTATTTTTCATAGAAATTTCTCTCCGTGTATGTTATCGCGAAAGTTGTATTAGTTGGATGCCTGTAAATTTTGAGCTTATTTGAATGATTAGTTCTCGAGTTATTGTCGTTTTAATGAATTTTTCAAAATTTGATATTTTGATGATGGTTCGAAAAAAGTTGTATCACTTTCATAAAAAAAAAAAAAAAATCTTCCTTTTTTCTTTTTTTTTCTTTTTATCACTTTCATTCGGAAATATACTCCTAAGGTTTTAGCAGAAAAAGCTATATCAGCTGGAAAGCAATACTATTGTTCAGTTATTTTTTTCTATTGATGAATAATTAAAATAATCCATTTGAATTCAAGAAGATAATAACTGTGTCAAGTATTCTACTATTTTTAAAAATTTAATAAATTATATGATATAATCATCCTTCTCTCTAAATGTGAGGAAAGACTCGGTATTTTTTTTCACAATTCCAATGGAATTATCTCGGTGGAATGCACTGGCACGTTTATGAATAAATTTACATTGCTATACGATAAATATCCGTGCAATTATCGACTCTGTAGCTCATTACGTATGGATCGAGTGGCTCGTGACATTTTTGGCTGAATAAGAAAATTCTCGAGTAAATTAACGATCATTTTGTTCATATTTTTCAACGAAAAATTCAAAAATACGCAGAAGTGTGTAAACGTTTCGATTTTTCAATTTTTTTTTACAACTGCCTTACTAAAATACCTGCCCTATTTCCATTATCATTTGAGGTTTAAGTGCACGCATAATTCATTCCCGAAGTGGATTGGAAAATGAGTAGATACAGAAAATGAAAAGAGAAAAAAGGAAATTTGAGTAAAAATTTGAAACTCTACAGTAAATTATGAACGTTTTTTAAAGTATTATCTCAAATGACGGTCGATAAAACAGAAAAAAAATGAGGATTTTTACGTTATATTCCAATTAATTGCTGATAATTTGGAAAAATTCGCTTTATTATACCCGAAAAATGGATTGAACTATTCGAAAGTCATATCTTCAGCTTGTGAATATAAATTTTTCTTCTCTCCAATTTTTTTTACATGAATCTCCTATCATATGCATGAGATGGAGAGAGAGGCAGATAGTTACGACTACCTTCGAATGAAAATTTTTCAATAACTATACGGAGAATTGAATATTTTTCTCTTCTATTATTTAGTTAAAATGCTGTTCGCGTCACCAATAATTTTTAAACAATGAGTCAACCCTGTAGCTTTCATGTATTTACGTTATTTCTGCCCGATTTAGAATTTCTCTTTCCTCTTCTAGTATGATTTATGAGTAAAAGAGATGAAAATCATGTGGTTGCTGAAGAACATGAATAACATCCATTCCTGGTTTGGATTAATAAGAAAGTCACAGCTCTTATATAAAATCAAAATCCGCCCAATTCCTTTTTTTTCAAATTGTGTGGTGCATTTATTTGAATATAAACACTTCAATATTGACGTATCTCTATCACTGAGAGAAAAGAATTTTTGTTGTAAGAAAATTTACTTACACGGAGAGAAAAATCCATGAAAATTTATGGTGAAAGTTCCAGAAAAATTACCGGACTGAGCAGTAACCGTGGGACATAGTGGCCTTACTATGAAAAAATGCGAAGCCAGTCCGGTAAAATTTGACATTGATGGGTTCCAGTAAAAATTTCAGTCTCAGTGAATAAGAATTCAGTTCTTCCGAATGAAACGATGAAATTCGCGTATACTACACCATTTTTATTATATTGATCATCCTAATTATTATTAGTTCTTCATTATTCTTATTCATTTTTTATCCTGAAAATAAATTTATTTTACATCCATTTTTAGCAATAAAGACTCTAGCAGAGATTATTGTCTTATGAGTTACAATGGTCGACAGAAATTCGGAGTCCTCCAAAAAATTCCCAAGAATAGTTATTCAAATCATAAATTTCATAATATCCTGTGTGCTGATCTAGTATAAGAGAATTAAATTTTTTGCAATAACAATTATTTTGCTGTTTGATACATTTAAAAACTTGATTTCATAGAACTGTGGTCCATGGCTATCACGATGACAGATCCAATATGGCGATTCTTCCAAATTTTCCATAAGTCCTTGCGATACGCGATCGAATCCGAAAAGACCCGAACTGAATCGATTGACGGACGAGTGCGATAGAAATTACTACTCAGGCCGGTAAAAAGTGTTCCGAGGACGAGAAAATTAACGTCCTAGTCCGCAATTTATACGTTTTTCACAACAAATTTTGTGGGATACAAGAAGAAATTTCATGAATGTATGCACAGTTAGGGAAAAATTACCGACCAGTCCAGTAAAATGCACTCACTCATTTGGTACATATTATGAGACGTTTCTCACTTTTTCATTCCTGTAGGAGGACGTTTTCACTTACGAACCTCTATGTCCCACGATTACCGGACTGGTTCAGTAATTTTTCATTAATTTTTCTCTCCGTGTAGTTGAAGAAAATTTCACGTCACTCCAAAAAATTTCAATATATATAGGATATAAAAATTTTGAAGGAAAATTTTGTTGGGAGGCAATTTTTTTTGCTACAAGGATTTTTTTTTTAATGCACACGTTGATGAAATTTCGTTGATTGTTGGAAAAATAAATGTAAAAAAGTATCATCTTTGATACGGTATCAAAGAAGAAGGGTTGAACCATCCTCGAGTTGCCTCGGGACTACCTTAAAAATACACATTCAACCTACCTCTTTCATACTGCACATTGATCAATAACCTAAAATAATTCTATTTTCGTTTAAAAAGTTGAGGGCTTGACTCGAGACGAGTACAGAGAGAGAGAGAGAGAGTAAATTAACGGAATGATGAAGAAGAAAATAGAGAAAGAAGGAGAAAACATAGAAAGCTAACGATGGAATCTCCAAGTCCTCCCTCTCTTTCACAGTGAATTTCTATCATGATGCCTTAGCTAATAATAGAATTTTGGGTGTGTATGTGCCCTGTGTGTTGTATGTTGGTCCGCCATCAACCAAGTTAAAGTAACAACTATACCCCATAAGACTCCATGCAAACGCCCAAATACTTTTCCCTCGTGCAGCTGAGAATGAAGAAAAAAAAAGAGCATTAACTATCGATCACAAAATGACTGAGGCGTGTTCTCAAACATCGTAGTCATGTTTAACCAATCAAGATGACGAAGAAGCAGAACGTGAATTCACTTCTCCCCCAAAGTTTCTTTCACCCAAAAAAAAAAAAGAAGATAATTTAATCAAAAACGATTAACCATGATTAATAGTTTTCGAAGAAAAATAATTCTCAGTATTTTTCTGAATTTATATCGCATTTTTCCATCAGAACCGTGTATGTCCAATTATCGAAAGAGCTCTCAATTCGAGTAGAGGGAGGAAGAATTTGCCCCCCAAATGGAAATTCAATGATCTTAAGGTTAAGATAATCGTCAATTTGTCTCCGCCGATGGGAGAACAATCGTCCCATTCATCCATCCTACTGCAGCCTGATAATAATCAAATGCACCCTTATAATGTTTCCATTTCCATTAGTTAGAAAAGTATAAAGGAAGAGATCTTGAGAGGTAAAAATAATTGAATGAGATCACTGTTTGGAGAAAAATGGACATTTCATAGACAATTTGATGGGAATTTTCATAAACGTGATATTTAATTTTTTTTTAATGGCGGGACGGTTATGGAATCTGAGTTTCAGAGGAAATTCAAAGGAATCAAAAAAAAAAAAAATCAGTTTTATTCTAATGTATTTGAGATTTTTCAGGATTTTTTGGAATTTCTCGGAAATTTTCATGAAACTTTTGTAAAACTTTCATAAAACTTTTATAAAATTTTTCTGAAATTTTTTCTCAAATTAAACTCCGGCAACCTTCCTTTGCCCTTGTGCATTTGAAAAATCAGTTTTATTCTAAAGTATTCGAGATTCTTCAGAATTTTTCTGATTTATTCAGAATTTTTCGGAAATTTTCATGAAACTTTTATAAAACTTTCATAAAACTTTTGTGAAACTTTCATAAAACTTTTATAAAACTTTCATAAAACTTTTATAAAATTTTTTCTGAGTTTTAATGAGTGTCAAGGAGAATTGAAGCGAAAACTCTAAAATTTACTTGAATTTTAAGCTGAACATGATTATTCAGAATCAAAATGACTTGAATTTTTCATTTTTTGTTTAATTTTTCCTATTTTCACTAAATTTTCAAGAAAAAATTAAACTGAAATTGACAAATTTCATTGATATTCAGGCGTTGAATTAATTAAAAATCGATAATGCGTTCATTTTTCAATGACGTATTTATCTGAAATTTCAGTAGAAATGTGACTCGTTCGAAATTTCCAGGATTTTTTTCAGAAAATTTAGATGGAAATTTTTAACAGTGATGGGTGATCAATCGGAGTAATTGCAGTAACAATGAATTTTATGAAGAAAAAAAATCTGGGGAAAATTGAAAAAAAAATGATTCCATTATTCTGTGACAGAGGAAGAAAGAAAGAAAAGAACGTGGACCCGGCGTGTGAGGAGCGGTCGACGAACTCCACTGAGAGACGATTCAAGAGGAGAAGAAGAAAAAGAGAGAGAGAGAAGAAGTCTTCGGAAACGTGCAGGCAGCCGTCCCTCTGGACATGGCGTATTTATACGTGCCTTTGGGTCTCTTTCGTGTATCAGCCATATATGCAACACATACATGCAACAGTTATTTCATGGTGTTTGTGGTTTCGGGATGCATAAGCAAGTGTGGTGCATTGCATCGTAAAAGCACCGCACTAAAGAGATTCAACCCTGTGCAGAAAGAAAGAGAAAGAGAGAGCACGTGAATATTTTATGCGTGATTCTTTTGTTTGGCTTCATGGTGAAAAAAATGCAAGAAAAATACGTAGAAATAATATCGTTAAATTACTGTCACCTTGAATAGAATTCTTTGATTAAACGACAGTTCGATACTATGTTCATAATTTCATCATGAAGAGTAATGAAAAAGAATTGACTTATTCAGGAGATTCAAAGCTGAACATGATCATGAATTTTTGAATTCTCTCTTAAATTTCGATTGCGGTTCATGGAAATGAGAACATGGAGAATTACTGATTTAATGCAATATTTCAAGTTACGTTATTCTTAATGTTTTCAAAAATTAATAGTTTTGCATTGCAAAAGTCACGAAACATATTTTAACTGGAATCATAAAAATAGGACAACCTTGGAATAGTCATTTTTTCACCATTCACCTTATGGAGTTTCTGCTGGATTGTCGAAATAGTGACAGTGACTTGAAAATTCGAGAGCATGTATAGAAGCATTTACTGCGTATGTCTGAAAAATTCCAACAATATTTACCGCTTAGTATCTGCGAGAAAAAATCGCAAAGATATCCTCCAAATGCATGGGGTCTTATGGCGTCAATCGTTAAAACATGAAGAATCATTCGATATCATATTGTTAAAAAAGTGATAACTGTTCGAAGATTTTACGAAAGTATGGGCTTGTCTCTCATAGAGATCTTGAAAAAAAAAAGAATCCGATTCACCATGTGTATCATAAATTATGGCAAATTAATCGGAAGAACACACAGAAAAAGCTGAGCAGAGAATATGATTTTTCTGTTCATATTATATGCACTATGTAGTGCATAAAATATGAGCTATCGTTTCTTGCATAAAACATGCGCCATTAGTACAGAAAATATGCACTAATTGAGCATATTTTATGTTAAATTTTTAGCCCATAAAATATGCACTAATTGAGCATATTTTATGTTAAATTTTTAGCTCATAAAATATGCTCATAATGCGCATATTTTATGCGTTCTTGAAATGCATAGAATATGAAATTATTGTCATGCATAGAATATGAATATTGACCATCCCCGGCCACACGCATATGAGCCCTAGTAAAATAAGTTTTTCGTGAGACAGAAAGAACCATTCAGCGGTTCCAATCAATTTATGAGCATAATAATGATTTGAAAAAATGAAATGAAATTTTCCCCCTAAGAAGGAAATTTTCTCGTGAATAATAACAATAGATAGAATATTCCCAAATATCACCTCATCTTGTATTCCTAGAATGAAGAGATCCCGAGAATGTATTCCTAGAAATATCACCATACTATGCATTGTTCCAAAAGTCTCCTATACCATGATTGATTCAGTGTTGAAGTTGCAAAATATTTTAAATTCAAAATTCATCTGTAATTTTCTTGATAAACGGAATAAAAAAGATACATGGGGCATGAAATATGCTCCAATTATGCATATTTTAAGCACACGAATTTCACATAAAATATGTGCTATCTGTACATTAGTACATATTTCATGTACATTAGTACATATTTTATGCTGAGAGTCGTGTGCATAAAACATGGATAATTAGAGCATATTTTATGCGAAAAGCCAAATCAAATTTTATGAAATGCTCAGTTCATATTCTCTGCTCAGCTTTTTCTGTGTGAAAATGTGCTAGAATCGATGGGAAACTGACGCGGAAGGCGTTTTTCTTAAATTATAAAAAATTCTTCTTATTATCATAAATTCTGGAATGTAATTTTCGAATTATATTGAATAAAATCATACAGTCCCATTGATTTAAGGGTAGTACTGTCTGTTGATATCAATTTAGTAATCTACAAAAAACTTTCTCTCCGTCAGAAATTAGGTTGGAAGTAATGCGAGTAGAATCTCCTTAAGAACAACGATGTAAATGTGTATTATAATTCAAAATTTTCATCCAAAACCCCTCGCTTCCTGCCCCCGCCCACTATTATTTCAACTTTCTCCCGCACAGACAAGAAAAAAAAACATAAAAAAAAAAGTGAAGGTTGGGGTCGTAGATAGAGTTGCGATCAGGTCACAACATTAAAGAAAAGGGAGGAAAAAAAAAGTCTATTCCATCGAGGAAACGTCACGTACATATTCTCACCTGCTGTGGAGGGATTCTCGACTCCCTTTGTTCAATACCTTATGGTAATCGTGGTTGTATCGTAACCCGCATTGCCAGACTCGAATTCACTACAAAAGTTTTGTCTAAGAATACCGCAGGTAGAGTTCACCGATAATTTTTTCCACCCAAAGCCATAAAAATTATACCGAAAAAAGAACAAATAAGAATGGTAAGGGCACGATAAACACATGTGGGTCTAGGAATTTTCCCAGTGCCATGAAAAACTCATGAGCATTACCAAGGATGTATCCTGAACAGATTATTAACCAATAATTTTGCGTTTTTTCTCAATCGATTAATATCAACACAGAGTAATAAACGTAATTACGCAATGGACCAGAGTGAATAACGCACAACACTAATAATGATAATTTTATTTTACGCAATTTCTAGAGAAGACAGTAAAAATATATGTATAATTCTTATTGGAAAGATGACGCATCTCAGCTGTCGATTGAAATTCTTTTCTCAATAACTTCACGAGGTGAACAACTTATTTCTTTGAACTATTCTTCATGTTGTGACTCTTCGATTAATGTGTCAACAGGAGTTGAAACAGATTTAGAATAAATAATGACCAATTATGCTAATCATTAACGAAAATTTCAACGTGAATTACTTGAACACCTACTGGCCCCCTACTCACTTAGAAAAGTGAACGTAGTCTCTCTTTCTCATAGTCTAGCAAATATTTGCTTCTGTTGGGACATAAATTATTGCGGCAATACACGTGGGATTTTATGGGAAAGTCTTTTAAATTTTTTTCAAAACAATAAAATCATACGTAAATATTATTTGTTTTTGCAAAAATTAACGATAAATCATTTTAACAATCTTGAAGAAATTGAAGATTTCAAATGTAAAATATCAAATAATTCTTGACAACATGAGAATTGATGAAAATCCTCAAAAATATGATGATATGACTTCCTGGTTGTCCAAACAGAAATTGCAAAGAGTGATTTGTTCTTCAAAAAGTAATAGAATCTCATAAAATAAATTATAATCTCAGTAAATTTTGTTGGAGATGATGAACCGGGAAATGGATGAAAAATTCTATTTGCCATTATTTGTTCAAAAATGAAAGGCTAACTTCCTCTCATTTCAACTCAGACAATGATTAAACTGGGTAAAGCTACGTCCTTTTCCCATCCCAATGTTCCATCCAAACGGAAGCTAACAATCAACAAAAATTGGCATTAGCAGCCATCAAAGTTGGTCTAAACTAAGAAATTCTAAGCAGAAAAAGTGAGAATTCATTAAATAAAAAAAAAGGAACATTCGAAAAAACTAAAGTTGTAATTTATATGAGCGAGAGATAAGAAAAACTGCGGCTTTCCACGTAACTTTATCAAAATGCAAATGAAAAAAAGAATCTCAACATTGCTACAATGGCTTATCTGTGAACACATGGAGTTGTGTGCTGTTACATAACCGGAAGTTAAGTTGGTGTAGTGGAATTAATGTATTCACACCGTGAAAAACATGACAGTTAGAATCATGAATCGATCATCAAAGAGAAGACAGGAAGTAGAATTGTTAATAAAAAAAAAAAAACTTGAACTATTGAAACTACTTGTGTGTTACGCGAAAGTCTGACATTAGAATCATCCTCTGTTGTATTTTCTCTTCCTAGGAAGATTCATAAAAACAGAAGAAGAAGAAGCCAATGGATTTTTTTATCTAAAATATCATAAGTTCTAGGTTCATATACCTATATATAAGCATGCCAAGCTTCTTGAAAACCTGAAGTTGAATTTTCTGAGGAATACACACAGTACTTGGAGCATTCCAGCTTTTCTCCATCTGTCCATATAAGTGACCCGGACAAACTGGTCAATTAATGCCAACTGTTGTACGATACAACTCAGATGTTGGAGATTCAATGTATCACACATACTTCTAACGAACTTTGAATAAAACAATAAAGTGTGCTCATTTCGGGTTTTTTTTTTCATACGAATCAGGAAAGAGAAAGAGTGGGAGGAAGAGGGCCACTTGAGGATCGCAGGGAAAAAGTGGGTCAAAGACATCTGTCCATTGATGTCACACTTGACACTTGTAATCGTGATTTATAAGTGAATTGTAAATTATAAGCGGAAGTTGAATTTTCTAATTTGAATTTTGCTATTATTGCAGTCTTGTAAGCGTAACCGTTTCACTGTAAATTGATCTAACAAATGTAGATTAAGTACGGATAAATATAATGGTTATTTTTGAATTGTAAAAGCAATTATGAAAATTGTTGATGATTTCTTCATTTTTTTTTTGGCCATGGATAAACGAGGAAATGAGCATTAGTATACCGACATAAATTGTAGGAATAATTGTCATGTTAATGAAACACGTGTGTATGTGTGATGCAATTAAGAATCATTGTTAATAGTGGCACCGACCTTAAATACTATGGTAAGTAGAATGACATCATTTGCCTCTAAAAACAAAACTTTGAATTATTAAATTAATTCGAACAACTCATATTGACATCAATCGTGAGTAATTTTTGAGCCAAATTGATAATCAATATGATGGATTGTGTTGAATAAAAGATCAAATGTTTGCACAACATTTAAATTTTATTCTTCAATTTGTCATGTGGAACATTCTACATCTCATTTTAGACTTCATTTCAATAAAAACTATTGTAATCTGTTCTATTTCATAGATAATTCCAAAATTTTCCATTCGAACAATATTAGATTACACTGACAGTGCGTTTTTTTTTTCGGGGCTTCTGTGATTTTTTAGAAAATGAACTACGCCCCCCCCCCCCCCCCCCCGAAAAGAAGAATGTTTAAAAGGTTTCACCATTATTTTCTTCTTCTTTCTGAAATACGAAATTTTTGTATCGAATTACTTGTAACAAAGAACTGAGGAGCTAAGATGAATAACGGTGTTGAAAATATCGGATGAAAGAGATACTGAAATCAATGGATTTAAGGTGAGAAGGTATTCTATTCTGACCTTTTCATCGTCATTGTGGAAATGCTAATGAATATCTATATATATATTCATATCAAACGATTGTGTTGAGTTTTCCAGTTTTCGATTTTTCATCAGCAAATGATTATTTAGAGTGTCCACAAAAGCGGTCATGCATCAAACCCCAAAGTGGTTTCTTCTGAAAGTGCCGAGCTTTTTCATCTATTATTATTATTAGAATCAATTAATTCTATTCACGACCACCCTGATATTCTCCATCATCTTCACTCTCTTTATTCATCACGGTCAGTGTGATGCTTCTTCTGCTCTCAAGGAGAAACTTTGCCATGTTACTACAAGAGTGACTCACCACTTGATGTTAATCCAGGCGTGACGGTATACAATGCTCATATACAAAACTTTATTCTTGTATTTATTTCATGATGATTTGATCAATGACATAGGAAGGGAATATCAATGATTGGTTGGATATAACAACGGTCAGGAATTTCAGGGACAGGCTTTTTATAAGCGCATTCTATCTGCATGTTTTCAGCTTATTTATGATAGAATACTGTGAAATACATGCGCGTCTACAATAAGAGTCTGAAGATTATAATCTGAAATGAATTTTAAATGAAAGTTCAAATGTATCTGAACTATTCCGGAAAATTTCTAATCGATTTATCGTTTCATATGATCAATGATAAATAAAAATGGAAATAATGCAGTGTCTTATGGGCCAATACAGAATTTGCGCTTCTAGACTGGACAGAAACTTGAAAAGAATCGGTAGTTAAGATGAAAACGATCCAACTTTGATGGAAAAAATTAAAAAAAAAAATACTTTAATAGATTTTAAAGTGAATTGCAAAATTTTAAGCCAATTGATTCTGCCAATTCTGTGGATTTGATTAACAAAACTCATCCACCAACCACGTTTAGACGCGCGATGAGAGAAAGTCTCACGTTGCCTGACGGCACGGAAGAAAAAATTTTTTTTTTAAAGAAAAAATAATTTTTGAAATTTTGCGATCACCATAATAAAGTAGAATAATTTTTTGACAAATACAACAAAAAAAATCAAAATTTTTCACTCATTTTTTAAGGTAGTTTCCTATTACCTTCAAAAAAAGAGAGGAAGTCTCATAGCACGACCGCTTACGGGTTAAACAAATAAATTTATTAATAAATTAATTTTTATTAATAAATTTTTTTTTTTTTTTTATATATTTATAAATATGTAATTACATATTTTTTCCGGAATTTGATTCTCTTAAAAATTTATAAATAAAAAATAATTTATTAATAAATTTTTTTGTTTAATGGCGCACCCATTAAACATATGCCATTAAACAAATAAACTTTATTAATAAATTAATTTTTATTAATAAATTTTTAAGAGAATCAAATTCCGGAAAAAATATGTAATGCGCAAGCAGGATTTGAACCCAGAAGATGGGATTTCATTCAGAAATATCAATTTTTGTGTTATTTTTCGTTCATTTCCTCCTAGGCAGGAATAATGCCCAAAGATTTTGATGAACAAAATCGTCTATAATTTCATCTAAATTAGAAGATTTTATACGGAAAATTAACGATTAAGGCATTATGTTGTTCTGTCGATTAGAATGAATTGAAATGATTCATTCAGATGACGATGAATCAACTTTAAAAGAAAAAAAACATCAAGTTTTCTCATTCCCCCTTCTGAATTTTAATTTCAGCATTGAATTTAATTTCTCCAAATGAAATGAAACACAGTTGAATTCTCGTGTATTAAGAGATTCGTATCAAAATGTATATTGGGTGGGCCAAAATGGAGACAAAAAAAAAGCCCATAAACTCGCTCTTCTCACCCCCTTTTTTTTCCATTCCAAGAACCCGTATGGTGTCCAAACAAGGGAAAGTATTAGTAGAAAGAAACGTGTGCAGGGTTAAATGAACGCGTGACGAGTTTGCAGTATTAATCCATCCTGGCTGTGTGTTACAAACTCAGGGAGAGAGTTCATTGTTCTCCTTTGGCTCTGACAATGAGTTTTGAAAGTTCAACTTTTTGAAGGCATCAATGTATCATGACCTGACCAACAAAGCTGATTCTAATTCCACAAAATTTCAAGATGATGAAAAATAGATGATGAATATATATTGTTGCCTTAGAATCAAGGGGGCATAAGTCCTGTTTATAAGCATAGGCAGTTAGGCCCCTTTGTTTCTAAAGAGACGATATCTATATATAAAAAGCAGAGGAACGTTAGCTAACTTCAGAGTGAGGACACTTTATTCTCATTCTGATTGGCCAATTCATATTTCATCAGCCAATAGGAATCGTCGCGCTTGGCGCGCTGAATGTCTATTCACTTCAAGTGTTTTTACGCGAATGCAAATGGCGGCGCATGTCAGTCAATACGCGTGTAAAAATAATCATTTAATTCATTCATCATGTTATGTTTAATATAACTATGAGTTCGCCAGTGACGGAAAAAAGGAACTTTCAAACTACGCGGTAAATACATGTAAGTATTTTACATATTAAATATCAAATTGAGTAATTCATACATTGATAATCTCCGCAGTGCATTGTTAACCTGAAATTCATTCATATCACTCCCTGTGAGCTATGTTTCAGTCGCTCAATATTCAAATATTTCCTATTATTAATAAATGAATTCATCATTAAATTGAAAAAAAATTAATCAATTTTTTTTTTGAGAAATATTATTTGAGAGGATTAAGGGAATTTTTCAATGCCATCGATAAGCTTTGAATTCTTGAAACATTGCAACGACACATTTCTGTATTTCCTTCACTTATTTATTTCATAAAAAAGAAAAAAGAGAATGAACGATTTAAAAAAAAAAATGGAATTATGAATCGATATGAAAAAATTTCAATTAACAAGTGGCAACCGAAGAATGATGGGAGACACAGTCAATCGTAGATTTTCAAACTTTTTTTTTTAGCAAAATTATCAATTTTTCAATTGAATAACAGAAGCATCGACTTCTTAAATTCCATTATCAATATTATCGATTTTATTCCATCATCAGTTTTTAAGGCTCTCTCAGAAGTTGCATCAGATAGAGCAATTTTGTTCTCATTCTCTTCATAGAGACTTTTAGAGCTACATGAAAGATTCAGGTGAAATTGCTCAAAAAAATGAGGATGGAATGAAATAGATTGGTCTAAAAACCATGAGGAAAAAAAATGGAATTTTAATCATCATTTTTTCCCAGGAGAACCTTCATCGAGACTAGCTACAGATACAGATTTTTATGAATACATGAAAAAGATATGTAGATACCTGTCAAGATGATTCACCATATATTGTACAGAGATTGATCGAAGATATAGATACTAAATAAAGATAATACAGATAAAAGAAAATCGACATTTCAATATTGATGAAAACCAGACCATTTCCTTATTTTGTTAATTTAAATTTCCTTCTCAGATATTTTTTACTGCCCCATTCATTCTTTTTCTTCTATCTTTCTATGAAGAACGAAATGAACATCAGTTCACTTACGAGCTCTTCTACACTGAGGAAAAAAATCATTACTGAGAAAAAAAACCATTAAATATTGAGTCCACTGATCGTTAATAAATATTTTTTTTGAAATAATTAAAAATAGTTGAGTTTACTGAATTTCGTCTATTTAAACAATTAATCTATTTAGACTGGACAAAATTCAGTAAATTCAACCCTTTCTTTTTATAATTATTTTAAAAAAATATTTACTCAGGACCAGTGGACTCAATATTTGATTGTTTTCAACACTATTTCTTTTCAGTGTACGTTCATCCTCATTCCTATTGGCTGTTTCATTCAGCCAATCAGTCAATGAAAATCATCACAATTATGAAAATTTCTCCATCATCATGAATAATAATTTGGGCAAAAAAGAACATTATCCAGTGTTAAAAAAACAGAGAGATAATGTGGGGAATACAGGGGCATTATCTAATATTGAAGAACAGGAAAATAATGAAGGGAAAAAGGCAACATTATCCGAAGTTAGAGAACAGGAAGAGAATGTAGAAGAACAGGGAACATTTTCTAAAGTGAGAGAGCAGAAAGATAATGTGGAGAAAAGGAGGAGTTTATTCAATGTCAAAGAACAGACATATAATGTGGGGGATACGGGAACATCATCCAATACTAAATACAAAAAGACGATGTCGGGCAAAGAGGAACATTGCCAAATGTTGAAAGACAAAAAGATAATGCGGGGGAAAGGGAAACATTACCTAAGGTTAAAAAACAGAGATAATGTGAGGGAAATAGGAACATTATTCAATGTTGGAAACGAGAAGGTAAATTGGGAGATAAGGGAACATTATCCAATATCAAATAACAGAAAAATAATGTGAAGGAAGAGGGGATTATTAATCAGTTTCGAAGATGGTTGAGGGTACAATTGGAAAAAAGTTAATTCTTTGCATAAAGTCGTTAATACCAACTTATACGAGATGAAATTCTTGAATGTGAATCAGTGAATTTGTGAAGAAGGTACTGAAGAATAAAATAAGCCCTAGAAACACAAAATTAATTGATAACTGACAAATTCGTACCATTTTTTTATATTCCTTTAAATCTTGACAAATTTAAAGAAATGTTGAAAGTGGTAAAAAAGTTTCAATTCGAAATTGATTTTTCGTTTCTTGGGCTTATTTTGTTCTTTATTACATTTTCCAAATACTTACTGTTTCAGTTTTGAAAAATTTATCATTTATAAGTTGTAATTTAGGATTTCAGACGAAAAATTGATTTTTTTTTCGATTGTACTTTCCAGTCATCTTTAAAGGGCAGAAAGATAATGTGAGAGAAATGGAAACATCATTTAATGTTGAAAAACTGAGATATATTTTGCGGGAAAAGGAACATAATTCAATGTTGGGAACAGAAAGATAAATTGGGAGGTGAGAGATAACATTATCCATTATCTGTTGAGGAACAGAGAGACATTGCGGGGGATAAGCGAACGTTATTGAATATTGAAGAACAGGAAAGTGATGTGGGAGAAAAGGGAACATTTTCGAGTGTTAAAAAACAGACAAGTAATGTGGGAAAATGGGAACATCATCCAAAGTTGGAAGGAGGGCACACATTATCTCATTTTGAAAAACAGAAAGACAATGTGAGGGAAAAAGGGCAATCATTCAATGTAAAAGAGCAAATATATAATGTGGGGGGAAGAGGTACATTCTCCACGGCTAGAGAACAGAGGGATAATATGAGGAAAAAGGGAACATTATTAATGTTGGACACCAGAAAGGTCATGTGGGGGATAACGGGATGTTGTCG
Source organism: Aleiodes alternator (assembly GCA_963921955.1). Taxonomy (NCBI): domain Eukaryota; kingdom Metazoa; phylum Arthropoda; class Insecta; order Hymenoptera; family Braconidae; genus Aleiodes; species Aleiodes alternator. The sequence goes on from OY998099.1 coordinate 14,370,858, forward strand.
AATATTGAAGAACAGGAAAATAATGCAGGAGATAAGGAGGCAGTATCCAATATCAAAGAACAGAAAAATTATTCATTGTTAAAGTTGTTTAGAGGTACAATCGGAAAAAAGTTAGTTTTCTGTATAAAGTCATTAATACAAGCTTATAAAAGATGAAAATATCAAATGTGATTCAGTGAGTCTGTGAAAAATGTAATGAGGAATGAAATAAGCCCTAGAAACACAAAATTCATTGAAAACTGAAAAATTCGTACCATTTTTTACATTTCTTTGAATCTTCACAAATTTAAAGAAATGTAAAAAATGGTAAAAAAAATCAATACATGTTCCAAATACTTACTGCATCGGTTTTGAGACATTTATCTCATTTACATTGTTATCTACGATTTCAGGCGAAAAATTAACTTTTTTTTCGATCGTACAATCATCCTTAACGAACAGAAAAATGATGTAAGGGGAAAGAAAACATTAGCCAACGTTGAAGAACAGAAAGGTAATGTAGATGATACGGGAACGTTATTCAATCGTCCTCTTATATGGAAAAAAACACAAACAGCCAATAGAAATCATCGTGATTGTTGAAAATTCTCTCCAAAAAAATTAACGTGAATTAGAAGGATCGACACACTAACTGATCAAGAAAACGCGCGCGTCAGCGCGCGGTCGTTCTCGTAAGAAAAAAAAGAAGAGAATGCTTAACGATAAATTCAAGTTGGCTTTTCCGAGTATCCAACGGATGTTTGAAGCTAGTTTAACATTTAAACTGGAAAGCAGCACCTGTGATCCCATGTCGTTCATGATACTCTTGCCACTTGGCAGATATCCAAGTAGTCATGGCTTTCGCCATTTTCTCTTCAAAACTTTATTTTTGATCACTAGAAATCTTGATAATCATCATAATTTTGGTCTATCAAATAATAGGAATCACGGGGGCAAAATGATTCGAGATTTTTTTTGGAAGTGAGGGTATCTTCAAAAAAATTCCGAAAAAATTTACTAACAATGTCCATATATTGGAGCATCTTCTCGAATTCTCCGGATTTTTCCACGATCTTCTCGACACCGAAAAAAAAACAATGAATCATATTTGAAAACTTTTGAAAAATCTCAAATATATTAGAATATACAGAGAAAAATGTTTTCTTAATTTAAGAATGTGCAGTCACTTAATTTAAGAATTGCAGTTCACTTAAATTAAGAAAGAAAAGTCACTTGATTTAAGTGAAAAACTCACTTGATTTAAGTGAGTTTTACTTTTTTAAATTAAGAACGAAAAAGTCACTTGATTTAAGTGCGAAAAGTCACTTAATTTAAGTGACTTACTTTCTTAAATTAAGAAAAAAATAGTTACTTGATTTAAGTGAGAAAAGTCACTTGATTTAAGTTAGAAAAGTCACTTAATTCGAGTGAGTTTCACTTTCTTAAATTAAGAAAGAAAAAGTCACTTGATTTAAGTTAGAAAAGTCACTACATTCAAGTGAGTTTCACTTTCTTAAATTAAGAAAGAAAAATTCACTTGATTTAAGTGAGAAAAGTCACTTAATTTGAGTGACTTTTACTTTCTTAAATTAAGAAAAAAATAGTTACTTGATTTAAGTGAGAAAAGTCACTTGATTTAAGTTAGAAAAGTCACTTAATTCAAGTGAGTTTCACTTTCTTAAATTAAGAAAGAAAAAGTCACTTGATTTAAGTGAGAAAAGTCACTTGATTTAAGTGACTTTTACTTTCTTAAATTAAGAAAAAAATAGTTACTTGATTTAAGTGAGAAAAGTCACTTGATTTAAGTTAGAAAAGTCACTTAATTTAAGAATGGCATGTCACTTAAATTAAGTGACTGCACATTCTTAAATCAAGATAAAATTTTTCTCTGTGTAAAACTGATTTTTCAAATATATATCGGCAAAGAAACGTTGCCGGAGTTTAATTTGAGAAATTATCAAAAAAAATTTCAGAAAAATTTTATAAAAAGTTCCATGAAAATTTCAAATATATTAGAATAAAACTGTTTTCTTTTTTTTTTCGCTGGAGGTTTTTCTATCCTGGAGGTCCATTCTGCCCCAGTCCCTGTTATATATATATATATATATATCACAATTTTCGTATTTCCCCATTTCTCAAAGTTCTATCAAGAGAAGAAGGCATAAAACCATTTTCATGTAGCATTTTCCAATGAAATATCTACAAATCCGAAGATTCATCAATTGTATCATTACTCAGAAGACACTTTCTTTTCAATGCAGTTGATTTATCGTTTATATTTTTTAATTCAATGGCCACTTACTCCTTGTTAGAATGTCATTTAAACGAAAATGAGCCTGTGTACAAGCGCATGAATACATTGGATGAAATAATATTCATTAACGCATGCGCAAACACATTAACATAGGATGAGAATAAGTATTTTGTTGTAATGCACATTGGTAAAGCAAAGCATGAGTAAAGTGAGTGCGACAGCCGCTGGGCAATAATAACCATTAAGCTCGTGAGAGAATGTCTGACGTCATGTTACTTTTGTATTCGTTATGCGTATAGAAACTCCAAAGCATTATTGAAGAGTCCGCATAGGGTTACTTCGGAGAAGATTGACGATCATTCACTTTTATTTGTGATCCTTTATTTATTTTTTTTTCCTCGTTTCCATCGATTCTTCTTGTCGTCACAAGTCAATCCCACCATTGTAATTGACTTGTCTCCAGTCCCTCCAATGTCCATAAAAGGTAGACCTTTTTCAGAAGCTTGAGAAATTGATTCGGCAATTGAAACTCATTGATAAAAGGAAAGAAAAAAAAGGATAAAAAAAAAGAGTTGAAATTCTTATTAAATGAGAAAAAAATTTCTGCACACGAGCCAAATCTTAACACCGCTAATTTTAAGCGATACGTGATCATTGTGTAAATTTAGTCTTATTAATGATGACGTGATAAACTAACACGTTTAAATTTGGCAGCATAATCCTTATTTGTTGGTGAGCTTTTTTTTTCTCGATTCGTTTTATTTATTTATTTTTAATTTTTTTTTATAATGATACCGTCATCGTAACATTGGTGACATCATTGTTCACGAATACATCCACGAAAATCCGTGCACCAAATTTCAAAATAGAATGTACGGTTAGGAGAGTTACTCGACCCCGTTATTTTGGCCATTCTTGAGCATACTGAAAATTCTTCTTTTTTATCATGATTTGCATTGCTGAAATAGTCCTTGGGCTTCTTACGTGATTCTCTTGAATAACTTTTTTTTTCTCATTTTTATTTTATTCATATTAAATGATGAATGGATCGAGAGAAGAATTTCCTAATCATAAGAAATCGTAGTGCGAGACAAGCTCGTCCAATATTCTCAGTCAGATTTAGAGAGCGATCAAATTTAGGGATGTCTAATTTCGGAAAATTCCACTGTACTTTATTCTTCATATTACCTTTTTTTTTTTTTTTTTTTTTTAATTAATGCATTTGAACTGTACAGTTCATTTTGCTAATTATGTACATTTATACATGTTATGTACATTTTATGTTTATAATATAATATAGTATAATAAAGTGTTACAGGAAAAATATTTGACAATATAATACAAGGTTATCTGCACGTGACTATTGACATTTTTTTTTTGTTTTTTTTTCCTTTTCATATTTTTATTTTGCATTTTTTCAAGAACTCCGTTATTCTATCGAGACTTTGAGGCTTTAATGTATATAGAATCTCTTCAACGTTATATGGGGGATACATTTGGCTGTCTATAAGATCTAAGATCATGGAGTTTCTCTCTAAATCATATCGAGGACACTGCCAGAGAACGTGATTCAGGTCTTCATTGTCATAGCCGCACCTACACACAGGGGAATATTACCTTTTCTAGCTATATTAAGGGGTAACGGAAGACCGAATAAATTTCAAATTTTCAAACCCAATTTTTAGGAATAATTATGATTTTTGGCATTAAATATCAGAAGCATCGACTTTCTAATGTCCCTCCCCAGTCATTGTCACTCTTCTATCATAAAAATATCGATAAATATCGTCAAAAAATTAGTTCAAAAATTCAATACATACAAGGGGTTCCGTTACCCCTTAAGGAGGGTCCTCAGTTTCTCGGCAAAAACAAGGAAATATTCCAGACTGCTGAAAAATTTACGAACAGGCCTATTGCGTAATTACCATTATATAGTAATTTTTTGGAATTTATTTTCCATGAGAATAACGGAGAAAATAATTATGGAAGTTAGATATTATACATGGGGTTATATGAGGGGTAGAGAATTGTAGCATGATTACTTCATTACCGATCGAGTGGTCTACGTAGGTACTCGCCAAAGTTTACCGACTATCCGTATAACCCCATGTATAATATCTAACTTCCATAATTATTTTCTCCTTTATTCTCATGGAAAATAAATTCCAGAAAATTACTATATAATGGCAATTACGCAATAAGCCTGTTCGTAAATTTTCAGCAGTCTGGAATATTTTCTTGTTTTTGCCGAGAAACTGAGGAGCCCCCTTAAAGGAGCTATGAAGTTTATCTAAGTGTTTTTCATTTATTTGAATTTATTTGATTATCTAAGTGTTCATATTGATATAGTATACAACATGTGTAACATTGTTGATAAATAATTATAGGTTGAATTCAATATTCTTATACATCTATTTACTACAATATTCACGTTATTTCGAATTTTTGCTGAAAATTATACGACTAAACATTACATTCGATTTGTTATCCCTTTCAATGAATAATTATAATAGTTTAAAATAGTCTATCGGTTTTTTAAAGGGTGTGTCACGGATGTGGAGCGATAACCATGAAAGACCATCCTACCGCGCAATTTTTCTACCGCAGTCTAAGTAATAGTTCGCGAAGATTTATGAATTTCCGTTCGTAACATTTTCCATTCTCATATGATTTCTATTTGTTCTTATTGATCCGATTATTTAACTTTTGGATAGTGAATATTATTAATGGTAATCCCTCATCAATCTAAAGTCACACCATCATAAATTATTTATAAATTTTTTTCTTCTTTCACATTCAATCACATTTTGAATTCTCGCAACATTAAATTACAGTAAACTGTTAATTCTAATTCGAAATTATCCTCACGTTGAATTGAATCACCGTAAATTCCTAGAAATCTCTGCGTACTATTCAGTACAGAAATTTTTGTGAGTAATTTTAAGGAACTCCTCTATAAAATTCATAAATTTGCATGCATAATTAATTTTTTTGCTTCCGAATGGAAGCTATGTAATCATTAGAATTTTCGATTGTAATTTTTTTCAGTAGAAGATACTTGGAATGATCTTAATAGAAAGAAAATGATATTTTTACACAGAGAAAAATGTTTTCTTAATTTAAGAATGTGCAGGTCACTTAAATTGAGAAAGTAAGTCACTTGATTTAAGTGAGAAAAGTAACTTAATCTAAGTGACTTTTGCGTTCTTAAATTGAGAAAGGAAAAGTCACTTGAATTAAGTGAGAAAATTCACTTAATCTAAGTGACTTATACATTCTTAAATTAAGAAAGAAAAAGTTGCTTGATTTAAGTGAGAAAAGTCACTTAGATTAAGTTACTTTTCTCACTTAAATCAAGTGACTTTTCCTTTCTTAAATTAAGAAAGGAAGAATCACTTAAATTAAGTTACTTTTCTCAGTTAAATCAAGTGACTTCCACTTTCTTAATTTAAGAATGTAAAAATCACTTAAATAAAGTGAATTTTCTGTCTTGAATTAAGTGACTTTCTCTTTCTTAATTTAAGTGACTTGCACGTTCTTAAATTAAGTGATTACACATTCTCAAATTAAAAAAACTTTTTTATCTGTGTAACGCTGTCCGTGTGTGCATAAAAGTCTCAATTACAGCAAGACGGTTTTATATAAAGATTTCATGTTTTCTGGAAAACTTCCTCTCGACGAACCTTTTTTTTGAGCTTCATTTGAAGAGAATCCGGTCAGTACTGTTTCAGATACGTCCATTTTTAGAAAATCAGTTTTCAATGAATTTTCTGGAAACTATTCAAATGATGTTATTTTTACTCATATATTATCTCGAGAGTTGTATCAGTTAGTTGCCTGTCAATTTTGAGCTTATTTGCCTGATTAGTTCTCTTGTTATTGCCGTTTTAATGAATTTCTCAAAATTTCTTTGATGATGGCTTCAAAAAATTTGTATCACTTTCATTCGGAAGCATATTGCTGGAATATTAGCAGAGAAAGCTATATAAGTTGGAGAGCAATACTATTATCCACTTGTTTTTCAATTAAAAAAATGTTAAATTAAAGAAAATGAAATTCGAGGAATACTGACCTCATTCGTGAGGTGAATATCTGGACTTGTTTATTGTTTAGAAGTGAAAATAAAATGCTAAGGATAGAAAATTCTTGTACTTCGGAAATGTGTGGGAGGGTGAACAGACAGCACCATGGCGCCTGCACTTGGATACCATACATAGACGAGTCGGTTGCTATGAGGGAGAGAATCAAGTGAAAAATCCAAATGGCTGGAATAATATTGAAGGGGGAAAAGTCCTAGAATGTCAGCACACCAAGGGTGATCATGCATTAACCCAGATTCTCCAGTATATAATTGCATTTTTCTCTCAAACCTTTCAGCTTGTTCATGGAAATGTGGGTTAAAAAGGACATATGGACATATTTTTGTTGGATTTTGATGTTTCGGATGATGAATAAATGGATCTAGCAGTCAGGAAAGCTGGAAAGTCAGCGAATTCTACGCTTTATCAGGATTTTTTTTTCCTTTCCTTACTATCACCTACTTCTTCCCTTCAGAGTAATCAATTTTTTGAGACCGACCACAAAGGCCGATTGTTCAACTAAAAATATTCAAAATACTGGTCGGAGGATAAACTTCAACAGTCAATTTTTCATCCAAATTAAAAGAGCTGCACATAGATGTTATTCAAATATGCCACATGTTCACTTACTCTTTCTCGTTTCCTTTTTTTTCAAATTTCAATTCATTGACAGCAATACAATGGTAAAAAAACGAATTAGCTTAGATCCTCAATGGTAACTGCATGAAAAATGTTCGATTCTATCATTATACAAGAAAAATTCATATGAAATTTCGTCAACTCATGGAATAAATACTGCTTATGACATTAGGATAAATTCTCATTGCTTTCATGACTTAATTCAACTAATACAGAAATTTAGGAAAAAATTAATAAAGGATTTAGAAGAGTTTGATGAATGAATCGTACTAATAGTCTACGCAATAAAAGCGCGCAGGAGCTTCACCCCATGGGTATTTTCGTAAATTTCAACCCTCGTTATTCACTTGATAATGTCTTTACTATTACAAAATTTATCACGAAGAACATTTAATATTATACCAATACAATTGGCATGAAGCTTCCGAATTGAATTTTTCACTCTTCATTTTTCATAAATTCAAAGTGATATCAGGATTAATACGGTCTTATTTTTTACAAAGAATTATCTACTTTCTAATGATGGAATAATGAATATTAGTGTTGTTTAGAAAAAATTGAAGAAAAATTGAATTTCTGAACAACAAAAATTTTTATCATTTTTGTAGAAGAATCCTTTGACGATTACAATGCTTCCATTAGGAAGCAAAAAAAGGCAAAGAATTTTGTCAAAAAATAATTCCGTTATCTTCCGAACAAAGTAGTGTAAGTGCTGTGGTAAGCAAAGCACTTATGCCCTTCTGCTTCTGAAGTGACGATTTATTTCCTGACCTGAAGAACCGAAAAAAGGAAGAGACTTATTTTTTCTTCCAAATCTACTGAACGCCCTGGAAAATCAATTCTCACACTTGTTTTTCAATGGGAATTTATTTTTTCAGCTTTTTCAGTGGAATCGTTGAAGAAATTTCATTTTATTTTTTCTGAAGACATTTCATTCCTATTGCAATTTCTATTTAATCACTCCACATCCTTGAAGCTTGGATGGAAAATGACATTCTGCAAATTGACATGTTTCTTTGGACATAAGTGAAGGAAGAAAATGATAATTTTCTCTTCGTCTTGATAGCATCGTGAAGCTCGATGTCCATCCGTTAAATGACAAGTGTTTGTCTGACCCATTTATCCTAACGAAGGCGTGGTTCAACCTCGGGTGTGTTAGATCGTCAATTTTTCTCTTGTTCATTCTACATCGTGCCCTATAATACAATGATGCAGAGCAGGTTAACGGGTAAACGTCACGCGTACTTTACATACTGAATTTAAAGAGAATAAAAAAAAAAAAATTTCCTATTGCTTTTCTATATGATTGTCTCGCCTCACCCATGTTGTAAACTCAGATTCTAAAAGATTTGTACACGATGAAAGTTAATGAAGTAATGATTTTTGCATGTCATGAGATGTTAGAAGAAATCGAATAAAACAGTACTGTAATGTTACGGAATTCTTCCACACGTAATATTACTAATTTTCGTTTGTAAATTGATGTTCTCCTTCTTTTTTTTTTTCCGATTTAGAGACGTTCAAAAAAATGTTTCTTTAATTAATGTTTATGAATTAATTAACGAGTAAAAAAATTTTTTTCTTGCCTTTTCTGTTAATCACTATCAATGAATAGTGAGAAAAAAGAAAATAAAAAAAAATATGCAAGTTCACTATTGTTCTGAATCATGGAAATTGATCCAATAATTAATAATGTATTTTCTTTTTCTATTTTTTAGTACTCAGCAGACCCCAAAATACTGATGGCGAGGAAGATGATTATGTTGGGGATACACCCCAGGAATACGATGAGACGGAAGACGAGCCAGAGGACAGTAAAGCAACTGGACCACCACCGGAAATACGTTCGGAACCCCTGAAGATACAAGCCAAAGTAGGAAGCACCGTCAAATTGCCTTGTGTCGTTATTAATGGAGGTATGTTTCATCTTATTCACTTTCAATAATATCGTTCACTTAGAGCTGAAGGGGCTTAAGTGCTGGGTATAAGCATAGCACTTATGCCCCTTTGTTTCTAAGGCGATAATATAACTCCCGTTTACGATCTAATGGACAGAGCTATTGCCCATTGGAAGTGAAGTTATCTGAATTGCTGCTGAGTCATACGTGAATAGGGGAGTCACATTGTTTCATTTTGATCGATCTATGGGAAATTTCTGGAGAATGCACTAATTCATTCTTGGATGAATTGCCTTAGATAGAGCATTAGATCATTAAATATAGGGGAAAGTTGAGTCGAATGGATATTTCAATTAAACGCTTCGAGATGAAGATTTTGTAATGATTTTATTGGAATGCTGAGGGAATTTCAAGTTGAAAACATGTGGCGAATATATTTTTTTTTGCATTTTTCCGAAATTTTAGGTATTTAGTTAAAATCGAAAAAATTCACCTTTTTGGACATATCTCGGATTCTTGTAGTTGTTCTTGAATGGAAGGTGAGATCATTTCCCATTGATTTAAGCAGTTCTAATTCTTTTATTATTAATTTTTGAATTGCTCATGGGATTATTTTATACAAATCCGTTTTTGCTCTATATTCATTTGAAAAATCGATCATTTTTTCTTAGTACTGTACATCTTTAGCAGAATTGTGAAATACAGATGTTTCTTGATGAATATGAGTTAATATGCATATAATACGATATATCGCATAGAAAAAATCAAGATTTCTCAATAATTTCAAAATTTGAGATTAAATAGTCATTTTAATATAATATAATTTAATATAAAGTCATACGGGAAAGTCGGGCAAAATGGACATTCAAATGAAACAGTCGAAGTTACATTTTTTTTAATGATTCCATTGGAAAGCTGAGGAAATTTTAGGGGGGAAAACATGTGTCGGAATCAATTTTTTCGAATTTTTGAAAATTTTCATTTTTTTGCGCCAAAATTGAAGAGTATTCCATTTGAGTTTTTTCGAAAAATGGTTTTTTGATGATATCTCCGGTTCCATTCGTCATAGCGATTCGCGGGCGGTCTCAAATTGAAGCTCATTCCTCATATTTTCGTTAAAGTCCCATTGATTTTTATCAAAAATTGACGAAATTACAGGGCAATTTGTGGAAATCAGTTTTTGGGCTGTAACTTCCGTAATTTTCGATAAAAATTAATGAGACTTTAACGAAAATGTGAGGAATGAGCTCCCCTTCAATTTCAGACTACCCGCGAATCGCTACGATGAATAGAACCGGAGATATTATTGAAAAACCATTTTTCGAAAAAATCGAAAGTGGGTACCCTTCAAGATTAAGTGAAAAAAAAAAAATTTCCAAAATGCGAAAAAAAATTTTTCACCCATATTTTCCGCCTAAAATTTCCTCAGCTTTTCAATGAAATCATTGAAAAAATTCTACCTCCATTATTTTTAACAATTTGGAGCGTTTTTCAGGATAAAACTATGAAAATTTAGATGTGTCCATTTTACCCCTTATGTCCATTTTGCCCAACCTTCCCCTATAATAATAGATTGATGGGAAATGAGCTTGGCTTCCTAGATTACTCCAGCCAGTAGAACCGGAAATATCCCCGAAAAAGTAGAATTGTTTAAAAGCCAAAAGCATTTCACTTTTAAATCTTCACTAAAAAATCAAATATTCGAACAAAATTTTGAATAATTCCAAAAAATTAATTTTTCGCATGTAATTTCCATTGCAAATTTTCTCATCTTTCCAATGAAATCATCAGAAAAAACCTATCTTCAATGTATCCATTGATTTCGCGTGATTTTCATAATACAAAGCATCAAAACTACGATTCTGTTCATTTTACCCCTTGTGTTACTTTCTCCCTCTCTACCCCTAATCAATGTTTCCCATCAAAAGTTTTGTACGACTGATTTTCTTATGTTTTCGAAAAAAAAAATAGACAACTACGCTGTAGACTGGTCCAGAGGCAGTGAACCTTTGTTCTTCAGTGGCACTATAATGACATCAGAACCAAACAGAATTCAACTATCAGCAAACAATACACTGATAATAAAAAATGTAACGGAATTAGACTCATCTGATGCATGGACATGTAAAGTATTGTTAGAACCACATCCACTGGAGCTTCATCACAGTCTAACTGTATTGGATGATCCAAAAGAATTATTAGATGATCGTCACATAACAGTTTATCCAGCAAAAAGAATTCAGATTAATGAAAGTGAGAGCATAAGATTTGGTTGCAATAGCTCATCTCATCAAAAACTTGAAATTAAATGGTCTCATAAGGTAAAAATCCTTTTTTCATTCAATATTTAAGATTTTAATTATTCGTTGATTAACCATCTCACATTATTATTAAGGCCGTGAAGTTTCGCGTCTTAAAAAGTTTGGTATAACTGCTGAGCAGCAAAAATTTTTAGATAGTAGAAAACAAAGTAATTTTTATCATAAAAACCTGAAAAATGACGTTTGACATTTGAAATTTGACTAATTGAATTTGCAATAAATCAAAAATATGGTCGCAATCAACAGCTTCAATTCGGATATTCCGCTTTATAAATAATCAAACGGAGCCAAATATTATTCAAAAAACAATTCTAAAGTTCTTTATTAGATGGGAGAGAGGGGGGGGGGGGGGATTTTGAGATATATTTTTGGGGATACTTTGAGATGCACCTCTAAGAACATCTTGAGGTGCACTTCTGAGGACACTTTGAAGTGTACTTCTGGGAAAATCCTGAAGCTGTCTTGGATTTTCTTGGAGAGTGTATCTCAAAATGTCCCCGGGAAGTATACCTTAAGCTGGCCCTGAGAGTGCACCTCAAGGTGTTTGTGATAGTGCACTTTGAGATGTTCAAAAAAGTGCAGCTCAACATGTTCCCAAAAATACAGCTTATCTCGCCCATTTGACCCGTCAGCGGTCGCGCTATTAGACTTTCTTTCACACTCTATTTGAAGGTATAGAAAACTACCTTAAAAAGTGGATGGAAAATCTCGATTTTCTTTGTATTTGTCAAAAAACTATTCTACTTTATTATGGTGATCTCAAAATGTCAAAAATAATTTTTTCTTTTGGAAAAAAAAACATTTTTCTGTCGTGCTGTCAGGCAGCGTGAGACTTTCTCTCATAAGCATGGCTCAGTCGCTGTAGATAGCATTGGTCATACCCCCTCTCATTATAATAATTTTTTCTCAAATATTTCTTTGTAAACGGAACTGAATCTATCAAAAATACGAAAAATTTTCAGATAAATCCATTTAATTTTGCCTTTTTTGTAGAGAATTTTAAGCTCTACAAAAAAGGTTCAGGACAAAATTACTGTATCTCGCTTAGTTCTCGAGATACTCAGGTGTGGGAGAATCTCTCATCGCACGCCTAGAAAGTGTTGGCCAGCTAGCGCGCCTGCTGACGGGTTAATAGAAAATTCAGAGCGCCTGTTTGGCGTTTGTATGATGACCTGTTCCATTTCACAATATTTATAAACTCTGGTTGCTCAGCAACTTTACCAGACTTTTTTAGATGTGGAACTTCACGGCGTTGCTTATTATCTTTACTCGTCTCTTCGCCTTTCGGCTAGAGTAGCTGAGCGATATTATGGAGTACGATTGAAATTTTGAAGTGAAACTTCTTTGCTGAGGGGGCAACAATTTTCGAGCGTCACGAAAATTCGTCATCGTGTGAGGGGAATAGCTAGATACGTGGTGGGGGGAGCAGGAGAAGAGGAGAGTGCGTCAGCAGCGATGCCTGACTCTACACTCTATTATTTTTTCTTTTCAATACACGAGCGAAAAATATGAGAATTTATCTAAATGATTTTTTAAAAAATTACTCAAAATTGTCATTTAAAGGCGGAGTTGTCATGAAACACGGCCGAAAAATATCCATGCTCCGCCTCATAATTTTTGCTTTTTATTTCTTGAAAAATTGCCATTTCACACTTGGCTTTGGATTAAAATATCTCGAAAACTATGCAAAATTTATCGAGACATGCTGTGAATGAAATTTAGAGGGAAGATTAACGAATAAAATAAGCAAACCTCCGTTTTTTTACGACTCGTAGTTACTAAGATATCGATTTTTGAATGAAAAATTCAGAAAGGACGTCCAAGCGCTCATTTATTTGCTATCGGGCCTCATCTCTTGTTTCTGAACTACTCATTCAAAAAATGATGTCTCTGAAACTATTGGTCGTAGAAAAACAGCGTTCTGCTTATTGTATTCGTCAATCTTCCCTCTAAATTTCATTCACAGCATGTCTCCATAAATTTTGCATAGTTTTCGAGATATGTTAATCCAAAGCCAAGGGTAAAATAATGTTCCGGAATTTGATTCTCTTAAAAATTTATTAATAAAAATTAATTTATTAATAAATTTATTTGTTTAATGGCGACATTGCCTCGTGGATGGGAGGTGGAGAAAAGATGTGAGAATCAAAAATTCGATGGTAAATATAGTAACTCGCAATAGCTCAGCGGTAGAGCACCTGACATGTAATCAGAGGGTCGTGGGTTCAAATCCTGCTTGCGCATTATTGGAAATGGGTGTGATAAATAAGTTCTCAACACAATTTATTTTCTTTTCTTCAATATTCAAGACTTTATTTTATTGCACGAGGATGGACCGTCAGTGAAATGCATCGGTGAACTCTCTACGAGAGACTAACTACTTGTCACCAAGGCCCGAAAAGTATCGGTACCTAAAGACAAAGAACCCTCAGTTCTTTCTCCCTATGGAATCATTGTTTATGTTTATGTTAGTCGCCGACTCGCCGGCTCTTGCTACATCGATTCATTTTTGAAACTCATAATCTCGATTTAAATAAATGATTCTCAGTAAAGATATAAAGTAATAATCCAATACGCATTACATATTTTTTCCGGAATTTGATTTTTCTAAAAAATTTATTAATAAAAATTAATTTATTAATAAATTTATTTGTTTAATGGCCAATGGCTCATGTATAAGAAGTTTCACTTCTGTCGCGTGGGTTCCACGCACCCTCTTTTATGTTTCTCTTACCGTTTTTTGCCTAACACATCACACCTGTCAGAAAAAACTGGAAAATTCGTTTATACTCTATATAATATTGCTCAGTATTTCTAGCGCGGAAAAGGGAGTAAAGACGATAATTAGATGAGTGGATTAAGAGAGAACCATAAATCTAATGTTGGCTTTTTATTTTCAGGGAGAGAGACCTGAAACTATGAGACTTCACAATGGAGAGATACTCGAGGATGGCGGCAATACTATTTATATTAAACAAGCAACGAGGCATAATGCTGGAAAATATCAGTGTTTGGCAGAAGATGGATCTGACAAACCACAACATGACGCTATCGAGATCATCGTCAATTGTGAGTTTTTTTTTTCAAAAATATTCTATTTTGCATCCGAATGGAAGCTATGTAATCATCAGAATTTTCGAGTGTAATTTTTTTTTATAGAAGATACTTAAAATTATCTCAATAGAGAGAAAATTATATTTTCATCGCATGTTTGTGTGTGTACATAAAAGTCTCCATTAGAGCAAAACGATTTTATAGAAAAATTTCATATTTTGTGGAAAACTTCCTCTCGACGAAGTCTATTTTCTGAGCTTCATTTGCAAAGAATCCGATCGGTAATTTTTGGGATATGTTCATTCTTCGAAAATCAGTTCTCAATGAAATTTCTGAAAACTATTCAACTGATATTATTTGTACTCATATATCATCTTGAGAGTTGTATCAGTTAGATGCCTGTCAATCTTGAGCATATTTGCATAGGGGAGAGTGGGGCAAAATGGACCCTCATAGTGACATGATAAAGGAATTTTTTTCGGAATGAAGGACTCGACGAAAAAATCTGAGAAAATTTGAGAAAATCCTCCAAAATATCTATATTGTTTGTAAATTTTTTCAGATTTTTTGAAGCAACCGCTGCTTTTTAAACAAATCTCGAATCATCTCATCTTCTAGGTCCATTTTGCCCCACTCCCCCCTATAAAAAAAAAAATATATATATAATATTACGCATTTGCGCATCACTCAAATTATTATAATTAAATTATATTAATAATTATAGTATTATATATATTCATAAAATATCATATAAAAATATATTATAATATAAATATATTATAATATATGATTAGTTCTCGAGTTATTACCGTTTTAATGTATTTTTCAAAATTTCATATTTTGATGATGATTTCAACAAAAATTGTACCGCTTCCATTCGAAAGCATATTGCTAAAGTATCAGCAGAAAAAGCTATATCAGTTGGAAAGCAATACTATTATCCACTTGTTTTTTTTTTAAACTTTTTTTACTAGAATAAAAATTCATAGTTAAATAAAATCATTTATTGAATAAATTATTTCCCAACAGATGCACCAGTAATTGAAGTTGAGCATGGAAAAGTTCACACAGGTACAGGACTGACAGCAGATCTCACTTGCAAAGTTCACGCCCATCCTCGTGCTAAAGTAACTTGGTATAAGGATGGTAAAGCAATTAGTGCCAAGAAAAACAAGAAAATCCTCAACAATGACAAGTATCTACGTACACTTACAATTGAACACATAGCTAAACACGATCTTGGTACATATACATGCCATGCTAGTAATCAATTGGGTGAGGCAAATAAGGATATTGAACTTACTGGTGTACCAGCAAAGCCAAAGTTTTCCGGTGGTGAAGTTTCAGACGATGAAACGTCGTTTGTTCTAAAATGGCATGTGGAAAGTTTCTCACCAATTACAGAGTACAAGGTATGCAAAAGTAAACAAAGAAACTGAGTGTCTTCTTGAAAAAACAACAATTGCATTAGTGTCATTTGCAAATGAAAATTAATTAGCAGGGAATAAAAAAAAAATTTTACTCACATAAATTTATTAAAAAAAAACATATCCTTAATTTCGTTTAGTATCAATTAATAGGGAAATTAGTTACTAGTTTTGCAAATTTATTGGAAAAAAAAAACAAGTTTTACTAAGTAATAAAGTCTTTTTTTTTTTCATGTTATTAGCTAATGTACCGTTCGAAAGATGCCGAGGATTGGAGCGAAGCTGGGCCAAAAGTGACAGATGGAAAAGGCAATCAATTTATTGGCCAACATCAGTTTGACAATCTTCTACCAGGCTCGTATGAAGCGAGACTTCTGGCTAGAAATGATTTTGGATGGTCACCAGAGTCAAATACTCATTCATTCAGAAAAGGTGAGATAGTTTGATGATAACCGGGGTTCCATAAGATCAACCCCAGGTCGCAAGGATCAATAAAACCAGAGATATTCTAGAAAACTTGAAATTTTTTCAAAAACAAGAGTTTTACCTTCAAATCGTGCGCGAAAAATTAAATTTTTTAAAAATTCCCAAAAATAACTTTTGACATATAATTCGAAGAACTTTCAGAGTATAAAATACAAAAATCAGCCCGTTCGCATTTTATTGTGTCCGTTTCACCCCACCATGAGCTATAAATTCTAAATTTTTAAATTCCCCATCTATCAATAATTGATTAAAAATAATATAATTTTTTTCTTTTTTTTTTTCTTCTTGCAGAGATTGTGTCAAACGAACCGCAGAACGGTAAGGCGAATAATCACTCTTCTCATAAATGAATTCTTAATAGAAAAAACTTGAATAATATATTATATGTATTTTTAAATTTTCAGTGAAAGATTCAAGTACCACGACACGACCGATTGCAGCACTTGTAGCACTACTACTAGTCGTTTCGTCTCGTGTCTTCATGTGTCTTTAATTAACTCACCACTCCACACTACATAGGTAAGAATTAAGTGTAATGATTAAGCTAATCACTATTATCTACCACTTACTACAAACATGAGGATAAAAATCCACAAGTTTTCCTCTATTCCTCTCTCTGACTCTTGAGGAAAACTTGTGCATTTGTTTGCTTGGAAAAAAAAATAATAATTTATTTTGTAATAACAGGTAATTTGCTGCAGCCAAAGCGTACACCAGCAAACATTCATGGTGGGATTGAGAACGAGTGCATTGCCTAGGAGATGGACCTTCGCCTGCCTTAATATTCACGCATAAAAGAAGAAAAAAACGAAAACGAGCCTTAATCTACCATTGAATTTTTTTAATTTTCCATGGAGTCTTCCGCATCCGAAAAATTAATCATTCTACGAATTTGTACGGAATTCTTTCGATCGATATTTTTTTTCCGTTAAAAATACAAGAAAAAAAGGTGATTAAACATTTAGAATTTTTAGAAATATTGACAGAGTATTTTTCAACGAAAAATTGAAATCAAATCATAAATGTGATAAAATAGTACATGGGAAAAATTGAGGTTTTCCATTTTTAAATGAAAAATTTGAAAATATCTTGGTGCCTTCAAAGCCACAGAGGCCTGATGAAAAAAAGAAAGAATTCGTTTATCCCCCCTCTCCTAGGTGTGCCATTATGTGCTAGAAAATATAAAGAAAAGCATTTTTTTTTTTTAATTTCACTCTATAAAGTACGGAGATAGTGTAAGGAGATACATATACTTCATAAAAAAGAAAAGAAAAAAGAAAAAAAAATTATATTTATATATTACTTGTATGACATAGTATTTCGTTGTACATGAATAAGTCAAGAGATACACGTTCGTTATTATTATAATTTATTTTTGTATGCTTAAGTGAAGATGATAAAAAAAAATTTAAGAAAATCATGTGAGATGCTGAATGAGAATAGATGAAAAACCGAAAAAAATCAAATCGATCTTCAATGAAATAAAGAAGAAAATGTCATTTTTTTTGTGCCATTGTACAATTGCGGGTATTCATAAACTTATTATTTTCCTTTTTTTAATTTTTAAAAATCCCGCCAAAGTGGCACGAGAAGAAGAAAAAAAAACTGGTTTTCTGATGAAAGTTATGATATTTATATGAATTTATTGTCATAACTGAAATGAATTAATTTTTAAGAAATTTTTGAGAAGATAAAAAATGATAAAATAGGTCAGATTTTGCTTATTTTTATTTTTAGCTTTTTGCACTTACCTAAGACGTGTAAAAATGAATTATTTGACTCTTTTATGTGTTCTGTGTGACAGTTGACGAGTGAATGAATGATGAATGAATGTCCTAGATTTTTTTTTTCATTTTTAATTATTTTTCGTATATTAAAGGAAAATAGAATATTTACAGTCTCTTAAGTTGGAGGAAAGTGAATTCTTGTACAGAAGGCGGCATCGGCACTTTTTATTCTTACAGAAATTGGATAATAATTTTCAAACTGTAAAAATACCAAATTCTGTGGATTTTTGCAATTGGATGTTTTTACTGCCCCAATATTGAAGAAAAATAGGCCCAACGATTGTGAATGAACTGAGAGTTAAATAGTAGGCGTGTGCAAATAGCGTTTGAATCAAATAAAATCGGATATTGCAATCAAATAATAATTTTTTTCGAATTATTTGTAAATTTCTGAATTATTGGAGGTTTTCAAATTATTCGAAAGTTTCGAATCATTTGAAAATATCGAAATATTTAAAATTTTAGAAACACTTGAAAAACCTAAAATTATTCAAAGTATTTGAAATTTTCAAAATATTTCAAAATTTTTCAAATTATAAGAAATTTTTGAATTATTGAAAATTTCTGAAATATTTGAAATTCTCGAATCATTTGAAATGTTCGAATCATTCTAAAAATTGAAAATTCCCCAATTTTTACCAATTTTGCAATTATTCAAAATTTTCAAATAATTCCAAAAATTTAAATTATTCGACTCGAATTATTCGCATATTCCTATGAAAAAAGTCTGGGTTCGGAAAAGTGCAATGTCAACATTGGAGCAAAGATCATTAAAAAGAAATTTCCCTTAGAAATTTCCAATTAGAATTTAGAAAACCTCCCCTTGCGCTTCATCGAAACTAATCAAACAGATTAAGTCACTTTGCCTAAATTGAATTCCACAAAAATAAAAAGTAAAAAAGAAAACTAAATAATATCAGTGTTTAACTATAGCTTATAATGCAAAGCAGTTTTTCAAGCTGATTGTACTTTGTAAGGTACTTATTTACGTGTAAAATAAATATAATCAGTAGGAGAAAGTTGAACATTTTTTTTTTCTGAAATTCTTGAGCCTTCTGTAATTTTAGCAATTTCGTCTGATAAATGTAATGATATGTGTACAGCTATCACCGGTGCCTCATTAAACATATATATATGTGTAAAAGAAAATGACAAATTAATAATGAAAACACGTGGATTTTATCAGCGAGAGTTACAAAATTAAAAAAAATGAAGAAATAAATGTAAAGCAAAATAATTTCAGTGTTTCTATTCATTTACTTAATTGAATTAATTTTTTGAATATTTTATAAATCATTTTATTGAGGTTTTAACGTAACATCAATAGTCGCTGGAGCCGATACATTCAATAGATTAATCGGTGCAATTTTTTTATCACTTGTATTATGAACAATTTTTTTTTCATCTTGATTATCTCCGTTTCTCATAAATTTACAACATATTAGATACCAACATGCTTGAACAATATTATTAATTAATCCACTTGTTACAAATACTCCACCAACAATAGCACATAATTTAACGAGAAATTGAATCAATGAGTCACGCTCCTGATTGACTTTAATTTTTAATGCACTTGTGTCATATTTAAAAAAAATTCCTGGAATTCCATGTGAGCCTTTCTCGTGATCAACTGGTCTTGAATAATCTTTAACACTGTATTGATAGGTTTTTGTGTTTCTTAATAATGTTTGAATGTCAGTTGGCACAACTTCAATGAAATATTGGTACAACATCGTGTCTAGAAGAAAAATTTTGATCTTAGATATAGACAATTTGAATATCATTTTTTTTAATTGAAAATTTGAATCAAATAATTCGAAAAATGTCGAATCATTCGAAAAATTTTAATTTTTTTTTAGAGTTCGAGAATTTCCAATTATCCGCAAAATTTCAAATAACTCGAAAATTCCCATCATTTTGAATTATTTGAGAATGTAGAACAATTTGAAAATTTCTATCATTTCAAATAATTTAAAAATTCTCCAATCATTCAAAAATTCACAAATAATTCGAAAAAATCGAATTATTCAATTTGAATTTCGAATCGAATAGCGATATTTCATTCGATTAATTTCATTAATCGTTTAACAGTTATCTACAAAAGAAGAATTTTTCTTTTTTTTTCTTCCATTAGCGAAGAAAATCTTTTCTCATGGTTTTGCGATTAAATTATTGCACCGAAGAAAAGGAATGAGAAAAAAAAAAGAATCCTTGATAAATTCCTCTCTCCAATATTTTACAGTTATAAATATGCTAAATTTCTATGAATAAAAATTTAAAATTATGCGAAAGACTAATTTACTCACTATCTTCAGCAATTTTCTCATCACCATCTAGCGGTTGTACAATTCCAGGACTCTCTTCACCAAACGAAAACTTATGTATTCTATGCGTAAAATTATAATCTTTACTAGTCATAAATGCAGAAATATGAACATGACCTCTTGGTAATAGAAGTGACTTTCCAGCAGTTATGTGAAAATTTCCAGCAACTTTATTGAGATTAATACTGCCATAAATACGACATGAATCTGGTGGATAACTTGGTGCACTCGTTCTGCATTAGTGTAATTGATTTTAAATAATTAATAAATTTTTATGTGAACCAGAAAAAAAAAAGATAAAATATTTATTCGTAATCATTAGGGCCGGATAGTTCATACAGAAAAAAGTTTGTTATAGAGGCTAATGTATCTCAGGCTTTCAAATATCATCATCTTAGAGTCAAAAAGGCGTAAGTCTTGTGTTTAAGCATAGTACTTATACTCCTTTGTTTCTAAAGCGAATACAGGGATATATATAATGAATAGGGAATTTTACCAATTGTTTTCGGTTTTATTTGGTTCATTTACTGTATTTTCTTTTGTTTCTTCTTCTCTTTTTTCTGCACCTTTCTCTTCTTCAAAAATATACTGCAGAAATTTGTAAAAGATTTGTACTTTGACCCTGTCATTAGCTACGGCTACGCTAAAAAAGCGAAACCTCTGCAAACGAGAGATAACATCAACTCAGAAAAACATCATAACAAAAGAACACATAAACAATCAGCAATTGTCTTAGCATAGCACGTCGCTAATGCGACTTTTTTTTGCAAAACAGCAACAACAACTTCACTTTCGTTTATTAAGGTAAATTGTAATATGGGAAATGTACTCTGGCTTCTCTTTAAATAAACAACTATAAAAAAAAAAAAAAGTGACACGAACATTTGCAATTGATCGATTAGAAGTTGCTGTTCTTTTTCTTCGACTCAAAATAAGTGAAACGGAACTATAGAAAAAAAAAAAAAAAAACTCAGTTATATTCTAATATATTTTCGGAATTTTTTGGAATTTTTCTGAAATTTTCATGAAATTTCTATAAAACTTTTTTATACGATATTTCGTATCTAATGCGAAATATAGCATCGATTAATCGATATCGAAAATGATCGATCGGAAATAGATGTGATTTCCCTCTTTTCTTTGAATTGAAAAGGATCGATTCGTAGATATCCAGATTTCGATTTGTTTTTTTTTAACTCGATCCTTAAAAAAATGTATTTTTTAAAGATCGATTCTCCGAGATTCGATTCCTTTTTCGGAGATCGACAATCACTAACAACAGTCTTTTTCGTGTATGAACTCTCTGTCCCTATTAGTTATATACCTAGCTGGCATTTCGCCCATGAATGCAACTTGATGTGATTTCCACAGTAATTCATGAACAGCATGATACTCCTCTCTCAGATATGAATTCATGTGTTTCAGTGCATCAAAGTGTGATCTTTGATTCATGGATAATTCCCACCATGTTTCTTCCTCTGATAGTGGCTCAAAGCCCAGTAAATTTTCATTTGTAGAATCTAATACATCAGCACCAATTTTACTGCATGGCATAGCCACTGTTATATCAATATTTATTTTTAATTTTGCATCAATATCAGTATCTGGCTCAAATTTGAACCATAGCCTTGCATCGAGGAAGTATCTTGTCTCTGATATTATCAGATAACATATTATACAGAATGTTATGAATGAAACTGAAATGAGTAATAATAGCATAATATTAGGCATGTATAATTTTAATTCAGTAGTTAAGTGCTAATTTTCTTTCTTCTTCGAGATGGTAATCACTCGTGAAATCTAGGATACCGTCAATGGCCCAATTGATGCCATTGGCCCGATTAATGCCACTTTTCATACATTTTCGTGATTATTGAACTTATTCGAATTCTCAACTCTAAGTAATTGATAACAGTGGCTAGAAAAAAATTCTGAGGACACCGGACAATCAAAATATCCGATATTTCTCTACTAGATATATTTTTAAAATTAATCTGTTTAATGCGACCAGCGTGCTCAGCAAGATAAAGCCCTGAAGCTCTTCATGTGGAGTCAGAGTGCCTCATCAGTTCAATGTGTGATATTGAGAACATTTAAGTATTTAATAAATCGAAAATTGTATTGATTGTTAGCAAAATCATTGGACTTTCATATAAATTGAGGAATAATTTAAAAATAACGATCACTGATGGAAATTAATTGATGGCAATTATTGGGACCCTCTATGGCAGAAATCGGGCCATGGTGCCATGAATCGGGCCATGGACAAAATATTTTCAAAAATATAAATTAAATAATTTTTATCATTAATTCGGGAAAATAATTAATGGGAATGATAGTCCAGACCCTAAATTCTTCCGAGGAAAAATCAAATTTGAATTTATGATAAGATATCATTTTTCTATGAAAGATATGTGGCAGAATAGGTCTCTTGGTGGCATTAATTGGGTCATTGACGGTACGTTCAAATCAGAAATATTGCAAAAATTTCGAAATTCTTCAGAAGAATTCTGAAATTTTTGAAATTTCGAAATCTCATAAAATCTGGAAATAAGGTTTGAAATTATAATGATTTACTAATTAGAGTAATTCGTTGGAAATTTAATGAAATTTATCGGAATTTTTTGAGTCTTTGAAATTTGTTCTAGAGTAAATAGTGACAGTGTATAAGAAATCAATTTTAGGGTTTGAGAAAAGTCATAGAAAATTTTGAGATATTTTCTATTGTTATTTATAAACATTATTTTAACCGAATTTTTGCTGTTTTCTTATAAATCTTTGTTTTTTACTATGAAATCTTGAAATTTCCCAGAACTTCCTGAAATCTATTGAATTACAGAAATCTATGAAATCTTCAAAAATCCATTCAAGTTCCAAAACTTAAATCTGAATGAAATTTGTGAAGAATTTTAGAATCTTTGATTTTTTTGCAATTTGAAGTTCAATTTACACAGATTTCGGGAATTATTATTCTCTCGTTTTTTTTTTTCCTAAAGATATTTGTCTTTTACTCACATGTTCCTCCTAGTGCTGATTTATTCGTATAACTTTCAGGCACTTTAGGAAAAGCGTCTAACTCTCTGACACTCTTAAAATTTACATTTCTCTTCCTTAACATTATTATTTTACTCTCTTTCACTTGAATTTTTGTTCTTCTATCAAGAGAGTGAATAGAGAAATACGGAAGACATAGGAAGTTCAAGAAATGTTATAAATTATAGCATATTATTGAAGATTGAATTGTCCTCTATTAATGAATATTAATATTTCATTTCATCATAATAAAGTTTGCAGACATCAGCCAATTTTTCCTTTTTTTTTAAACAAATAAATGATTATAAAAAAAAATATTTATGAAATTTCGCACTTATTTTTTAAATTTCCTACATATGTATATTTTTTTATTTTTTTTTCAAATAATCTATGTTTTGAATGAAACTTTGTTTTTTTAATTGTTAGATGTCTGCTATTTTCAGTATTATAATCATAATTATTTTATCTTGTTCTTATGTTTGTCGAATGGAGAGGTTAACACCGGTAACATTGTATGTCACATA
Source organism: Aleiodes alternator (assembly GCA_963921955.1). Taxonomy (NCBI): domain Eukaryota; kingdom Metazoa; phylum Arthropoda; class Insecta; order Hymenoptera; family Braconidae; genus Aleiodes; species Aleiodes alternator. Next base: position 14,394,666 of record OY998099.1, read on the forward strand.
GGAGGCATCAGGAAAATAATTGGTTGATATCGATTAACTTTTATGTAAGCTGTCTTTCTTCATGAACAGTCTTCAGGAATAAATGATTCAAAGTGTTATTATATATATATCTTTACACTAAATTTTTAAACGTATGCGACTTTGACACGTCAATTTAGGCTGTTGTGTTTAGAGATGGGCGATTTTAATCGATGTTTCAAAAATATCGATGATTTTTTCTTAATAATCGATTATTTTCATTCGATGTTTTTGTCCTTCGATGCATCGATACTCGATGTTTTTGGACCAGCATCGACACTTTACAACGCCATCGTCGGTAACTTACCATCAGCTGGTCCTTCTGTTCAAGTTTTATGCTCGAAAATCACGAAAAAAACTGACAAAATTTACCTTTCCCATAATTTTTTGGCTGAATGCATATAGGAGAAGGAGAGATAAAATGGACACTCCAATCAAACGCTTCGAAATAGAAATTTTCTAATGATTTGATTGATAAACTGAAGAAATTTCGGACGAAAAACATGTGTCCGAATTTTTTTCACAATTTCATTGATTATTTTTTCAATCCCAATTTCGACCAATAGGAGCACGGGATTTGACATCACGTGGTGTGTATTATTTCGATAATTTTTGGTAATACCACGGCTGTTGCTAAGCAGCAAACAAACGTTTTTAAACAAATTCCAACCCACTTTATCCCACGAAAATGTCAAATCCGTGCACCCTTTCGCCAAAATTGGAATCAAAAAAATAATCCCCCGAATACCCCTCGTGCTTGAAAATGAATTGGGTATTTCCCTCAAGTTTACCCGCTCAGCAACGTGTGCGTTCAGTTTGTCACAAAATCCCTCGCACTCGCGTGCTCGGGATTTTGTTGCTGCCAAACTTCACGCACGTGTTGCTGAGCAACAAAACTTTCGTGAAATATCCGCTAATTTTCAAGCACTCGGGGTATTACAAGAAGGTTGTTGGAGGTGGTCCTGGCTACGGTGCTGGCTCCGGTTCCTAATAGGGTCCGTGCCCAGCCCGGGCCCGGTCCGGGACTGGTCCGATCCCAGCTCTGGCGCTGAAACAGAGTCCCACATCGGGATACAACTGAATTTTTTTTTCTCACTTTTTCGGTAATAACTTCGGTTCTATTGGTCATAGCGTTCTGGGATTGTTCTCAAATGGGAAGTGAGCTCATTTCCCATCGACTTATGTGTTCGAAAACTCAGATACTTGAAAGTGGACGAAATGTGGATGGTGAAAAGGCGATGTAAAATGAATTGTTGAGACACCAGTAATTAATGCACGTGGAAAACCCTTTTATTAATGGGGAAAAACCAGTGGTCAAATGATGTTAAATACAAAGATCACTATATATAAAACACGTTGATTATCACTAATAGTTGAATTTTCTAATTGTTGAAAGACCAAAGTTGAAAGACTGTTGATTAACCGCCTCAATTCCACCATTGGAATTGTGTAATTAACGACTTTTCCGAGTGTTCCGTTGAGTTCCTTGTGAGTGACTGACTCTTGGATCGCAGTGGGTCCAAGAGAGGGGGGGGGGGGGGTGGGGGTAATTAGTTGCCTTATCGCTCTCATGGTGTCAGTGCAAACCACCGATGAATGACGATTTCCCTCGAAATTGCCCCACTCAATTTCGAACATTATATGGTTTCAAATTCTTTTTAAATTAATTTTTCAAATATTTATAGGCCATTTTCTAAAAATCAGTTTTTGCCCTACAAGTACTTGAAAAAATTGATATTTTTCTCTGTTAGAGCTCTACGAATCAATAAGAAATGAGCTCACCTTGCATTTGAGATAAACCTCAGGTCGCTACGATCAGTAGAACCAGAGATACTCCCGAAAAACTGAAATTTTTCAAAAACAGAAGCCTTTTTGCCTTGGAATCTTGTTCAAAAATTTCTAAAATTACAAAAATCAACCTCCTACATATGACTTCTATAAGAAATGTTTTCATCTTCCGAATAGAATCATCAGAAAAAACCTATCTCCAATATTTCCATCAAATTCTCGAAATTCTCATCGTATAAAATAGCAAAACCAACGCCTGTCCGTTTTACTCCTATCCATTTTACCCCACCATCCCCTAGACTCAAAAATTGTGGAGGAAACTTCTGTTACAAACTAATTTTCTTACCACAAAATTTTTTTCCACTCAGTATATTCAATCAATACTTACCGAGTGTCTGTTATCATTGTTACTATGGAGAATTTACATCAAATTTCCGTTCGAGTTTCTTAAAAAAGTGGTGAAATCAATTTCCGAAGGAATTTCATAATTTTTTTTATCCAATAAAAAGAATAAACATGTGTTCAATTAGAACAGATTCAGTAGATCCTAGAAAAATGAAGAGGGGAGTAGAAAAAGTACATTCTTCTATTAATAGAGATTATTTGGATATGGATACAGATGAAGAAGAATTTGGACCTCAAGGTAAATATTTTTACTACGGGGAAAGCGAGGTAAAATGGACACATTCTAAATACCACGAAGGCACCAGTTATCGGACAGTGAGAACTAAATTATTGAAATGATAACAAATTTCACTTGAGTGAATCGAACAATTTTTGATTTTTATTTTTACACTTTGCAAGTATTAAAAAATCTAGTCTTCTCACTTGAATATCAATTATCAATATATCTTGCCGTTACGTCCGTAAACTGAGATATGTCCGGTAACTGGGTCCACCATGGTAAGCGGTTCAAATAGAGATTTTCTAATGATTCCATTGAAGAACTGAAGTAATTTCAGGTGAAAAAAAATTGCAATTTTTTTTTCTAAAAATTCACTTTGTTCCCCTTCTTGTATCCCTTTTACCCCCACCCCCCCCCCCTCCTCCCCTTAAAGGATTCATACGATAGTACATATCATTTTGTTTTATTGTTTCAGAAACTCCTGAGCCAGACGAAGAGCTTCCAGCAGAGCCAGAAAAGCCGGTTTTCACAGAAGAAGAATTAGAAACCCTTGTAACTATAATTTATTCAAATTGCATCAAAATTAATCGAATTTATTATAATTTCACTTTTTATATTGCAGGTAAAATACGTTAAAAATCTGACAATATTACCATCATATGAAGAATTCAATTGGCTACCAGAAGCCGTTATATTGATACAAGAATACTTTCATAATCCTGCAAATGTAATTTTAACAATTTATCCTGAGGGAAATAACTGCAAGGCTGTTCTGGGATTCCCAGTAATTTCTGAACAAGGTTTAACGTATTTTCTTAGGTCACCGTGACAGATTTACACGCCTCAAAATTTTATGTCCACTGTTATATTTGGAAGTCTAACCGGAGATTTGGAAAATTCAATTTTGAATTTTTTAAAGACTATTTATTCACCAATAGCTATTTATAGCGATGAATGGCCCAAAGGTATACCTATATTCTTTTTAACTGATATTATGATATTTAATTGCCATGAAGGAATTTAGCATTTACGCCCCTTTGTTATCAATACGACAAAATAACTACAATTTTTAAGTTATAGGGTATTAAAAAAACAGTTACTCGATCGTACCCGATCCTGGACCGATCCTGAACCGATCCTGAACTGATCCTGGACCGATTCTGGACCGATCCTGAACTGATCCTGGACCGATTCTGGACCGATCCTGAACCGATCCTGGACCAATCCTGGAAAGATTTTCAAATAATTTTACCCCTGAATATCAATGAAATTCGTAAATTTCAGTGCAACTGTTTCTTGAAAATCTGGTAAAAATAGGAAAAATTCAAAAAAAAAATTGAAAATTCAAGTCATTTCGATTCTAAATATTCATGTTCAATTAAAAATTCAAGTAAGTTGTAGAATTTCCATCTGAATTCTACTCAAGGGAGTATTCTAGTGTAGAAATTTGAAGAAATCAAGTTTTTTTTCATAGATTCCTTTGAATTTCCTTTGAAACTCACAGATTCCATAACCATCTTCCCATTAAAAAAAGTCAATATCACATTTATGAAAATTCCCATCAAATTATCTGTGAAATTTTCATTTCTTTCTAACAATGTAGCAGTACGTAACAATGTTCAATGAAAATGTAGTACAGGGATGGGAAAATGAGTGTCTAGAAATCTGGAAATTCGTGTGACGTAATTTATGGATGACTCCGTTACGAGAAAATTAATTTAGGGAAAAGTGGGGCAAAATGGACATTTAGATGAAACGGTCGAAGTTACATTTCTTTTAATGATTCCATTGAAAAGCTGAGGGAATTATAGGCGGAAAAAATATTTCGGAATCAATTTTTTCGAATTTTTTGAAAATTTTTATTTCTTTGCCCAAAAATTGAAGAGCAAACCTTTGGGTTTCTGCGAAAAAATGGTTTTTTGAAGATATCTCCGGTTCTATTTGTCGTAGCGATTCGCGGGTAGTCTCAAATTGAAGGGGAGCTCATCCCTCACATTTTCGTTTAAGTCCCATCGATTTATATCGAAAATTGACGAAATTACAGGGCAATATGTGAAAATTAGTTTTTGGGCTGTAACTTCCGTAATTTTCGATAAAAATTAATGAGACTTTAACGAAAATGTGAGAAATTAGCTCCTCTTCAATTTGAGACTAGCCGCGATTCACTACGACGGATAGAACTGGAGATATCTTAAAAAAACCATTTTTTTGAAAAAATCAAAAGGACCCCCTTCAAGATTGAATGCAAAAAAAAAAATTTCGAAAATGCAAAAAGAAAAATTTTCACCCATATTTTCCGCCCGAAATTTGCTCAGCTTTTCAATAAAACCATGAAAATTCAGATGTGTCCATTTTACCCCTAATGTCCATTTTGCCCCACCTTCCCCTATTTGATTTTCTAAAATTAATTTTCAGCAAGGAAGAACGAAGTTTTCTCAAATTTGAATCAACTTTTGATTAAATTAACTGATCTCACTTATGGTCCAATGGGTTTGACAATTTTGCATGTACCACGAGAGAAAAAAGAACTTGAATCGCAGAATTTTCATTTCAATTCTGACGATGATCAGGCTGGATTGATCGAGAGATTAGAGAGAAATGCTAGATACTGGATAAAACAGATTAGAGGAGCATTGAGAGGAACTAATTCGCCATTGTCTTCTACTTGTCATACTATTTTTGAAGAAATCGATTTTTGGAATTATCGATGTAATTTTTTCCATGAAAAAGTGATTTTCATTTGAATCGAAATTTTTTCACTTATTAATTTTTGTCTTTTATCTTTAAACAGTTGAGAATTTGAGCTGCCTTCATCATCAGCTCAATAGTAATGCAGTTCTTTCAATTGTTAGAACTTTAGAAGCAGCAAATTCTTCAAGTATAAGACACTTTCATACTCTATCATCTGAAGTTGATGAACTAGTAGCAGAGGCAATATCAAACATTATTTATCTAAATTTATTCATAGAATATTGTAATGATTTTGAAATTCCCAGTGGCATTGAAGATTATTCATCGAAAATATTATATCTCATACGTTTCGTTGGCTTAGAATCTGAATTTTATAACAGCGTGTGAGTTATCATATCTGAGGGAGAATGGGGCAGAATGGATATCCAAAGCAAAATTTTTTTCATAATGAAGAAATTTTTATTCAAATTTTTATTCAAATTTGTTTTCAAAGTGAAAAAATTTTTATTCAAATTTTTTTTTTTCAAAATGAAGAATTCGATGGAAAATTGTTAAAAAAAATAGAGAATATGCTTCAGCATGTCCACATTATTGTTCTATTTTTTCGAATCTTTTCACTTAAATTTTTAACTTGAAAAAAACATATCTTGAAAACTATGCAAAATTTATGGAGACATGCTGTGAATGAAATTTACAGGGAAGATTGACGAACACAATAAGCAGAACGCTGTTTTTCTACGACCAGTAGTTTCAGAGATATCATTTTTTGAATGAGTAGTTCAGAAGCAATGGATGAGGCCCGATAGCAAATAAATGAGCGCTTGGACGTCCTTTCTGAATTTTTCATTCAAAAATCGATATCTTAATAACTGCGAGTCGTAAAAAAACGGAGGTTTGCTTATTTTATTCGTTAATCTTCCCTCTAAATTTCATTCACAGCATGTCTCGATAAATTTAGCATAGTTTTCGAGATATTTTAATCCAAAGCCAAGTGTGAAATGGCAATTTTTCAAGAAATAAAAAGCAAAAATTATGAGGCGGAGCATGGATATTTTTCGGTCGTGTTTCATGACAACTCCTCCTTTAAATGACAATTTTGAGTAATTTTTTAGAAAATCATTAAGATAAATTCCCATATTTTTTTCTCCGTGTATTGAAAAGAAAAAATAATAGAGTGTAGAGTCAGGCATCGCTGCTGACGCACTCTTCTCCTGCTCCCCCCACCACGTATCTAGCTATTCCCCTCACACGATGACGAATTTTCGTGACGCTCGAAAATTGTTGCCCCCTCAGCAAAGAAGTTTCACTTCAAAAATATTCTGCATCATTTCGCCCAACAGGTCCATTCTGCCTCGTTTTCTCCTATGAAAATCGAAATAACTCAATAACTCATAACTCAACTGCAGATTCTTCAACTCGATAGCTAAATTTATTGTATTAAAAATATAATTAATGATTTCAGAGATAAAATTGAGACACTGTGCCAAGCACTAGGTACTCAAATAATAGACCAATGCAAAAAACACATAAATCTCCAAACAATTCTTGAGAATGATGCCAATGAAGGCCGAAAAATGCTGGAAAATTCGATAAATTGTTGCAAGAAATTTTTCCATATTCACGAGAGAATAAATAAAATGGATTTACAATCAGAATTTCCAATAATTTCGAAAATCAGGAGAAAATCAGCATTCTGTCATGTAGATACATTCATACAAAGATGTTATGATTTAATTGAAATTTCAGATGCTAGAATAGTTTATGATACATGCAAGGAAGTTAAAATGATCGGTGGAGCACGTGGAGTTGAGCATGAATTGCAGTATGAAAAAATCGAAAAATCATTCTCTGAAGTATTGAGAGAAATTAAAGAAATACGTGATTGTATTTTGGATGTTACGAATTATCACTGGCTGGATCGAGTCATGGGATTCAGTAGAAAAATTCAAGATGTCGATAATATGGTGAAGAATTTGATTCAAGAAATCTTCAAGGATGTGCAGAATGTGGAAGAGGCTGTGGAAGCTTTGTACACGATGAAACGATTTGTTGCTCGGAAAAATTTGCAGGAAATTTTTAATAATTACTGGATGATTGCCTGGAAGATTTTCGAACGTGAAGTGGAATTAATCAATATCGAAGAAGATTATAAACTTTATAATGTATCGATGACACGTAATTCCGGAATGGCAACGCTTTTGAGGATTAAAATGGATTTTTTGAACAGTCAGTTCAATATGTTGATTGATGCTTCTGATTGGCTTGGAGATAGTAATGCCCAAGGGTGAGATTCAATTAAGGGACAAATTTCACGTTAAGTTGAAGTCTTATTTTTTTTTCGATGGCGTATCAAAGATGATGGTTTTTTTCATTTTTCTCAATTTTTTTCATAATTTTTGCCCGGGTAGTTCATAAGATAGAGGAGAGTGGGGCAAAATGGACACTGTTATGAAATGGTTAGAGATGGATTTTTCTTGATGATTCTATTGAAAAGCTGAGGAAATTTCAGCCGGAAAATAAGTGCTAGATGTATTTTTTTCGATTTTTTTGAAAATTCTATATTTTTCGGCATTTTTAAGGGGTAAATTATTAATAGCTCAGCGGTAGAGCACCTGACATGTAATCAGAGGGTCGTGGGTTCAAATCCTGCTTGCGCATTACATATTTTCTCCGGAATTTGATTCTCTTAAAAATTTATTAATAAAAAATTAATTTATTAATAAATTTATTTGTTTAATGGGGTAAATGCTTTTACTTTTTTGGAAATTTTCAGTTTTTTTACGAATATCTATGGTTCTATTGGTCGTAGCAATTCGGGGTTAATCTTAGATGAAAGGTGAGCTTGTTCACCATCGATTTATGGGATTTTGAATGCAAAAATATCAATTTTTGGGATAGTTATAGGCCAAAAACCGTTTCACAAAACTGTTTCACAAAAATGCTCATAAATACCTTAAAAATGAATATTTCTCAATTGAAAATCCTATGAATCGATGGCAAATGATCTCACCTTTCACGTCCCATTGGAATTTTCTACGCTACGACAGATAGAACCGAAGATATTCTCAAAAAACTGAAAATTTTCAAGAAAAAGAACGGTTTTACCTCTCTGAAATGCTCAAAAAAGTCAGAATTGCCAAAAATTCAAAGAAATTCATTCCGGCAATCGTTTCTCTCCTAAAATTTCATCAGCTTTCCAATGAAATCATCAGAAACAATCTACCGCCAATATTTCTATTAATTTCAAGAGTTTTTCATAATATTTGCCTTAAAATTTAAATGTGTTCATTTTACCCCTGATGTCCATTTTGCCCCACCTTTCCCTATGAATTATCAAAGTTACTGAAAATAATGGTGGTGGGGGTGAAACGTCCTAAATCGAACAAAAATAACGAAATTACGACGTTAAGATATGACGTTCCAGTAGTTCAATCATTTTTTCGGATAAATTAAAGCATTTTTTTCCCGAATTATCAGCAATTAATTGGAAACAAGCTTACAAACCTTCATTATTTTTAGGTTTCAGACTGTACAATTCAGATCTGCTCAATTCCAACGTATTTATCAATATCGAATGAATAATTGAGTAATTAGTATAAATAATTATAATGAAATTAGCACACATCTCACAATTTTTGGAATTTTTTTTGAACCAAATAATTATTATAAATTTTTTTTTTTAACTTGCACTTGTAGTCCTTCAAATTTTCTACACGTACATTTTTTTTTTCAAATCCCTCATTCATTGAAAAAATAAAAAATTATTAGAATTGTCAAATGTCTGCTATTTTCAACATCACAAATAATTCGAATTTTAAATATTAAAAAAATCTAAATTAAGATAAATTTCACTCTTCAAATAATTATTTAATCATTTCAGAAAAATCATAGAAAAATACAAGCAGATCCAATGTGCTATTGCAGAAAAAGAGAACTCTTATTTTTTACTCTGGGAAAAAGATGTTCAGTCGGATGGAGAAATTCTAGAAATTCTGAAACAGCCAGTTTTAAAATTTTCATCTCCACCAAATCAAATTTTTCTTACTCTCAATATCAACGAGTCGTATCTTCAGAATATGAGACAAGTAAATGAATGGAAATATTTAAAATATGATTCCAAAAGTATGAATTCAAAGTTTCTACAAAAATGGCATCCAATCAAATTGAGATATGTAAAAATGAGTTATTTAACTGAATTATATAATACTGCTATAAAGAAATTAACAAATAGTGAGCGATTGTTGCTGGAAAATCCGATAAATGATACGAAAAATGCGATTATTCCAGTTTTGTCCAGATGTACTTGGGCTGTAGAAAATATCGAGAGATTGTATGCTGAATGGTTGAAAAATATACTTTTATTAAAAGATGTAGTGACGATTTTCAAAAGTCACAATTCCGGTATTCACTCTGCATGTAAAAAAATCGAGAAAATGATTTTTATTAAAGGAACTACTAATATTTCCTATACTCTCGAAGAATTAAAAAATTACTTGGACTCAGTAAAAAATGAAAGTTTATCGAAATTGAAAGAATCAACGAATTCGATTAGTTCTTCTTTGTATATTTTACATCGACAAGTGAAATATGGTGAAACAACACCGAGACACTGGATAGCATATGTTAATGAAATTATCCAACTTTTTAAAATGAGTTTAATTGAAAATATTCAAGGATCTTTGATTTCTGCACTCAAATTCTTTCGAGTGGATGGATTGATAGAGCTAGAGCCATTGTTAATAATTCATGTGAATTTATCTGGGGATAAATTAATTCAATTTATTCCGGATATTCCTGAAATTAATAGCACACTGAAAGGAATGATTGACATGATAAACGATATTCATTCAACTGATGAATTTACGAGGCTTTTGAAATTCAGTGGTAAATTTAGAGATGATGATGACTTCGTTAGTACTAATGATTGTGTGAATAAATTAATGAAGAGGCTGGAAGAGGGTAAGTCGTACGATAGGAAAATTAACACTAGGGGTTTGCGAATAATTCGAATCCACGAATTATTAGTACTGAATCGAATATTAATATTCGATTCGGAACTCGAATCGAATAATTCAAATTTTCAAATTATTCGAAAATATTCGATTTATTCGAAAATATTCGATTTATTCGAAAATTTTCGAATTGTTCGGAAATATTCGAATTATTCGAAAATATTCGAATTATTCGAAAATATTCGAATTATTCGAAAATATTCGAATTATTCGACAATATTCGAATTATTTGAAAATATTCGAGTTATTCGAATCGTTCGAATTATTCGAAAATATTCGAATTATTCGAAAATATTCGAATTATTCCAAAATATTCGAATTATTCGACAATATTCGAATTATTCGACAATATTCGAATTATTCCAAAATATTCGAAAATATTCGAATTATTCGAAAATATTCCAATTATTCGGAAATATTCGAATAATTGGAATATTTTCGAATAATTCGAATATTTTTTAATAATTCAAATATTTCCAAATAATTCGAGTATTTTTTAATAATCCGAAAATATTCGAATTATTCGAAAATATTCCAATTATTCGAAAATATTCGAATATTTCCTAATAATGCGAATATTTCCGAATAATTCGAATATTTTTTAATAATTTCAATATTTTTTAATAATTTCAATATTTTTTAATAATTTAAATATTTTTTAATAATTCAAATATTTCCGAATAATTCGAGTATTTTTTAATAATCCGAAAATATTCGAATTATTCGAAAATATTCCAATTCTTCGAAAATATTCGAATATTTTCTAATAATGCGAATATTTCCGAATAATTGGAATATTTTCGAATATTTTTTAATAATTCAAATATTTCCAAATAATTCGAGTATTTTTCAATAATCCGAAAATATTCGAATTATTGGAAAATATTCGAATTATTCGACAATATTCGAATTATTTGAAAATATTCGAGTTATTTGAATCGTTCGAATTATTCGAAAATATTCGAATTATTCGAAAATATTCGAACTATTCGAAAATATTCGAATTATTCGGAAATATTCGAAAATATTCGAATTATTCGGAAATATTCGAATTATTCGGAAATATTCGAATATTTTCGAATAATTCGAATATTTTCGAATAATTCGAATATTTTCGAATAATTCAAATATTTTCAAATAATTCGAATATTTTTGAATAATCCGAAAATATTCGAATTATTCGATTCGAAAGTCGAATAGTAATATTCGATTCGATTCGACTCGAACATTATTCGCACACCCCTAATTAACACACATTTGATGTTTTTCTACATTTTTTTGTCGTAAATAGATTATTTTTAAAAAAATTATAGAAAAATTGGTACTTGTAGTTTTTTGAATTTCTTATGAGTGTGGATTTTTCATTTTTTTAAATTATCATTTTATTAAAAATAATTAGAAGTTAGAATCGGAAAAAGTAAAATTTTCGGAGAAAATCGTTAATAATAATTTATACAAGATGAAATTATGAAATCTGATTCACTGAATCTGTAGAGTTTAATGAGAAATAAAATGAGCCTTAGAAGCAAAAAATTAATTGAAAATCGAAAATTTTCATTATTTTTTAAATTCTTCTAAGTCTTGAGAAATTTGAAGAAAAGTAAAAAATGTTGAAAATTTTCAATTAATTTTTCGTTTCCAGGGCTCATTCTCATATTACATCCTTTACAGATTCATGGAATCAGATTTGAGAATTTTATCTTGTATGAGTTGTTATTAGCAATTGTATACAAGATTTTTTATTTTTTCACCGATTGTACCTCCCAATCATTCTCAAGAAAAAAAAATGAAAATTGCCAGATATCTGCTATTTTCAGTATAATTAAGTCATTTAAAATTCGGGCTATTTTTAAATAATTGAATATTTTCTTTCTTGTATGTGTGAAACCTGAATTTTGATGTATTGAATGAATAATTTAATGTGATATTTCAGAGATAGCGTCTGGATTAAGTGACCTGCATGAATTTAAAAATTCAATCAATAAAGTGGAGCACATGACGAAAATTAACGGTATTTTGCTGAAATTAGGACAAGAAGATATCAGTTATTCACGTGAAATATTGGAAGCTTCAATTCAATGGTAAAAGAAACGATGATAATGAAACTAGTACACATCTGACAATTCTTTCGACTCTTTTTAAACAAATAAATTACTAAAAAAAGAATTAAAAAATTTTGCAATTATAATTTTTTTCGATTTTTCACATGTATATATTTTTCATCTTCTTTGAAATAATTCATTTGTTGAGGAAAAAAATTGAAAATTGTCAGATATCTGCTACTTCTAGTATCATTAAAAATATGAGATTTCTCCAAAAAATTTATGGAATTAAAAAAAAATTATAATTTCAGGTGTGAAGACATTCTGGAAACTGCGAATAACTTGGAGACAAGTGTTAGAATCAGTTTTATGCTCATAAAGACTGAAAATTTCAAATTTCAAACATTGAGTGATTGTGAAAACTTGAAGGACATGCTTTTCGTTGAATTAAGTAAATTTATTGCCTCTGAATTAGAATTAGAGAGAATGCCTAGACAGTCTGATAACATTTAATTAAATATAGTTAATTGCAACAATAATATCCATGTAGATTTTTAACGATTTCGTTCACTATGATTTCTCATTGAAATATAATCATTTGATCTAACAATATAACTCTCGTAACATCAATATTATATTAATCGATGATGTAATATGTGAAAAATGATAAATGATACAAAAGCTCTGTCCAAAGCCAATTCCAGAGGGATTTATCGGTACACTGAGTAAAAAATTTAATAATATTAAATAAATCTGTATAGTTTGCACAAAAATAACTGAATGTACAAAATTCTCATTCAGAACACATAATAATTGATTAGAAGAGACTATCTCGTCGCCTTAAAAATAAAAGGACGTAAGTGCTATGCTTATACCCAGTACTTACCCCCTTTGTTTCCAAAACGTCGAAATCTTTCTTCAAATTTCTATGAAAAGATAAGAAATTCCATAAGAGATTCGATAAGAAGTATCAGAATCTTCTGAAATATATTTCAATTAATTCATAAAATTTGAATGAGATTCCCCTACCACCGACTTCAATGACGCACACGGATCAAGAAGTAAATTTAAGCTGTGGTAACTAAGAGAAACGTGGTCGCAAACAAAAGTTTCCTATAAGAGCAGATGGAGATAGCGTAGAAACCATAATTTACTAAAGTCAGAAGCAAATTGATTAAGAGTCAATTCTTTCTGATCTTATAATGAAGATAATCATCACTTTCTCAATCATTAGTGTTCTATTCGGTAAGTCTCTGATTGTTTTGTTTTACTAAAAAAATTGATAACATTGAAGAAAAGATGAAAATATTTGAATTTTTCCGCACAACATATGGGAAGTAGCCACTTTCTGGAAGCAACTCGTGCGGAAATTGTTAGTGGCACTTTTCACACGTTGTGCATAAAAAAGAAGCTGTACCTATCACGTGTGGTTTAGTACATACCGAACAAGTGTGGTATAGGTGATTACACATCTAGGGCGGGAAGAAGGCCAGTTCGACAAAAATTTGCCTCCCGAGCGAAGCAAGGGTGCCAAATTCTTGTCGAGGTTGACTTCTTTCCTACCGTGGTGTGTATGCTTTTTTTGCCATCGACGAAGCGGAAAACTGACGTTTTTAGGAACGTCCAGGCGTTTAGAAACGTCGTTTTCCGCCCGGCGATGCAAAATAGTACACTACGCACCTAGGGCGGAAGAAATAAAATGTTCCCACCCTCGCTTCGCTCGGGAGGAAAATTTTGTCGAAATTAACTTTTATCCACCCACGGTGCGTATAGTATTTTTTCCGCTACGCGTGCGGTCAGTGGCACTTTCCACACGTTGTACGTAAAAAAATTGTACCTTACGCGTGCGGTAAAAATTTTCAGACTCGTGTGATTACAAAACTCGCCTTCGGCTCGTTTTGCAACCTCACAATCGTCAGAAAAGTACTTTACCGCACTTGTTAGGTAATGTACTATTTTGCCCAAGGGTGCTGGAAAAATGCGTTTCAAACCAAGCAAAGTGAGGTTAGAAACCCATATTTCCAGCCCCATGGGTGAAAAAAGTACTTCTTTTACCCATGGGGCAATTTAAAACTGCCTTCGACTGCTTGCCTTGGTAGCCTTCGACTGCAATTTAAAACTGCCTTCGACTGCTTGCCTTGGTAGCCTTCGACTGCAATTTAAAACTGCCTTCGACTGCTTGCCTTGGTAGCCTTCGACTGCAATTCAAAACTGCCTTCGACTGCTTGCCTTGGTAGCCTTCGACTGCAATTTAAAACTGCCTTCGACTGCTTGCCTTGGTAGCCTTCGACTGCAATTTAAAACTGCCTTCGACTGCTTGCCTTGGTAGCCTTCGACTGGAATTTAAAACTGCCTTCGACTGCTTGCCTTGGTAGCCTTCGACTGCAATTTAAAACTGCCTTCGACTGCTTGCCTTGGTAGCCTTCGACTGCAATTTAAAACTGCCTTCGACTGCTTGCCTTGGTAGCCTTCGACTGCAATTTAAAACTGCCTTCGACTGCTTGCCTTGGTAGCCTTCGACTGGAATTTAAAACTGCCTTCGACTGCTTGCCTTGGTAGCCTTCGACTGCAATTTAAAACTGCCTTCGACTGCTTGCCTTGGTAGCCTTCGACTGCAATTTAAAACTGCCTTCGACTGCTTGCGTTGGTAGCCTTCGACTGCAATTTAAAACTGCCTTCGACTGCTGCCTTGGTAGTCTTCGACTGCTCCCTTGGTAGCCTTCGACTGCAATTTCAAACTGCCTTCGACTGCTTGCCTTGGTAGCCTTCGACTGCAATTTAAAACTGCCTTCGACTGCTTGCCTTGGTAGCCTTCGACTGCAATTTAAAACTGCCTTCGACTGCTGCCTCGGTAGTCTTCGACTGCTCCCTTGGTAGCCTTCGACTGCAATTTAAAACTGCCTTCGACTGCTTGCCTCGGTAGCCTTCGACTGCAATTTAAAACTGCCTTCGACTGCTTGCCTTGGTAGCCTTCGACTGCAATTTAAAACTGCCTTCGACTGCTTGCCTTGGTAACCTTCGACTGCAATTTCAAACTGCCTTCGACTGCTTGCCTTGGTAGCCTTCGATTGCAATTTAAAACTGCCTTCGACTGCTTGCCTTGGTAGCCTTCGACTGCAATTTAAAACTGCCTTCGACTGCTGCCTTGGTAGTCTTCGACTGCTCCCTTGGTAGCCTTCGACTGCAATTTCAAACTGCCTTCGACTGCTTGCCTTGGTAGCCTTCGACTGCAATTTAAAACTGCCTTCGACTGCTTGCCTTGGTAGCCTTCGACTGCAATTTAAAACTGCCTTCGACTGCTGCCTTGGTAGTCTTCGACTGCTCCCTTGGTAGCCTTCGACTGCAATTTAAAACTGCCTTCGACTGCTTGCCTCGGCAGCCTTCGACTGCAATTTAAAACTGCCTTCGACTGCTTGCCTTGGTAGCCTTCGACTGCAATTTCAAACTGCCTTCGACTGCTTGCCTTGGTAGCCTTCGACTGCCATTTCAAACTGCCTTCGACTGCTTGCCTTGGTAGCCTTCGATTGCAATTTAAAACTGCCTTCGACTGCTGCCTTGGTAGTCTTCGACTGCTCCCTTGGTAGCCTTCGACTGCAATTTAGAACTGCCTTCGACTGCTTGCCTTGGTAGCCTTCGACTGCAATTTAAAACTGCCTTCGACTGCTTGCCTTGGTAGCCTTCGACTGCAATTTAAAACTGCCTTCGACTGCTTGCCGTGGTAGCCTTCGACTGCAATTTAAAACTGTCTTCGACTGCTTGCCTTGGTAGCCTTTGACTGCAATTTAAAACTGCCTTCGACTGCTTGCCGTGGTAGCCTTCGACTGCAATTTAAAACTGCCTTCGACTGCTTGCCTTGGTAGCCTTTGACTGCAATTTAAAACTGCCTTCGACTGCTTGCCTTGGTAGCCTTCGACTGCAATTTAAAACTGCCTTCGACTGCTTGCCTTGGTAGCCTTCGACTGCAATTTAAAACTGCCTTCGACTGCTTGCCTTGGTAGCCTTCGACTGCAATTTAAAACTGCCTTCGACTGCTTGCCTTGGTAGCCTTCGACTGCAATTTAAAACTGCCTTCGACTGCTTGCCTTGGTAGCTTTCAACTGCAATTTAAAACTGCCTTCGACTGCTTGCCTTGGTAGCCTTCGACTGCAATTTAAAACTGCCTTCGACTGCTTGCCTTGGTAGCCTTCGACTGCAATTTAAAACTGCCTTCGACTGCTTGCCTTGGTAACCTTCGACTGCAATTTCAAACTGCCTTCGACTGCTTGCCTTGGTAGCCTTCGATTGCAATTTAAAACTGCCTTCGACTGCTTGCCTTGGTAGCCTTCGACTGCAATTTAAAACTGCCTTCGACTGCTGCCTTGGTAGTCTTCGACTGCTCCCTTGGTAGCCTTCGACTGCAATTTCAAACTGCCTTCGACTGCTTGCCTTGGTAGCCTTCGACTGCAATTTAAAACTGCCTTCGACTGCTTGCCTTGGTAGCCTTCGACTGCAATTTAAAACTGCCTTCGACTGCTGCCTTGGTAGTCTTCGACTGCTCCCTTGGTAGCCTTCGACTGCAATTTAAAACTGCCTTCGACTGCTTGCCTCGGTAGCCTTCGACTGCTCCCTTGGTAGCCTTCGACTGCAATTTAAAACTGCCTTCGACTGCTTGCCTCGGTAGCCTTCGACTGCAATTTAAAACTGCCTTCGACTGCTTGCCTTGGTAGCCTTCGACTGCAATTTCAAACTGCCTTCGACTGCTTGCCTTGGTAGCCTTCGACTGCAATTTCAAACTGCCTTCGACTGCTTGCCTTGGTAGCCTTCGATTGCAATTTAAAACTGCCTTCGACTGCTGCCTTGGTAGTCTTCGACTGCTCCCTTGGTAGCCTTCGACTGCAATTTAAAACTGCCTTCGACTGCTTGCCTCGGTAGCCTTCGACTGCAATTTAAAACTGCCTTCGACTGCTTGCCTTGGTAGCCTTCGACTGCAATTTCAAACTGCCTTCGACTGCTTGCCTTGGTAGCCTTCGACTGCAATTTCAAACTGCCTTCGACTGCTTGCCTTGGTAGCCTTCGATTGCAATTTAAAACTGCCTTCGACTGCTGCCTTGGTAGTCTTCGACTGCTCCCTTGGTAGCCTTCGACTGCAATTTAGAACTGCCTTCGACTGCTTGCCTTGGTAGCCTTCGACTGCAATTTAAAACTGCCTTCGACTGCTTGCCTTGGTAGCCTTTGACTGCAATTTAAAACTGCCTTCGACTGCTTGCCTTGGTAGCCTTCGACTGCAATTTAAAACTGCCTTCGACTGCTTGCCTTCGTAGCTTTCAACTGCAATTTAAAACTGCCTTCGACTGCTTGCCTTGGTAGCCTTCGACTGCAATTTCAAACTGCCTTCGACTGCTTGCCTTGGTAGCCTTTGACTGCAATTTAAAACTGCCTTCGACTGCTTGCCTTGGTAGCCTTCGACTGCAATTTAAAACTGCCTTCGACTGCTTGCCTTGGTAGCTTTCGACTGCAATTTAAAACTGCCTTCGACTGCTTGCGTTGGTAGCCTTCGACTGCAATTTAAAACTGCCTTCGACTGCTGCCTTGGTAGTCTTCGACTGCTCCCTTGGTAGCCTTCGACTGCAATTTCAAACTGCCTTCGACTGCTTGCCTTGGTAGCCTTCGACTGCAATTTAAAACTGCCTTCGACTGCTTGCCTTGGTAGCCTTCGACTGCAATTTAAAACTGCCTTCGACTGCTTGCCTTGGTAGCCTTCGACTGCAATTTAAAACTGCCTTCGACTGCTTGCCTTGGTAGCCTTCGACTGCAATTTAAAACTGCCTTCGACTGCTTGCCTTGGTAGCCTTCGACTGCAATTTAAAACTGCCTTCGACTGCTTGCCTTGGTAGCCTTCGACTGCAATTTAAAACTGCCTTCGACTGCTTGCCTTGGTAGCCTTCGACTGCAATTTAAAACTGCCTTCGACTGCTTGCCTTGG
This sequence comes from Aleiodes alternator, assembly GCA_963921955.1. NCBI lineage: Eukaryota > Metazoa > Arthropoda > Insecta > Hymenoptera > Braconidae > Aleiodes > Aleiodes alternator. The sequence continues at coordinate 14,412,804 of OY998099.1, forward strand.
TAGCCTTCGACTGCAATTTAAAACTGCCTTCGACTGCTTGCCTTGGTAGCCTTCGACTGCAATTTAAAACTGCCTTCGACTGCTTGCGTTGGTAGCCTTCGACTGCAATTTAAAACTGCCTTCGACTGCTGCCTTGGTAGTCTTCGACTGCTCCCTTGGTAGCCTTCGACTGCAATTTCAAACTGCCTTCGACTGCTTGCCTTGGTAGCCTTCGACTGCAATTTAAAACTGCCTTCGACTGCTTGCCTTGGTAGCCTTCGACTGCAATTTAAAACTGCCTTCGACTGCTTGCCTTGGTAGCCTTCGACTGCAATTTAAAACTGCCTTCGACTGCTTGCCTCGGTAGCCTTCGACTGCAATTTAAAACTGCCTTCGACTGCTTGCCTTGGTAGCCTTCGACTGCAATTTAAAACTGCCTTCGACTGCTTGCCTTGGTAACCTTCGACTGCAATTTCAAACTGCCTTCGACTGCTTGCCTTGGTAGCCTTCGATTGCAATTTAAAACTGCCTTCGACTGCTTGCCTTGGTAGCCTTCGACTGCAATTTAAAACTGCCTTCGACTGCTGCCTTGGTAGTCTTCGACTGCTCCCTTGGTAGCCTTCGACTGCAATTTCAAACTGCCTTCGACTGCTTGCCTTGGTAGCCTTCGACTGCAATTTAAAACTGCCTTCGACTGCTTGCCTTGGTAGCCTTCGATTGCAATTTAAAACTGCCTTCGACTGCTGCCTTGGTAGTCTTCGACTGCTCCCTTGGTAGCCTTCGACTGCAATTTAGAACTGCCTTCGACTGCTTGCCTTGGTAGCCTTCGACTGCAATTTAAAACTGCCTTCGACTGCTTGCCTTGGTAGCCTTCGACTGCAATTTAAAACTGCCTTCGACTGCTTGCCGTGGTAGCCTTCGACTGCAATTTAAAACTGCCTTCGACTGCTTGCCTTGGTAGCCTTTGACTGCAATTTAAAACTGCCTTCGACTGCTTGCCGTGGTAGCCTTCGACTGCAATTTAAAACTGCCTTCGACTGCTTGCCTTGGTAGTCTTTGACTGCAATTTAAAACTGCCTTCGACTGCTTGCCTTGGTAGCCTTCGACTGCAATTTAAAACTGCCTTCGACTGCTTGCCTTGGTAGCCTTCGACTGCAATTTAAAACTGCCTTCGACTGCTTGCCGTGTTAGCCTTCGACTGCAATTTGAAACTGCCTTCGACTGCTTGCCTTGGTAGCCTTTGACTGCAATTTAAAACTGCCTTCGACTGCTTGCCTTGGTAGCCTTCGACTGCAATTTAAAACTGCCTTCGACTGCTTGCCTTGGTAGCTTTCGACTGCAATTTAAAACTGCCTTCGACTGCTTGCCTTGGTAGCCTTCGACTGCAATTTAAAACTGCCTTCGACTGCTTGCCTTGGTAGCCTTCGATTGCAATTTAAAACTGCCTTCGACTGCTGCCTTGGTAGTCTTCGACTGCTCCCTTGGTAGCCTTCGACTGCAATTTAAAACTGCCTTCGACTGCTTGCCTTGGTAGCCTTCGACTGCAATTTAAATCTGCCTCCGACTGCTTGCCTTGGTAGCCTTTGACTGCAATTTAAAACTGCCTTCGACTGCTTGCCTTGGTAGCCTTCGACTGCAATTTAAAACTGCCTTCGACTGCTTGCCTTGGTAGCCTTCGACTGCAATTTAAAACTGCCTTCGACTGCAATTTAAAACTGCCTTCGACTGCTTGCCTTGGTAGCCTTTGACTGCAATTTAAAACTGCCTTCGACTGCTTGCCTTGGTAGCCTTCGACTGCAATTTAAAACTGCCTTCGACTGCTTGCCTTGGTAGCTCTCGACTGCAATTTAAAACTGCCTTCGACTGCTTGCCTTGGTAGCCTTCGACTGCAATTTAAAACTGCCTTCGACTGCTTGCCTTGGTAGCCTTCGATTGCAATTTAAAACTGCCTTCGACTGCTGCCTTGGTAGTCTTCGACTGCTCCCTTGGTAGCCTTCGACTGCAATTTAAAACTGCCTTCGACTGCTTGCCTTGGTAGCCTTCGACTGCAATTTAAAACTGCCTTCGACTGCTTGCCTTGGTAGCCTTTGACTGCAATTTAAAACTGCCTTCGACTGCTTGCCTTGGTAGCCTTCCACTGCAATTTAAAACTGCCTTCGACTGCTTGCCTTGGTAGCCTTCGACTGCAATTTAAAACTGCCTTCGACTGCTTGCCGTGGTAGCCTTCGACTGCAATTTAAAACTGCCTTCGACTGCTTGCCTTGGTAGCCTTTGACTGCAATTTAAAACTGCCTTCGACTGCTTGCCTTGGTAGCCTTCGACTGCAATTTAAAACTGCCTTCGACTGCTTGCCTTGGTAGCTTTCAACTGCAATTTAAAACTGCCTTCGACTGCTTGCCTTGGTAGCCTTCGACTGCAATTTCAAACTGCCTTCGACTGCTTGCCTTGGTAGCCTTTGACTGCAATTTAAAACTGCCTTCGACTGCTTGCCTTGGTAGCCTTCGACTGCAATTTAAAACTGCCTTCGACTGCTTGCCTTGGTAGCTTTCGACTGCAATTTAAAACTGATTTCGACTGCTTCCCTTGGTAGCCTTCGACTGCAATTTAAAACTGCCTTCGACTGCTTGCCTTGGTAGCCTTCGATTGCAATTTAAAACTGCCTTCGACTGCTGCCTTGGTAGTCTTCGACTGCTCCCTTGGTAGCCTTCGACTGCAATTTAAAACTGCCTTCGACTGCTTGCCTTGGTAGCCTTCGACTGCAATTTAAAACTGCCTTCGACTGCTTGCCTTGGTAGCCTTTGACTGCAATTTAAAACTGCCTTCGACTGCTTGCCTTGGTAGCCTTCGACTGCAATTTAAAACTGCCTTCGACTGCTTGCCTTGGTAGCCTTCGACTGCAATTTAAAACTGCCTTCGACTGCTTGCCGTGGTAGCCTTCGACTGCAATTTAAAACTGCCTTCGACTGCTTGCCTTGGTAGCCTTTGACTGCAATTTAAAACTGCGTTCGACTGCTTGCCGTGGTAGCCTTCGACTGCAATTTAAAACTGCCTTCGACTGCTTGCCTTGGTAGCTTTCGACTGCAATTTAAAACTGCCTTCGACTGCTTGCCTTGGTAACCTTCGACTGCAATTTCAAACTGCCTTCGACTGCTTGCCTTGGTAGCCTTCGATTGCAATTTAAAACTGCCTTCGACTGCTTGCGTTGGTAGCCTTCGACTGCAATTTAAAACTGCCTTCGACTGCTGCCTTGGTAGTCTTCGACTGCTCCCTTGGTAGCCTTCGACTGCAATTTCAAACTGCCTTCGACTGCTTGCCTTGGTAGCTTTCGACTGCAATTTAAAACTGCCTTCGACTGCTTGCCTTGGTAGCCTTCGACTGCAATTTAAAACTGCCTTCGACTGCTGCCTTGGTAGTCTTCGACTGCTCCCTTGGTAGCCTTCGACTGCAATTTAAAACTGCCTTCGACTGCTTGCCTCGGTAGCCTTCGACTGCAATTTAAAACTGCCTTCGACTGCTTGCCTTGGTAGCCTTCGACTGCAATTTCAAACTGCCTTCGACTGCTTGCCTTGGTAGCCTTCGACTGCAATTTCAAACTGCCTTCGACTGCTTGCCTTGGTAGCCTTCGATTGCAATTTAAAACTGCCTTCGACTGCTGCCTTGGTAGTCTTCGACTGCTCCCTTGGTAGCCTTCGACTGCAATTTAGAACTGCCTTCGACTGCTTGCCTTGGTAGCCTTCGACTGCAAATTAAAACTGCCTTCGACTGCTTGCCTTGGTCGCCTTCGACTGCAATTTAAAACTGCCTTCGACTGCTTGCCGTGGTAGCCTTCGACTGCAATTTAAAACTGCCTTCGACTGCTTGCCTTGGTAGCCTTTGACTGCAATTTAAAACTGCCTTCGACTGCTTGCCGTGGTAGCCTTCGACTGCAATTTAAAACTGCCTCCGACTGCTTGCCTTGGTAGCCTTTGACTGCAATTTAAAACTGCCTTCGACTGCTTGCCTTGGTAGCCTTCGACTGCAATTTAAAACTGCCTTCGACTGCTTGCCTTGGTAGCCTTCGACTGCAATTTAAAACTGCCTTCGACTGCTTGCCGTGGTAGCCTTCGACTGCAATTTAAAACTGCCTTCGACTGCTTGCCTTGGTAGCCTTTGACTGCAATTTAAAACTGCCTTCGACTGCTTGCCTTGGTAGCCTTCGACTGCAATTCAAAACTGCCTTCGACTGCTTGCCTTGGTAGCTTTCGACTGCAATTTAAAACTGCCTTCGACTGCTTGCCTTGGTAGCCTTCGACTGCAATTTAAAACTGCCTTCGACTGCTTGCCTTGGTAGCCTTCGATTGCAATTTAAAACTGCCTTCGACTGCTGCCTTGGTAGTCTTCGACTGCTCCCTTGGTAGCCTTCGACTGCAATTTAAAACTGCCTTCGACTGCTTGCCTTGGTAGCCTTCGACTGCAATTTAAAACTGCCTTCGACTGCTTGCCGTGGTAGCCTTCGACTGCAATTTAAAACTGCCTTCGACTGCTTGCCTTGGTAGCCTTTGACTGCAATTTAAAACTGCCTTCGACTGCTTGCCTTGGTAGCCTTCGACTGCAATTTAAAACTGCCTTCGACTGCTTGCCTTGGTAGCTTTCAACTGCAATTTAAAACTGCCTTCGACTGCTTGCCTTGGTAGCCTTCGACTGCAATTTCAAACTGCCTTCGACTGCTTGCCTTGGTAGCCTTTGACTGCAATTTGAAACTGCCTTCGACTGCTTGCCTTGGTAGCCTTCGACTGCAATTTAAAACTGCCTTCGACTGCTTGCCTTGGTAGCCTTCGACTGCAATTTAAAACTGCCTTCGACTGCTTGCCTTGGTAGCCTTCGACTGCAATTTAAAACTGCCTTCGACTGCTTGTCTTGGTAGCCTTCGACTGCAATTTAAAACTGCCTTCGACTGCTTGCCTTGGTAGCCTTCAACTGCAATTTAAAACTGCCTTCGACTGCTTGCCTTGATAGCCTTCGACTGCAATTTAAAACTGCCTTCGACTGCTTGCCTTGGTAGCCTTCGACTGCAATTTAAAACTGCCTTCGACTGCTTGCCTTGGTAGCCTTCGACTGCAATTTAAAACTGCCTTCGACTGCTTGCGTTGGTAGCCTTCGACTGCAATTTAAAACTGCCTTCGACTGCTGCCTTGGTAGTCTTCGACTGCTCCCTTGGTAGCCTTCGACTGCAATTTCAAACTGCCTTCGACTGCTTGCCTTGGTAGCCTTCGACTGCACTTTAAAACTGCCTTCGACTGCTTGCCTTGGTAGCCTTCGACTGCAATTTAAAACTGCCTTCGACTGCTTGCCTTGGTAGCCTTCGACTGCAATTTCAAACTGCCTTCGACTGCTTGCCTTGGTAGCCTTCGATTGCAATTTAAAACTGCCTTCGACTGCTGCCTTGGTAGTCTTCGACTGCTCCCTTGGTAGCCTTCGACTGCAATTTAGAACTGCCTTCGACTGCTTGCCTTGGTAGCCTTCGACTGCAAATTAAAACTGCCTTCGACTGCTTGCCTTGGTCGCCTTCGACTGCAATTTAAAACTGCCTTCGACTGCTTGCCGTGGTAGCCTTCGACTGCAATTTAAAACTGCCTTCGACTGCTTGCCTTGGTAGCCTTTGACTGCAATTTAAAACTGCCTTCGACTGCTTGCCGTGGTAGCCTTCGACTGCAATTTAAAACTGCCTCCGACTGCTTGCCTTGGTAGCCTTTGACTGCAATTTAAAACTGCCTTCGACTGCTTGCCTTGGTAGCCTTCGACTGCAATTTAAAACTGCCTTCGACTGCTTGCCTTGGTAGCCTTCGACTGCAATTTAAAACTGCCTTCGACTGCTTGCCGTGGTAGCCTTCGACTGCAATTTAAAACTGCCTTCGACTGCTTGCCTTGGTAGCCTTTGACTGCAATTTAAAACTGCCTTCGACTGCTTGCCTTGGTAGCCTTCGACTGCAATTCAAAACTGCCTTCGACTGCTTGCCTTGGTAGCTTTCGACTGCAATTTAAAACTGCCTTCGACTGCTTGCCTTGGTAGCCTTCGACTGCAATTTAAAACTGCCTTCGACTGCTTGCCTTGGTAGCCTTCGATTGCAATTTAAAACTGCCTTCGACTGCTGCCTTGGTAGTCTTCGACTGCTCCCTTGGTAGCCTTCGACTGCAATTTAAAACTGCCTTCGACTGCTTGCCTTGGTAGCCTTCGACTGCAATTTAAAACTGCCTTCGACTGCTTGCCTTGGTAGCCTTTGACTGCAATTTAAAACTGCCTTCGACTGCTTGCCTTGGTAGCCTTCCACTGCAATTTAAAACTGCCTTCAACTGCTTGCCTTGGTAGCCTTCGACTGCAATTTAAAACTGCCTTCGACTGCTTGCCGTGGTAGCCTTCGACTGCAATTTAAAACTGCCTTCGACTGCTTGCCTTGGTAGCCTTTGACTGCAATTTAAAACTGCCTTCGACTGCTTGCCTTGGTAGCCTTCGACTGCAATTTAAAACTGCCTTCGACTGCTTGCCTTGGTAGCTTTCAACTGCAATTTAAAACTGCCTTCGACTGCTTGCCTTGGTAGCCTTCGACTGCAATTTCAAACTGCCTTCGACTGCTTGCCTTGGTAGCCTTTGACTGCAATTTGAAACTGCCTTCGACTGCTTGCCTTGGTAGCCTTCGACTGCAATTTAAAACTGCCTTCGACTGCTTGCCTTGGTAGCCTTCGACTGCAATTTAAAACTGCCTTCGACTGCTTGCCTTGGTAGCCTTCGACTGCAATTTAAAACTGCCTTCGACTGCTTGTCTTGGTAGCCTTCGACTGCAATTTAAAACTGCCTTCGACTGCTTGCCTTGGTAGCCTTCAACTGCAATTTAAAACTGCCTTCGACTGCTTGCCTTGATAGCCTTCGACTGCAATTTAAAACTGCCTTCGACTGCTTGCCTTGGTAGCCTTCGACTGCAATTTAAAACTGCCTTCGACTGCTTGCCTTGGTAGCCTTCGACTGCAATTTAAAACTGCCTTCGACTGCTTGCGTTGGTAGCCTTCGACTGCAATTTAAAACTGCCTTCGACTGCTGCCTTGGTAGTCTTCGACTGCTCCCTTGGTAGCCTTCGACTGCAATTTCAAACTGCCTTCGACTGCTTGCCTTGGTAGCCTTCGACTGCAATTTAAAACTGCCTTCGACTGCTTGCCTTGGTAGCCTTCGACTGCAATTTAAAACTGCCTTCGACTGCTTGCCTTGGTAGCCTTCGACTGCAATTTAAAACTGCCTTCGACTGCTTGCCTCGGTAGCCTTCGACTGCAATTTAAAACTGCCTTCGACTGCTTGCCTTGGTAGCCTTCGACTGCAATTTAAAACTGCCTTCGACTGCTTGCCTTGGTAACCTTCGACTGCAATTTCAAACTGCCTTCGACTGCAATTTCAAACTGCCTTCGACTGCTTGCCTTGGTAGCCTTCGATTGCAATTTAAAACTGCCTTCGACTGCTTGCCTTGGTAGCCTTCGACTGCAATTTAAAACTGCCTTCGACTGCTGCCTTGGTAGTCTTCGACTGCTCCCTTGGTAGCCTTCGACTGCAATTTGAAACTGCCTTCGACTGCTTGCCTCGGTAGCCTTCGACTGCAATTTAAAACTGCCTTCGACTGCTTGCCTTGGTAGCCTTCGACTGCAATTTAAAACTGCCTTCGACTGCTTGCCGTGGTAGCCTTCGACTGCAATTTAAAACTGCCTTCGACTGCTTGCCTTGGTAGCCTTTGACTGCAATTTAAAACTGCCGTCGACTGCTTGCCTTGGTAGCCTTCGACTGCAATTTAAAACTGCCTTCGACTGCTTGCCTTGGTAGCTTTCGACTGCAATTTAAAACTGCCTTCGACTGCTTGCCTTGGTAGCCTTCGACTGCAATTTAAAACTGCCTTCGACTGCTTGCCTTGGTAGCCTTCGATTGCAATTTAAAACTGCCTTCGACTGCTGCCTTGGTAGTCTTCGACTGCTCCCTTGGTAGCCTTCGACTGCAATTTAAAACTGCCTTCGACTGCTTGCCTTGGTAGCCTTCGACTGCAATTTAAAACTGCCTTCGACTGCTTGCGTTGGGAGCCTTCGACTGCAATTTAAAACTGCCTTCGACTGCTGCCTTGGTAGTCTTCGACTGCTCCCTTGGTAGCCTTCGACTGCAATTTCAAACTGCCTTCGACTGCTTGCCTTGGTAGCCTTCGACTGCAATTTAAAACTGCCTTCGACTGCTTGCCTTGGTAGCCTTCGACTGCAATTTAAAACTGCCTTCGACTGCTTGCCTTGGTAGCCTTCGACTGCAATTTAAAACTGCCTTCGACTGCTTGCCTTGGTAGCCTTCGACTGCAATTTAAAACTGCCTTCGACTGCTTGCCTTGGTAGCCTTCGACTGCAATTTAAAACTGCCTTCGACTGCTTGCCTTGGTAGCCTTCGACTGCAATTTAAAACTGCCTTCGACTGCTTGCCTTGGTAGCCTTCGACTGCAATTTAAAACTGCCTTCGACTGCTTGCCTTGGTAGCCTTCGACTGCAATTTAAAACTGCCTTCGACTGCTTGCCTTGGTAGCCTTCGACTGCAATTTAAAACTGCCTTCGACTGCTTGCGTTGGTAGCCTTCGACTGCAATTTAAAACTGCCTTCGACTGCTGCCTTGGTAGTCTTCGACTGCTCCCTTGGTAGCCTTCGACTGCAATTTCAAACTGCCTTCGACTGCTTGCCTTGGTAGCCTTCGACTGCAATTTAAAACTGCCTTCGACTGCTTGCCTTGGTAGCCTTCGACTGCAATTTAAAACTGCCTTCGACTGCTTGCCGTGGTAGCCTCCGACTGCAATTTAAAACTGCCTTCGACTGCTTGCCTTGGTAGCCTTTGACTGCAATTTAAAACTGCCTTCGACTGCTTGCCGTGGTAGCCTTCGACTGCAATTTAAGACTGCCTTCGACTGCTTGCCTTGGTAGTCTTTGACTGCAATTTAAAACTGCCTTCGACTGCTTGCCTTGGTAGCCTTCGACTGCAATTTAAAACTGCCTTCGACTGCTTGCCTTGGTAGCCTTCGACTGCAATTTAAAACTGCCTTCGACTGCTGCCTTGGTAGTCTTCGACTGCTCCCTTGGTAGCCTTCGACTGCAATTTCAAACTGCCTTCGACTGCTTGCCTTGGTAGCCTTCGACTGCAATTTAAAACTGCCTTCGACTGCTTGCCTTGGTAGCCTTCGACTGCAATTTAAAACTGCCTTCGACTGCTGCCTTGGTAGTCTTCGACTGCTCCCTTGGTAGCCTTCGACTGCAATTTAAAACTGCCTTCGACTGCTTGCCTCGGTAGCCTTCGACTGCAATTTAAAACTGCCTTCGACTGCTTGCCTTGGTAGCCTTCGACTGCAATTTCAAACTGCCTTCGACTGCTTGCCTTGGTAGCCTTCGACTGCAATTTCAAACTGCCTTCGACTGCTTGCCTTGGTAGCCTTCGATTGCAATTTAAAACTGCCTTCGACTGCTGCCTTGGTAGTCTTCGACTGCTCCCTTGGTTGCCTTCGACTGCAATTTAGAACTGCCTTCGACTGCTTGCCTTGGTAGCCTTCGACTGCAATTTAAAACTGCCTTCGACTGCTTGCCTTGGTAGCCTTCGACTGCAATTTAAAACTGCCTTCGACTGCTTGCCGTGGTAGCCTTCGACTGCAATTTAAAACTGCCTTCGACTGCTTGCCTTGGTAGCCTTTGACTGCAATTTAAGACTGCCTTCGACTGCTTGCCGTGGTAGCCTTCGACTGCAATTTAAAACTGCCTCCGACTGCTTGCCTTGGTAGCCTTTGACTGCAATTTAAAACTGCCTTCGACTGCTTGCCTTGGTAGCCTTCGACTGCAATTTAAAACTGCCTTCGACTGCTTGCCTTGGTAGCCTTCGACTGCAATTTAAAACTGCCTTCGACTGCTTGCCGTGGTAGCCTTCGACTGCAATTTAAAACTGCCTTCGACTGCTTGCCTTGGTAGCCTTTGACTGCAATTTAAAACTGCCTGCGACTGCTTGCCTTGGTAGCCTTCGACTGCAATTCAAAACTGCCTTCGACTGCTTGCCTTGGTAGCTTTCGACTGCAATTTAAAACTGCCTTCGACTGCTTGCCTTGGTAGCCTTCGACTGCAATTTAAAACTGCCTTCGACTGCTTGCCTTGGTAGCCTTCGATTGCAATTTAAAACTGCCTTCGACTGCTGCCTTGGTAGTCTTCGACTGCTGCCTTGGTAGCCTTCCTCTGCAATTTAAAACTGCCTTCGACTGCTTGCCTTGGTAGCCTTCGACTGCAATTTAAAACTGCCTTCGACTGCTTGCCTTGGTAGCCTTTGACTGCAATTTAAAACTGCCTTCGACTGCTTGCCTTTGTAGCCTTCCACTGCAATTTAAAACTGCCTTCGACTGCTTGCCTTGGTAGCCTTCGACTGCAATTTAAAACTGCCTTCGACTGCTTGCCGTGGTAGCCTTCGACTGCAATTTAAAACTGCCTTCGACTGCTTGCCTTGGTAGCCTTTGACTGCAATTTAAAACTGCCTTCGACTGCTTGCCTTGGTAGCCTTCGACTGCAATTTAAAACTGCCTTCGACTGCTTGCCTTGGTAGCTTTCAACTGCAATTTAAAACTGCCTTCGACTGCTTGCCTTGGTAGCCTTCGACTGCAATTTCAAACTGCCTTCGACTGCTTGCCTTGGTAGCCTTCGATTGCAATTTGAAACTGCCTTCGACTGCTGCCTTGGTAGTCTTCGACTGCTCCCTTGGTAGCCTTCGACTGCAATTTAAAACTGTCTTCGACTGCTTGCCTTGGTAGCCTCCGACTGCAATTTAAAACTGCCTTCGACTGCAATTTAAAACTGTCTTCGACTGCTTGCCTTGGTAGCCTTTGACTGCAATTTAAAACTGCCTTCGACTGCTTGCCTTGGTAGCCTTCGACTGCAATTTTAAACTGCCTTCGACTGCTTGCCTTGGTAGCCTTCGACTGCAATTTTAAACTGCCTTCGACTGCTTGCCTTGGTGGCCTTCGACTGCAATTTTAAACTGCCTTCGACTGCTTGCCGGGGTAGCCTTCGACTGCAATTTAAAACTGCCTTCGACTGCTTGCCTTGGTAGCCTTCGACTGCAATTTAAAACTGCCTTCGACTGCTTGCCTTGGTAGCCTTCGACTGCAATTTAAAACTGCCTTCGACTGCTTGCCCTGGTAGCCTTCGACTGCAATTTAAAACTGCCTTCGACTGCTTGCCGTGGTAGCCTTCGACTGCAATTTAAAACTGCCTTCGACTGCTTGCCTTGGTAGCCTTTGACTGCAATTTAAAACTGCCTTCGACTGCTTGCCGTGGTAGCCTTCGACTGCAATTTAAAACTGCCTTCGACTGCTTGCCTTGGTAGTCTTTGACTGCAATTTAAAACTGCCTTCGACTGCTTGCCTTGGTAGCCTTCGACTGCAATTTAAAACTGCCTTCGACTGCTTGCCTTGGTAGCCTTCGACTGCAATTTAAAACTGCCTTCGACTGCTTGCCGTGGTAGCCTTCGACTGCAATTTATAACTGCCTTCGACTGCTTGCCTTGGTAGCCTTTGACTGCAATTTAAAACTGCCTTCGACTGCTTGCCTTGGTAGCCTTCGACTGCAATTTAAAACTGCCTTCGACTGCTTGCCTTGGTAGCTTTCGACTGCAATTTAAAACTGCCTTCGACTGCTTGCCTTGGTAGGCTTCGACTGCAATTTAAAACTGCCTTCGACTGCTTGCCTTGGTAGCCTTCGATTGCAATTTAAAACTGCCTTCGACTGCTGCCTTGGTAGTCTTCGACTGCTCCCTTGGTAGCCTTCGACTGCAATTTAAAACTGCCTTCGACTGCTTGCCTTGGTAGCCTTCGACTGCAATTTAAAACTGCCTCCGACTGCTTGCCTTGGTAGCCTTCGACTGCAATTTAAAACTGCCTTCGACTGCTGCCTTGGTAGTCTTCGACTGCTCCCTTGGTAGCCTTCGACTGCAATTTAAAACTGCCTTCGACTGCTTGCCTCGGTAGCCTTCGACTGCAATTTAAAACTGCCTTCGACTGCTTGGCTTGGTAGCCTTCGACTGCAATTTCAAACTGCCTTCGACTGCTTGCCTTGGTAGCCTTCGACTGCCATTTCAAACTGCCTTCGACTGCTTGCCTTGGTAGCCTTCGATTGCAATTTAAAACTGCCTTCGACTGCTGCCTTGGTAGTCTTCGACTGCTCCCTTGGTAGCCTTCGACTGCAATTTAGAACTGCCTTCGACTGCTTGCCTTGGTAGCCTTCGACTGCAATTTAAAACTGCCTTCGACTGCTTGCCTTGGTAGCCTTTGACTGCAATTTAAAACTGCCTTCGACTGCTTGCCGTGGTAGCCTTCGACTGCAATTTAAAACTGCCTTCGACTGCTTGCCTTGGTAGTCTTTGACTGCAATTTAAAACTGCCTTCGACTGCTTGCCTTGGTAGCCTTCGACTGCAATTTAAAACTGCCTTCGACTGCTTGCCTTGGTAGCCTTCGACTGCAATTTAAAACTGCCTTCGACTGCTTGCCGTGGTAGCCTTCGACTGCAATTTAAAACTGCCTTCGACTGCTTGCCTTGGTAGCCTTCGACTGCAATTTAAAACTGCCTTCGACTGCTTGCCTTGGTAGCTTTCGACTGCAATTTAAAACTGCCTTCGACTGCTTGCCTTGGTAGCCTTCGACTGCAATTTAAAACTGCCTTCGACTGCTTGCCTTGGTAGCCTTCGATTGCAATTTAAAACTGCCTTCGACTGCTGCCTTGGTAGTCTTCGACTGCTCCCTTGGTAGCCTTCGACTGCAATTTAAAACTGCCTCCGACTGCTTGCCTTGGTAGCCTTTGACTGCAATTTAAAACTGCCTTCGACTGCTTGCCTTGGTAGCCTTCGACTGCAATTTAAAACTGCCTTCGACTGCTTGCCTTGGTAGCCTTCGACTGCAATTTAAAACTGCCTTCGACTGCTTGCCTTGGTAGCCTTCGACTGCAATTTAAAACTGCCTTCGACTGCTTGCCTTGGTAGCCTTTGACTGCAATTTAAAACTGCCTTCGACTGCTTGCCTTTGTAGCCTTCCACTGCAATTTAAAACTGCCTTCGACTGCTTGCCTTGGTAGCCTTCGACTGCAATTTAAAACTGCCTTCGACTGCTTGCCGTGGTAGCCTTCGACTGCAATTTAAAACTGCCTTCGACTGCTTGCCTTGGTAGCCTTTGACTGCAATTTAAAACTGCCTTCGACTGCTTGCCTTGGTAGCCTTCGACTGCAATTTAAAACTGCCTTCGACTGCTTGCCTTGGTAGCTTTCAACTGCAATTTAAAACTGCCTTCGACTGCTTGCCTTGGTAGCCTTCGACTGCAATTTCAAACTGCCTTCGACTGCTTGCCTTGGTAGCCTTCGATTGCAATTTGAAACTGCCTTCGACTGCTGCCTTGGTAGTCTTCGACTGCTCCCTTGGTAGCCTTCGACTGCAATTTAAAACTGTCTTCGACTGCTTGCCTTGGTAGCCTCCGACTGCAATTTAAAACTGCCTTCGACTGCAATTTAAAACTGTCTTCGACTGCTTGCCTTGGTAGCCTTTGACTGCAATTTAAAACTGCCTTCGACTGCTTGCCTTGGTAGCCTTCGACTGCAATTTTAAACTGCCTTCGACTGCTTGCCTTGGTAGCCTTCGACTGCAATTTTAAACTGCCTTCGACTGCTTGCCTTGGTGGCCTTCGACTGCAATTTTAAACTGCCTTCGACTGCTTGCCGGGGTAGCCTTCGACTGCAATTTAAAACTGCCTTCGACTGCTTGCCTTGGTAGCCTTCGACTGCAATTTAAAACTGCCTTCGACTGCTTGCCTTGGTAGCCTTCGACTGCAATTTAAAACTGCCTTCGACTGCTTGCCCTGGTAGCCTTCGACTGCAATTTAAAACTGCCTTCGACTGCTTGCCGTGGTAGCCTTCGACTGCAATTTAAAACTGCCTTCGACTGCTTGCCTTGGTAGCCTTTGACTGCAATTTAAAACTGCCTTCGACTGCTTGCCGTGGTAGCCTTCGACTGCAATTTAAAACTGCCTTCGACTGCTTGCCTTGGTAGTCTTTGACTGCAATTTAAAACTGCCTTCGACTGCTTGCCTTGGTAGCCTTCGACTGCAATTTAAAACTGCCTTCGACTGCTTGCCTTGGTAGCCTTCGACTGCAATTTAAAACTGCCTTCGACTGCTTGCCGTGGTAGCCTTCGACTGCAATTTATAACTGCCTTCGACTGCTTGCCTTGGTAGCCTTTGACTGCAATTTAAAACTGCCTTCGACTGCTTGCCTTGGTAGCCTTCGACTGCAATTTAAAACTGCCTTCGACTGCTTGCCTTGGTAGCTTTCGACTGCAATTTAAAACTGCCTTCGACTGCTTGCCTTGGTAGGCTTCGACTGCAATTTAAAACTGCCTTCGACTGCTTGCCTTGGTAGCCTTCGATTGCAATTTAAAACTGCCTTCGACTGCTGCCTTGGTAGTCTTCGACTGCTCCCTTGGTAGCCTTCGACTGCAATTTAAAACTGCCTTCGACTGCTTGCCTTGGTAGCCTTCGACTGCAATTTAAAACTGCCTCCGACTGCTTGCCTTGGTAGCCTTCGACTGCAATTTAAAACTGCCTTCGACTGCTGCCTTGGTAGTCTTCGACTGCTCCCTTGGTAGCCTTCGACTGCAATTTAAAACTGCCTTCGACTGCTTGCCTCGGTAGCCTTCGACTGCAATTTAAAACTGCCTTCGACTGCTTGGCTTGGTAGCCTTCGACTGCAATTTCAAACTGCCTTCGACTGCTTGCCTTGGTAGCCTTCGACTGCCATTTCAAACTGCCTTCGACTGCTTGCCTTGGTAGCCTTCGATTGCAATTTAAAACTGCCTTCGACTGCTGCCTTGGTAGTCTTCGACTGCTCCCTTGGTAGCCTTCGACTGCAATTTAGAACTGCCTTCGACTGCTTGCCTTGGTAGCCTTCGACTGCAATTTAAAACTGCCTTCGACTGCTTGCCTTGGTAGCCTTTGACTGCAATTTAAAACTGCCTTCGACTGCTTGCCGTGGTAGCCTTCGACTGCAATTTAAAACTGCCTTCGACTGCTTGCCTTGGTAGTCTTTGACTGCAATTTAAAACTGCCTTCGACTGCTTGCCTTGGTAGCCTTCGACTGCAATTTAAAACTGCCTTCGACTGCTTGCCTTGGTAGCCTTCGACTGCAATTTAAAACTGCCTTCGACTGCTTGCCGTGGTAGCCTTCGACTGCAATTTAAAACTGCCTTCGACTGCTTGCCTTGGTAGCCTTCGACTGCAATTTAAAACTGCCTTCGACTGCTTGCCTTGGTAGCTTTCGACTGCAATTTAAAACTGCCTTCGACTGCTTGCCTTGGTAGCCTTCGACTGCAATTTAAAACTGCCTTCGACTGCTTGCCTTGGTAGCCTTCGATTGCAATTTAAAACTGCCTTCGACTGCTGCCTTGGTAGTCTTCGACTGCTCCCTTGGTAGCCTTCGACTGCAATTTAAAACTGCCTTCGACTGCTTGCCTTGGTAGCCTTCGACTGCAATTTAAAACTGCCTCCGACTGCTTGCCTTGGTAGCCTTTGACTGCAATTTAAAACTGCCTTCGACTGCTTGCCTTGGTAGCCTTCGACTGCAATTTAAAACTGCCTTCGACTGCTTGCCTTGGTAGCCTTCGACTGCAATTTAAAACTGCCTTCGACTGCTTGCCGTGGTAGCCTTCGACTGCAATTTAAAACTGCCTTCGACTGCTTGCCTTGGTAGCCTTCGACTGCAATTTAAAACTGCCTTCGACTGCTTGCCTTGGTAGCTCTCGACTGCAATTTAAAACTGCCTTCGACTGCTCGCCTTGGTAGCCTTCGACTGCAATTTAAAACTGCCTTCGACTGCTTGCCTTGGTAGCCTTCGATTGCAATTTAAAACTGCCTTCGACTGCTGCCTTGGTAGTCTTCGACTGCTCCCTTGGTAGCCTTCGACTGCAATTTAAAACTGCCTTCGACTGCTTGCCGTGGTAGCCTTCGACTGCAATTTAAAACTGCCTTCGACTGCTTGCCTTGGTAGCCTTTGACTGCAATTTAAAACTGCCTTCGACTGCTTGCCTTGGTAGCCTTCGACTGCAATTTAAAACTGCCTTCGACTGCTTGCCTTGGTAGCTTTCAACTGCAATTTAAAACTGCCTTCGACTGCTTGCCTTGGTAGCCTTCGACTGCAATTTCAAACTGCCTTCGACTGCTTGCCTTGGTAGCCTTTGACTGCAATTTAAAACTGCCTTCGACTGCTTGCCTTGGTAGCCTTCGACTGCAATTTAAAACTGCCTTCGACTGCTTGCCTTGGTAGCTTTCGACTGCAATTTAAAACTGATTTCGACTGCTTCCCTTGGTAGCCTTCGACTGCAATTTAAAACTGCCTTCGACTGCTTGCCTTGGTAGCCTTCGATTGCAATTTAAAACTGCCTTCGACTGCTGCCTTGGTAGTCTTCGACTGCTCCCTTGGTAGCCTTCGACTGCAATTTAAAACTGCCTTCGACTGCTTGCCTTGGTAGCCTTCGACTGCAATTTAAAACTGCCTTCGACTGCTTGCCTTGGTAGCCTTTGACTGCAATTTAAAACTGCCTTCGACTGCTTGCCTTGGTAGCCTTCGACTGCAATTTAAAACTGCCTTCGACTGCTTGCCTTGGTAGCCTTCGACTGCAATTTAAAACTGCCTTCGACTGCTTGCCGTGGTAGCCTTCGACTGCAATTTAAAACTGCCTTCGACTGCTTGCCTTGGTAGCCTTTGACTGCAATTTAAAACTGCGTTCGACTGCTTGCCGTGGTAGCCTTCGACTGCAATTTAAAACTGCCTTCGACTGCTTGCCTTGGTAGCTTTCGACTGCAATTTAAAACTGCCTTCGACTGCTTGCCTTGGTAACCTTCGACTGCAATTTCAAACTGCCTTCGACTGCTTGCCTTGGTAGCCTTCGATTGCAATTTAAAACTGCCTTCGACTGCTTGCGTTGGTAGCCTTCGACTGCAATTTAAAACTGCCTTCGACTGCTGCCTTGGTAGTCTTCGACTGCTCCCTTGGTAGCCTTCGACTGCAATTTCAAACTGCCTTCGACTGCTTGCCTTGGTAGCTTTCGACTGCAATTTAAAACTGCCTTCGACTGCTTGCCTTGGTAGCCTTCGACTGCAATTTAAAACTGCCTTCGACTGCTGCCTTGGTAGTCTTCGACTGCTCCCTTGGTAGCCTTCGACTGCAATTTAAAACTGCCTTCGACTGCTTGCCTCGGTAGCCTTCGACTGCAATTTAAAACTGCCTTCGACTGCTTGCCTTGGTAGCCTTCGACTGCAATTTCAAACTGCCTTCGACTGCTTGCCTTGGTAGCCTTCGACTGCAATTTCAAACTGCCTTCGACTGCTTGCCTTGGTAGCCTTCGATTGCAATTTAAAACTGCCTTCGACTGCTGCCTTGGTAGTCTTCGACTGCTCCCTTGGTAGCCTTCGACTGCAATTTAGAACTGCCTTCGACTGCTTGCCTTGGTAGCCTTCGACTGCAAATTAAAACTGCCTTCGACTGCTTGCCTTGGTCGCCTTCGACTGCAATTTAAAACTGCCTTCGACTGCTTGCCGTGGTAGCCTTCGACTGCAATTTAAAACTGCCTTCGACTGCTTGCCTTGGTAGCCTTTGACTGCAATTTAAAACTGCCTTCGACTGCTTGCCGTGGTAGCCTTCGACTGCAATTTAAAACTGCCTCCGACTGCTTGCCTTGGTAGCCTTTGACTGCAATTTAAAACTGCCTTCGACTGCTTGCCTTGGTAGCCTTCGACTGCAATTTAAAACTGCCTTCGACTGCTTGCCTTGGTAGCCTTCGACTGCAATTTAAAACTGCCTTCGACTGCTTGCCGTGGTAGCCTTCGACTGCAATTTAAAACTGCCTTCGACTGCTTGCCTTGGTAGCCTTTGACTGCAATTTAAAACTGCCTTCGACTGCTTGCCTTGGTAGCCTTCGACTGCAATTCAAAACTGCCTTCGACTGCTTGCCTTGGTAGCTTTCGACTGCAATTTAAAACTGCCTTCGACTGCTTGCCTTGGTAGCCTTCGACTGCAATTTAAAACTGCCTTCGACTGCTTGCCTTGGTAGCCTTCGATTGCAATTTAAAACTGCCTTCGACTGCTGCCTTGGTAGTCTTCGACTGCTCCCTTGGTAGCCTTCGACTGCAATTTAAAACTGCCTTCGACTGCTTGCCTTGGTAGCCTTCGACTGCAATTTAAAACTGCCTTCGACTGCTTGCCTTGGTAGCCTTTGACTGCAATTTAAAACTGCCTTCGACTGCTTGCCTTGGTAGCCTTTCACTGCAATTTAAAACTGCCTTCAACTGCTTGCCTTGGTAGCCTTCGACTGCAATTTAAAACTGCCTTCGACTGCTTGCCGTGGTAGCCTTCGACTGCAATTTAAAACTGCCTTCGACTGCTTGCCTTGGTAGCCTTTGACTGCAATTTAAAACTGCCTTCGACTGCTTGCCTTGGTAGCCTTCGACTGCAATTTAAAACTGCCTTCGACTGCTTGCCTTGGTAGCTTTCAACTGCAATTTAAAACTGCCTTCGACTGCTTGCCTTGGTAGCCTTCGACTGCAATTTCAAACTGCCTTCGACTGCTTGCCTTGGTAGCCTTTGACTGCAATTTGAAACTGCCTTCGACTGCTTGCCTTGGTAGCCTTCGACTGCAATTTAAAACTGCCTTCGACTGCTTGCCTTGGTAGCCTTCGACTGCAATTTAAAACTGCCTTCGACTGCTTGCCTTGGTAGCCTTCGACTGCAATTTAAAACTGCCTTCGACTGCTTGCCTTGGTAGCCTTCGACTGCAATTTAAAACTGCCTTCGACTGCTTGCGTTGGTAGCCTTCGACTGCAATTTAAAACTGCCTTCGACTGCTGCCTTGGTAGTCTTCGACTGCTCCCTTGGTAGCCTTCGACTGCAATTTCAAACTGCCTTCGACTGCTTGCCTTGGTAGCCTTCGACTGCAATTTAAAACTGCCTTCGACTGCTTGCCTTGGTAGCCTTCGACTGCAATTTAAAACTGCCTTCGACTGCTTGCCTTGGTAGCCTTCGACTGCAATTTAAAACTGCCTTCGACTGCTTGCCTCGGTAGCCTTCGACTGCAATTTAAAACTGCCTTCGACTGCTTGCCTTGGTAGCCTTCGACTGCAATTTAAAACTGCCTTCGACTGCTTGCCTTGGTAACCTTCGACTGCAATTTCAAACTGCCTTCGACTGCAATTTCAAACTGCCTTCGACTGCTTGCCTTGGTAGCCTTCGATTGCAATTTAAAACTGCCTTCGACTGCTTGCCTTGGTAGCCTTCGACTGCAATTTAAAACTGCCTTCGACTGCTGCCTTGGTAGTCTTCGACTGCTCCCTTGGTAGCCTTCGACTGCAATTTCAAACTGCCTTCGACTGCTTGCCTTGGTAGCCTTCGACTGCAATTTGAAACTGCCTTCGACTGCTTGCCTTGGTAGCCTTCGACTGCAATTTAAAACTGCCTTCGACTGCTGCCTTGGTAGTCTTCGACTGCTCCCTTGGTAGCCTTCGACTGCAATTTGAAACTGCCTTCGACTGCTTGCCTCGGTAGCCTTCGACTGCAATTTAAAACTGCCTTCGACTGCTTGCCTTGGTAGCCTTCGACTGCAATTTAAAACTGCCTTCGACTGCTTGCCTTGGTAGCTTTCGACTGCAATTTAAAACTGCCTTCGACTGCTTGCCTTGGTAGCCTTCGACTGCAATTTAAAACTGCCTTCGACTGCTTGCCTTGGTAGCCTTCGATTGCAATTTAAAACTGCCTTCGACTGCTGCCTTGGTAGTCTTCGACTGCTCCCTTGGTAGCCTTCGACTGCAATTTAAAACTGCCTTCGACTGCTTGCCTTGATAGCCTTCGACTGCAATTTAAAACTGCCTTCGACTGCTTGCCTTGGTAGCCTTTGACTGCAATTTAAAACTGCCTTCGACTGCTTGCCTTGGTAGCCTTCCACTGCAATTTAAAACTGCCTTCGACTGCTTGCCTTGGTAGCCTTCGACTGCAATTTAAAACTGCCTTCGACTGCTTGCCGTGGTAGCCTTCGACTGCAATTTAAAACTGCCTTCGACTGCTTGCCTTGGTAGCCATTGACTGCAATTTAAAACTGCCTTCGACTGCTTGCCTTGGTAGCCTTCGACTGCAATTTAAAACTGCCTTCGACTGCTTGCCTTGGTAGCTTTCAACTGCAATTTAAAACTGCCTTCGACTGCTTGCCTTGGTAGCCTTCGACTGCAATTTCAAACTGCCTTCGACTGCTTGCCTTGGTAGCCTTTGACTGCAATTTGAAACTGCCTTCGACTGCTTGCCTTGGTAGCCTTCGACTGCAATTTAAAACTGCCTTCGACTGCTTGCCTTGGTAGCTTTCGACTGCAATTTAAAACGTCCTTCGACTGCTTGCCTTGGTAGCCTTCGACTGCAATTTAAAACTGCCTTCGACTGCTTGCCTTGGTAGCCTTCGATTGCAATTTAAAACTGCCTTCGACTGCTGCCTTGGTAGTCTTCGACTGCTCCCTTGGTAGCCTTCGACTGCAATTTAAAACTGCCTTCGACTGCTTGCCTTGGTAGCCTTCGACTGCAATTTAAAACTGCCTTCGACTGCTTGCCTTGGTAGCCTTCGACTGCAATTTAAAACTGCCTTCGACTGCTGCCTTGGTAGTCTTCGACTGCTCCCTTGGTAGCCTTCGACTGCAATTTAAAACTGCCTTCGACTGCTTGCCTCGGTAGCCTTCGACTGCAATTTAAAACTGCCTCCGACTGCTTGCCTTGGTAGCCTTCGACTGCAATTTCAAACTGCCTTCGACTGCTTGCCTTGGTAGCCTTCGACTGCAATTTCAAACTGCCTTCGACTGCTTGCCTTGGTAGCCTTCGATTGCAATTTAAAACTGCCTTCGACTGCTGCCTTGGTAGTCTTCGACTGCTCCCTTGGTAGCCTTCGACTGCAATTTAGAACTACCTTCGACTGCTTGCCTTGGTAGCCTTCGACTGCAATTTAAAACTGCCTTCGACTGCTTGCCTTGGTAGCCTTTGACTGCAATTTAAAACTGCCTTCGACTGCTTGCCTTGGTAGCCTTCGACTGCAATTTAAAACTGCCTTCGACTGCTTGCCTTGGTAGCTTTCAACTGCAATTTAAAACTGCCTTCGACTGCTTGCCTTGGTAGCCTTCGACTGCAATTTCAAACTGCCTTCGACTGCTTGCCTTGGTAGCCTTTGACTGCAATTTAAAACTGCCTTCGACTGCTTGCCTTGCTAGCCTTCGACTGCAATTTAAAACTGCCTCCGACTGCTTGCCTTGGTAGCTTTCGACTGCAATTTAAAACTGCCTTCGACTGCTTGCGTTGGTAGCCTTCGACTGCAATTTAAAACTGCCTTCGACTGCTGCCTTGGTAGTCTTCGACTGCTCCCTTGGTAGCCTTCGACTGCAATTTCAAACTGCCTTCGACTGCTTGCCTTGGTAGCCTTCGACTGCAATTTAAAACTGCCTTCGACTGCTTGCCTTGGTAGCCTTCGACTGCAATTTAAAACTGCCTTCGACTGCTTGCCTTGGTAGCCTTCGACTGCAATTTAAAACTGCCTTCGACTGCTTGCCTTGGTAGCCTTCGACTGCAATTTAAAACTGCCTTCGACTGCTTGCCTTGGTAGCCTTCGACTGCAATTTAAAACTGCCTTCGACTGCTTGCCTTGGTAGCCTTCGACTGCAATTTAAAACTGCCTTCGACTGCTTGCCTTGGTAGCCTTCGACTGCAATTTAAAACTGCCTTCGACTGCTTGCCTTGGTAGCCTTCGACTGCAATTTAAAACTGCCTTCGACTGCTTGCCTTGGTAGCTTTCGATTGCAATTTAAAACTGCCTTCGACTGCTTGCGTTGGTAGCCTTCGACTGCAATTTAAAACTGCCTTCGACTGCTGCCTTGGTAGTCTTCGACTGCTCCCTTGGTAGCCTTCGACTGCAATTTCAAACTGCCTTCGACTGCTTGCCTTGGTAGCCTTCGACTGCAATTTAAAACTGCCTTCGACTGCTTGCCTTGGTAGCCTTCGACTGCAATTTAAAACTGCCTTCGACTGCTTGCCTTGGTAGCCTTCGACTGCAATTTAAAACTGCCTTCGACTGCTTGCCTCGGTAGCCTTCGACTGCAATTTAAAACTGCCTTCGACTGCTTGCCTTGGTAGCCTTCGACTGCAATTTAAAACTGCCTTCGACTGCTTGCCTTGGTAACCTTCGACTGCAATTTCAAACTGCCTTCGACTGCTTGCCTTGGTAGCCTTCGATTGCAATTTAAAACTGCCTTCGACTGCTTGCCTTGGTAGCCTTCGACTGCAATTTAAAACTGCCTTCGACTGCTGCCTTGGTAGTCTTCGACTGCTCCCTTGGTAGCCTTCGACTGCAATTTCAAACTGCCTTCGACTGCTTGCCTTGGTAGCCTTCGACTGCAATTTAAAACTGCCTTCGACTGCTTGCCTTGGTAGCCTTCGACTGCAATTTAAAACTGCCTTCGACTGCTGCCTCGGTAGTCTTCGACTGCTCCCTTGGTAGCCTTCGACTGCAATTTAAAACTGCCTTCGACTGCTTGCCTCGGTAGCCTTCGACTGCAATTTAAAACTGCCTTCGACTGCTTGCCTTGGTAGCCTTCGACTGCAATTTCAAACTGCCTTCGACTGCTTGCCTTGGTAGCCTTCGACTGCAATTTCAAACTGCCTTCGACTGCTTGCCTTGGTAGCCTTCGATTGCAATTTAAAACTGCCTTCGACTGCTGCCTTGGTAGTCTTCGACTGCTCCCTTGGTAGCCTTCGACTGCAATTTAGAACTGCCTTCGACTGCTTGCCGTGGTAGCCTTCGACTGCAATTTAAAACTGCCTTCGACTGCTTGCCTTGGTAGTCTTTGACTGCAATTTAAAACTGCCTTCGACTGCTTGCCTTGGTAGCCTTCGACTGCAATTTAAAACTGCCTTCGACTGCTTGCCTTGGTAGCCTTCGACTGCAATTTAAAACTGCCTTCGACTGCTTGCCGTGGTAGCCTTCGACTGCAATTTAAAACTGCCTCCGACTGCTTGCCTTGGTAGCCTTTGACTGCAATTTAAAACTGCCTTCGACTGCTTGCCTTGGTAGCCTTCGACTGCAATTTAAAACTGCCTTCGACTGCTTGCCTTGGTAGCCTTCGACTGCAATTTAAAACTGCCTTCGACTGCTTGCCTTGGTAGCCTTCGACTGCAATTTAAAACTGCCTTCGACTGCTTGCCTTGGTAGCCTTCGACTGCAATTTAAAACTGCCTTCGACTGCTTGCCTTGGTAGCCTTCGACTGCAATTTAAAACTGCCTTCGACTGCTTGCCTTGGTAGCCTTCGACTGCAATTTAAAACTGCCTTCGACTGCTTGCCTTGGTAGCCTTCGACTGCAATTTAAAACTGCCTTCGACTGCTTGCCTTGGTAGCCTTCGACTGCAATTTAAAACTGCCTTCGACTGCTTGCCTTGGTAGCCTTCGACTGCAATTTAAAACTGCCTTCGACTGCTTGCGTTGGTAGCCTTCGACTGCAATTTAAAACTGCCTTCGACTGCTGCCTTGGTAGTCTTCGACTGCTCCCTTGGTAGCCTTCGACTGCAATTTCAAACTGCCTTCGACTGCTTGCCTTGGTAGCCTTCGACTGCAATTTAAAACTGCCTTCGACTGCTTGCCTTGGTAGCCTTCGACTGCAATTTAAAACTGCCTTCGACTGCTTGCCGTGGTAGCCTTCGACTGCAATTTAAAACTGCCTTCGACTGCTTGCCTTGGTAGCCTTTGACTGCAATTTAAAACTGCCTTCGACTGCTTGCCGTGGTAGCCTTCGACTGCAATTTAAAACTGCCTTCGACTGCTTGCCTTGGTAGTCTTTGACTGCAATTTAAAACTGCCGTCGACTGCTTGCCTTGGTAGCCTTCGACTGCAATTTAAAACTGCCTTCGACTGCTTGCCTTGGTAGCTTTCGACTGCAATTTAAAACTGCCTTCGACTGCTTGCCTTGGTAGCCTTCGACTGCAATTTAAAACTGCCTTCGACTGCTTGCCTTGGTAGCCTTCGATTGCAATTTAAAACTGCCTTCGACTGCTGCCTTGGTAGTCTTCGACTGCTCCCTTGGTAGCCTTCGACTGCAATTTAAAACTGTCTTCGACTGCTTGCCTTGGTAGCCTTCGACTGCAATTTAAAACTGCCTTCGACTGCTTGCGTTGGGAGCCTTCGACTGCAATTTAAAACTGCCTTCGACTGCTGCCTTGGTAGTCTTCGACTGCTCCCTTGGTAGCCTTCGACTGCAATTTCAAACTGCCTTCGACTGCTTGCCTTGGTAGCCTTCGACTGCAATTTAAAACTGCCTTCGACTGCTTGCCTTGGTAGCCTTCGACTGCAATTTAAAACTGCCTTCGACTGCTTGCCTTGGTAGCCTTCGACTGCAATTTAAAACTGCCTTCGACTGCTTGCCTTGGTAGCCTTCGACTGCAATTTAAAACTGCCTTCGACTGCTTGCCTTGGTAGCCTTCGATTGCAATTTAAAACTGCCTTCGACTGCTTGCCTTGGTAGCCTTCGACTGCAATTTAAAACTGCCTTCGACTGCTTGCCTTGGTAGCCTTCGACTGCAATTTAAAATTGCCTTCGACTGCTTGCCTTGGTAGCCTTCGACTGCAATTTAAAACTGCCTTCGACTGCTTGCCTTGGTAGCCTTCGACTGCAATTTAAAACTGCCTTCGACTGCTTGCGTTGGTAGCCTTCGACTGCAATTTAAAACTGCCTTCGACTGCTGCCTTGGTAGTCTTCGACTGCTCCCTTGGTAGCTTTCGACTGCAATTTCAAACTGCCTTCGACTGCTTGCCTTGGTAGCCTTCGACTGCAATTTAAAACTGCCTTCGACTGCTTGCCTTGGTAGCCTTCGACTGCAATTTAAAACTGCCTTCGACTGCTTGCCGTGGTAGCCTTCGACTGCAATTTAAAACTGCCTTCGACTGCTTGCCTTGGTAGCCTTTGACTGCAATTTAAAACTGCCTTCGACTGCTTGCCGTGGTAGCCTTCGACTGCAATTTAAAACTGCCTTCGACTGCTTGCCTTGGTAGTCTTTGACTGCAATTTAAAACTGCCTTCGACTGCTTGCCTTGGTAGCCTTCGACTGCAATTTAAAACTGCCTTCGACTGCTTGCCTTGGTAGCCTTCGACTGCAATTTAAAACTGCCTTCGACTGCTTGCCGTGGTAGCCTTCGACTGCAATTTAAAACTGCCTTCGACTGCTTGCCTTGGTAGCCTTTGACTGCAATTTAAAACTGCCTTCGACTGCTTGCCTTGGTAGCCTTCGACTGCAATTTAAAACTGCCTTCGACTGCTTGCCTTGGCAGCTTTCGACTGCAATTTAAAACTGCCTTCGACTGCTTGCCTTGGTAGCCTTCGACTGCAATTTAAAACTGCCTTCGACTGCTTGCCTTGGTAGCCTTCGATTGCAATTTAAAACTGCCTTCGACTGCTGCCTTGGTAGTCTTCGACTGCTCCCTTGGTAGCCTTCGACTGCAATTTAAAACTGCCTTCGACTGCTTGCCTTGGTAGCCTTCGACTGCAATTTAAAACTGCCTTCGACTGCTTGCCTTGGTAGCCTTTGACTGCAATTTAAAACTGCCTTCGACTGCTTGCCGTGGTAGCCTTCGACTGCAATTTAAAACTGCCTTCGACTGCTTGCCTTGGTAGCTTTCGACTGCAATTTAAAACTGCCTTCAACTGCTTGCCTTGGTAACCTTCGACTGCAATTTCAAACTGCCTTCGACTGCTTGCCTTGGTAGCCTTCGATTGCAATTTAAAACTGCCTTCGACTGCTTGCCTTGGTAGCCTTCGACTGCAATTTAAAACTGCCTTCGACTGCTGCCTTGGTAGTCTTCGACTGCTCCCTTGGTAGCCTTCGACTGCAATTTCAAACTGCCTTCGACTGCTTGCCTTGGTAGCCTTCGACTGCAATTTAAAACTGCCTTCGACTGCTTGCCTTGGTAGCCTTCGACTGCAATTTAAAACTGCCTTCGACTGCTGCCTTGGTAGTCTTCGACTGCTCCCTTGGTAGCCTTCGACTGCAATTTAAAACTGCCTTCGACTGCTTGCCTCGGTAGCCTTCGACTGCAATTTAAAACTGCCTTCGACTGCTTGCCTTGGTAGCCTTCGACTGCAATTTCAAACTGCCTTCGACTGCTTGCCTTGGTAGCCTTCGACTGCAATTTCAAACTGCCTTCGACTGCTTGCCTTGGTAGCCTTCGATTGCAATTTAAAACTGCCTTCGACTGCTGCCTTGGTAGTCTTCGACTGCTCCCTTGGTAGCCTTCGACTGCAATTTAGAACTGCCTTCGACTGCTTGCCGTGGTAGCCTTCGACTGCAATTTAAAACTGCCTTCGACTGCTTGCCGTGGTAGCCTTCGACTGCAATTTAAAACTGCCTCCGACTGCTTGCCTTGGTAGCCTTTGACTGCAATTTAAAACTGCCTTCGACTGCTTGCCTTGGTAGCCTTCGACTGCAATTTAAAACTGCCTTCGACTGCTTGCCTTGGTAGCCTTCGACTGCAATTTAAAACTGCCTTCGACTGCTTGCCGTGGTAGCCTTCGACTGCAATTTAAAACTGCCTTCGACTGCTTGCCTTGGTAGCCTTTGACTGCAATTTAAAACTGCCTGCGACTGCTTGCCTTGGTAGCCTTCGACTGCAATTCAAAACTGCCTTCGACTGCTTGCCTTGGTAGCTTTCGACTGCAATTTAAAACTGCCTTCGACTGCTTGCCTTGGTAGCCTTCGACTGCAATTTAAAACTGCCTTCGACTGCTTGCCTTGGTAGCCTTCGATTGCAATTTAAAACTGCCTTCGACTGCTGCCTTGGTAGTCTTCGACTGCTCCCTTGGTAGCCTTCGACTGCAATTTAAAACTGCCTTCGACTGCTTGCCTTGGTAGCCTTCGACTGCAATTTAAAACTGCCTTCGACTGCTTGCCTTGGTAGCCTTTGACTGCAATTTAAAACTGCCTTCGACTGCTTGCCTTGGTAGCCTTCCACTGCAATTTAAAACTGCCTTCGACTGCTTGCCTTGGTAGCCTTCGACTGCAATTTAAAACTGCCTTCGACTGCTTGCCGTGGTAGCCTTCGACTGCAATTTAAAACTGCCTTCGACTGCTTGCCTTGGTAGCCTTTGACTGCAATTTAAAACTGCCTTCGACTGCTTGCCTTGGTAGCCTTCGACTGCAATTTAAAACTGCCTTCGACTGCTTGCCTTGGTAGCTTTCAACTGCAATTTAAAACTGCCTTCGACTGCTTGCCTTGGTAGCCTTCGACT
This sequence comes from Aleiodes alternator, assembly GCA_963921955.1. Taxonomy (NCBI): domain Eukaryota; kingdom Metazoa; phylum Arthropoda; class Insecta; order Hymenoptera; family Braconidae; genus Aleiodes; species Aleiodes alternator. The sequence continues at coordinate 14,440,160 of OY998099.1, forward strand.
GCAATTTCAAACTGCCTTCGACTGCTTGCCTTGGTAGCCTTCGATTGCAATTTAAAACTGCCTTCGACTGCTGCCTTGGTAGTCTTCGACTGCTCCCTTGGTAGCCTTCGACTGCAATTTAAAACTGTCTTCGACTGCTTGCCTTGGTAGCCTCCGACTGCAATTTAAAACTGCCTTCGACTGCAATCTAAAACTGCCTTCGACTGCTTGCCTTGGTAGCCTTCGACTGCAATTTAAAACTGCCTTCGACTGCTTGCCTTGGTAGCCTTCGACTGCAATTTTAAACTGCCTTCGACTGCTTGCCTTGGTAGCCTTCGACTGCAATTTTAAACTGCCTTCGACTGCTTGCCTTGGTAGCCTTCGACTGCAATTTTAAACTGCCTTCGACTGCTTGCCGGGGTAGCCTTCGACTGCAATTTAAAACTGCCTTCGACTGCTTGCCTTGGTAGCCTTTGACTGCAATTTAAAACTGCCTTCGACTGCTTGCCTTGGTAGCCTTCGACTGCAATTTAAAACTGCCTTCGACTGCTTGCCTTGGTAGCCTTCGACTGCAATTTAAAACTGCCTTCGACTGCTTGCCGTGGTAGCCTTCGACTGCAATTTAAAACTGCCTTCGACTGCTTGCCTTGGTAGCCTTTGACTGCAATTTAAAACTGCCTTCGACTGCTTGCCGTGGTAGCCTTCGACTGCAATTTAAAACTGCCTTCGACTGCTTGCCTTGGTAGTCTTTGACTGCAATTTAAAACTGCCTTGGACTGCTTGCCTTGGTAGCCTTCGACTGCAATTTAAAACTGCCTTCGACTGCTTGCCTTGGTAGCCTTCGACTGCAATTTAAAACTGCCTTCGACTGCTTGCCGTGGTAGCCTTCGACTGCAATTTAAAACTGCCTTCGACTGCTTGCCTTGGTAGCCTTTGACTGCAATTTAAAACTGCCTTCGACTGCTTGCCTTGGTAGCCTTCGACTGCAATTTAAAACTGCCTTCGACTGCTTGCCTTGGTAGCTTTCGACTGCAATTTAAAACTGCTTTCGACTGCTTGCCTTGGTAGCCTTCGACTGCAATTTAAAACTGCCTTCGACTGCTTGCCTTGGTAGCCTTCGATTGCAATTTAAAACTGCCTTCGACTGCTGCCTTGGTAGTCTTCGACTGCTCCCTTGGTAGCCTTCGACTGCAATTTAAAACTGCCTTCGACTGCTTGCCTTGGTAGCCTTCGACTGCAATTTAAAACTGCCTCCGACTGCTTGCCTTGGTAGCCTTCGACTGCAATTTAAAACTGCCTTCGACTGCTGCCTTGGTAGTCTTCGACTGCTCCCTTGGTAGCCTTCGACTGCAATTTAAAACTGCCTTCGACTGCTTGCCTCGGTAGCCTTCGACTGCAATTTAAAACTGCCTTCGACTGCTTGCCTTGGTAGCCTTCGACTGCAATTTCAAACTGCCTTCGACTGCTTGCCTTGGTAGCCTTCGACTGCAATTTCAAACTGCCTTCGACTGCTTGCCTTGGTAGCCTTCGATTGCAATTTAAAACTGCCTCCGACTGCTGCCTTGGTAGTCTTCGACTGCTCCCTTGGTAGCCTTCGACTGCAATTTAGAACTGCCTTCGACTGCTTGCCTTGGTAGCCTTCGACTGCAATTTAAAACTGCCTTCGACTGCTTGCCTTGGTAGCCTTTGACTGCAATTTAAAACTGCCTTCGACTGCTTGCCTTGGTAGCCTTCGACTGCAATTTAAAACTGCCTTCGACTGCTTGCCTTGGTAGCTTTAAACTGCAATTTAAAACTGCCTTCGACTGCTTGCCTTGGTAGCCTTCGACTGCAATTTCAAACTGCCTTCGACTGCTTGCCTTGGTAGCCTTTGATTGCAATTTAAAACTGCCTTCGACTGCTTGCCTTGGTAGCCTTCGACTGCAATTTAAAACTGCCTTCGACTGCTTGCCTTGGTAGCTTTCGACTGCAATTTAAAACTGCCTTCGACTGCTTGCGTTGGTAGCCTTCGACTGCAATTTAAAACTGCCTTCGACTGCTGCCTTGGTAGTCTTCGACTGCTCCCTTGGTAGCCTTCGACTGCAATTTCAAACTGCCTTCGACTGCTTGCCTTGGTAGCCTTCGACTGCAATTTAAAACTGCCTTCGACTGCTTGCCTTGGTAGCCTTCGACTGCAATTTAAAACTGCCTTCGACTGCTTGCCTTGGTAGCCTTCGACTGCAATTTAAAACTGCCTTCGACTGCTTGCCTTGGTAGCCTTCGACTGCAATTTAAAACTGCCTTCGACTGCTTGCCTTGGTAGCCTTCGACTGCAATTTAAAACTGCCTTCGACTGCTTGCCTTGGTAGCCTTCGACTGCAATTTAAAACTGCCTTCGACTGCTGCCTTGGTAGTCTTCGACTGCTCCCTTGGTAGCCTTCGACTGCAATTTCAAACTGCCTTCGACTGCTTGCCTTGGTAGCCTTCGACTGCAATTTAAAACTGCCTTCGACTGCTTGCCTTGGTAGCCTTCGACTGCAATTTAAAACTGCCTTCGACTGCTTGCCTTGGTAGCCTTCGACTGCAATTTAAAACTGCCTTCGACTGCTTGCCTCGGTAGCCTTCGACTGCAATTTAAAACTGCCTTCGACTGCTTGCCTTGGTAGCCTTCGACTGCAATTTAAAACTGCCTTCGACTGCTTGCCTTGGTAACCTTCGACTGCAATTTCAAACTGCCTTCGACTGCTTGCCTTGGTAGCCTTCGATTGCAATTTAAAACTGCCTTCGACTGCTGCCTTGGTAGTCTTCGACTGCTCCCTTGGTAGCCTTCGACTGCAATTTAAAACTGCCTTCGACTGCTTGCCTTGGTAGCCTTCGACTGCAATTTAAAACTGCCTCCGACTGCTTGCCTTGGTAGCCTTCGACTGCAATTTAAAACTGCCTTCGACTGCTGCCTTGGTAGTCTTCGACTGCTCCCTTGGTAGCCTTCGACTGCAATTTAAAACTGCCTTCGACTGCTTGCCTCGGTAGCCTTCGACTGCAATTTAAAACTGCCTTCGACTGCTTGCCTTGGTAGCCTTCGACTGCAATTTCAAACTGCCTTCGACTGCTTGCCTTGGTAGCCTTCGACTGCAATTTCAAACTGCCTTCGACTGCTTGCCTTGGTAGCCTTCGATTGCAATTTAAAACTGCCTCCGACTGCTGCCTTGGTAGTCTTCGACTGCTCCCTTGGTAGCCTTCGACTGCAATTTAGAACTGCCTTCGACTGCTTGCCTTGGTAGCCTTCGACTGCAATTTAAAACTGCCTTCGACTGCTTGCCTTGGTAGCCTTTGACTGCAATTTAAAACTGCCTTCGACTGCTTGCCTTGGTAGCCTTCGACTGCAATTTAAAACTGCCTTCGACTGCTTGCCTTGGTAGCTTTAAACTGCAATTTAAAACTGCCTTCGACTGCTTGCCTTGGTAGCCTTCGACTGCAATTTCAAACTGCCTTCGACTGCTTGCCTTGGTAGCCTTTGATTGCAATTTAAAACTGCCTTCGACTGCTTGCCTTGGTAGCCTTCGACTGCAATTTAAAACTGCCTTCGACTGCTTGCCTTGGTAGCTTTCGACTGCAATTTAAAACTGCCTTCGACTGCTTGCGTTGGTAGCCTTCGACTGCAATTTAAAACTGCCTTCGACTGCTGCCTTGGTAGTCTTCGACTGCTCCCTTGGTAGCCTTCGACTGCAATTTCAAACTGCCTTCGACTGCTTGCCTTGGTAGCCTTCGACTGCAATTTAAAACTGCCTTCGACTGCTTGCCTTGGTAGCCTTCGACTGCAATTTAAAACTGCCTTCGACTGCTTGCCTTGGTAGCCTTCGACTGCAATTTAAAACTGCCTTCGACTGCTTGCCTTGGTAGCCTTCGACTGCAATTTAAAACTGCCTTCGACTGCTTGCCTTGGTAGCCTTCGACTGCAATTTAAAACTGCCTTCGACTGCTTGCCTTGGTAGCCTTCGACTGCAATTTAAAACTGCCTTCGACTGCTGCCTTGGTAGTCTTCGACTGCTCCCTTGGTAGCCTTCGACTGCAATTTCAAACTGCCTTCGACTGCTTGCCTTGGTAGCCTTCGACTGCAATTTAAAACTGCCTTCGACTGCTTGCCTTGGTAGCCTTCGACTGCAATTTAAAACTGCCTTCGACTGCTTGCCTTGGTAGCCTTCGACTGCAATTTAAAACTGCCTTCGACTGCTTGCCTCGGTAGCCTTCGACTGCAATTTAAAACTGCCTTCGACTGCTTGCCTTGGTAGCCTTCGACTGCAATTTAAAACTGCCTTCGACTGCTTGCCTTGGTAACCTTCGACTGCAATTTCAAACTGCCTTCGACTGCTTGCCTTGGTAGCCTTCGATTGCAATTTAAAACTGCCTTCGACTGCTTGCCTTGGTAGCCTTCGACTGCAATTTAAAACTGCCTTCGACTGCTTGCCTTGGTAGCCTTCGACTGCAATTTAAAACTGCCTTCGACTGCTTGCCTTGGTAGCCTTCGACTGCAATTTAAAACTGCCTTCGACTGCTGCCTTGGTAGTCTTCGACTGCTCCCTTGGTAGCCTTCGACTGCAATTTCAAACTGCCTTCGACTGCTTGCCTTGGTAGCCTTCGACTGCAATTTAAAACTGCCTTCGACTGCTTGCCTTGGTAGCCTTCGACTGCAATTTAAAACTGCCTTCGACTGCTGCCTTGGTAGTCTTCGACTGCTCCCTTGGTAGCCTTCGACTGCAATTTCAAACTGCCTTCGACTGCTTGCCTTGGTAGCCTTCGACTGCAATTTCAAACTGCCTTCGACTGCTTGCCTTGGTAGCCTTCGATTGCAATTTAAAACTGCCTTCGACTGCTGCCTTGGTAGTCTTCGACTGCTCCCTTGGTAGCCTTCGACTGCAATTTAGAACTGCCTTCGACTGCTTGCCTTGGTAGCCTTCGACTGCAATTTAAAACTGCCTTCGACTGCTTGCCTTGGTAGCCTTTGACTGCAATTTAAAACTGCCTTCGACTGCTTGCCTTGGTAGCCTTCGACTGCAATTTAAAACTGCCTTCGACTGCTTGCCTTGGTAGCTTTCAACTGCAATTTAAAACTGCCTTCGACTGCTTGCCTTGGTAGCCTTCGACTGCAATTTCAAACTGCCTTCGACTGCTTGCCTTGGTAGCCTTTGACTGCAATTTAAAACTGCCTTCGACTGCTTGCCTTGGTAGCCTTCGACTGCAATTTAAAACTGCCTTCGACTGCTTGCCTTGGTAGCTTTCGACTGCAATTTAAAACTGCCTTCGACTGCTTGCGTTGGGAGCCTTCGACTGCAATTTAAAACTGCCTTCGACTGCTGCCTTGGTAGTCTTCGACTGCTCCCTTGGTAGCCTTCGACTGCAATTTCAAACTGCCTTCGACTGCTTGCCTTGGTAGCCTTCGACTGCAATTTAAAACTGCCTTCGACTGCTTGCCTTGGTAGCCTTCGACTGCAATTTAAAACTGCCTTCGACTGCTGCCTTGGTAGTCTTCGACTGCTCCCTTGGTAGCCTTCGACTGCAATTTCAAACTGCCTTCGACTGCTTGCCTTGGTAGCCTTCGACTGCAATTTAAAACTGCCTTCGACTGCTTGCCTTGGTAGCCTTCGACTGCAATTTAAAACTGCCTTCGACTGCTGCCTTGGTAGTCTTCGACTGCTCCCTTGGTAGCCTTCGACTGCAATTTAAAACTGCCTTCGACTGCTTGCCTCGGTAGCCTTCGACTGCAATTTAAAACTGCCTTCGACTGCTTGCCTTGGTAGCCTTCGACTGCAATTTCAAACTGCCTTCGACTGCTTGCCTTGGTAGCCTTCGACTGCAATTTCAAACTGCCTTCGACTGCTTGCCTTGGTAGCCTTCGATTGCAATTTAAAACTGCCTTCGACTGCTGCCTTGGTAGTCTTCGACTGCTCCCTTGGTAGCCTTCGACTGCAATTTAGAACTGCCTTCGACTGCTTGCCTTGGTAGCCTTCGACTGCAATTTAAAACTGCCTTCGACTGCTTGCCTTGGTAGCCTTCGACTGCAATTTAAAACTGCCTTCGACTGCTTGCCTTGGTAGCCTTCGACTGCAATTTAAAACTGCCTTCGACTGCTTGCCGTGGTAGCCTTCGACTGCAATTTAAAACTGCCTTCGACTGCTTGCCTTGGTAGCCTTTGACTGCAATTTAAAACTGCCTTCGACTGCTTGCCTTGGTAGCCTTCGACTGCAATTTAAAACTGCCTTCGACTGCTTGCCTCGGTAGCCTTCGACTGCAATTTAAAACTGCCTTCGACTGCTTGCCTTGGTAGCCTTCGACTGCAATTTCAAACTGCCTTCGACTGCTTGCCTTGGTAGCCTTCGACTGCAATTTCAAACTGCCTTCGACTGCTTGCCTTGGTAGCCTTCGATTGCAATTTAAAACTGCCTTCGACTGCTGCCTTGGTAGTCTTCGACTGCTCCCTTGGTAGCCTTCGACTGCAATTTAGAACTGCCTTCGACTGCTTGCCTTGGTAGCCTTCGACTGCAATTTAAAACTGCCTTCGACTGCTTGCCTTGGTAGCCTTTGACTGCAATTTAAAACTGCCTTCGACTGCTTGCCTTGGTAGCCTTCGACTGCAATTTAAAACTGCCTTCGACTGCTTGCCTTGGTAGCTTTCAACTGCAATTTAAAACTGCCTTCGACTGCTTGCCTTGGTAGCCTTCGACTGCAATTTCAAACTGCCTTCGACTGCTTGCCTTGGTAGCCTTTGACTGCAATTTAAAACTGCCTTCGACTGCTTGCCTTGGTAGCCTTCGACTGCAATTTAAAACTGCCTTCGACTGCTTGCCTTGGTAGCTTTCGACTGCAATTTAAAACTGCCTTCGACTGCTTGCGTTGGGAGCCTTCGACTGCAATTTAAAACTGCCTTCGACTGCTGCCTTGGTAGTCTTCGACTGCTCCCTTGGTAGCCTTCGACTGCAATTTCAAACTGCCTTCGACTGCTTGCCTTGGTAGCCTTCGACTGCAATTTAAAACTGCCTTCGACTGCTTGCCTTGGTAGCCTTCGACTGCAATTTAAAACTGCCATCGACTGCTTGCCTTGGTAGCCTTCGACTGCAATTTAAAACTGCCTTCGACTGCTTGCCTTGGTAGCCTCCGACTGCAATTTAAAACTGCCTTCGACTGCAATTTAAAACTGCCTTCGACTGCTTGCCTTGGTAGCCTTCGACTGCAATTTAAAACTGCCTTCGACTGCTTGCCTTGGTAGCCTTCGACTGCAATTTTAAACTGCCTTCGACTGCTTGCCTTGGTAGCCTTCGACTGCAATTTTAAACTGCCTTCGACTGCTTGCCTTGGTAGCCTTCGACTGCAATTTTAAACTGCCTTCGACTGCTTGCCGGGGTAGCCTTCGACTGCAATTTAAAACTGCCTTCGACTGCTTGCCTTGGTAGCCTTTGACTGCAATTTAAAACTGCCTTCGACTGCTTGCCTTGGTAGCCTTCGACTGCAATTTAAAACTGCCTTCGACTGCTTGCCTTGGTAGCCTTCGACTGCAATTTAAAACTGCCTTCGACTGCTTGCCGTGGTAGCCTTATCGAATCGCCTAGTAATAAATTAATCTGGATCCATCCATGGTGCATATAGTGGTATTAAAAATACTATTATTTTTGTTTTCGCAGTATTTAGTGGAGCAGGGTATGATAATATAAACTTCCCGATGAATGAAGGATATTTGGATCAAAATTCAACAGGATTTAGCAGTCCTAATGAAAGTGTTCAAGGACTACTCGTACTGCCCATTCTCGAAGTGCATCCAACTGCAGCCCATGAAGCCACATTACGTCCAATATCTAGAATTAAGATAAAAATAAAGCACTTTCAAGATAAAGGTTTTGAGTTGACTTGTAAAGCCAATGGTGAGAAGCTATCCTATCAGTGGACGGCACTGAAAGGGAATCTGTTAAATAATGAGGTGGCTGAGGGAAATGTACTCTCCATTAATACTACAGTTACCAACGAAAATGATCGTAAGTCGATCTGCCATGAAAGTTTTCATTCAATATTTCACTATCTAAACAAAGTGGAGTAAGGGTGAATCTACTAGCTGAAATTTAGCAATAAGACAAAACTGGACACATCAATTGTTTTCTCGGATATTCGATTGAGGATCTTGCTCACATATGGCCCTACATGGGCATATATGATAATTCCGTATATGATCATATATGACCATTTCCTCCCATGGTTTTACTTTTTCGGTTTACTCTTACGGGGAGGCTGGGGCAAAATGAGGTACTTCAAAGCACATGCCCCCGTTCCCCATTTTGCCTCGGTCTCCACTAATGATGAATATACTCATTCAACAGGTACCTTCTGTTGCAAAGTTTTCAATACTGCATGGAGCCACAAGAAATGCACAGAATTGCCTTCTATAGTTCATTTTAGTGAGCGAAGCAGATCGTTGGCCGTTGGTAGTTCGACTGAGCTGCTCTGTGAAGTTGATGCCAAAGATGCTTCGAAATATCAAATCAAGTGGGAAAGAGAAAACGGCTTACCATTACCGAAAAATGCAATTGTAGATGGTGATCGTCTGAGAATACATAAATTAGCCAAAAGAGATGCTGGTATTTACATTTGTGTAGGGTCGTCGAATAATGGAATTGAAGTAGTCTATTCGAAGGTATCTTTGAACATTATTTCCCCACCGAAAATCGTAAATATCCTAATTACTGGCCTTGATGGTGAGTATGACAATAACATAACGATTGAATGTATAACGCAACGTGACGAGACAATTGCATATAAGTGGAAGGCATACGCAGCAGAAGGACGCAGATGTCTGCGGGAGGAGAACGAGAAGGCTGACCGAAATTTCTTGTCAATTTACAATTTCAAGGAAGACAATGACGGTGAGTCGAACTTTCGTAGAATTTCTTATTGAATACTCTTGCGATTCTGAGAATGCTACAAAAATTCTGTAGTTATACCGTATAATTGCCATATGTTACCATATGTTCATCGCTTTACTTCAGTAATTCTGACCAATTTTTCTACTATTCAGTACTGAATCAGATTATTTGATGAACTATTACATCTCATGTAGGTTGCGAGATATTTTGGAAGAATTGCTTGCCATATCCTTGACTTTTGGCCCTTCTTTGCCACATATATGGATTATTTTTGAATTCAATCATTTTTAGGTACTTTTTGCTGTGTTGCTAGTAATGTCCTAGGCCGCAGACAAAAGTGCGTGACGATCAAAGTGCCCGTTATCAAAGTGCATGCAGAAGAGTCCATTACCAAGTTAGGTGGTAAGGTGTATTTGATATGTGAAACAAATCGTCAGCCTCAGCCAAGTGTGCATTGGCAAAAATTGTCAAATCAAAGTAACTCATATGAGCTGCTTCAGTCGGTAGCAATGCATTTTGCAATTTATGAGATTAGATCTCTGTCAGGAAATGAAGCAAGGCTATACGGATGTTTGGATGAAAATTCAGTTGGATTTGGGAATTTGCAGAAATTATAAGCCAGAAATGGCCCAAAAATGATATTCTAGGGGAAGGTTGGATAAAATAGCCACTCCAATTGAACGGTTCGAGATGGAAATTTTCTAATGACTTCATTGAAAAGCTGAGGAAATTTTAGACGAAAAGCATGTGTTGAATTTTTCTGTTTCTTCAAATCTTGGACAAATCTACTTTTTTTATTTATTTATTCATTTATTTACGCCAAACGGCTTTATACAGCAAAATTTTCGCCTTAGAAAATAATAAAATTGCATGATAATAATATTATTGCGAGGGTGACTAGCACTTAAAAAAAAACTCATAATGTGTAACAAAAATGTTAAATAATCAACAAGATAAATCTACTCTTTTTTTTTTTTTTTTTTTTTTCGCCACGTTTTAAAGGGGTCCCGGGAAAAAATCGTCATATATGTACATATATGGGACATATATGAACATAAATGTGACATATATGTACATGTATGTCACATATATGTACATATATGAACATATATGGACAAATATGCTCACACGTTTCTCCGAGAAATCAGACAGCTATGGGCATATATGGGCATATATGGACATACATGAAACATATATGAGCATGCATGGACATATATGGACATGTATGGGCATACATGGACATATAGGGTCGTATGATCCTGTGGGAACCGAGTAGGTCTGGGCATATATGAGACACATATGGACATATAGGAGCATATATGGGCATATATGGAACATATATGAACATATATGGGCATATATGAGACATATATGGACATATATGGGCTTACATGGTCATATATGGTCGTATGATCCTGTGGAAACTGAGCAGGTATGGGCATATATGAAACACATATGGACATATATGAACATATATGGGCATATATGGAACGTATATGAACATATATGAACATATATGTGCATATATGAAATATATGAGAAAATGCGCACTCAATCCATATAAGAACGTGAAAATGATAAATTTGAATAATTAATGGTAAATGCACGTTCTCTTAGTTGTTTACCGCTTACTTTGAGAATTTAAAATTCTGCCAGCATTCGAAAATCAGTTTTTTCGGTATCACTAAATTATTTACAATGATTGAAATAATTCAATTGAACTCATTTTTTCTAAGTCCGAAAGACATTGATCACTATATCAGGATTAAAATTCATCCAACAAGTATGTGAAATGCGAATAGCGAAGTTGGTAGGATGATGGACTCATCATGTGACGGTCCCGGGTTCGATCCCAGCTGGATGTTTTTTTTTTTTTTTTTTTTAATTCAAATTCGTTACTAATGAGGAATTGAGTGATCAAGGGAATTAATACTGATGTATTATGTTCATATATTAGAACATTCTGATGATATATTGCGGGAAAATATCGGCATACATACCCATATATGATCATATATGCCCATATATGATCATGTATGGGACTGCCATACCCGGGAAAAAATCGACATATATGTCCATATATGCTCATATATGATCATGTATGGACATGTATGACAATTTTTTCCCGGGATAACCATACATGACCATATTCGGACATATATGGCCGTATATGTTCGTATATGGTCATATATGGAAATTGACCGCGCATGAACATATATGATCATATATGGACATATATGGGCATATATGTCGATTTTTTCCTGGGGTTTTCCTTATGAAAATCGAAAAAATTCACTCTCTCGACGATATCTCCAGTTCTGTTGGTCGTAGCGACCTGTGATTGATTTCAAATAAAAGGTGAGCTTATTTCTCATCAATTTATGTAGTTCGAATTTTCTCAAAATCAATTTTTCAAATATTTATATCTCATTTTCTGAAAATCAGTTTTAGCCCTATAAGTACTTGAAAAAATTGATATTTTTCTTTTCAAACCCCATAAATCAATGGGGAATGAGCTCACCTTTCACTTAAGATCAGCCCCAGATCACTACAATCAAGAGAACCAGAGATATTTTCAAAAATCTGAAATTTTTCAAAAACAGAATAGTTTCACTCTCAAATCTTGCGTAAAGAATGAAATTTTTGATAAATTCCAAAAAATAATTCTTGACATATGATTTTCAAGGAACACTTCCTCATCTTTCCAATGGAATCATCAGAAAAAACTTATCTCCAATATCCCATTCATTTCGAATAATTTTCATAGGATTAAATGGAAAAATCAACCCTTTCTCGTTTTACCCCAGGTATCTATTTTACCCTACTTCCCCCTAAGAATCAATGGAAAATTACGATATAAATCAAATAAAATATAGATAGATCTATGGATTATTAGAACAGGAATATGAGGGACTAAAATTTAGTGTTCTGAAAATTATGGTTCTAGAACCGTAAAAATTCCAGTTCATGAATGGTAAAAATGAAATAATATTTCTAAATTGCAAATAACTTGCAGACAAGTGTAAGGATTGGTTTTATGATTATAAATACTGAAAACTTCGAATTTCAAACATTCAGTGATGATGAGAAATTAAAAGATATGTACTACGTTGAATTAAGTAGTTTTATTGCTTCTCAATTGGCATTAAAGAGAATGCCAATTAACTACACAGACTGATAACATTTAACTATATATAATTAATCTATTTTAACAAAATAATGTCATGTAAATTTGTAACAATTTTGTTCAGTATACTTTTTCATGAAAATATAATTATTTACTCTTTCAATATCAACTTTCATAGATTATCTATTTCTCAATTACGTATTTGTCACGGAGCACTTTGGATTCAGTACTTTTGATAGAGAAAAAAAAATGATAGGAGTATTAATACTTTGGCATATTACGATGGTGGTAAAATTGAAAATATTTGATCAATTCATAAACTTTCATTTTGGCACATAGAAGATTCTTAATATTAGATTGAAAAAAATACTACACTAAAAAAATCAATAAAAAATCACAAAATATAGAACATATTTTTAACTGAATATTTGATCGAAACTCTTAACTTGAGAATGTGGAAAATCCTCAATTATCAGTAGCCAAACTTCGTCGACTAGAGAGTATGGTAAAAACAGGACTATCAGGTTCTTCGTAATTGATCAAGTTGCTATCAGATTCATTCTGTTGATTACTACTGAAATTTTTGATTTTAATAGGAACTGTAGGTAACAAAAATATGAGTGACAATGCAATAATCATGTGCCATATACTATGAACATACTGATAATTGGCTTCAGTTTCAACTGTTGTAAATAAAATAAGTCCACTACTTGCCGACAATAATCCGATGGACAGTTTAATAATTCCTCTTGGCAATCTCCAATTTTTTGATTTAAAACATCGATATAAATGATTTCCAATTGGTACGATAATTCCAATTAATAGAGGTAGTAATATACTCGTTAAGCCAGTTCTGTCAGATTCAACGCCGAATGATATTATAAGTACACCAAACATGTGGCAAAATGGAACAAATTGTACTGGTAATTGTGCCATTGCAATTAGTGTCACCCAGAATGCAAGAATACTCGTGAAAAAATCGCCGTATTGGAGTACTTCGAATTTAGCAATACAGTATGTCATGAATTTTTCATCACAAGCATGATAAAACGAAGAGGACAACATTGTGGCTGAATAAACCAGTGCTTCAGTGTATAATCTGCGTTTTGTAGCTAAATAAATAGCTGGTATGAAGAATAAATTACTGGCAATGGGCATTAGAGAGGAGATCAATAATGACGATTGTTTATATGCATTAGTTGAATCTGTGCAGCCCCAGCCTCGATAGCCACCGAAACAATTGCATGTTGTGTAACGCAAGTGACCACGTTGAATTTCTTGACATTTTCCATAATGTCCACAGGAGTGAGAACCAGGAAAAACACACTGGTGAATCCGAATATCCAGGGACACCAGGATCTCTCCAGCTTCACATTTAAACAGTCTCCCATCATCAAAACATCTGGCCTGAAGACCGATATACCATGTATCAGCCTGTGGATAAGGGATCAGCAAGTTTCCATCATGCTTCCCTTCGGTATCGAGTCTCATCATCATTTTATCATCGTGACAGATAATTTCAGTGTCTCTATGATGAGGAATCTGTCCTCTTCTGACACAGACTGATACAGCAACCTTCTGCTTCATGAAGGCTTTATCAATTTCAAGATGAACTCCGATTTCTAGTGAGCCACCAACATCAAGCAAAGGCAAAATGTTGAACTGAGCAATAACTGGACTGACATCTGTCAGCATGATCCACGGAGTCAACCAGTCTCTACCTTGAAGCAAGTAAATTCCTGAGAACATCGGCACTTGTTTAACTCGAATCAACTGGAATCTTCGGGCACAAGAATTGTTCGTCTTCTCTGAGCTTTCGAGGACAAATAAATTCTTCAATTCCGGACTATGAACTTGAAGAGATGTATTCAACCTGGATGCCCATTGTTGCATCAAAGTATTCTCAGTAATCTTTACTGGGCACTCTGAGACCAAAACTTTAACATTAAAATCCACAATAGCATCTGAAACAACCAGTAAATAGTAATAACTCTCCTCAAACGGCGTGAATTCCTCAAAAGTATAAGTACTATTCATTCCTAATTTCACAAATCTTTCTCTATGATCATAAATAGGTAGAGTACGTCCCTGAATAGCCATTGCTTTGATACAATCATCAGAATTACTATGACGAGATCTAATTGTAAATTTACATTCTGAAATTGTAACTGAGAAGCTCCAAGTTCCTGACGGTATGTAAATTTTATAATAACTCGATGGTTGATTCGTCCTCATGGTAAATTCATGACCAATTGGTACATTTTTAATGCCATTAATTTGTTGCCATATAGCAACGGAACCAATGCTGTAATGACACTTGTGTCCAATGCCTCTCTGCTGTACTTTCTCGTCCCAATAAGTCATGTAAGCACCAACATACCAATCACCAGGTTCTGGACTATTCACTGGTACAATAACTGTTGTCTCAGCATTGTAAGTAGTTGTTGATTCAATAATTATTGTGTTATTTCTGTCTGGATTCATACTCGTTGGAAATGAAGAATTGTCTATTGATATTATTGGATAACTTCCCCATTGTAAATGAATATTAACTTCTCTGGGTATGCAGTTTTTACCATCCATAAATGCAGCAAATTGCCAGGTTGCACGGGTCACTTCTTTCGGTACTGAGTAATGAAATATTGTTACATCATTGTAGGTCTTGAATGCATGAAGAGGACCCTCTTGACTCGCCTCTGGTACCAGTTGTTGACTATCTAAAAAAATTAAGATCTTTAGTTTTCGTCATCTTGGGAAGAAAGGGGCGTAAGTGCTGTGTATACGGATAGCACTGACGCCCCTTTGTTTCTAAGAAACTTCTAATTTGATTCATTAACTTTTGAGTACTCTTAGGATTTCACCTGCTTTGTTAATAATTGATTCGTTAACTTACCATTGAAATACGATAGAAATGTGATAATCATCAAAAAATAGAGTCCATCACGATTGTTGTGATATTCTGGCATTTTGACTACAATCTATGAGTGGTGTATGGTTTTGAGATACTTTGGATTCATTTGTTGTGATAAAATATGTCTTTTTCTTTATCTTATCTGATATCTCAGGAACCTCATGATCCCTCTAATTCCCATTAGTTGAGTGTGAATTTGACATTCTTCTACAATGTTTCATTGTTATCGGAGACATAATAAAATAAAATCTACTTATTGAGAAATTATGGGTGGGAGAGTAGGTCTCGAAAAGTAAATACAGCCATTGTGAAACAGGAATATTTCTTATAGTCAGGCGGTCAATGGGAGTGTCTGCATTACCGAAAGTGCATAAGTGCAGATATGCAGGCCATAGCAGTTCCGAAAATACGGTTTAAAAACTGTGTAATAACGGTTTGAGTGTAAAATTGCGTTCAAACGGAATTTATGCGAAATATATACCGTTTTTTGTGCGAGATTTATGCTGTGTTTAATTGTAATTTATTACGTATAAAAACTGTGTAAATTCCGTTTGAAAAGCGCTCAAATTCCGTTCAAAAACTGTGTAAAAATTATCAACTCTGTAAATCCCATGTAAAGTTTGTCTTAGAAACAAAAAATTAATTGATAATTGGAAAATTTTGTATGCTTTTCACATTTCTTCATTTTTTCAAGTTTTGAAGGAATTTTCAAAACTACAGAAAATTTTAGAGTCTTCAACCAATTTCTTCCAATTCTTGCAAATATCAGCTAATACTGAAAGATTGAAGAAGATATGCTCTTTGTTGAATTAAGTAAATTTATTGTCTCTGAATTGGCGTCAGAGAGAATGCCTACATAGACTGATAACAATTTGTTATATATAATTAATCTATTGTACAAAAATGAGGTAGATGAATTGTAACAATTCTGTTCAGTATACTTCTTCATTAAAATAAAATTATTTAATGTTTTAGGAGATGATATCTCCAAAATTTTCTATTTTCAACAATGTCTTCGATGTATAGCACTTTGAATTTAATACTTTGATTACAGAAAAAGATGAGTATTAATATTTTGGCATATTTTATGGTAGAAAAATATTGATAGGTCCATAAACTTTCATTCTTATTCATGAAATAGGAACTGTACTCATTTAATAGGAACTGCAGGTAACAAAAATATGAGTGACAATGCAATAATCATGTGCCATATACTATGAACATACTGATAATTAGCTTCAGTTTCAACAGTTGTAAATAAAATGAGTCCACTACTTGCCAACAATAACCCGATGGACAGTTTAATAATTCCTCTTGGTAATCTCCAATTTTTTGATTTAAAACATCGATATAAATGATTTCCAATTGGTACCATAATTCCAATTAATAGAGGTAGTAATATACTCATTAAGCCAGTTCTGTCAGATTCAACGCCGAATGATATTATAAGTACACCAAACATGTGGCAAAATGGAACAAATTGTACTGGTAATTGCGCCATTGCAATTAGTGTCACCCAGAATGCAAGAATACCCGTGAAAAAATCGCCGTATTGGAGTACTTCGAATTTAGCAATACAGTATGTCATGAATTTTTCATCACAAGCATGATAAAACGAAGAGGACAACATTGTGGCTGAATAAACCAGTGCTTCAGTGTATAATCTGCGTTTTGTAGCTAAATAAACAGCTGGTATGAAGAATAAATTACTGGCAATGGGCATCAGAGAGGAGATCAGTAATGACGATTGTTCATATGCATTAGTTGAATCTGTACAGCCCCAGCCTCGATAGCCACCGAAACAATTGCATGTTGTGCAACGCAAGTAACCACGTTGAATCTCTTGACATTTTCCATAATGTCCACACGAGTGAGAACCAGGAAAAACACACTGGTGAATCCGAATATCCAGGGACACCAGGATCTCTCCAGCTTCACATTTAACTGGTCTCCCACCATCAAAACATCTGGCCTGAAGACCGATATACCACGTATCAGCCTGTGGATAAGGTATCAGCAAAATTCCATCGTGCTTCCCTTCGGTATCGAGTCTCATCATCATTTTATCATCGTGACAGATAATTTCAGTGTCTCTATGATGAGGAATCTGTCCTCTTCTGACACAGACTGATACAGCAACCTTCTGCTTCATGAAGGCTTTATCAATTTCAAAATGAACTCCGATTTCTAGTGAGCCACCAACATCAAGCAAAGGCAAAATGTTGAACTGAGCAATAACTGGACTGACATCTGTCAGCATGATCCACGGAGTCAACCAGTTTCTACCTTGAAGCAAGTAAATTCCTGAAAACATCGGCACTTGTTTAACTCGAATCAACTGGAATCTTCGGGCACAAGAATTGTTTGTGTTCTCTGAGCTTTCGAGGACAAATAAATTCTTCAATTCCGGACTATGAACTTGAAGAGATGTATTCAACCTGGATGCCCATTGTTGCATCAAAGTATTCTCAGTAATCCTTACTGGGCACTCTGAGACCAAAACATTAACATTAAAATCCACAATAGCATCTGAAACAACCAGTAAATAGTAATAACTCTCCTCAAATGGCGTGAATTCCTCAAAAGTATAAGTACTATTCATTCCTAATTTCCCAAAACTTTCTCTATGATCATAAATAGGTAGAGTACGTCCTTGAATAGCCATTGCTTTGATACAATCATCAGAATTACTGTGACGAGATCTAATTGTAAATTTACACTCTGAAATTGTAACTGAGAAGCTACAAGTTCCTGACGGTATGTAAATTTTATAATAACTCGATGGTTGATTCGTCCTCATGGTAAATTCATGGCCAATTGGTACATTTTTAATGCCATTAATTTGCTGCCATATAGCAACGGAACCAATGCTGTAATGACACTTGTGTCCAATGCCTCTCTGCTGTACTTTCTCGTCCCAATAAGTCATGTAAGCACCAACATACCAATCACCAGGTTCTGGACTATTCACTGGTACAGTAACTGTTGTCTCAGCATTGTTAGTAGTTGTTGATTGAATTATTATTGTGTTATTTCTGTCTGGATTCATACACGTTGGAAATGAAGAATTGTCTATTGATATTATTGGATAACTTCCCCATTGTAAATGAATATTAACTTCTCTGGGTATGCAGTTTTTACCATCCATAAATGCACCAAAGTGCCAATCTACACGAACAACTTCTTTTGGTACTGAGTAATGGAATATTGTTACATCGTCGTACGTCCTGAATGCATGAAGAGGACCCACTTGACTTGCCTTTGGTGCTAATTGTTAGAAAAATCAAAATTTTTAATGGACGAATTCATCTCCATATTCATAGTGAATTATATTGTAGTTCCATGGGAAATTGAAATTTTGTAAATAATAATACTAAAAGATTGTCAATTTTCAACAGAAAGTTGGAGAAAAAGAAGTGCAATAGCAAACGTGTAATATCTTGTGTATTTTTTTTGCCTCAAATAATTGAAAAAAAATCTTTTGTATTTGCTGTATTAAATAATTGTGTAATGTTTTTGGTTCTCAACATGAAACTATCTGGGATTCACATGACTAAACACTAAAAATGTCAAAAGCCTGAGGAAACTTAAATAATAAGCGAAACATCGCAAATTGACAATTTTTCTAGTATTGTTATTACAGCCTTCCAATTTTTCATGAAACTACTATATAATTAACATTTTTATTCTCCAACTAACTTATAATTTTATTAATCAAGTTGTTTTCTAATGGAAAATGAAATACAGACATATCTGACAATTATTTTCAATTTTCTTGAATGAATCAATTATCATGAAAAAATAAAAAATTAAAAAAATTTGCAGTCATATTTTTTTGAATTTTTTACATGTGCATATTTTTTATTTTTGAAAATAATTCATTTTTTGTGATAAAAAAAAATAATAAGAATTTCCCAAATATCTCGATATTTTTAGTATCATGTTTTTCTTTCAACATTTTACGGCTTTGTTAATAATCAATCGTTTACTCACCATTAAAATATGATAGGAATGAAACAATTGTCAATAAATAAAATCCATTAGGATTTTTGTGATATTCTAGCATCGTGAACTACGATTTGTGAATGGATTGTGTTTATCAATACTTTGGAACTATTAATTGCAATAAAACATAGTTTATCATTTCGTCTGATACCTCATGTATTTCAGATTGGGAAAAGATTAAAATATGAACAATGTTTTTGAAGAAAAGAGGGAAAAATGAAATAAAACGATTTAATATCCAAAATGATAACTGTTGTAACTGGCGCAACGCTGCGCAATACTATTTTCAAACTAGTTGACAGGGGGACATTCGGAAATATTCGGTTCCTATGTTGCATCATGTGCATTTCGACATCAGCATTCAATTGAATCTACTTCGTCATTCAATTGAATCTACTGATGCTAATGATCATAATTTGATTGATAAAACTGTGACAATCCCATTTTTTGTAACATATTCATGAATAAATGATATTTAACGAGTGAAATAATTACTTATTGATGTAATCCTTCCCCTCCACCTCCTAGGGAGAGACGAGGACAATGGAAAAACTGATTATATTCAAATTGAAAAATATCTATTGATTCACTCTTTACATAAGTATTATTGAATTAAAGAATATCTTATCGATTTTTTCTTTCTGAAAACGTTCATTCAAAAATTCTGCAAAAAAATTCAGTAATACCGTCAATGACCCAATTAATGCCACCAAAAAACCTATTCTGCCCCATATCTTTCATAGAAAAATTATATCTTATCATAATTTCAAATTTGATTTTTCCTCGAGAGAATTAAGGATCTGGACTATCATTTACATTAATTATTTTCATGAATTAATGATAAAAATTATTTAATTTATATTTTTGAAAATATTTTGTTCATGGCCCGATTCATGCCACCATGGCCCGATTTCTGCCACAGAGGGTCCCAATAATTGCCATCAATTAATTTCCATCACTGGTCGTTATTTTTAATTTATTCGTCAATTTATATGAAAGTCCAATGATTTTGCTAACAATCAATACAATTTTCGATTTATTAAATACTTAAATTTTTTCAATATCACACATCGAATTGATGAGGCACTCTAGCCCCACATGAAGAGCTTTAGGGCTTTATCCTGCTGAGCACGCTGCTCGCATTTAACGGATTAATTTTAGAAATATATCTAGTAGAGAAATATTGGATATTTTGATTGTCCGGTGTCCTCAGAATTTTTTTCTAGCCACTGTTAGCAATTACTTAGAGTAGAGAATTCGAATAAATTCAATAATCACGAAAATGTATGAAAAGTGGCATTAATTGGGCCATTGACGGTACTCTGGACGCATTCCAGTAGTTTCTTATTTTTCTCAAATTTTTTCATCAAATATTTTAACCAGCAAAAAAATTCAATACCTATCTCTTCACCTCTATCACTTTTCCCTCCACTTTTAATAACTTAATTGAATGTTTAATACATAGTTGATGATCGATTAATGATTAGACTTCAATATCAGGCTCTGCAACTGGCAATATGAGGCTGGTAGTTGCTATAGGTTTCATTTTTCCCTTTTTACATAATAAAATTTGTACTTTTTCATTAACTGCTGAGGTAGGTTTAGCTTTAACCATAACAGGAATTGGTATTCCACTTGGTAACAATGGTAAATCAACAACTCTAGGTTCTATTCCCGTTTCTTCACCCCTGAAGAGCAAGAATAATGAAGCTTCTGAAGGCTCTTCAGATATATTAGTAACTAAAGTACGAAGAATGTAAGTTGGCCCTAAACCCAGTACACTGGCTTCCATTGCAATAGGATTGATGCTTGATTCCTTTCCTAGGGTAAATTCTTGCTGTGCTTTTTTCGCAACGGTCAATCGTAAACGTAGAAATCCCTGTTGGAATGTGTTGTGAATTTTTTTGGCTTCAGCTCTCTCGCGAATCGTCTGCTCAACGAATAAACGCGTCTTCTTTGGAATAGCGAATGTGCCTTGATTACGATCACTCAGAGAGCTAGTAGTTCCTGGTCTCACTGAAAAATTCGCTGTTCTTTTGAGGATTTTTACAGATAAACCCCCGGTTATCGTCACCATGGCCATTGCACGTTCTTCCTGACCCATTCGGCCAAACTGAAATGATGAAAACAAGCAGAACATTAGATTCCACATGAAATCCCATATTTAAGGTTGACCCCTTATTTTTTTGATGCTGCATCAAAAATAATATGTTTTACATATCCTCACATTTTCTATTTTAACAATCAGCAAAAACCCATCAAATTTCAAATTTTCAAATTTATTGTTCAGCAATTATTTTGATTTTCTGCAAGAAATAGAAGCATTGGCTCGCCAATTTCTTTCACTAGCTTTTCACTATACTTTTTTATAAAAAAAAAAAATATCAATAAAAATTGTCCAACAATTTGTTTGAAAATCCAAGGCCTTCATTTCGAGGTCTTCCATTATCTCTCAAATTTTGAAAATAATTACCTTCATTGCTGAAACTGGTTCTATCATATTAATCGTGTCTACATGATGCTGTGCATCATAAATAAGAACCCCAGAACGTGGTACACTGACTGCCATCAACGAGAGCCCAGTTTGCGGTACTGGAAGACTCGTCAAATCAAGAATCAATCCTGGTAACTGAATTTTCCATAATTTTACACCATGACCAGAGAAACCGAAGAGTGTACCATCCATAAGTGCAACTGCAGCTCCATCACAAGTCAATGTAGATATAGCAACAGCTGGTGCTGATAATTTTTCCCACAAATTGATTGTCGTCCATCCTTTACGAACTGATCCAATTCTTCCATCCCTCGATACAACAAATATTCGACCATCTCCAGACCAAAGACCAGCACTTGTAACAGCAACTGGTGCCCAGCCTATATGATGCTTGTCGATGAGCGAGAATGATTTTGGATCGAGTATCAGCATTTCTCCAGATTCAGTACCAATGATTATACAACTGCATGCAGGATCGTTCCACGAATCTTTTCTAATTAATCCAATCGTTGATACTGCATTCATTCGAGTGAGCGGAAGTCTTCGATACTGCTCGGCAAATTCGACTCTGAGATTTTCGTCCATCGTTAAGAATTTTATGGTCCTTGGGGAGATGAATGCTGCACCTAATTCCTTGAAGAGGAGCTCCAGATCATCTCGAAGAGTCAGGACGTTTAAATCCAATTCTAAACCAGCTTTGTGCCAAATCTGGTTTGATAAAAGAAAAAAATAAAGTTTAATATTATAAATATGGTCGATTCCACCAATTCTCGAATAGAATTTCGGCTCCAAATTTTGGGAGGCGACTTTTCGGTCCTCATCGATTGAAACCATTAAAATGAAGAAATTCCAAAATTCTAAACCATTTTGCCCCACTATCGAAGCAGAAATCAATGAATTTTGATTTTTGCATAAAAATTTCCTCTTAAGAATGACGTGAGTAGCTAAATGAAAAAAAAAAAAAAAATATAGATTTTCATCGCAAATTTTCTGAATTTTCAGAAAAAAATATCCTTTTCTGTCTTTGTCCTTGTTTTCGAGGTGAAAATGCTCTTTGAAAACTTCAAATGCTTGTTTCGAATCGTTCCCCAATTTTTTTTTCAATTTTTTCATTTTTTTCTGAAAATTTGGAAAATTTGCTAGGAACTATATGATTTTTGGCCCCTGCTCTTGAAAACCATGGCAACTGTAATTAAAAATTTGAAATTCAATACTTATTAAGTACTAACAATGAATGCAAGTTGAAAAGATGAATGTTGCAAAAGACATATGTATATTGATCACATTTTATAATCCTAAATGGAGAACATTTAAACAACTGATGTTTTCCATTTAGAATTATGAAATGTGATCAATATACATATGTCTTTTGCAACATCCATCTTTTCAACTTGCATTTATTGTTGGTTCTTAATAAGTATCAAATTTCAAATTTTTAATTACAGTCGCCGGGGTTTTCAAGAGCAGGGGCCAAAAATCATATAAATTTCCAAATTTTCAGAAAAAAAATTAAAAAATTGAAAGAAAATTTGGGGAACGATTCGAAACAAGCATTTGAAGTTTTCAAAAAACATTTTCACCTCGAAAACAAGGACAAAGACGAAAAAGGATATTTTTTTCAGAAAATTCAGAAAATTTGCGATGAAAATCTATATTTTGTATTTTTTTTTTCATTTAGCTACTCACGTCATTCTTAAGAGAAAATTTTGATGCAAAATTCAAAATTCATTGATTTCTGCTTTGATAGTGGGGCAAAATAGTTTAGAATTTAGGATTTCCTTGATTGTAATAGTTTTAATCGATGAGGACTGAAAAGTCGCCCCCCAAAATTTGCAGCCGAAATTCTATTTGAGAATTGGTGGAATCGCCCATATAAACAAGTGGATAATAGTGTTGCTTTCCAACTGATATAGCTTTTTCTGCTAATACTTTGGCAATATGCTTTTGAATGGAAATGATACAACTTTTTCAAAATCATCATCAAAATATAAAATTTCGGAAAATTCTAAATAAATAAGCTCAAAATTGACAGGCATCTAATTGATACAACTCTCGAGATAATATATGAGTATAAATAACATCAGTTGAATAGTTTTCAGAAATTCTATCAGAAACTGATTTTCAAAAAATGGACATATCTCAAAAAGTACCGATTTGATTCTCTTCAAATGATAGCTTAAAAAATAGAATTCGTGCAGAGAAAATTTTCCATGAAATATGAAATTTTTCTATAAAACCATTTTGCTATAATTGAGACTTTTATGCCCATACAGACATACACAAACACAGACATGCGCTAAAAATATCATTTTCTCTCTATTTAGATGATTTGAAGTATCTTCTATTTAAAAAAAATTTCAATCAAAAATTCTGATGATTTCCATAGTTTCCATTCGAAAGCAAAATCACGAAATTAGTGAAAATTTTTGATGGATTTACTTCTCTCTCCTTCGGATGGGCATCCATATAAGGCAGACAGTATTTAAAATGTGGTCTCATGTTCTTATAAATATATACACTGGATCCTGCACCAACAGCAACTGCTGCTGATCGTGCCTCTCCATTTTCCGAGTAAAATCCAACGACTCCACATGGTGGTTCCATCATGTTGTGTTCAGTTACCTGATCGCCTCCTTTGAATACTCTTATCTAGGAAAAATAAAATACAACTTGAATCGGGATATAATTTACAATTTGAGAAAAAGAAAAATTGCAATAATTTTACGTTATTTATAGGTACCGGAGTTTAATTTGAGAAATTATCAGAAAAAATTTCAGAAAAATTCAAAAAAAAATCCGAAAAATCCTGAAAAATCTCAAATATATTAGAATAAAACTGATTTTTTTTTTAATTCCATGTTTATTCCAAATTTCTTAATCAAAATGAGAAGAAACTCTTTCCTTTTCTTTAATAGCATAAAATTATCATAAAATTAGTAGACATCTGAATTTTTTTTAAACAAATAAATAATAATAAAAAACAGTTAAAAATTTGCACTTATAGATTTTTAAATTCTCTGCATGTGCATATTTTTCATTTTCTGCATAAATTTATTTGTTCAATGAAAAAAGACGAAAAATAAATTGTCAGATATCTGCTACTTCCACGAATCATTAATCATTAACATAAAAATAACTGGAGAATAAGCGTACTTTTGCCGAATCCGTTGCTTGTGATCCCAGATCCGTGACAATTAATCTAGCTTCTCCATCTCCAGTAACATCAAGCATATCCAGAGAATTGGGAAGTGCATTAATTTTAGCACTCGGCTCCCACACAGCATCCAGCCATCTGCTTGTGCTCAATCTCGAGCCACCAGATCGTTCCATCCTCAATAAAAAATGATTAATGAAAAAATAAATAAAATTGAAAAAAAAAAAAAACTGAAAAGTAAAATTAATGGACTTCAGGAAAAAAAACTGCAGATTAATTCAACACTCACTTGATTCAAAAAATTATCTAGAAAAATTCTGAGAAGTTGAATTAACTTGAATCATCATCTGTTATCACTCATAATCCAATACTCTGTTTTTAACACCATATATCCTGAAAAATCTATTTATCATTGACAAAAACACCCACAAAAAGCCCATGTCGATTTTACGTAGAACCAACATGTGTTTTGATACCTGTAACCATGGTAATTCATTTTCTCATTATTATCATTATTATTATAATTATAAAAATATAATAGAAATGTAAAAAAGGAAAGAAAAAAATGATTCTAAACGCAGATATTGAATAAAATATTAAATATATTTCAGTATTTACAATGAGGTACTTAAATTTCATTTTAAAAAAATTGCTCTATCAATTTAAAAATACAAAAAAAAAATTCCTAAAATATTTTACCGCCTTTTTTTTGTACTGCACCAAATGCAATGACAACTTTACATTTTTTATCACTTGTTATTGAGGCAGATTTTGTTACAGTCGTTGTACTTGTACTGGTAGTGCCAGTTGTAACTTGATCCCATTTTCCAATTTTTCGTTTCTCCTCAATCATTTCTGCTGTAACACCACTTGTTGTACGTTTAACAGAACTCGATATTCCATGATTTTTCGATTTAGCTTTTTTCGCTAATTTTTCCATAACAGCAACTTGCTCTTTTCCTAATTCCAAATAATTTGATTGTTCACCCCATTTAAATGGATCAAATATATCAGGTGAATAATTAGTGCCTAATTCATTGATACAACAAAATTGTATGAGTTTTTCATATATCGATGGATTTTTAAAGTCTTTTCTCTGTTTAATAACATTATTTAAATCTAATCCAGCTTCAATTTTTTTGTACAATGATGCAATTTTATCCTGCAATTGACGTGAGCACTGTCCCTGTGGCTCTGGTGGTATCAAATTATCTATAATTAATTCATCTTTTTCCAATGTAATTTCATACTTTGAATTATAATCATCTTGAATTACAGTTAATTCACCATCATTTTGTACAATTGAATCATCTAAATAAGACACTAAACTCTGTTGTTTTGTCTTATTTGCCATTATTTTTTCATCTAAATAATTAAAATCTAAATTATTTTCATTTGTACAGTTAATTGGTGAATTTGTTGCTGATTTTGCAAATATTGGACTAATAACACGTGGCTGACCAGACTTATAATTATGAGATACAGCTGCATGGGATGATAATACTTTTGTCTCATCATTGACATCCTCACCCTCTGAATCAGAATATGTAACTGCTAATGACGCTAGAGCTACACTTTGTACAGACATTGTTAATTTAAGTTTTGAGGTTTTCACTATTTTTTTTTTTTCTACTGAATATTTTTTTTTTTTCGATGAAACTCACCAATTTATGTTTATTTCAATTTCTTTATTTCTTATATATATATATGTGTATATTTTTTTTGGAGTTTGATGCCTCGGCTACTGGAACTGTAAATAAAAAAAATCAAACACAAGTGTCATTTAATTTGAAATTAATTATTTAGGAAAATTCAAAAAATTAAAAATAAAGTTGTACTCACTTTTTTATTGTATAAGTACTTGAGTGTAATTTTTTTTTGAATGATGATTGATTATTTGTCAAATTAACTGATTTTTCCTCGATGAGAGAACGAAAATAACGTTCATGATGCAGAAAAACAGAATTTGCTCAATTAATGGGGCAAAATTATTATCTTCACAGGTATTTTAGGCTTTTGAACATTAATATTATTGATAATAGTATTTTTAATCAATCTTTTGACAGAACAACGAGAAAATTATTTATAAATATATGAGTATCAGATATGAATAACCTTGAATACAGCGTGTCATCTGAATATTTTTCAACTGTATACAATTAAAGGCGCGTCTTTAAAAATTTTTAAAGCGCTTTTTGAAAGTAGCGCCATCTGTAGTTTCATGTAAACGCGCATTTTCAGCGAGTTTAGGTCTGAAGTGTTGGCAGCCATGTTGGAATGCCAATAAAACCGTTGCACCACTGCTGGGGAGCATCATTCTCTGGTGGGATACCGACTTGAGAATTTCTCTGTGTTATCATTGATTTACGAGTAAAAAAAACTGCTTTACAAAAACGTTTAGTTGCTGTTTTCGATTGATTTTCGTGGAATCAATTTGAGTACTGGTATGTTTCATTTTTTATTCATAATTTTATGATAATTTTCAAAGCAAATTCAAATACTTTGGCGTTATTCTTGTGAAAAGCCCAGCCTTCCTTTGTTCTCGCTTCCGCCATTTTGTGCTGCGTCATTTGGCCTACTAGAAAAAAAAAATCAATATTCTAGAAAATTCATTTTTTTTCAATTTTTCGGTTAACTAAATTCATTCGTTCGATATTTCTGCTACTAAATTTCATAATTTGTTTAATTTAATTCAACTTTTCGGAATTTTTACTTGTTCGACGCTGAAAAAGGTATGCTAATGCTTTGTTTTTTTTTCATGAGAATCATAGAAAAACCGTTATTTATATATTTTATATATTTATATATTATGTAGTGCTCTTATTGATTATAGATATAATTTGTTTGGGATAATAACGTGCTTGTCATTATTTTATCAATTTTTTTTTTCGTGAAACTCAGATTTTCTTGGATAATTCAATTATTTCTCCGTTGCTGGGGGCACTTGAATTTTTGAGCCGCCATTTTGTGTGTTTGGTAAAGGTTCGATGGTGTCCCCTTTGTCATGCAACAGAGGTCAAAACCGTGAATCATTGATTCATTGGAAAAATATAAATTTCATAAATGAAGAAATAATTTTCACCAATAATTAAAGCATTCTTTAATCAATCAAGTTTAGAAAGAGCAGGATTAATATATTTTTTTTTTTTTTTAGCTTCAAGATGCAGATCTTTGTGAAAACTTTGACGGGCAAGACCATCACGTTAGAGGTAGAGGCTTCTGACACAATTGAGAACGTTAAAGCCAAGATTCAGGACAAAGAGGGCATTCCTCCAGATCAGCAGCGTTTGATCTTTGCTGGTAAACAACTGGAAGATGGAAGAACTCTCTCAGATTACAATATCCAGAAAGAATCAACTCTTCATTTGGTTCTTCGTTTGAGAGGTGGAATGCAGATTTTCGTAAAGACCCTGACTGGCAAGACCATCACGTTGGAAGTCGAGGCTTCTGATACAATTGAGAACGTTAAGGCCAAGATCCAGGACAAAGAGGGAATTCCTCCAGATCAACAGCGTCTCATCTTTGCTGGTAAACAATTAGAAGATGGAAGAACTCTCTCCGACTACAACATTCAGAAAGAATCTACACTTCATTTGGTCCTTCGTCTACGTGGTGGAATGCAGATATTCGTTAAAACTCTAACTGGCAAAACAATAACCCTTGAAGTTGAGGCATCTGATACTATTGAAAATGTTAAAGCTAAAATTCAAGACAAAGAAGGTATCCCACCAGACCAACAGCGTTTGATCTTTGCTGGTAAACAGCTGGAGGATGGTAGAACTCTTTCAGATTACAACATTCAGAAAGAATCAACCCTCCACTTGGTACTTCGTCTTCGAGGTGGTATGCAGATATTCGTTAAGACCCTAACTGGTAAGACCATCACCCTCGAAGTTGAGGCCTCCGACACAATTGAGAATGTCAAGGCTAAAATCCAAGATAAAGAAGGCATTCCACCAGATCAACAGCGTTTAATTTTTGCTGGTAAACAACTCGAAGATGGTAGAACTCTTTCCGACTACAATATCCAGAAAGAGTCGACACTTCATCTGGTTCTTCGTCTTCGTGGTGGAATGCAGATTTTTGTTAAAACACTGACTGGAAAGACCATCACCCTGGAAGTTGAGGCTTCTGATACTATTGAAAATGTTAAAGCAAAGATCCAGGACAAAGAAGGTATTCCACCGGATCAACAGCGTCTCATCTTTGCTGGTAAACAACTTGAGGATGGAAGAACCCTCTCTGATTATAACATCCAGAAGGAATCCACTCTTCATCTGGTCCTTCGTCTCAGAGGTGGAATGCAAATTTTTGTAAAAACATTGACGGGCAAGACCATCACGTTGGAGGTCGAGGCTTCTGACACAATTGAGAACGTTAAAGCCAAGATCCAGGACAAAGAGGGAATTCCTCCAGATCAACAGCGTCTCATCTTTGCTGGTAAACAACTTGAGGATGGAAGAACCCTCTCAGATTACAACATCCAGAAAGAATCAACTCTTCACTTGGTTCTTCGTCTCAGAGGTGGTATGCAGATCTTCGTGAAGACCCTAACTGGAAAGACCATCACCCTCGAAGTAGAGGCATCAGACACTATTGAAAATGTTAAAGCAAAGATCCAGGACAAAGAAGGTATTCCACCAGATCAACAGCGTCTCATCTTTGCTGGTAAACAACTTGAGGATGGTAGAACCCTCTCTGATTACAACATCCAGAAAGAATCGACTCTTCACTTGGTTCTTCGTCTCAGAGGTGGTATGCAGATCTTCGTGAAGACCCTGACGGGGAAAACCATTACGTTGGAGGTCGAGGCTTCCGATACGATCGAGAACGTGAAAGCCAAGATCCAGGACAAAGAGGGCATTCCTCCAGATCAGCAGCGTTTGATCTTTGCTGGTAAACAGTTGGAAGATGGAAGAACCCTTTCAGACTATAACATCCAGAAAGAATCTACTCTTCACTTAGTTCTTCGTCTACGTGGTGGAATGCAGATTTTCGTTAAAACATTAACTGGAAAGACCATCACCCTCGAAGTAGAAGCATCAGACACTATCGAAAATGTTAAAGCCAAGATTCAGGATAAGGAAGGCATTCCACCAGATCAACAGCGTCTTATTTTTGCTGGTAAACAACTTGAAGATGGCAGAACTCTTTCAGACTACAACATTCAGAAAGAGTCAACACTTCACTTGGTTCTTCGTCTCAGAGGTGGCTTTTAAATGAAATTCAATTAAAATTTTAACATGGGTGAAGATAATCGAAAAATTGATAGTACTGATAGCATTGTAACGCTTCATTAATTTTCATTCCGATTGAAATTTTTTTTTCATAATAATTTCTTATTTGAATATTTAAATGCTGTAAACGTTATCCAGACATGTTCTTGTCATTTGCAAGTTCAATTCAATAAACGTTCCATGTACTGAAATGCAATTATTATTTTTTTCATTATCTACAAACTCCTATCAAATTATTTAGAAAGATTATAATTTCTCTTTTAAAAAATGTTTTATTCTAGGAAAAATATTTACATAATTAACTGATTATTCATATTTTTTTGTGACAATGAAATTAGAAGATATCTGACACGTTTCGATTTTTTTTTAACAAATAAATTATGACAAAAGAAATATTTGAAGAATTTGCACTCATGGTTTTTTAAATTTTCTACATGTGCATATTTTTTATTTAAAAAAGATTGAAAATTGTCAGATTTTTTATATTTTTAGCTTCATGTTTTGTTTTTTTTTTTCAATATCGTTCATCGTCACTATCATCGTAAATTTCACGTTTTCTTCCATTGCCATTTATTTCTATTGGCATATTGCTCATCAATGGACCTTGAGATAAAAAAGAAAAGAGCTCATTAGCGATAATTAAAGACAGTCGAATTTATTATTAAACTCACCAATGAATCGCAGAAGGACAGGTAAAAATATCAGACCATGAGATGCTCCAATTATCAAAATACCGAGATACATTCTGAAGTAGAATATTTGGAATATTTTTGTTTTTGCAAATGCTAATATTATGATTCCTACCAATTTGGTGAGTGTGATTCCTGAAAAAACCTGAAAAAAAAATTAAATAAAATTATATCTTCATCTTAGAAAGAAAGAGGCGTCAGTGCTATGTATGAGCATAGCACCTTACGTCACTTTGTTTCTAAAATAATTTTTTTTGATCCATTAAAATTGATAAAAACAATTAATTACTTGTACTTACAGAACTTCCCATTACAGCCAGTGCATCAGAAGTTTTATCAATTCTCGTTATTTTATTTGAAATCAAATAAGAGTGTAAAATATGACTGCAAAATTCAACGCATATTCCAACAGCCTGAAAAGGTACATAAATAAAAAATTAATTAGTTCAATAAATCAAAATAAATTAGGGGTGATTAGGGCAACTGTTAAAAAAAAAATTTTTTCTAAGCGAAGAACTAGGTGGAAAAATCTGAAAAAATTTGGGGAGATGCTCCAATATGTGAACATTGTTCTTGAATTTTTTCAATTTTTTTCTTCTAAAGGCGCCTTCACTCAAAAATAATTACGAATCCGTTGATAAAGAGAATTTTTTTACCATTACTAGATTGACCAGAGAGATAGCATTTAACGAGACATTCCACCAGTACATGAGGCCAAACATATTAATAATTGACATAGTATTAGTCAGGAGTATTATTCCAGCTGAGAAAAATGAAAATCCAGTCAGAATATAAGTCACTAGAAATACAGCAGCAAGTGACATTGCCAAAGACAAAATCGTCTCTTTCCAAATCTTCAGATACTGCTCGTAGAAAACGTAGAATACACTGAAAAAAGAAAATATTTGAGGAATCAATAAAAAAAAATGATTAAGAACTCAACTATTTTCATACTGAAAATAGCAGAAATCTGACTGTTTTTTCTATTATTTTTTAAAGAAATAGCTTATTTGAACAAATAATAATCATAATGCACATGTAGAAAATTCGAAAAACTACACGTGCAAATTTCCCAATTTTTTCAACTAGGGGAGAGTGGGGCAAAAATGGACCCTCATAGCAACATGATTAAGGAATTTTTTTCGGAATGAAGGACTCGACGAAAAAATCTGAAAAAATTTGAGAAAATCCTCCAACATATCTATATTGTTTGCAAATTTTTTCAGATTTTTTGAAGCAACCGCTGCTTTTAAAAAAAATCTCGAGACATCTCATCTTCTAGGTCCTTTTTGCCCCACTCTCCCCTATAATAATTTATTTATTAAAAAAAAAACTAGTGGATAATAGTATTGCTTTGCGACTGATATAGCTTTTTCTGCTAATACATTAAAAAAGAAAAAACAGTTTTATTTTCTAATATATTTAAGATTTTTCAAAAATTTTCTGAATTTTTTTGAAATTTTCATGAAATTTTATAAAAATTTTCTGAAACTTTTTCTAATTTCTCAAATTAAACTCCAGCAACCTCCCTTTGCCCATATATATTTCAAAAATCAGTTTTATTTTCTAATATATTTGAGATTTTTCAAAATTTTTCGGAATTTTTCTGAAATATTCATGAAACTTTTATAAAATTTTAGCAATATACTTCCGAATGGAGTGATTCAACTTTTTTGGAATCATCATCAGAATATCAAATTTTGAAAAATTCATCAAAACGCTAATAATTCGAGAACTAATCATGCAAATAAGTTCAAAATTTACAGGCATCTAATTAATAACATCAGTTGAATAGTTTCCAGCAATTCTATTAAAAACAGATTTTCGAAAAATGGACATATCTCAAAAATCGGATTCCCTCCAAATAATGCTCAAAAAATAGATTTTCGGAAGGAAATTTTCCACAAAATATGAAATTTTTCTATAAAACCGTTTTTCTGTAATTGAGACTTTTATGCACATACAGACATACACACACAGACATGCGCTAAAAATATCATTTTCTCTCTATTTAGATCATTTTAAGTATCTCCTATTAAAAAATTAAAATTTAAAAATTAAAAAAAAAATTTAATTGTTAGATGTGTGCTAATTTTATTATCATAAAATCGCAGAAATCTGAAAATTTTGATTATTTTTATTTCAAACGTGTCATTTCCTAGAAAATTAAAAATATGCACGTGTAGAAAATTTGCAAAAATTGCAATTACAAAATTGTCAAATGATAATTTCATTATCCATCATTCGAAGCTGATTAGTTGATCGTACCTGTATGGGAAGACAGTGATTTCTTCATCAGTTAAATTGGCCTCATTAATCATAGACGTTATATTATCAGCAATTACTCGAGCTGCAGCGAGTGCTTGAAACCAGTCTGATTGTTTCTTCAGGGGTGTGTGAAAGCTCATGAAATAAGTATCTCCAACATCGATTTTTCCATATCTATCATAGATATAAACCACTCCCTGGAAAAAAAAAAACAAATAATTAATTTTCGTTCAGCTTCTGATTATTCTTTTAAGTATTTTTCTTGAGAATAATAAGTGGGAAAAAATTCGCAAAAAAAATCAGCAAAAAGGTCCATATATCGGAGCATCTTGTCAAATTTTTTACAGATTTTTCCACGAAATCTTTCACATGAATAAAAAAAATTGTGGAAAAATTCACTGAAGTTTTCAGTCAAATTCTTCGCATTTTGTTATCAGTTTTTCGAAAATATCTTGGATATGTAGTGAGATAGGGCGATTTTATTTGAGTCATATTGGTAGAGAATTTGAAGAGCTACAAAACTAAATTAGGTGAAAATCGCTCTATCTCGCTCAATTTCTGAGATTTTCTTGAAAAAGTGATGAAATAAAATGGATTTTTCTGAAAATTTCAAAATTATGAGTTCTTTATTTTGGTCTTATCTCACTTACATCAGAGTATGCAGCTCTACCAGCCTTTGCACAGCTTTCATCAGGTACATCAGCTAAGAAATAATTGACGTATTTTCGAAAATCCGATGATACTGGTCTCAAGCCAAATTCGTCTTTTTCAATGGCACATTTCTGGCATTCCAACTCTAGTTTGAAATAATTACATTTAATTATTTATTTATTGAATTGAGTAATTCGAGTGTTAGAAAAAAATTAAAATTTCATGGATAATTTGATGGGAATTTTCATGAACGTGATATTGAATTTCTTCTAATGGGAAAGTGATCATAAAATTTGTGAGTTTCGGAGGAAATTCGAAGAAATCTATGAGTCCTAAGTAGAATCGAGATGGAAATTCTACAATTTACTTGAATTTCCAACTCAACATGAATATTTAGAATCGAAATGACTTGAATTTTCTATTTTTTTTTTGAATTTTTCCTATTTTTCCCAAATTTTCAAGAAACAAACTGGGTCTAGGAAAATATTTCTCCACAATAAATTTCTCGGAAAAAATTTCTCTAAAGAAAATTTCTCGAACAAAAATTTCTCCAAAAACAATTTTTTCCAGAAAAATTTCTCCACCAAAAAAATTCTCCAAAAAAATTACTCCACAAGAATCAATTAAGAAAAGAACGGAATCAGCGAGCGGACAGAACAGCCCTGCATAAAAAATAATTTGAAAAAATACTTGAAGAGTATTGCAAATATTACAAGTCTGTGAAAAATGAATTTTCAATTAGTTTTTAATGAATTTTTAATTAATGTTTAATGAACTTTTAATAAGAATTTGGTCGATTTAAAATGAGTTTTTGAGAAATATTAGTGCTTTTATAATGAATTTGTATATATTGAATATGAAATGAATGAATAAATAGTAAATTTTATTTATAGTTTTTGGAGAGAATAAATTTTATTAAAATTTCGAGAATTTTTTCTCAGAAGAAATAATTTCAGAGAAATTATTGAGAGAGAATTTCTCGTCGGGAAAAATATTTTCTAAGAAATTAAACTAAAATTTACGAATTTCATTGATATCCAGGCGTGAAATTATCTGAAAATCGATGATTTTTTCATTTTTCAATGACGTAATTATTTAAAATTTCCGAAATTTTGCATGGAAAATTCAGACGAAAATTTTTAAAAGTGTATAATAGAAATGCTATTTTACCTCCATCGTTAACTCGACGATCATGAGGACAGAATGATGAATTACTGGGGAAATACTTGCAGCAGCCTTCGATCACACTGAAATCGAAGTAATCATCTATCCATGAAGACGCTGGTTTTGCTATATAAGTTCTGAAATGAATTTGAAGATTTAAAATAGGAGAAAATAAGGGAACGGAGACAGGGCACGTTTTCGCTTTGATGATTTAAAGAAAAGTGGGGCAAAATGGACCTTCGCGATGATACGATCTAGAAATAATTTTTTCGAAGTGAAGGACTCGATGAAAAAATCGAAAAAAATTTGGAAAGATGCTCCAACATGTGAACATTGTTGGTGAATTTTTTCAGAATTTTTGAGAGACTCCTTCAAGCTCAAAAAAATCCCAAATCATTTCAACTTGCAGCTCCATTCTGTTCCGATTTTCCCTAAATTATAAAAACCATTGGAAATCAATGAAAATATTGAAGATAGAGTTTCTTTTCTTGATAATTTCATTGAAAGGCTGAGGAAATTTCCGATAGAAATTAAGTGTCAAAATTAATTTTTGGAAATTTTTAGAAAAATTTGACTTTTCGGTCAAAATTTGAGAGTGGAGGAGAAATTGTTTTTGAAAAAAAATTCACTTTTCGTTTGGAGATATCTCTGGTTTGATTATGGACAGTGATCTCATTTCTCATAGTTGTATAAAAAAAATTATTGATTTTTGAAATAGATAGAGGGGAAAATTTTATTTCCAGAAGATAGACTGTAAATAACTGGAAAATAATTTTAAAAAAATTCAAACTGCATAAATAAATAAAAAAAGTCAACTTTTAGATTTTTGAAAATTTCGACGAAAGAAGTAGAATTTTCTTTTTTTATTTTAAAAATTTCATTATGACACATGTTTTCTACCTAAAATTTCCTCAGCTTTCCAATGAAATCATCAGAAAATCTCCATCTCAAACCGTTCAAATGGAATGCCCATTTTCCCCCAATTTCCCTCTAAAATCATCGAAAAAAAGGGAAAAAACATACTTGGACGGTTGTTTCGAAGCTGAAAATATTTGCGCATAAAGCGAATCAGAGTTGCACCCTTGTCCCCCACATATAGCATTCTGTACTCTTGGCTCACTGTAATTGAGTCCACTCTTGACCACAAAATATACTGGAGGTCCCATTGATAACAGATCTTCCATGTACTCAAAGTACTTAAGAACATAGGAATCTTCGGGCATCGAGTACTTTTGATCTAAGCCAATTTCAACTTCTGTCCCAACCACACTGTGCATCGTCAATACTCCAAGAAAAAGCATCAATACTCCAATTCCAATGGACTTTTTCATTAAAAAAGGGGTGTAATACTTCGTAAAAAAGCGCTGCACCATTCCAGGCTCTGATTTAACACTCCCTAGATTCAATTTAACACAACAGAGAATATCTACACGATGATCCTGAAAAAAAAGAATGATTTTACAATCGAGAATAATGCAAATTTTCCTAAAGTCCATCAATTTATTATGGGAAGGTGGGGTAAAATGGACATTGCAATTAAACGGTTTGAGATAGGGATTTTTTATTGATTCCAGTGGAAAACTGAGGAAATTTTAGGCGGAAAACATGCGTCGAAATTACTTTTTTCACAATTTTTTTTGGAAATTTTTCGTTTTTGGTCGAGTTTTGAAGGGTAAAACTCTTCAAAAATCGAAAAAATTCACTTTTTCGGGGATATCTCGGGTTCTGGTGGTTGTAGCGACATGGGGTTGATCTCAAATGGAGAGTGAGCTCGTTCTTCATAGATTTATGTAGTTCAAATTTTGTTAAATCAATTTTTCAAACACTTATAGGCCTTTTTTGAAAATTAGTTTTTGACACTATAAGTTCTTAACAAATTGATTTTTTTTTAATTAGATAAATTGATGAGGAATGAGCTTATCCTTCATTTAAGATCAATCCTAGGTTGCTACAATCAAGAGAACCAAAAATATTCCCGAAAAACTGAAATTTTTCAAAAACAGAAGTCTTTTGAAAAAAAAAAAAAAAAAAAAAAAACAAATGCATCAAAATCAATTTCACCATTTCGAGAAACTTGAAATTCACGTTTTTGGGTCATTTTTCGATGTTTCTCCATTTTTCCAAATTTTCCTCCGGCAATTTTAATAATTTTTTACCTTCAAATCTTGAGCAAAAAATGGAAATTTTCGAAAAATTAAAAAAAAATAGCTTCCGACATATGATTTCCATGAGAAATTTCTTCAGCTTTCCAATGGAGTCATCAGAAAAAAACAATCTCCGATATTTCTATCGATTTCGAGTAATTTCCATAGCATAAGATACTAAATCTAACATGTGTCCATTTTCCCCCAACTTCTCCTAAACTAAATGAATTACCTCATATCTCCTAGTATCAAGAGCAAGTAAACTGACAAAGCCAGTGATCTGAAATAAGAAATTAATCGCAATAGCAACTGATGCAAATAGTGCAAACGTATTAACAGCAGGCATCGACGAAATTGTTCCAATTGAGAAACAGAGTGATTCTGAGGCACTAGTGAGAAACATCGATGGCCCAACAGAACCAAGTATTCTTCCCATATGATGTGGAATTGTTTCACCAGGTTTTGGAGGATTTCTCTGATGCGTCTGTACCAGAATGAATATATTATCGACACCCACAGCTAGGACGAGGAATGGAATCACCTGGAATAAATTTGAAAAATATGAAAATAATCTTGGACAAGTGGATAAATTAAAAAAAAAACAGTTTTGTTCTAATATATTTGAGATTTTTCAGAATTTTTTGGAATTTTTCTGAAATTTTCATGAAACTTTTATAAAACTTTTGTAAAAATTTTCTGAAATTTTTTCTGATAATTTCTCAAATTAAACGCCGGCAACATTTCTTTGCCCATATATATTTCAAAAATCAGTTTTATTCTAATATATTTGAGATTTTTCAGAATTTTTCGGAATTTTTCTGAAATTTTCATGAAAGTTTTATAAAACTTTTGTAAAAAGTAGTCCTTTCTAACTGATATAGCTTTCTCTGCTCATATTTCAGCAATATGCTTCCGAATGGAAGTAATACGACTTTTTCCGAAACCATTATCAAAATATCAAATTTGGAAAAATTCACTAAAATGGCAATAACTAAGAAACTAATCATGCAAATGAGCTCGAAATTTACGGTCATCTAACTTATACAGCTCTCGAAATAATATATGAGTAGGGGAAGGTGGGGCAAAATGGACATCAGGGGTAAAATGGACACGTCTAAGCTTTTAGGCAAATATTATGGAAAAATTGTGAAATCAATAGAAATATTGGCTGTAGATTGTTTTTGATGATTCCATTGGAAAGCTGAGGAAATTTTAGATAGGAAACATGTGCCGGAATTATTTTTTGTGATTTTCTGGCGATTTTGACTTTTTTGAGCATTTAAGACTGGTAAAGGCCTTACTTTTTTTGAAAATTTTCAGTTTTTTGGGAATATCTCCGGTTCTATTCGTCGCAGTGTAAAAATTCCGACAGGAGGTGAAAGATGAGATCATTTGCCATCGATTCATAGGGTTTTCAATTTGAAAATATCGATTTTTAAGGTATTTATGGGCATTCTTGTGAAACAGTTTTGGGAAACAGTTCTTGGCCTATAACTTTCCCAAAAATTGATATTTTTGAATTCAAAACTCCATAAATCGATGGGAAATGAGCTCACCTTTCATTTGAGACCAGCCCCAAATTGCTGCGACCAATAGAACCAGAGATATTCGCTAAAAACTGAAAATTTTCAAAAAAGGAAAGGCTTTTACCCTCAAAAATGCCGAAAAATAGCGAATTATCAAAAAAATAGAAAAAAAATACATCTGACACTTGTTTTCCGGCCAAAATTTCCTCAGTTTTTCAATAGAATCATCAAAAAAAATCCATCTCTAACCGTTTCATTACAGTGTCCATTTTGCCCCACTCTCCCCTATAAATAACATCAGTTGAATAGTTTGCAGGAATTCCATTAAAAACTGATTTTCCAAAAATGGACATATCTCAAAAAATACTGATCGGATTCTCGCCAAATAAAGCTCTGTATCCGGTTTAATAATGTCTTAGGGCTGAAAAACATTAGTTACAGTGGTTCAGGCTGACTACCGATTGGCCATTTTATGGGAAATCACCCTGGATCATAATTTCCACTTCCTTCAGGCTAGTTCGGACTCCAAAGAAGGCATTCTAAGGGATTTGGAGAAAGAAAGACAAAACCATAGTGCAAAACCAATAATCCAAGGACTAATTTAGAGCTGAGACACATAGTTTGAGTAATTTACTGAAATTATTCCATGAGAAATCGATAGATTTCTTTGGTATTTCAAACAAGAACTACTAAATGATCCCTGCTATTTGATGTTTTGGACCCGAATCTTAATAGGGTAAAAGTTAAGATTTTCCCTGATTGAAATCCACGTAGAAAATTATAAAATTTGTAAGAATTTGTAGCTCATTTGAATTTTCATTTTTATAATCTTCTTAATGAAAAAAAAATTAAAATACATGCGTGTTCCGTTTGCAAGACAAGCGAAATGTGCGGAACAGCCTAGTATCCTAAAAAATTCGGGTTAAAAACCACAGATATGGAAAATTGATCATAGCTCAAATTATCACTCTATTATGAAGAAATGTAGTCAAACTTTGAATGAACTTATCGTTAAAAAATTTTTAGTTGTTGAAAGTCATCTAAATAGAATTTCGTCCCTTCCCGTTGCTGTGCCTAATGTTAGTCAAGTTTTGTTCCTACTTTTGTTACTGCGACTAACAGTAGTCGTGTTCTGTTACTACTATAGTTTCGATATTAATGTGTTTCCGAGTAACGAAACGCAAGAAACGGAGTTTCGTTACATTACCAGTCTCTGATAAGCATCTTCTATTGAAAGAAATTACAATCGAAAATTCTGATAATCTCATAGCTTTATTCGAAAGTTGAAATTGGTAATAATGTTCAATTACCTCAATTGTTAGAAGTGTTGTAGCGACTCTGAGATATCCAAAAATTCCAAAGGTACATCCTACTGAAGCTAAAACTGTGACAATTCCACTGACACTCAATACTGCTCTACTGATTACCTATGAAATTTTTCTATAATTATTCAGAATTCATGTAAAGAAGCTACACCACTGTAGGATTTTAAAAGAATCTATTTTTTTTTGTTCAAAAAACGCTCTTTCCAAGCTTTTATAGTGGTGTTACCCCCTAAGAGCATTCTTGAAATATCTTTCCAACATACAAATGTTTCTGAAGAAGCTTTGAAGGTTCCAAGAGACACAACAATGTACACAAACATTACGATGTAACTGATGATTATGGTTCTACCCTCAGCTGCTGAAATCCGTTCTAATTCATCCTCAATTGATCGTTCAGAACTGTACGCAATTTCCAGAAAATCTGGTTTTTCATTATCTTCCCAGTTTTTCATGAATTTCAAAAATTCATTCTCCCATTTTTTCATAGGTTCAAGATCACTTTCATTCAGTGTATTCTTCACCATGAAGGACAAAATTAGTGCTGTAGCGTTTATGTAGTCTGATGCCTCGTAAAAAGTTTTGCCTTCTACCAAATGTCCACCAACTGCTATATCTGGTATTATTGGGCCTTTGTATGGAGCAAGGCAATCTGGATGATATGCGTTTCTAAAAGAAAATCGAAGTTGAATTAATCTAGTCAGGTCATGAGACAATGAAGGTATACCTTCATTGTCTCATGACCTGTATCCCAGTAAACTCGAGTCCAGTAAATCCCTTATTTTTTTTTTGCCGTATTAAAGATTATATATTTTTTTTACATTTTTCATGTCTTTTGCCCTTGTAGTTTATGAGATATGAATTATCAAAGTTACTGAAAAATAGCAGTGGTGAGGATGGAATGCCTTAAATTGGACAGAAATAACGAAATTACTGAAAACCACAGGGTTGATCCATTATTTGAAAACAATTGGCGAAGAGAATAGCATTTTAACTGAATAATAGAAGAAAAAAATATTAAATTCTC
The DNA here is from genome assembly GCA_963921955.1 of Aleiodes alternator. NCBI lineage: Eukaryota > Metazoa > Arthropoda > Insecta > Hymenoptera > Braconidae > Aleiodes > Aleiodes alternator. Next base: position 14,480,740 of record OY998099.1, read on the forward strand.
CGTATAGTTACTGAGAAATTTTAATTAGAAGGTAGTTATAACTAGTTGCCTCGCTCTCTATCACGTAGAAAAATTTTGATGGCGGCCATCATGGCGCGGGCCATGGCGCTGGTTATGACGGCCGCCATCACAAATTTGCCGCTTTCCATGGAGTTCTTTCCCATGGCGATTCTTTCCATGGCCTTTTTTTGCACGGCGATTCTTTTCATGATTTTTTCATAAATTTTCCATGACTTTCATGAATTTATGGTTATATCATATTTCTCCATCGCAAATTTCGCATTGACAAGTTCCGTCATAGAGAAAATGCCATGGAAAAAAACGTCCTGGGAGGAATTGCCATGGAACGAATCACCATGGAAAAAATCACCATGGAAAACAAACACCATAGAAAACAAACACCATAGAAAAAAACCCCATGGAAAGGAAAGCTTTGGAAAAAAAGGAAAGAATCACCATGAAAAGATTGGCATGGGAAAACAAACACCATAGAAAAAAACCCCATGGAAAGGAAAGCTTTGGAAAAAAAATGAAAAGAATCACCATGAAAAAATTGGGATGGGAAAAACTACATGAAAAGCGGCAAATTTGTGATGGTGGCGGCCGTCATGACCAGCACCATGGCGGCCGCCATCAGAATTTTTCTACGTGTCTCATGCATGTAATGGGAGATTAATGTAAAAAAAGAAATTCAAGAAAAAAATCCTATATTCGCTGAAGATATGACTTTCAAATAGTTCAATTACTCCCTCGGGTATAATAAAGCGCATTTTCTCAAATTATCAGCAATTAATTGGAAAATAAACGTGAAAATCCTCATTTTTTTCTGTTTTATCGACTGTCTAGCATACTCCCTTAAAATAATTACGTACTGTAAACACATGTACAAGTGATCCAGGTAATTAGTTCTATTGAATTTATTCAAATCATTCTGAAAATAGCCCCAGACACTCTGTACGGTACAAAGATCCAAGGTCATTGGCCCCAAAATATCACTCTGCACTGGGGCATAACAGATTTTCTCCAATCCTTCATTTGTATCTTGACCAATTTGAAGGATTTTTTGCTGCAGATCATAAACAGCCAGCAAGAATTCTTTCTGAAAGACTGGACCAAATTCCTGGACTTCTCCACTCTCAGTTACGTGGATTATCTAAAAATAACAATTTGAAATTTCAGAAAAACTGAGAAAATCATAGACAAATTGATTTTATTGCATTATTATCAGTTTCTTGAAATTATCTCGAAAACTGAAAATATCATTAAAAAAAAGCATTGAGAGAAAATCACTTTATCTCACTTAGCTTCCACGATATTTAAAAAAAAAAAAAAAACTGATGACAGAACAAAATCAATTTGTGAAACTAAAAATTTCATATTATCATATTAGAAACAAAGGGGCTTAAGTGCTATACGTATACACAGCACTTACGCCCCTTTGCTTCTAAGGCGACGTTATTCTTTTTTGAGATGATTCTCGATTTTATTAATAAATTGTAATTACTCTATTGGAATTGATGGATTTTATGTAAATCTGTTCATTTCTGTAAAATGGAGTGAAACGACTGTCAAAATAATTCTTTTCGATCCGAGATCTGCTGTTAGGAGCTGCCCATATCTCAATGGGATTCACTGTTATGTCTAAATGCACTGAGCCCCAGGTGAGTCCAATTGTCACGTAAGACAATGAGAATAACGTTATTATTGGATATCTCGCAAACACTGAAAACAATGATAATTTTAAAAATCGACTTGAATTTATAGAGATGATATGATGATACTGAAATCAGCACACATCTAGCAATGATTTTGGCATGTCATGGGATATGGAAGTCAGAATGTTTCTGATTTATTCAGAATTTTTCGGGAATTTTTCTGAAATTTTCATGAAACTTTTATAAAACTTTTATAAATTTTTTTTGAAATTTTCTCTGATTACTTCTCAAGTTAAACTCCGGCAACTTTCCTTTGTAGTCTTTGCAAGTCTCAAGTAATTTGACATTTGAACAAAAATCATAAAATGCGGAGATTTCGAAATATTTAGAGATTTTTTTGTAAATTTCATATCTTAACAAGTTTTTTGTCGAAGTTTCTCTGAAAACTCCTGACGTTCATAGTACATTGTCAAATCATTATGAGCGTTAAGAGCTCGAAGAAGCTCACATTATAAACGAAATGTCACGATTTGATAATTCATCAGTATTGTTTGATTTGACCTCTCCACTATCCAACGATATGCCGAAATCATTAATGAAAAGCATGGAAATGAATCAAATAATCAACATCCAACAACTTTTCGGATTTTTTTAAACAAGTGAATTATTACAAAAAGCAATACTATAACTCATTTTAACTGATAATTTTCCGAATTTTTTATATGCAGAATCGCGAGAACTGGGGAAAAAATTACAATTTTTCTTTTGTGTGTATTTTACAAGTGGTTTTTCCCTCAGAGTTTCAACCATCTGCCGTGCAATAAAACTTATCCTTTCCGAAGAATTTTTGTTTAGCCCGCAATAAAACAATAAAAGTAGTCCTGGGTATTTCCCTTCCTGCCTGGTGGAAAAACCCCATACCTGAGTGACTCACGCACGTAGCCCGGTCCCGAAACTCCAAAGTTTCCCCCACTTCCTGTTAACGAACCAATCACAGCCCTACTGTCACTCGGGACCGCAACCAAAATTCTAGATAAATTGAGGTGAACAATTTTTAAGTGTCAGTTAATTTTGTATCTTCAAACGTAGAAGAACATTAAATACATTTTTGCTATTTTAATAAAGGTCTTCAGTAATTTCTGAACTACCCACCATACCCAGCCTTTGGAAAGATCCTACATATATGTGCATATTTTTCGGTTTTTTGTTTTGGATAATTTATTTGTTTAAAAAAATGGTCAGAAGTCTGCTGTTTCCAGTATTATGAGAAATAAAAATCTGAGTTTCTGGATTTTTCTTTACCGTATCCCAATCTATTAAATAATCTATCGAATATGTTGTGATATCGTTTTTGCAGTTGTTGACAACGATTTTTTGGCATTGAAATATTACCTGAAATCATTCATATAATTCATTATCATTCTTTGTATTCAGTAAAATGTAGAGGAATAAGATAATTCAAGTTCTATATACATTTGCACATTATCTTCTTTCCAATAGTGTATCCAATTGTTATCCCGATGGCAACTGCAACAAGTGCAAATCCTAAGAGTACTCCAAATCCATTTGTACCAAATATTTTGAAATAATTGAAATTAATATCCCAATCGACTAGCGAGCATGAAGATGGACAATCCACGCAACTGCAGGCAGTAAAATTCTGCAGATCGAAGAGAAATTAACTGTTAGTCAGTGATTTACTAGTGAAGAGTTCAAACAGGATGAGTCGATTTTCTTTCGGCAATCTTGAAAATTAATGGATACATGCGTTATTTTCCTATGCATTTCTGTGGAGGATTTCAAGAGCAAAAAAAATAGATTAGGACGAAAAAGTATGTCATCTGACAAGTGCGGTAAAGTACTTTTTCCACAGGCCATGGGGAAAGTAGCAGCTTTCCCCACGTTGCAGGGGAGATAAGGGCAAAATGGACTTGCTCGTCAAAATCATTTGGGATTTTTTTTAGAGTGAAGGGTTTCATGGAGAAATTTGAAAAAAATGATCAACAAGGTTCACGTATCAAAGCATCTTCTCAATTTTTTGGAGATTTTTTTATGGAGTCCTTCACTCTGAAAAAAATTGGTGAATCATGATGCTCTGGAGGTCTATTCTGCCCCATTCTTCCCTATATGAAAAAAAAACTATACCCTACACGTGCGGTAAAGATTTTCAGACTCCTGTGATCATAAACCTCACTTTACACTCGTCTAGTATATAAGTGCAATATAAATATGTAAATGAATGGAAAAAAACAAAAAAAAAAGTATAATGATATAACTCCAGCATCATTGAAGCCCCCATCTCTTACACTGTTCACACCCCTCTATATTCTATGAAAGTGGATATAAAATTGTAGAACCAAAGACTATTGAGCACGATACCAATTTAGTTTAAGGATAACTTTCTCTTTTCTTCTATTTTTCTATCTCTTTTTTTTTCTCTTTAAGTCATAAGCTAAAAAATAAACCGCAGTGAAGGGGTTTCGAAGCCTTCCCCTTCGATAGCACCTCAAAGAGGGAACATGGTTACAAAATCAATTCTTTCATTTATTGTGAATAAAATGAGCTCAATCAGCTCGAAAAAATTGAGATAAAAAAAAGTGTACCTCTACACAAAAATGTATTTTAGCAAAGCACGTCTTAAATCAAGACTTTTTTGCATGACTCGAACTTGTTGTTAAGAAAATGTACTCTACCATGTTTATTGGGTGATCAAAAAAAAAAAAAGATGTCTACAGGCTTAAATAAATAAACACTTAAAAAAAACACTCGTCAGATAAGTACTTTACCACACTTGTTAGGTAATATACTATTTGGAGAGTGTGAGGCTGCAAAACGAGCTGAGGGCGAGTTTTGTAATCACACGAGTTTGAAAATACTCTCCACGCGAGTAGAGTACAGCATTTATCGTGCGTAAAGTGTCCACTTTCCGTACGCTGTGCGACAAAACTCGTATTTCCATTAATTTCCAAGATATTCAATAAAAATTGGTGGAAGAAACAATCGACTTATCCTACTTTACCTCTTCACTAATGAATTGTAATTATTAACAAATTCGCAAAGTTATAATCACGTCATAAGCTTCGCTGCACAGTTTTGTAGGTGGATTCATTGGATCCAGTAGCCCAAGAGTTTCGTTTTGCTCCCAGATGTAATTTATTTGAAATGGAACTAAGGTATTCGTTTTTGCATCTCCAAGATAATGATACCACCTTGAAAATAAATATTACATTCAATTAATTCAAGTTTTCTCATTCTAAAATGAGAATTTTCGAATTTCTTACAGTCTTGGTGTACACCTACTGGCTCCATGCTCTCCACATCCGAGATCAAGCGCTAATTTTCCACTTCCAGGATGAACAATATTTTTACATGAATCAAAAGTACTATTAGCATATTCTTCCCCCATGAAAACCTATAAAATTCGGAAAAATAATTAAATTCTAAAAACATCTATAAAACGTAATTTCAGAGGAATCCTCCCTCTTTTTCTCCAGTAAATTCATGAATTCATTAAAAAAAAAAAACGATTTTACAGGAAAGACACAAAAGCGGGATCGAAGCCCGCGACCTTCGAATTACCGGTCCACTAAGCTTTCAACTGAGCTACACTGTTAGAAAAAAATGGAAATTTCATAGACAATTTAATGGGAGTTTTCATAAACACAATATTGAATTTTTTTTAACGACAAAATGATCATAAAATCTGTGAGTTTTAGAGGAAATTTAAAGGAATCTGAGAGTCTTAACCCTTCAAGTACGGCCCCATAGACGTATATAGACCCTCGTGCCTGTCCCATCGGCCAGGGTCTATATATCATAGAGATCCTCACAACGTTGCATAAAAGTTTCAATATCTCTTACAATTTTTAAGATTTTTGGATTTTGCAAAATGATTCGTGAAGATGGATAATTCAAGTTCGATATGCAACCTTTCAAGAACAATTCGATTTTAACTAATTAATTTTTAAGGAATTTGTTTTTTTTTAACTTCCCGATAAGGAAAGTTTATGTAATGGCCCCGAAAATGAAAAATCGATTTTTCGATCGATCTTCATGTTTTAAGACCTCCCCAATATTTTTTGATAGTTTTCACAATCATGTCTGTGTGTGTTTGTGTGTGTATGTCCGTGATCAATTTTTTCGTTCACGTTTTCTCATAAATCAATAATGTGATCGAGGTGATCGATGTCGTAATCGAAGCATCTTGACATAAATTCGCGGTCATTAGATTTTGATCGGAATCGATCCAATACTTTCTTAGTTTTTTAAGGAAAACATTATCAAGTTCTTCTTAATTTCCCAAAAAGTGGAGTCTATGCATTGCCCCCGAAAAGAAAAAATTGATTTTTTTATTGATCTCCATATTTTGAGATCTCTCCAACATTTTTTGATAGTTTCCACGATTATGTCTGTTGTTATTTATCGTTTTTATCATTCATCATTTTTTCAAATAGTAAGTGAGAGAAATTATCGGGAAGTTCTTAGTGCGGCTTGAAGTCACACTCATCACAATACATTCTCACTAATTCCTTCTAATCAGCAGTAACGCACTCCTCTATTCGCGAGCGAGCGTAGCGAGCGAGCAATTGCTCACCCCTAGTTAAAATTCTGATTTCACCGAAAAAATTAAACTGAAATCATTTGAAAATCGATGATGTGTTCATTTTTCGATGACGTAATTATCTGAAATTTCAGCAGAAATGTGACCAGTTTGAAATTTTCGTGATTTTGCACGAAAATTTTTAACAGTGTACCGTGATTTTCCATATTTCCCAATCAAATTTCAATGCTCACAATGTCGACTCTGCCTACCTTCCTCAGGCAAATTGAGCAAATGAACTTTTCGTTACTCGAGCTCTTTTTAGCATCTCATAACCCGACTAACGAAATGTTGAAAATTTCTATAGGAAAGGAATTTGAAAAAAATATCGGGAATGCCGAAACGAAATTAGATTGATGAAAATTACCGTAACTTCATTGATATATTCCTCTTTCTTATCCTCATCAAATAAAATTTGAGTGGCATTAATGAATCGACTCTGATCGGCTGCACAAGTGAAATCACAAATCGATCGAAACATATTCTTCAAACAGCTCGTGCATCTCCCAAAAATTCCTTCAGCCTTCTGCATGTTATCATCCATTGTTGTTATAATATCCTTATCGCAACAAGTATTCGGATGATCTGTGAAGGTCATAATTCATTGAGATAATCGGTTCATGTAATTAAAGATATAAATCGGTAGCAAAATGCCGAAGGACAATTATTTTAGAAACAATGTTAATTTACTGGTTCTGGTTTGATTATGATTCTGAGAAATTCTGAAAAATCTCAAATACATTAAAATAAAACTGATTTTTTTTTTTTTACACACATACATTACATTAGGGGAGAGTGGGGCAAAATGGACACTGTTATGAAACGCTTAGAGATGGATTTTTTTCGATGATTCTATTGAAAAGATGAGAAAATTTTAGCGGGAAAACACGTCTCAGATGCATTTTTTTCAATTTTTTTGAAATTTCGATGTTTTTCAGCATTTTTGAAGGGTCAGCCTTTAATTTCTCGAAAATCCTCAGTTTTTTGTAAATATCTCTGGTTCTATTAGTCGTAGCAATTCGGAGTTGGTCTCAAATGAAAGGTGAGCTCATTTCCCATCGATTTATGGGGTTTTAAATTCAAAAATATCAGTTTTTGGGATAGTTATAGGCCAAAAATGGTTTCACAAAACTGTTTCACAAAAATGCATATAAATATCGAGGGTCTAAAAGCAGAAGGTCGTATGGGCCAAAATGGCCCTTTCTCTGGCAGAAGGTCGTATATCCTACACATACGACCTTCTGCCTTTAGAGGAGGATCAAATAATTCGAATATATCCGCAGCTGTGCGATAGATATTTCTGACACAATTGTAGATACGACCTTCTGCTTTTATTGCAGTTTCGAATCGTTTCAAATTTCCGTATCATCTGCATTATACTGAAAATTATTATCCACTTCCGAGAAAAATTTTTTCTAATGATTGCATTGAAAAGCTGAGAAAATTTTAGGCGGAAAGCACGTGTCAAAGTTTTTTTTAAATCAATTTTCGGAAAAGTTTACTTTTTTGGCCAAGTATTGAAGGGGTTTCTCTTCTGAAAATCGAAAAAATTCACTTTTTCGGCGATATCTCCGGTTCTGTTGGTCGCACCGATTTGGGGTTGGTCTCAAATGAGAGATGAGCTCATTTGCCATCCATTTATGTGGTTCGAAATTTTTTCTAATCAAATTTTTAAATACTTATTGGTCATTTTCTGAAAATCAGTTTTTGCTCTATAAGTATTTGAAAAATTGATAACTTTTTTTTTCAACCACACGAATCTATGGGAAATGAGCTCATCTATCATTTAAGAACAGCTCCAGGTCGTTACGTTCAATAGAACCAGAGATATTCCCGAAAACCTGAAGTTTTTCAAAAGCAGACGGCTTTTACCTTCAAATTTTGACAAAAAAAATGGAATTTTTGAAAAATTCAAAAAAATAACTTCTGACATATTATTTCCATGTGAAATTCCCTCAGCTTTCCAATGCAATCATCAGAAAAAATCCATCTTCAATATTTTCATCTGTTTCGAGTAAATTTCAGGGTATAAAATACCAAAACCAGCCCGTGTCCGTTTTACCCTACCCTCTCCCAAAGACTTTTTTTCTTCCAAATTAAATTTCCCATTCCCTTGAATTTTTAGAATTTTTTGAAAATTTTGACTCCCTTTTTTTTCTCCTAAAAGCAAAAGGTCGTATATCCACATAATTTTGAGGAGAAAAGTAGTCCTAGGGAAAAAATTCTTGTAGGCACGGTTTTCTCTCTGCATTCCCTACATTTTATTTTTTATTTTTTTTTTTCATAATTTTCTTTTTCATTCTTTCCAGGCAGAAGGTCGTATCCGCCAACTCACGATAAAAGTGGTTGTCCGCGACTATAAACCACTCAAATCGTGGAGAAATCGAAAAAAAAAATTGAAAAACAGGTGGACATACGACCTTCTGCCCCTTTTCAGGACGCGACCCGATTTTTGGCCCATACGACCTTTTGCTTTTAGACCCTCGATATCTTGAAATCAATATTTTTGAATTGAAAACTCTATGAATCGATGGCAAATGATCTCACCTTTCACCTCCCGTTGAAATTTTTACGCTATGACAAATAGAACCGAAGATATTCTCAAAAAACTGAAAATTTTCTAAAAAAAGAAGGGTTTCACCCCTCTAAAATGCTCAAAAAAGTCAAAATCTCCAAAAATTCAAAAAAATTAATTCCGGCACTTGTTTCCCGCCCAAAATTTCCTCAGTTTTCCAATGGAATCATTAAAAACAATCTACAGCCAATATTTCTATTAATTTCAAAAGTTTTTCATAATATTTGCCTGAAAATTTAGATGTGTCCATTTTACCCCTCATGTCCATTTTGCCCCACCTTCCCCTATATATATATATATATATATATATTATGTATGTATGTATGTAAAACTGACAATAACAGAAATCTAACAATTTCGTTATTTTACAATGAATTAATTTTTTTAAAAAAAGGAGAAAGACGCAATTGTAGGAAATTGCGTCGAGAAACTGTAAGTGCAAATTCCTAGAATTATTACTTTTTTAATAACTCATTTTTTGAAGAATCAAAAGAATCGTTAGATATTTGCTAATTTATGATGATGAAAATAGCAAATATCTGACGATTTCTTTTCCTTAACAAATAAAGTAATTAAAAAAAAAAAAAAAAATATGCATTTGTAGAAACTTTAAAAATCAATAACTGTCAATTTTTTTAAACAATCTTCTCACAATAATTCACCTTGTAAAGAAAAGTAATAATGTTTTAACAAGAATTTGATAAAATAAGAATTCGACAAATAAACCTTGAATCAAGGATTTCATATGCCATAGTAAAAATTAGAAAAAATTGTAATAATTTAAACAGTTAAAAAATTGAAAAAAAATTGTAGGATGTTTGCGATTTTTTAAAAATAATTCATTTTTTAAATATCTGCTATTATCATCATCATAAATTTCATTATCATGCTTAATTGCCCTCAAATAAAAACCCGCGCGACAGAAGTGAAACTTCTTATACATGAGCCATTGGTCATTTTACACTTGGCTTTGGATTAACATATCTCGAAAACTATGCAAAATTTATCGAGACATGCTGTGAATGGAATTTAGAGGGAAGATTGACGAACACAATAAGCAGAACGCTGTTTTTCTACGACCAGTAGTTTCAGAGATATCATTTTTTGAATGAATAGTTCAGAAACAATGGATGAGGCCCGATAGCAAATAAATGAGCGCTTGGACGTCCTTTCTGAATTTTTCATTCAAAAATCGATATCTTAATAACTACGAGTCGCAAAAAAACAGAGGTTTGCTTATTTTATTCGTTAATCTTCCCTCTAAATTTCATTCACAGCATGTCTCGATAAATTTTGCATAGTTTTCGAGATATTTTAATCCAAAGCCAAGTGTGAAATGGCAATTTTTCAAGAAATAAAAAGCAAAAATTATGAGGTGGAGCATGGATATTTTTCGGTCGTGTTTCATGACAACTCCTCCTTTAAATGACAATTTTGAGTAATTTTTCAAAAAATCATTTAGATAAATTCCCATATTTTTCTCTCCGTGTATTGAAAAGAAAAAATAATAGAGTGTAGAGTCAGGCATCGCTGCTGACGCACTCTCCTCTTCTCCTGCTCCCCCCACCACGTATCTAGCTATTCCCCTCACACGATGACGAATTTTCGTGACGCTCGAAAATTGTTGCCCCCTCAGCAAAGAAGTTTCACTTCAAAAATTACCAGTTCCATTAAAAAAATGTGGACATCTTCGTCGCAGTCTAGCTTCAGCTTCCTCATTATTAATTGGTCGAGCTGGTGCCTGTGATGGACAGTTATGTGCATGTAATCCTTCTGGTCCACACTCGCCATACCAAATACACGTGTATTTCAAATTGTCTTCATTACTCTTTATTATCAGAGGTAATCCCGCAATGATTAAGAGAAATACAGCCAATTCATTCATTCTGCAAGATAATTAAATTAATTATTGCAATCTTAAGATTTTTTAAATTAAAGATTATATCGTCACCGTAGTGTTAGCATAGCACTTACGCCTCTTTGTTTCTAAGATGACAATATCCTCGTAGATAATAATTTTTTTTTTTTTTGTAAACAATAATTCATGCACTCTCACCTTATTCAAATACTTCAAAATTCAATAATACGTAATAAACAACGGATTCATTGATAGAAAACATGAATTCTTTCAGACATTTCAGTGTGGCACTGAACTTTAGAATGAAGATTAAAAACTGGACACCTGCTTATCATTCTTCAAAATGCAGAGTTTTATCACAAAACCAGTGAAGTAAGCGATTACAACTGTAGTTATTTCTTTCTATTGAAGACACCTGCACGATTTATATGGTGGCATTAGAGGCAAAAAGGCGTAAGACATTGTGTATAAGCATAGAAACTTAAGCCTCTTTGTTTCTAATGCGATGGATATTCACTCGAATACTCCAATGATTTATCTTATTTTTATTGATTACACATTTCGATGAGATAATGAAAGAAGAAAAACTTCAGAATACTAGAGACCATTGATTTCGAAATAAAAATAATTCATAATTTCTGATTCATTCAGTTTCACAAGATTATCATCATGCAAAGTGTGATTATGAGAAAGTGAAATGACGTTAATAATTAATTACCGGATTTATTTTCATTATTTTGAGTCAATATTTTAATTTTTCATGGGGATATTGGAAAAGTTATTAATATTTTAATCTTTATAAAGAGAAATAAATGTTGTCACGAATGATAGGATTTTAAGATGATGTTGTTACTGATTTTTTTGAATATTTCTATGAACAATTGTTCATAGAAATATTAAAAATATTAGAATATTGACGTTAATAACAATCGAATTTTCTCAAATGTGTCATTTTAATCAAGTAATTCAGTACTCAAGAGGTGAAACAGGATAAATTGGACTTATTTTTGTTATTTTTTTTTTTATAGAATGTCGCTGAAGCTAGCCGTGGAAATATTCGTAGAATTTTCGCACGTTTTGGGTCATACGGATGATGAGACCCATGGCATTTACTCATTTTCACTGATTTGAGGGTATTTCTCGCAATGAAAACTGTTCATCTCCTTTTCTATTCAAAGAGATTTCATAAAATAGGAAAAACAAGATTGACTGACAAAAAAAACGATGTTTTTATGAATTTTGGGTTAATGTACTGGAGAGACTGTAAAGGATTAATTCTATAAGTCCGTCCCTGTAGCGAATTCAGGGTGATAATAGACCTGGAGAACCTGGAGAAGTCAGGGAATTCAAAATTTCTGGAATAGTCAGGGTAAAGCCAGGGAATTTTAGTGTTAATCAGGGAAATTTGTACTTTATTCTTGATATTTTTGGATATATGAGCTTAATAATTCTTTTAATTGTTAAAGGTGGCGTTTTAGATCTCTGTGGATAGCTAAAAAATCATCTCTAACAATTAAAAGTAGTTAATTTTTTCATTATTTCCGTATTTTTGAAAATTACAGATAGTTAACCCATCAGCAGGCGCGCTAGCTCGCCAACGCTCTCTAGGCGCGCGATGACAGATTCTCTTACACCTGAGTATCTCGAGAACTAAGCGTCATAGAGTAATTTTGTCCTGAACCTTGTTTAAAACGTAACCAAATTCTCAATGGTCACCTGACCGAGGGAGAGGGGGTCAGTGACACCTTGGCCCTCGGCTAGAAGACGAAATCTTCCCTGTCCAACACTCTCTTGCGTTTGAACGTTCAATCTAGACGCATCAATTAATTTTTTCATCGTGAAAACTCTATAATTATATCAAGTGTTAATATTCTCTATATTCTCAAAGTTTGGTCTCAAGTGTAGTTAAATTCAACTAGTTTGTTCAACTATTGTGTAACCGTCAACAATTCGTCTATTTATTCAACTTTTATATTATCTATCGACGAGCAGGCTTTTTTTCCAAATAAAACGGTTTTGCCTTGCGGCTCAGTGTAATTCAACTATTACTCCTTTTTCACTACCATTAATTGCCTCCTGCAATCCACCCTGGAAATCCACGAATAAAATCAACACGCTCAAAACAAACCTTTTTTGTAGAGCTTGAAATTCTCTACAAAAAAGGATAGGTGCAAAATCACCGTATCTCGCTTAGTTTCCGAGAAAATAACAAAAAACTGATGGCAAAATTAAATAGATTTATCTGAAAATTTTTCGTATTTTTAATAGATTCAATTCCGTTTACAAAGAAATATTTGACAAAAAAGAATTAGAATGAGAGGGGGGTGTCACCAATGCTATCTATAGCGACTGAGCCATGCTTACCCATCGACCACGTTTAGGCGCGCGATGAGAGAAAGTCTCACGCTGCCTGACGGCACGGAAGAAGAAATTATTTTTTCCAAAAGAAAAAATTGTTTTTGAAATTTTTGCGATGACCATAATAAAGTAGAATAGTTTTTCTGACAAATACAAGAAAAATCGAGATTTTTCACTCATTTTTTAAGGTAGTTTCCTATACCTTCAAAAAAAAGTGTGAGAGAAAGTCTCATAGCGCGACCGCTGACGGGTTAATTGCTAAAAATTTAACTTTCCGATTAGTCGGAAATCTGCAAAAAAAATGAAGAGAAAATCATAATCCTAGAAATTTAACGCGATTCCGTGTATTATCGTTAAATTATAATTTTAAAAATGGTCAAGAATTTTAACGTATATATAAATAACTTTTTTTTCAGTCGCCACCCTGGACTTGAGTGACGATTTTTTTTAGGATGGAAGGCAAAGGTGCTTGGCAGCTCTCGGAATCGGAATTTTGAAGGACGTCTTATTTGAAGGGGAGTTGTAATTTTTTCAAGTTTGGAATTTCTCATTTTTTGCCATTTTTTTTTTGCCATAAGTCCGGTTCATGGCAAATTGAAAGACGATTTTTTTTTAGGGTGGAAGACGAAAGTGTTTGGAAGGCCTCACAGCTGGAAATTTGAGAGTCATCAGATTTGGAGGGGAGATGGAATTTTTTTAAGCTTCCACCAGTCCTGTCCTATGGCCAATTGAGAGCCAATCCTTCCTGGGGTAAAGGACAGATCATTAAACAAATAAATTTATTAATAAATTAATTTTTATTAATAAATTTTTTTTTAGGACAATCAAATTCCGGAAAAAATATGTAATGCGCAAGCAGGATTTGAACCCACGACCCTCTGATTACATGTCAGGTGCTCTACCGCTGAGCTATTGCGAGTTACTATATTTACTATCGAATTTTTGATTCTCACATGTTTTCTCCACCTCCCATCCACGAGGCAATGTCGCCATTAAACAAATAAGAGGTGTTTGGAAATCCTTGAAACCGGAAATTTGAGGGACGTCATATTTAGAGGGACGATGGAATTTTTTTTCTGATGCAATAAATACGAAGCCTTTCGTTACCCCTTAAGGCAGTATTCCAGAGTACAGTCGATCAAACAGAAAAAATGAAGATCTGTCGATTAGTTTTCAATTGAGTGCTAATAATTCGGGGAAAAAAGTGCTTCAATTCACCCGAAAAAGCGATTAAACTATTCGGGAGTCACATCTTCAGCTTGTGAACATAATTTTTTTTCTCGATTTCTTTTTTTACATCAATCTCCTATCACAGGCACGAGATAGAGAGAGAGGCAAATAGTTACGATTGCCTTCTAATTAGAATTTTTCAATAAATACACGGTAAATTGAATATTTTTTTCTTTCATCATTCAGTTAAAATGCTGTACTCTTCGCCAATAATTTTTAAATAATTGATCAACCCTGTGGTTTTTCAGTAATTTCGTTATTTTCGTCCAATTTAAGGCATTTCATCCTCACTACCGCTATTTCCAGTAACTTTGATAATTCATATTTCATAAACTACATGGACAAAATATATAAAATAAGATTTAACTGTGAAAATACAGTTTAAATCTAAAATTAAAAGGATTATCCGTCAAAAAAACGGAAATAAATACGCTATATTCATTTCTTCCATAATGAGTAATCATATTTTAATGACGCAATGATTGTACAAATGGAATATCCCGTAAACGTTTCTCCCATATCAACCGAGGAACGATAACAATAAGTACAGTAAATGTAATCAATAATCGCAATGATACCTCACCATAAATACCATTTTTTTTTTTCTTCTTCTTCACTTGTCTGTGTTCGTGTCTGCGTGTATGTATATGTCCTATGTCTGTAAGTATTTTTTTTTGCTCCATCACTACAAAGTTTCAAAACGCAAAAACGACACTTTTTTTTTGTTATTTTAATTTTAATTACTATAATACATCTTTTTCATTGGCTCAGACCATGCGCCAAAACGAAAGGAAGAGTTTTATTTCACTTTTTGTTAAAATTATTCCTTTCTTCACTCAGGAAAGACTCACTTTTCTTTAAAATTATTTATTTCTTATCTAGATTTTTTTTTTTTCATCGTTTATTTTCTGTTTTTTTTTTTGGACATCCATTAAGATGTTACCCTTTTTTTAACGAGCTAAGTACTATATTTTACTCGATCTATTCAACGTCACGAGTTTCGAATTTGCTAATCGAAAAAAAAAATTCAAATCACTCAGGTTTCAATTATTTCAATTTTTTTAAAATTTATTTTCCTTCATAATTTCATGAAAATTCCTCGCAACGTTGCATAGATCAATTTATCTTTACTTATTTTTCTCCATTTTTTTTTTGTGTATTTATTTATTTTTCTTGTTTTTTCTTCAATACCCGTCCTCATGTTCGAATACATCGTCAACGGTAGCGATAAAGTGTTTTTTTTCTGTATTTTTGTTAATATCAATAAAATTTCTCGAAGTATATCAATAATAGATGATAATTTAATAATCCAATGGCAATCCGGGCTGCTTTGTTCTTGTATAGGAAAAATGTAGTAATGAGGGTTTTTTTTTTTTTTTTTTTCGAGGAGGGACGAAAAGACATGATACTTCGTACCTAGGCCAACTATTGGAACGCCTCAAATCGAGAGGGTTTCGTTACACTTTTTCTTCATCATTAATATTTCATTCATAATTTCATGAATAATGTCTAAAAAATTTCCGTCAACTTATATTCTTTCATTTTTATTATTCGTAATATATATACTTTTTTTTTAAGTTCTTCATCAAGTCAATCCCAATGTGCACGAAAAAGTTAGCCGATAATTCATTTTTTTAGTTTAAATTTTTCTTTATTAAACTTTTCTTTTTCTTCCGTCATTGATTAGAAATACTTCAATGAATATTTCATTTAAATTCATTATTTTATTTGTCTATCATTTTTTTTTTCTTCTTCATTATACAAAAGGAAGATGATTGGATTTAAATAATGAAGCGAATGAAATTAGTGATTTTAAATAATTTAAATATTTGGTAAAAAATTCACTCTCTTTCTCTTTTTTTTTTCTTGTTTTAAATCTTATTCTTTCGAAGCAAATTTTTTTTTAAAAACGAGATTAACTCTCGTTAAATATATTGAGCTTATTAAAAAATACATAAATAAGACAGGAAAATTTTTTTAAATTTTTCTATTATTTTCTCTCTTTTATCGAAATGAATTTCTTTTTTTTTTTTTTATATAATTCGTTTTCCTTTTTTTTTCTATTTCAATATTCACGTGGAATAAAAAAGCGAACACTCTCGATAGGAGGACGCGCCTCGACAGAATTTATTACATAAAATTTATATATTTAGATAATGGAATAATTCGAGCAACAAAAAAATCCATTCTTTGTCATTAATTTTATTCTTCAATCATTATTATTATTATAATTAATTCGCCATCTTCATTTTCCTTTTCTTTTAATACTTTTATGTGCGTCAACCGCCTATAATTATTATTAAATAGGTATTCTTGTTTTTTTTTTTTTTTTTTTTTGCATTTTTTTTTTCGCTGTCAGATCTCAAACGATGTCTTAATTAGATATACTTTGACTTAATATTGAATATTTTACTATTTTTCTTTTTTTTTTTTGGTTTTTCTTTTCTCCTGCACCGAGTAACCCATTGTGTATACTAATAAGGTTTATTAGACCTTAAATTACATACTAAAAGGGCAATTCATCAATTACACTTTTTTATACTTCCTGGTCTTTAATAGTAATAGCCCTGTTATCGTATAATTTTTTTTAAATTATTTAATTTTTTTTCTCTCTTTAATTTTACATTTTCTCGACAAACTGAAGTCATAAATTTGGAATTCGCAATTTATCAAATTTATTTCTTCCAATTTTTTTTTTTTTTTTTTTGGCATTGATTGTGATTTGCGAAATTCAGTTATATTGATGGAAATGCTCGAAAAATTAAAATTAAAAAGAGTAAAAAAATGGAATAAGTATTATTCAAAGTTCATCAGTGGCTAATTCTCCAATGTCAATGATTCTTTTGGCTCCATTTGTATTTTTATTATTGAAATCCATGAGAATTATTGATAACAAAAAATTTCGCTTCTTTTTTTTTTATTTTTTAATTTTTTTATTAATGAATATTTTAATATTGAGACATTTAGGTCGGTGTGTCGTGAAAAATAAGCAAAATGAATTCGTAATAAATTTTATAAATCCTATAATTTTTTTTTTCTCCTGTGAACCTCATGGTTCTTTCATTATCAAATTTTAAAATTATTAATTTACGAATTTTTATTTTTTTTTCTTTTCAAAAATCTTGCTTTCATTCAATATTCGTGAATTAATAAATCAGTTTATTCCATTTAATTAACAAAGACATCACCGATTATCATTGAATCTTCGTCAAACGCGGTACATCTCTCTCAACATTACACTCAAAATTAATTCACATTCCATATGAATTTATTATTTGCTATTAAAAATTCAATGAAATTTTTATCCTCAATTTTTTTTTTTTTTTTCGAGCAAATTAGAGTAATAATCATTTTTTAAGATTAAATTAACAATAACAATTTTCTTCAACAATGCATTATCAAATAATTTACATAGGCATGAATAAAAATGAAGTGATTGATGGAAATATTTCAATTTTTCACTAGAAAAAAAAAAAAAAAAAAAAAATATTAAAAAATTATTATACAAAATTAATTAACTCACAGTCAACTTGTCGATGATGACTCGAGTTCCAGGAAGAGCGTGAAAGATATCCTGAAAATTTAATCCCTAAATCATAATAATAAATTTTACGAAATTTAACGAAACTTCGACTTTTTTCCACAAAAAAAAAAAAAAACCGACATTTGAGAATTAAGAAATTGCTCGTTGAGAAATTAGTCGGCGCTTATGAGTGAAGTAAATACGTTAATTTCATTTCTTTCTTTTACATAAAACACAATTTCTTTTTTTTTTTTTCATATTTTTTCCCATAAATATAATTATTCATTCCGCTGTTAATTGGACCGATCGAAATTTCCGCGTAAGACTTTCCTTCATTTACCACGATACGTATATCTTAAGTGTTTTTTTCTTTTCAATCATTTTTCATTTAAAATTTTTTCTTTCTTCGCTTTTAGATAGTTTTGTCTATTTATACTTTCTGTTTTCTAATTCACACTAATTAATTTTCTTTGATATCAATTGTGTCCATTAATATCATTTTAATTTCATTTTTATTATAATTGAATTAACTTCAGGTGAATTAAGCCACCTGTTACCGATTTTTGCCTCTATCGTTTTATTATTCACATCATTATCCATGAAAATTAATTAACATTCAATTCTCTTAAAAAATGACAATGAAATTATCACAAATCTGTGAATTTTTCGAATTTTCTTTCAGTAGCAAATAAATTATTATAAAAAAATTATTTAAAAAATTCGCACTTATAATTTTTTTGAATTTTCTACATGTGCAAATTTTTTTTCAATAATTTACTTGTTCGGAAAAAAAAATTTATTTCTGTTATTTTCAGTGTCATTTCAAAATTAATATTCACTTTTCCCATTTTTTTTTTTTTTTTTTTGTATTCAATGGATTTCTCGTGTATCCGTGATCCCAAAAATTTAAGACTCTGACTAAATGCTATTTGAGCCGTTTTTATATACTTTGAATTAACATTAAAAATAAATGAGCTATATGACTCAAATGCATTTAGTCGTAGTTAAGGATGTTGAAACAATGATATTATTTATTTATGTAATTATTTCTCATTTATTATTTTTTTATTATTATTATTTTCTCTTTGGCTTTTTTTTTAGAAATCTCATTGTGATATAACAATAAATTTATATGTGAACATATATCATAATGTTCACATATATATCTATGAATATACATAGTCATTCAATAATAGATCTCTTATAATTCAAAGTCTCATATTATCTTTCCAACAATTCGTTTTCTCTCGATCTGTTCATTTGCCAATTATTGTTATTACATTATATACAAAATTCATCATTTCAATTATTATTATGAAATTATTTTTTTTAATATTATTGCTGTCCACACTGCAGCATCACACGATCTTACGTAACTTCATTGTATTAATTAATGTTTTTTTTTTTATTTTTCCCTTCAATTTATCAATATATCTAAATTAATTTCATCAATTGAAACGTTTCTTTTATAATATCACCTGGATATTATTTTGACTAGCAACAGTTAAAGCTCTTACTTTTAATTAAAATTCGAAAAAAAATTAAAATATAATTTTTTAAATAAATTATGGAGTTTTTGGAATAAAAAAGAAAGATCGATCTCGTTTAATTGTGCATTTGTGTGTGAAAGAGTGGCATTTTGTATTTCTTCATTTTAAATTCTATTAATTAAATTTTTTTTATTTTCTTAAAAACTTTTGAAAATCATCGCTTTGCATTCATTGGCAATGTCCCATAAATCTTTTAAACTTTAATTTCACGTAAAATTCAAAACCCTGTTAGTGATTAATAATCTCATATTTTTTTTTTTTTTTCAATTAATTTTAATTTTATCAATTTTTTTTGTTTTATTTCAATTATTTCATCGGCTTTCCTATTTTCTATTTGATTATAAATATTTTCTCGCAAAAAGAGTTATTTTTTCTTTCTTTTTTATATCTAACAATAAATTGATTCATTCATAAAATCTTTTGCAGAGCCTCCGTGCAACGAAGTCCCATGTCAATATTATAAATTAATGCGTTAAAAAATCTGCATAGGATTGTTGAGATCAGTCGGCATTATTACTTTTTTTTTTTATAATTAATCCTCATTCTTCAATACTAGAAGAAGTCTTTTCTTTCATTTTTATTGAACGCGTGCGAATTTTTTTTTACTTCATCATTTTTTTTTTCCATTCTAATTACGTATATTTTACTTATGAGTTTTTCTTCATTTTTCATGATAAAGCTACTATTTCACACATTTTTTTTTTTTTTTTATAATTTACCAAGAATCGATTATGCATTTTGTCTCAACGAATTATGGAAAAAAAAAACTAATTGAGACGTAAAATTACACAATGAAAATTTTTGAAAATTTGTGAAAAACTTTTATCAATTCAATTTTCACGATTGCAGTAGAGGACAGCAAAAATAACAAAAAAAAAAAAAAAAAACGAAAAACGAAAAACACTGACTAGATTTAAGTTACACAGTATTATTCAATAGTGTTATCTCGGTGATTTTTTTTTCTTTTCATTTCTCATTTGAAATCTACTATTTACTCCATTTAATTTTTTAAATTCAAGTATTATTTATTAATTTTTCATCAATTTAATATTTATACTGAGTTTTTCCTTTCTATTCATTATTTAATTTAATTTTTTATCATTAGATTTCTTCTTCTTTTTTTTTTTCTTCCTTTCTTCTCATTTTTTTTTTTTTTTTTGTTTTTTACTGCTTTTAATTTTAAACTTAAACGTGATTATTAAAGTTAGATTGTTGAGCACAATTATTGATTTCAATGAGTGACTTTCGGGAAGCACTGTGGGCCGAATTCATATCAGTGAATTCACTGGCCGACTTACCCTTTCGTGGCAACGTCGTGGCCTCCCCGAGTGATGGTAGCTCCCGTGGCTTCCAAATCGGCGAACCTGATTGACAAGAATTTTCGTCTATTTTTGTTTTTTTTTTTTCTTTTCATTTTTAAAAAATTTTTTTTGTCTCTTATAATTTCTCTATTTTCATGATTTTTTCTCACATTTTTGCCATTAATCGAAATTTATTTTTTACTTTAACTATATTGGCCAATTGGAATTAATCTAATACTGACAGGAATTATTGGGAAAATTTTCTATTTTTCATCCCCTTGATCAATTTACAGTCTAATGGGATTACAATTACCTATTTCAATAGATATATATATTTTCTTTTTTGTGTAGAAAAAACATAAAAAATAAGGAAAAATTAAAAAGTGAATAATAAAATGGAAAACGAAAAAAAAAAAAATGATAAAAAAATCAAAAAGTTACAATTATTGGTCTTCATTCATAGGCGCCGACTTTTCTAAAATTGCATTGTCATTCTTACTTATAAATATAATTCAAATTGTTATTCACAATTCATTTATTACTACGACGATTTTATGTTTTTTTTTTTTTTTTATTTATTTATCAAGCTCATCACTCGCACCCTTCCGGGAAATAGAAAAAAAATTAAAAAAAAAAAATAACAACGAAATCAGCAGGCAAATTTATGACACAATCTGCAAAGCACATAATTTTCACCTCCATTTTTATTTCAATTATTCTTATTCATTAAATTGATTTTTTTTATCTTTTTCTACAAATACCATCATTTTTTATAATTGATCAAAAAAAAAAGGAAAATTAATATATTTGCGCATAATTAGAGTTGTCTCTCCTTTTTTTTTTTTTTTTTTTTGCAATTCAACTGGTTTATTTATGATATACTCTAATAGAAAACAACAAATGCACAAATAAATACATGAACAATAATCACTAAATGAAAATAAAGAAAAAAATAAATAAAAAAATGTAAAAAATTCCGAAAAACTCTCGAGGCTCAATATTCTAATTTCATTAAAAATATCATTCACTTATTATTATTATTTTTTTTTTTTGTTTCGATTAACTAGGCTTGAAAATATCTGAACTTTTAGATGAAATTTTCATAAAGAGAATGAATTGATTTTCAATGAAATAAGAATAAGTCAATGAGACTTAAAAGTATTTTAAAATTTTCATTATCTTTTTTTTTTATTTCTTTCATTTTTTTTCAATCAATAAATTATTCACATATTCTCGAGAACCATTTGGGAGGAGAGATAATATATATATATATAGATATAGATATATATATATATATATACATATATATTTATGAGTGGCGTGCGCGAGCAGGCGTGCAACAAATTTTAGACATATGTATAGAAAAAACTTTGAAACTAAAACAAATTCACAACATATGTTTAGAATTTTTAAATTTTTTTTTTCTGTCCCGAAGGGAACCCGAGAAGTCGACGCCTATGATTCAGAAATATAACACATGCACTTCATAATAACTATCACGTTCCATCACTTTTTATTATTTCATATTCAACGAAATATATATTATTTTGACAAACCCTACAGCGGTATTACGATAAATATAAAAATAATAATAATAATAATAATTATGCAGAATCTACAGATTTCTAATTTACTTGTGATTAAATTATACCTACACTCTACTGAAATAAAACATAACAACTATGCAAATTAATATCGTTGAGTTAGAAATAAAGGGGCGTAAGTGTCTATAATCATAGGTAGGACTTACGCCACTGTTATGTCCAGAAAAATTCAAAGTAATAATTGCTAATGCACATAACCCAGAATGAAGAAGCTGGGTTGTGCTCAGTTTTGAAACATTTTTAAGTAAACGCTGATTGCTATTTCTTCATTCAAAGTTGATGAATAAGCAATACAGCTTCTGTTAAATACGATCGATTTCGCGTTTTTCTTCAGTCGTTCACCTGGTCTTGAATAGGAGTTGCCAAAATAGAGAGAGGCTCGAAGCACTAGGCACGGGACGCCAAATCGGTCTTTAGCTACTAATCGAAGTCTTTATTAACCGTGAAGGGGGACTTATTAGCTAGTTAATGGGTCACGGGTATCTTTAATCGAAAGTAGTCTCTCGTGTTCAAGTTAAAGTGTGATAGATATCTCTATTTGTGAACGAACTCATTTTTCAATCGAACAAAATCTTAAAATAATAGTTAATAAATACGGTGATTGAAGACAACTTCCCTGGCATTAAAAACCCTTTACGGAAGACGGTCGAGGGAATCACCTTTTAGTTAAGGTCTAAACATTAAAATCAAATAATTAAAATAAAGAATCAATTAAGAGTGAGTACCGTCAGCCTAAAAAACCATCTTAAAACCAAACTTTCATCATTAAATACAATTTGTGGAACCAAAATTGTCAACTCTTTGTCAAGTCATTCTTTTACTTGAAATAATACAAAAATTCAATCAGTTAATATTTATCTCTCTTTTGTAAGACAAATCCAAATCTTTTTTCCTCAAAATTCCTCGAAAGATATTCTCTCGCCACAACATTAATAAAAGGTACAAAACATAGTCGCGTTCTTTTTAAATAATTTATAATTCAAAGTTTTGTGTTCGGAAATAAATTAAACTTTCCTCAGACGCGAGGGACATCTTCGGACATAACACCACTTTGTTTCTAACATAACGATATAAATTAAATGAATAAATGATAATTGATGTAAATAATATCGAGTGAACTAGAAAAAAAAAAGAATAATTTCAATTCAGATGAAAGTAGTTTTTTTTTTTTTTTTTCGATGTGTGTTGAATTTATACCGCAACCTCATCGAAATTCTCTAACTGTTATTTAACTTTTTTTGGTAACTTTGTACGCCTCTTACCAAGCTCTTTAACCATTGGCGGTTGATAATTTTCTGGATGATGAGAGGATTGTATTAATTTAGCTTGACTCCCAGTACTACCAGCTGATATTGTTGATGTTGTACTCAGCGTTAGATGATTTGGTGTTCTACCCAAATTAGTCTTCTTTTCGCATAAAAATGGCTGTGTATCCTCCTCTCCCTCGGACTTTGTTCCTGAATCCATATCAACTTTTACTTCACCTAAAATAATCCATTAAAAAAAAAAAAAAGAAAAAAACACCAAACATTGCACAAACACTCAATTTACTTTAATGACTTCTTTTATGCGATGATTAAATTTATAAGTTGCAATGTGATTGATGATTTGAATTGCGATAGTATTCCAACAAATTCGAATAGAGTTAGCTTCTTATTATTTTTTTACATTTTCCTGAATTTTTTGATAATATCCAGCTTTCCGTATAGTTATCGAGAAAACTGATCTACAAGTCTTCATTTTCTTCAGTTTTATCGACCATATTCTGGGATACTATCTCAAAAGATAACGAAAGACGCAGTAAATTTCAAATTTTTAAATTCATCTAAATTCATTGTTCAGCATTAATTATGATTTTTTCCATAAAATAACAGAAGCGTCGACTGTCCGGCTTCCGCCGTCAGTCCTTGCCACTTTTTTTACGACAAAAATATCAATAAATATCACCGAAAAATTGATTTAACAATTTAATACATACGAGACCTTTCGTTACCCTTTAACAAATGAATGAATGAACGACAATGGAATGTATTAAGCACCTGTTGTATCACTGATGGTTTTACTCCGTGAACGAAATGATGTCTGATGATGATGATGAATTGGTGGATCCTCACCATCTCTGTCCTCCGAGCTCTCATGCTCCACTGATGCCTTTGATTGACTATGTTTTCTCTTTGAATTCAACGTATTTGACAGCATTTGTTGTTTAACAGCTTTCTTTGATAATGTACCAGTATTACCACTGCCATTACCATTCTGACCCTGATTCTGTAACTGTGATTTATCAAATTTTTCAACATGTCCAGTTGACATTCTAGGTGCCATGGACATTGGCGGTTGACTCATATTTGGTTTCGTTGATGGTATACTCATGTTTCTCACTGATTCACGTATTATCTGACGAATTGTCTTTAAAAATGCATTTCTAAATTCCGTTGTGCTATTATTAACAAGTAAATAATATCAAAAATTTATTATCAGACATCATTGAATCATAAAGCTCTTTGTTATTTCGAAACTTTTCAATAATTACCTGTTTGATAAAACATACACCTTCTCCGAGCGCCTCTGTAATTGACTTCTCAAATGAATCAATTCCCACAGGAAATGTGACTCCATATCTTTTGCTGAGCTTGCACGTACTTGAACCTCAGTTACGGGAATTAATACCTGATAGCGTATTATTTCAACTTCATTTGAATTTGTTTTTGTTGGTACTCCCTGAAATCAAATTAATTTAGATATCATGATTCATCACGATATCGCAGTTTTGATGATGCTCTAATAATGCGATGATTCGGCATTAATGCGCATTTCGAATTTAATTTATGGAATATGAAAAGAAATATTATTTTCATAAATTAAATTAAAAAGCGAGGTTTAGTGGCGAAATTTATGTGATATTTATCATATAAATGTAAATTCAATGTATTAAATATGAAGAAAAATATGATTATCATAAATTAAGCTGAGAGGAAGGTTTGGTGGCGTAATTTATATGATATTCATCATATAAATGTAAATTCCATTTATTAAATATGAAACGTAATATTTTTTTTTACTGGGAAAAGCTGGTAACAATGCGGTATTCATAAAGTTACATTGGCTAGTTTTTTAATCAGATGCCGTTAAGTTACTACAGTTATAGTTCTTGGAATGATTATGTACGTATGGAAAGAACGCCATTATTTTAGCTTCATTCATTCACATATCTTTGATTAAAATTTCATTATACCGTAGTTTTCGTGCTGAACCACCAAAATATTTATTTTTTCTACCGTAATTGTTCCATAAAAATTCAGTAGAAGAACGGACCAGAATAATACAGGAAAAATACTCTAATAATACAGTCTAACTACGGCATTCTTCCAGCATTCTCCAAGCCACTACACTGAGAAAAAAAAATGTTAAAAATGATCAAATATTGATATCATTGATCCTTAGCAAATATTTTTTTGACATAATTGAAGAAGTTATTGAATTTACTGATTCTTCGCTAATTTGAAAAAATTAACTAGTTGAATTCACTGGATTCAGTGAATTCAATAGCTTTTTGATTTGAAAAAAATATTTGCTAAGGACTGATTACATCAATATTTGATCATTTTTACCACTTTTCTTGTCTCAGTGTAGGAAATAGTCTATTTATGTAATTATATTTACCATCAATTTCTTCTTCTGCCTCAGCCGTTCTTTACAGAGAAATACAACTGCTGACTTGAATACAAAACACATGGCATGAAGTTCAAGACCTTTTTTTATTTTTCCAAGGAAATCGGAAATGTTAAGCCACTCAACGCCACCGTAGTAGAGCAAATCACCGGGGCTCAGATCGATTGGCTGAAAAATTAAATAACCATCATTTCCATTTATCGATCCTCTTTCAACTCTATTACTTTCCACATACACACACACGAAGGTCGTTATTGCATTTTCATTCATGCAATTATAATTACCTGTTTGCAAGATTTCTGATGCTGTCTGAATAGATGATCGAAAATAGCTCCATATTCCTCATGAATTCTTTGCATTTCATTTATGTGCTCTGCCACTTTCTCCATACCTTTCAGAGCCTCTGCAAATAATTCATGATTGACCGTGAAAATGAAGATAAAAATACTCTATCGATTGTTAAAAATCAATATCAACCTTTGGAGGATCGGGATTTTGAAAATTTCAAAAGCTCATAATTTGTACTGAAAAGAGAACTGAGATCACCAAGATCGAACCAAACTAAGGCCGGATGCTGGCGAGTCAGACCTTAATGCGACAAGGCGTCATCCCAACCCGGACTAGTAAAAGCCCATGTTAAATTATGATTTTTTTTTTTGAAAAGTTGATTAAAATGTTTGAATGACCTTATCAATGCTTGGAAATATACAGACATAGGTTTCCAAGATCGCTGAATACAATTTTACAGCCAGAATTGGGAAATACAAAAAGACGGATCTGTTATGTCCGAAGATGTCCCTCGCGTCTGAGGACAATTTAATTTATTTCTGAACCCAAAACTTTGAATTATAATTTTATTTAAAAAAAACGCGACTATGTTTTGTACCTTTTCTTAATGTTGTGGCGAGAGAATATTTTTCAGGAATTTTGAGGAAAAGAGATTTGGATTTGTCTTATAAAAGAGAGATAAATATTAACTGATTGAATTTTTGTAATATTTCAAGCAAAAGAATGATTTGACAAAGAGTTGACAATTTTGGTTTCTTAATTTGTATTTAATTATGAAAGCTTGGTTTTAAGATGGTTTTTCAGGCTGACGGTACTCACTCTTAATCGATTCTTTATTTTAATTATTTGAGTTTTATATTTACACCTTAACTAAAAGGTGATTCCCTCGACCGTCTTCCGTAAAGGGTTTTTAATGCCAGGGAAGTTGTCTTCAATCACCGTATTTATTAACTATTATTTTAAGATTTTGTTTGATTGAAAAATGAGTTCGTTCACAAATAGAGATATCTATCACACTTCAACTTGAACACGAGAGACTACTTTCGATTAAAGATACCTGTGACCCATTAACTAGCTAATGAGTCCCCCTTCACGGTTAATAAAGACTTCGATTAGTAGCTAAAGACCGATTTGGCGTCCCGTGCCTAGTGCTTCGAGCCTCTCTCTATTTTGGCAACTCTTATTCAAGAGCAGGTGAACGACTGAAGAAAAACGCGAAATCGATCGTATTTAACAGAAACTGTATTGCTTATTCATCAACTTTGAATGAAGAAATAGCAATCAGCGTTTACTTAAAAATGTTTCAAAACTGAGCATAACCCAGTTTCTTCATTCTGGGTAATGTGCATCAGCAATTATTACTTTGAATTTTTCTGGACATAACAGATCCAATATGGCAGCCTTTTTTTGAGCTAAATTTCATATTTTTCACTGATTATGATTGAAATGATCTGTAAAAACATACCAAGGTTTGAAAATATTCAAAGACTAGTTCTTGTAATCGCAGATATGATTTCCTTCTTCCCCTCCTCAGGAACAATTTTGGTCGTACTTAACTACTCAGAGAAACTATGACGCCTCAGAGCGTCATCCCGACCATCTAAAGGTTAATTTATTTACCTGTCAAATGCTGATGCTCGTCACAACGTTCGTCCGTTAGATTTTTCAATTGTTGAAGAAGAAGTGGATACTGCACTATCCTCTGAATTGGTTGTATCAAATAAGACTCCAGCGTTGATGAGTGCTGTTGTCTGGGATTTCTTGCTTGCAGAAATTCTTGCAGTGCTTGATTACCTTCATCTTATTATATTCAAGAGATTCGTGAAAGCAGAATGAAAAAAATTAAAAATTATCCTCAAAGTTTCTTTTTTCTCATTTCATAATTGTTTGGAAAGTTATAATTTATTCAGAGTATGTAAATTTTACTAACTTGGAAGTAAAACTTTTTGGGCCTTCGAGTGACTGGCGGCAAACGAGCTGTACAACTTGAAGTGATTCACGTAATATAAGAAGGCACTTCCAATGGAAAAGAGAACACCCTAAAAAAAATATTCAACAATATTAGTTATAATATTTCTCTTTTTAAAAAAAGCTTTATTTTGTCACTTCAGAAACAAAGTGGCGCAGGTGTCATTTTTTCTTCAATTTTCTTCCGAAAAATGCGAACCGCCGTTTTTTTCGCTACAACCCAGGTGGAAATATGCTTGACATATTTTGACAAAAAATGTCAAATTCTGATCAAATTTGACAAATTTTGGGAAAAAATCCGTCATAATTTGACCTATTTTCACAGAATCTACCATAAAATGTCATAATTTGACTGTTTTTGTTAAAATATGATGATTTTTGAGTATCAATTGGAACAGTATGTCATATTTTGTCAAATTTTCTCAGAAAAATTTCTGTCATAATTTGACAAATTATGACAGAATATGTCATATTTTGATTGTATTGTGTGGCAGACAACTCTGAGCCATTTGACATATTCTGACAAAAACGTCCAAAAAATGTGAAAATAAGACAGAAAATGGCAAATTGTGTCATGATATGTGACTTTTTAACATGTAATGACATAATATTTCTAAAAGTGTCTATTGAATTTGTCATTTTCAGTCAAAAAATGTCAAATTCTGTCCGAATTATCATATGACATATTTTGACCAAGCTTAACAGAAAAATTATGCCAGAATTTAACATAATTAATCATAAATTCTCATTTTTTAACGAAAAATGTCAAATTCTGTTAAAATTATTATATGACAAATTTTAACTGAATCTTAGAGAGAACTTATGTCAGAATTTGACATAATAGCTCATAAACTGTCATTATCGGACAAATTTCGACATGTTCCTTCGGCATTTGTGTCATTCCTTGAATTATCCAAATATACTAGAAGATGTCATGTCATAATGTGTCGTACACCTTGATGAAGAATAAGGGATTGGACATGGCATTGCATGACACAAGTAGGAAAGCCAACACAAACGGGTACTATTCTTTTATGCCGTATGGGAACGACCCATACGGATAATATCAAAAATGCGGTATTCTTGTTGAGCATTATCTTTGGCCGACCAGATTCACGAAGAAAACTGCCTCGCCCGTTTGAATTTATGACTTCTCAAACGATAGCGGGCTTAGGGACTAGTTTTCTACAATGCGCACTCTAGCGGCGCCTTCGGAACTACCAGTTTCACTCATTTTCTGAAAAATTGTGACATATTTTGTCATATTTCCCCATTTTATGACTACGAAAATTATGACAGATTATGTTCGAAAGGGTATGATATTTTTCACGAAGATATTTTTCACATTTGATGACAAATCAGAATATGTCAAGAAATGTCAAGGAGCAGTCATAAATTTTTTCGAACAAATGTCATTGTTTGACATATGTTCGACAAAAAATGTTAAATTTTCAAAATTAATTTAATTCTTGGTCGATGAGAAAATCTGACATATCGGTTATTATTGGTCAGAAAACAAATGAAATTTCCTATTGTGATATGTCAAAAAATGAAATATAATGACAACACTTGGCATTACTCTCTGCAATTGTCATATTTTATGATTTTTGTCACATTATGACATTTTTTGTCAAATTATGACATCCACATTTTCTCTAAAATATTTGTCCGAATTGATCATAATATGGGTAATTATGAAATATTTAAATTTGTTATAATATGTCTTAATATGACATATTTTGTCATATTCTTACACTTCATGTCCCTTAAAAATATGACAAATAATGTCTGAAAATTTATAACATATTTCATAGAAAAATGTCATTGATTATCAGAATTTGTCAATTTATGACAAATCAAAATATGTCATAAAATATCAAAAGACAGTCCCAAATTTTTTCAAACAAATGACATTTTTTGACATATGTTTAACAGAAAATGTCAATTTCTAACAATTTATGTCATTTTTGATCAATGAGCAAATCTCACATAGTCGGTCATAATCGGTCAAATAAGAAATTGACAAAATATGAGATGATATGTCAAAAAATGTTAAATTCATATAAAATAAGGAATTGTTTCTATCATTTGTCTTTTTTTCTTATTTTATGACAAAATTTGATATTTTTTGTCAAATTATGACATCCACATATTCTCTAAAATACTTGTTCGAATTGATCATAATATAGCTAATTATGACATTTTTAAATTTGTTATAATATGACTTCCTATGACATATTTTGTCCTATTTTTACACTTCATGTCCCATAAAAATATGACAAATAATGTCTGAAAATTTATAACATATTTCACGAAAAAATGTCATTAATTATCAGAATTTGTCAATTTATGACACATCAAAATATGTCATAAAATATCAAAAAACAGTTTCAAATTTTTTAGAAAAAATGACATTTTGTGACATATGTTTAACAAAAAATGTCAATTTCTAACGATTTATGTCATATTCGATCGATGACCAAATCTAACATATTTGGTCATTATTGCTCAGAAAAAAAATGACATTTTTTGTCATAGTATGTCAAAAAAGGAAATATTATGTCAAAATTCATCATCACCCTGATTATTTGTCATATTTTGCCATTTTTCGTTACATTATGACATTTTTTGTCAAAATATGTCAAGCATATTTCCACCTGGGAATTAGATTTTCTCGGCATTTTATGCAATAGTGATGAAAAAAATAACAAGTAGTCGTAAGTGCTATCTACTATGGATAGAGAGACATATCCCCAATACTTACATCCTTTTGTTTTTAATTCTTCATTTAATTTTTTGCTGATCTTCGAAAAAAATGCAAATAACAAAAAGCCCATACTTCTTTTTATTATTTTGAATTGATAGTAACAAAGATCACATGCCTTTTTTTTGTTACAAGTAACACACAAGGTCTGCCTGTATTCCTTCCCCGCATTTTATTTCTCATCACAAAATGGTTAAAACAAATAGGTGTACTTAAAAAAAAAAATTAATAGAAAAACTATGAAAACAAAAAGGTGTAAGTGCAGTGCCATAACATCACTGTTAAATATTTATGTCTGAATTTTCCGTGCAAAATCACTGAAATTTTAAACAAATTATATCTTTACTGGAATTCCAGATAATTATGTCATTGAAAAATGAACAAATCATCGATTTTCCCATGATTTCACGCCTGAATTTCAATGAAATTTGTAAATTTCAGTTCAATTGTTTCTTGGAAATTTAGAAAAAATAGGAAAAATTCACGAAAAAATGGAAAATTCAAGTCATTTTAATTCTGAATATTCATGTTTAGCTGAAAATCCAAGTGAGTTGTAGAATTTTCGTCTCAATTCTACTTAAATTTCATAGATTTCTCTGAATTTCTTCGGAAACTCACAGATTTCATAAGCATTTTCCCATTAAAAAACATTCAGTATCACGTTTATTGAAATTTCCATCGAATTTCCCATGAAATTTCAATTTTATTCTAACAGTGATGGCATCTTTAGATGAAAAGTTCGTAAAAAAATAAAAAGACGTAAATCCAATATTCTCATGTCATATGAAGGAATTACAAAAACAAAAAGCCACGTTTTTATCCTAATTTTCAGTTATCCAAATAACATCAGGGACATCATAAAAGAGCATTTTGCTCAGGTTTCCTGAGATAAGCCGCTTTCACTCTAGACTCAAGTATTTTCAACACTTACGCCACTTTGTTTCTAAGGCGAAAATTAATTTTTTTTAATACCTTGAATTGACTTGGATGCTCAAAGTTATTGAAATCAGCCTCCATTTCAATGGCATGATCGAGATTTTGTAAAAATTGCCGTTGAAACGTAACAATCTCTTGTATATTACCAAATAATGTATTTATTTCGGCATTCGACAAAAATGTCTCACGCTTCAAAGGTTCCAAATAATTTTCCAATAAATTATTCAAATGCTGTAAATTTTTCATTAAAAAAGAACATTATTCATTGAATATAATCTTCATAATTTCATGTTAATAAAGTGAAAAAAAAAAAAATCAATAATAACTGACCTTTACGTATGTTCGTTCAGTTTCAATTAGTTCACATATGACTTTTCTTAATTTTTCAGCATCACTTAATTGTCTACTTGGTGTTAATACTTGTGAATGTGAACTAGCTAAACTACCAGTTGGACTTGATTTTCTTGTATCACCAGGTGAACGACAAATTCCCGTAACTTGTTCAGCAGTTTTCAGAAGATTCTCAATTTCAAATGAATTTGTACGCGATGTTTGTTTTCCATTATCAAGGTGAGAACCTGGGATAATACACTCTTGCATTATACCTTCTTTGCCTGGAGATGTGAAAAGAACATCAATACATCAACTTTAAAAAAAATTCTTTCTCTCCTTTTTTTTTTTTTTTTTTAATTTGTAACTCTTTATTTTTTTATTCATTATTATTATTATCTTTTAATGATGAGTATACAGGAAGATGAAATGAATTATTTGAGGAATATTTGTACTTCATCTTGGCTCTTTCCCCGTCCAGCCCTCATTATCATTAATGTATAGGGGAAGGTGGGGCAAAAGGGACATCATGGGTAAAATGGACACATCTAAATTTTCAGGCAAATATTACAAAAAACTTTTGAAATCAATAGAAATATTGGCTGTACATTGTTTCCAATGATTCCATTGGAAAGCTCAGGAAATTTTGGGCGCGAATCAAGTGCCGTTATGGATTTTTTTGAATTTTTGGCGATTTTGATTTTTTCGAGCATTTTAGAGAGGTAAAAGCCTTCGTTTTTTCGAAAATTTTCAGTTTTTTGAGAATATCTTCGGTTCTATCTGTCGTAGTATAAAAATTCCAATGGGAGGTGAAAGGTGAGATCATTTGCCATCGATTCATAGGGTTTTCAATTAAAAAATATCGATTTTGAATATATTTATGGGCATTTTTGTGAAACAGTTTTGTGAAACAGTTTTTGGCCTATAAAAATTCCAAAAATTGATATTTTCGAATTTAAAACCCCATAAATCCATGTAAAATAAGCTCACCTTTCATTTGAGACCAACCCCGCATTGCTACGACCAATAGAACTTATAATATTTGCAAAAAAACTGAAATTTTTCGAAAAATCAAAGGTTTTACCCCTCAAAAATGCCGAAAAAACGTATTTTCGAAAAAATCGAAAAAAATCCATCTTCAACCGTTTCATAACAGTGTCCATTTTGCCCCACTCTCCCCTATGAGTAAAGAAGGAAGTGGAGAAAGTGTAGGTGACTAATGAGATCGTTACAATGATATGAGAAGGATGAGGGATTTTTTTTTGTATATTCAAGTGTAAAAGGAAAATAAGAAAATAATATAGGGAAAAGTGGGCTGAAAAGGACACAGGTGTTGAAAAGAATCCATCTTATATTTCATGTTTTATATTATGAAAATCACTCGAAATTGATAGAAGTATTTGAAATCATTAGAAAAACACTTCTAACTCTTAAACTTTTATGATATTAAGAATATCAAACATCTGACAATTTTTCTTATCCAAAAGATGAAAAAATCCACAAATATCCAAAAATTTGAAAAACTACAAGTACAATTTTTATGAATATTTTATTCATAATAATTTACTTCCTTCAAAAAAATGCAAAAAATTGTCAAATTTCAGCGATTATTTTATCATCTTTTTTTTTTTTTTACATTTTTCAGGCACAAATTACTCACTGCGTCCTGGTGCTGGTACAATGAGTCCTGAAATCATTTCTTCACTTATCACAGGTGGATCAGTGGGTGGTGGTGGACACACAAGGCTATCGATATCATCCATAACTCGCATCAGATCAGGTGGCTCTGTTCTTGATGAGCGCATCATCATGCAAAGTGCCAGTTCCTCCTGAAGGACACTCTCTAGATACATCATATCGAGGTCACTAACGATAGCACCATTTATCACCATAATTTCATCACCCTTTATTATACCTATACAATCATAATAATCATGCTATTAAATGCATTGTAAAAATAACAGCGAGTATTTTATTTCGTTATCAAGGTAATCCTAGTGGCAGGTCTAAATCAGAGATCGGCGGTATCGTTTTTTTTCGTAACGATTTTGACTATATTACTAATTTTTCCAAAAAATTAGTATTTAGCTAGAAAATATTACTAATTCTTTCTAAAAAATATCACTAATTATTCTCGAAAAATTAGTAATTAGGAAAAAAATATTTCTAATTATTTTGAAAAATTAGTAATTAGGAAAAAAATATTTCTAATTATTTTGAAAAATTAGTAATTAGGAAAAAAATCTTTCTAATTATTTTGAAAAATTAGTAATTAGGAAAAAAATGTTTCTAATTATTCCGAAAAATTAGTAATATTTCACAGCTAATTACTAATTTTTTTCAGAATATTAGAAAATGGAAAACGATAATTTTTTTTTGCCGATCTCTGGTCTAAATGATCTACTTTTTTTTTTCATTTTCATAAATTATCATGAATATTCTGATTATTTCGATTTTATAACATTTCACTGTTATTGAAACGATAGAAGGTGGGGTAAAATGGGCATCAGGGGTAAAATGGACACATCTAAATGGACACATCTAAAACTATTGAAATTAATAGAAATATTGGCGGTAGATTGCTTTTGATGATTTCATTGGAAAGCTGAGGAAATTTTGGGCGAGGAACGAGTGTGGGAATTAATTTTTTTGAATTTTTGTCGATTTTGACTTTTTTAAGCATTTTAGAGGGGTAAAAGTCTTCCTTTTTTTGAAAATTTTCAGTTTTTTGAGAATATCTTCGGTTCTATTTGTTGTAGCGTAAAAATTCTGATGGTAGGTGAAAGGTGAGATCATTTGCCATCGATTCATAGGGTTTTCAATTAAAAAATATTGATTTTTAAAATATTTATGGGTATTTTTGTGAAACAGTTTTGTGAAACGGTTTTTGGCCTATAACTATTCCAAAAATCGATATTTTTGAATTCAAAACCCCATAAATTGATGGGAAATGAGGTCACCTTTCATTTGAGATCAACCCCGAATTGCTAAGACCGATAGAACCAGAGATATTTGCAAAAAACTGAAAATTTTCAAGAATGAAAAGGCTTTTTGACTCTCAAAAATCAAAAAAAAAAAACGAATTTTCGAAAAAATCGAAAAAAAATACATCTGACACTTGTTTTCCGGCTAAAATTTTCTCAGCTTTTCAATAGAATCATCAAAAAAAATCCATCTCTAACCGTTTCGTTACAGTGTCCATTTTGCCCCACTCTCCCCTAAGTATTCAAGTTTGTTTCAAATTTTGTTTTTATGTAATTAATTGAATTAATCATCGCTACATGTCCGATAACATGCATTTTTCATGATTTCGAAAATTAATAGACATTTTGACGAACAAGAATATATATTGTTATATAAGGAAAAAATAGGCCTGTGACCATGAATTCCTGATTACCTTAAATTCGAAATAATCGATCTTGCCTAATAATTTGAATGAAAAAGAATCAGAATAGATAATATAGGGGAAAGTGGGGCAAAATGGACATTCAAATAAAACAGTCGAAGTTATATTTTTTTTAATGATTCCATTGGAAAGCTGAGGGAATTTTAGGGGGAAAACATGTGTCGGAATCAATTTTTCCGAATTTTTGAAAATTTTCATTTTTTTGCGCCAAAATTGAAGAGTATCCCATTTGAGTTTTTTCGAAAAATGGTTTTTTGATGATATCTCCGGTTCTATTCGTCATAGCGATTCGCGGGTGGTCTCAAATTGAAGGGGAGCTCATTCCTCATATTTTCGTTAAAGTCCCATTGATTTTTATCAAAAATTGACGAAATTACAGGGCAATTTGTGGAAATCTGTTTTTGGGCTGGAACTTCCGTAATTTTCGATAAAAATTAATGAGACTTTAACGAAAATGTGAGGAATGAGCTCCCTTTCAATTTGAGACTACCCGCGAATCGCTACGACAAATAGAATCGGAGATATTATTAAAAAAACATTTTTTCGAAAAAATCGAAAGGGGGTACCCTTCAAGATTGAGTGAAAAAATTTTTTTTTTCCAAAATTCGAAAAAAAAATTTTCACCCATATTTTCCGCCTAAAATTTCCTCAGCTTTTCAATGAAATCATTGAAAAAATTCTACCTCCATTATTTTCATCAATTTGGAGCGTTTTTCAGGATAAAACCATGAAAATTTAGATGTGTCCATTTTGCCCCACCTTCCCCTATGCACTGAGAAAAAGAAACAAACTGTCGAAAATAAGTTTTATTCGTCGTTAGTAAAATTAGGTCTCGAATAATTGTTTTCCTCGATGAAGAAAATCGATTTGAAGGGATGAACTATAAAGGATAAGTTTATGAACTGAAAATAACTTGGATATCATGCAATGTTAGGGCATTTTTTAATTTATTCATTTATTTATCAAATTTTGATTTTTTTAATTTCTTTTTTTTTTCTAAATTTCCTCATTGTGAATTTTTAGTATCGCGAGAAAACAAAAATCTTTAATTATAAACTTTCAGAATTTGCGTCTTTTGCCTCTGGTAGAGATAAATTTTTTTTTTAATATAATTTTATGATTCATAAGTATGAAAATGAAATTAACGAACATTTGATAACTTTGTTCGATTTTTTTTTAAATAAATTATTATGAAAAAAAATATTCAAAAAATTTGCATCTATATTTTTTAGAATTTTCTATTTGTGCATATTTTTTCTATTTCCTTCAAAATAATTCATTTGCTAAGAGAAAATTCTAGAAAGTATCAGATGTTTGCTATTTTCAGTATCATTGCATGAGTCATGAAGAAGAAATGATAAAATCTAAAGTTTCCAGTTATCAAGAGATTTTCTTCTGAACAATTGCAAAATTTTCTGTAGAAGGAAAAATTTTACTTTATATTAGTAAATGAGTTTTCATTTATATGATCGAGTATTGTATTCTATCAATCAACTCTTTAGAAGAAGAAAATTTAATGAAAATAAAAGGAACATCCATCTGAATTTGTTTTTTCAATAAAAAAAAAAAAAAAAAAAAAAAAACATTTTTTTTTCAACTTTCTCGTTTGAAAATGAACGAAGATTTCGCCCAAAATTTTTTAAATTTCGGAAATATTTGAAATATTTACTTGTTTCTAATAAATTCATTTGAGACCAGTATTTTTTTTTTTTCTCAGTGAATGTATTTCATTGCATTACACGAACGAACGTATTTATAAGAAACAAGTGCTATATATTATATTTTTTCAATATTATCAACAGTCCATCGAAGCGCGCACAGCATCAACCTTTACTTAATCATTCAAGAGTAAAAAAAAAATAAAAATCAATATATTTCTAAATATTACTATTCATTTTTTTTACTTGAAAAAATGCATTAGCCTTGTGAATACATGGGTACACACAGGTTGTTACGATAAATACGATATCCTTCAATAAAAAATTATTATTAAACTCCGTTAATGTAATTATCTATTTTTCTTTCCTCACAAAGAAAAGAAAAAACTTTTGAAAAATCTACTTTAGTTATCATTTTTTCCTTTTTTCTTTTAAAATTCAAATACTTACCATTCTGCATGGCAACACTTTTGTCCTCAACACGACTAACATAACAGCACAATTCATCCTGTCTATCTGAATTTTCAATAAGTTCAGCTTCAACAGAAAAGCCCCACATCTGGTCAAGTGTATTTCTCTGTAGTTCAACTTGATACAATATTTTAGCACAAACTTCAGTAATTTCGTGTGTATGTAACTGCAAAATAATTCAAGAATATTTGTATATATATGTATTTATCATTAAATAGTACATGTGCTAGATAATTTTCGAAATTTTTCTCATTAACTCACATAAGTTTCTATTCCATCATTTCTATGAGGCACAAAATAATTATGATCCTCCATATCACGTCGTTTCTTGACTCTTACAAAGTGCTCCATTGGATTGAGGCCCTTTTTACTACATGCACTTGCTAAATATTCCTCTACAGTCATATTTTCACGTAAATATATGGTAACCTGCTGTAAAAAAAAAATTTTGCAAATTTTCATATCAATATCATTGTCATTTTTATATTAGTACAAATTTGGCACAATTTTTTGCATTTATTTCGAACAATATAAATCATCATTAAAAAAAAAAAACATTAAAAAAAGTTTAACTCGTTTTTTTTCTTCTAATTTTCTCCTTTTTTTCAAAGTATTTTTTAATAATTTATTCGTGGAAAAATTAAAATAATAAAAATTATCTGATGTTTGCTATTTTTAATATCGTAATTTTTACATCGAAATCGAAAAGGAAAAATAGATTATCGGAATTACTTGGATATCCTTGAATTCAATGGAAATCTTAATTTCATCGTTTCGTTATGAATTTTTAGTGCATTGTCAAAATAATTACGTAACAATTGCAATAGATAGTCTCGATTCTCGGTAACTGATGACAATTGGATCTCACCTTGTAATTGATACGATAATTGAATTGAATTGTAATTAATACCAACAGTGTACCGAACGTGCACAATACAAATTTAAGGGAAGTAAATGTAGCTGAAGGGCTCTTTTATGTATATTGCTCTGGAGACTATCAGTGGATACTGTTTAATGCATTGAATTTGATGAAGCAAATAGTGAATTCGTGAGCCCTTTGTTTCATCGAATCGTGCTCATTCATAATTCATCTTTATTTGTCATTAATTATAAAAATTTCCGGGGTTTTTGTGGGAGGAAATTTGAAATTCCAAGGAAGTGGCTTGAGATAGAATTTTCCAGTGATCGGCAAAAAAAAATCTATCTATTTTCATTACCTAATTTTTCGGAAAAATTATTGATTAACCAGGAAAAATTCTTAATTTTTTTTGGAAAAATTAGTAATGAGTCGAGAAAAATTCCTAATTTTTCGGAAAAATTAGTAATTAGTCGATAAAAATTCCTAATTTTTCTGAAAAATTAGTAATTAGCCGGAAAAAGTCCTTAATTTTTTCGAAAAATCAGTAATGCTTCTGAAAAATGAGTAATTAACCGACAAAAACTGCTGATTTTTCAGAAAAATGAATGATGCTTATCGGCTAATTACTAATTTTTCGAAATAATTAATAATTAGCCGCCAAGAATTACGAGTTTCTTTCAAAATATATTCCAAATATTATTATTCCAAATATCATTTATTATTCCATTTATTAATTGCTACTTTTTGCAACACTAGTATTACATTTCATCACAACTCCTCGTTCAAAATTTGTGTCTGTTAATCTATTAAATTACTAATTTTGAGGAATTTTTGAAAACAACAAGTAATTTTTCTCACTAATTACTAATTTTCGAAAGTAATTGGTAATATTTTCTCACTAATTACTCATTTTTAAGATTAATTAATAATATTTCCTCGCTAATTACTAATTCTTTAGGAAAATTAATATTTTTTACCGACTAATTATTAATTTTTTATGAAAATCAATATTTTTTCTTGGCTAATTACTAATTTTTCTGAAAAATCAGTAATATAATCGAAATCGTTGACGAAAAAAATCGATGATGCCGATCACTGGAATTTTCTTTGATGATTTCATTGGAATGAAATATATATATGTTAGAATTGATTTTTTTTTTATTATTTGAGGAACAATTGAAAAATTCTAACTGAAAATTGATGGGAAAATTTCAGTTCTTTGAGGATATTTGCGGTTCTATTTGGTCTTCCATAGATTTATGAGATTTTATGACAAAAAATATTTAAGAGAGAAGAGATTTATCGCTTGAAAAAGGATTTTCATAAGGTTACCCATGAAAACCTTTGAAAAATTGATATATTTTTCTTTCCAAACCCACATAAATCAATGGAGAATGATCTCACCCTTCACCTTCATTCAGAATTTTTACGTGACCACTAATAAAACCGGAGATATCCTCGCAAAAAATGAAATTTTCGAATTTTGACTATTTCACCTAAAAAAGTAAAATTAAAAGAGAATATCCATTAATGAATTTAGAAGCAGATTTTCTAACGGAAATTTCCTCAACTTTTCAATAGAATCATCGAAAAATTGTATCCTGAAAAATTTTCACCAATTTCCACCAATTTTCATGATAAAAACATTTTTAGAAAAAGAGTTTTTACTCTCTAATTTAACGAAAGAAAAATCGTCACTAGATCACTTCTTCCTCTGTTATCGCTATAAAATCGAATACTGGATTTAAAATTAAATAGAAACTTTGAACATGAACTTTTATCTATGTATTGTTCACCAAAGTTAAACAGCGTCCACATAATCAGAGCTTCAAAAATCCTCTCTGCCCTTTTCCTCCCCCCCTCTTCTTCTTCTTTTTATTTAAAAAAATAATGTTGTATGAAAACTTACTTGACCCTCTGGCAGCATAACTTTAACACACTTCTCATCGTCTCTAGATGATATCTGTAGTGATCTGCGACTCGATCCACTGTTGGATCTTGACAAGAGCGGTGGCCTTCTCTTGGTTGCACCACGACCAGCAAGTAAATTGTTGAGCAAGGACGGGCTACGTGCACATATGAATGCATGGAAAGATGAAACAGTGAATACACCAAGTTTGTTTAACGTCTGCTTCGTAGCACGAGACACGTGGGTCAACAGACTCTGTTGAAGAAAAAATATTCACATTTTTCATAATCATAGAGGATTTTATTCCTTTAATCTTCATGACTGATGAAGATTAATTTGAAGTTTTTGGAAATTGCAAGGGAAGATAATTAAATTTATGAATGACATTTGAGGATGTATATCGAGATGTTGGTGTGCGGAAACTGAAATTTGCCTATAGATCAAACACACTTTAAATGGTTATTAATGTTAAACTGATATTTATAAACGCTAGACTGACTTCATAAACGTCAAAGAATTCGTGTTCCACAATAATCTTAGGGGAACTTTCAGGGGAACTTTGAGGGGAACTTTGAGAGGAGCTTCCAGCGAAAATCTCAGGAGAACTCTTAGAAAGGTTCTTAGAGGAATTTCATTAAACAAATAAATTTATTAATAAATTAATTTTTATTAATAAATTTTTTAAGAGAATCAAATTCCGGAAAAAATATGTAATGCGCAAGCAGGATTTGAACCCACGACCCTCTGATTACATGTCAGGTGCTCTACCGCTGAGCTATTGCGAGTTACTATATTTACCATCGAATTTTTGATTCTCACATCTTTTCTGGGCAATTCCCTGAAGAACTAATAGGACAACTCATCAAGATTATAACTCAAGATGGATAGTATAATAATATGCACAATCGAAATGGTTTTAGAAACCTTTCCATTTCAAATGCATATAACAAAAAAAAAAGTAAAACCTCCTCTGTAAATGAGAGGTGTCAAACTCGCAGTTAAGCTACACAACACAAAAAACAAACAGCAATTGTATTAGCATAGCACGTCGCTAAGGCCCCTTTTTTGCAAAACTGTAACAATAGGTTTAATTTCGTTCATTAAGGTGATTTATATCATAAAAAAAAAGAAAATGTACTCTGGCTTCTCTTCCAATAAACATCTAGAAAAAAAAAAATTAAAAATAATATGTAAAT
Source organism: Aleiodes alternator (assembly GCA_963921955.1). Lineage (NCBI taxonomy): Eukaryota > Metazoa > Arthropoda > Insecta > Hymenoptera > Braconidae > Aleiodes > Aleiodes alternator. Next base: position 14,522,451 of record OY998099.1, read on the forward strand.
GGTAACTAATTCATTAACTTATCGTGAACATGAATACTTCAAGGTTTATAAAGTCAGTTTGATATTCATAATCATTCAAAATGTGTTTGATCTATAAGCAACTTTAGCCTGGATAAAACCGTGCATCAGCGTTTCAGCCTTATTCATCATATTTTTGGAGATTTCCTACAAACCATTGATCTGATAAATGCCTAAAAATTCTTCGATGGCATCATTATCTATTGTCCCGCAAAGATTCATTAGCACACACGTTTTTCGCACGTTTTTATGAAAATTCACCTAGCTTTGCGGCAAAAAAGTAGAGAAATGAGCGTATGGTAATGAAACCTTGTGAATTGATCAATAATAACGCCACCGAGAAACTTTATATTTTTACGCATCAATCCGATGAATGGTTTGTGAGAAATTAAAAAAAAATGAAAAATGGCTAATAGCGACAGTATATCCTTATGTACATCCTAAACCCTGGACTGGTTCCTCTATGAGGAATTCGCCAAGGTCTGCTGTATTTATTTTTTTCATAATCATTTGGCTGACCGTGAAATTCGGAAAAAATGGACTTTAAATTACATATTCTCAAAAATTTGATGAAAAAATGAAATTAAATTCTAGGAGCTGGCGAAATTTTTCCAATGCTAAATGAAATTGTTCAGTGAGTGATGTTGCCGAAAACTTGCCACCCGGACAGTGTAGAAGAAATTTGGCAACGTGGCAGCCAAAATAACACGGTAGCAAAATCCTCGTGACGAGACCAAAGCCATAGGAGCACGTTAGGTGACTAGTCTACAATTAATCTAATTAATTCGATTTTTAGTTCAATATTGTACCTTTGGATTTGGTAATTCACCGCTCTGCAAACTCGCCATGTAACATCGTAATCGAAACTGTTCACAGTGAAGCCGTTCAAGATTTTCCTCCCATTGTACAATTTGATTATTAATTTCTTGTTTTGTTTCAACATCAGAAACAACAGATTGTTGGAGATCAGCCATGTGCTTCAATTTGTAGTCCTGATGATGTAAATTGTTATGCAAATTGAAATAATATGATTTAAAACATGTCTTATTATTATTATTATGAAAATTTAAAAAAAAGGGAAAAAAAACAAAAATAATGTTCATGAACTCATAAGTTTTTTTTTTCAATTATGGACTTTTTAAAAAAATCTGAAAAAATTGGAGAGGATGCTCCAATATATGGATATAATTAATGAATTTTTTTTTCTAGGTTTTCCTTGTTTTTATGTGATGAATATATCGACTTAATAAAAGAATAGTGCACAAAGTCACCCTTTTAATGTACATTTATATGATGAATGTATTCATCAAGATTGAAAATGAAAATTAACTCAAAGATTAAAATCTGAGTTAAATTCAGCTAATCACTAACCGATTCTATTGCTTTTTCCAGTCGAAAAATTTCCTCCTGCAGAAGATGAAGAGTCCCGGTTTTTCCACGATGTCTTGCAAATGCAGCGGCACACGCAGAGTGTATACTATTCACCCAATTCTCGAGTTCAACTTGACATGGTGCCTAGTGAAAAAAAAAATGAAAAATAATAAAAAAAAAAAAAACAAACAAGAAAAGAAGAAAAAAACAATGAAACACATGTTCGGTAGTTCATTGTTCCAACTCATGCGATCGTCGATAAGCTCTCTGAGAAAAGAGAGGGTGAATAGAAAGAAGACTACACGAAGATGAAACACAGAATAGTAGAGAAGAAAGACTACCCAGAGTGGTAATCCTCTTCACATTTCTCGCTCAAAAAAAAAAAAGAAATAATAAAAAACTTTGGATAACAAAAAAAGAAGCAAAATTGTGGCTCAGAGAAGTGCGGAGAACACCTCTTTGAACTGAAACAAGTGGTCTCTGACAAGTGGACAAAGAAGAAAAAAATGCACTTTGGCTTTGCCTACACTTTGAAAAATCCCTGAAATAAATCACTATGGTGCGAAAAAAAAAATCTTCAATTTTCGTCTATCAACAAATTTTCAATTTCTTCTTCTTCTTGCATTCTTTCCCTATTCACACATCTCATTTCTCAGAAAATACTCGTCAAATCCTCTTTCGCATGAAAAACTCCAGTTTATGAATCGTCAATCGTTGTGTATAAGCATAGCACTTACGCCCCTTTGTTTCCAATGCAATGTGCAAGATTTTTCAAATATATTTTTAATATTTATTTTATATGAAATTTCAAATATTTTACAGATTTCATATAATCTTCATCAAAGTTCTCTACTTTTTGGGCAATTTCAAGACTTTTTTTTTTGGCAATTTTATAAGATTTGAAAAATTCAAAAATTTCTGAAATCTTCGGAAGAATTTCCAAAATTTCTTGAGATTTCTGATTCGAATGTACACAAAATTTCTCGTGCAATTGTACCCTCGGTTAAATTAAATTAGATTTTTTTTTTCGTTCCACTTACTTGAAACAGATATGCATCACCAAATGCAGTGCTCAGACAAAATATATAGTCTCTCTTTGGATGTTCAGGAATTGGTTGCATTATAGCACCATCAACTATAATGAGATGCTTTGGTGCTGTCTCAACTGCTCTACTCTCTTGTGAATCGCATGGATAGAACAAAAGTGTTGTGCCCTTCAGACACACCCAGTAACCCTTCCATCCACGTTTTCTTGCCAACTCAATTTGATGCTTTTTACGCAGTAACCACTTCTTGACACTTAAGAACCTGGAGTTGAACAAATTACGTAAATAATTCACTGGAGAAGTCGTGCGAAAAAAAGAATTATTAAATTTAGAGGAAGTTGGGGTAAAATGGACACAAGGGGTAAAATGGATATATGTTAATTTTTTAAATCCGTGGAAATATTGAAGATAGGTTTTTTCTGATGATTCCATTGGAAAGCTGAGGAAATTTCACATGAAAATCATATTTCAAAATTTATTTTTTTGAATTTTCCAATAAATTACATTTTTTTGCTCAAACTTCTGAAGATGAAAAGCTTCTGCTTTTCAAAAAATTTCAGTGCTTCGGGAGTATCTCTGGTTTTATTAGTCGCAGCAACTTGGAGCTGATCTTAAATGAAAGATGAGCTCATTTATCATTGATTTATGTAGTTACAGAAAAATTATCATATTTTTAAGTACTTATAGGGTAAGAATTGATTTTCAAAAGACAATAAGTATTTGAAAAATTGATTAAAAAAATTTGAACCACATGACTCGATGAAAAATGAACTGACCTTTCATTTGAGATCAGCTCCCGCTACAACCAACAGAACCAGATATATACCCGAAAAAGTGAATTTTTCCGATTTTCGAAAGGTTTTACAACTCCAAAACTTGAGCAAAACAGTAAAATATTCAGAAAAAAAATTTAAAAAATTAATTTTAACACATGTTGTTCACCTAAAATTTTCTCAGCTTTCCAATGAAGACATCAGAAAATCTCTACTTCCATCCCCTCAAAGGGATCGGCCCATTTGAGCCCACCTTCCCCTATTCATCTCTTGGTAATGGGGTAGTTTCCCTCTGCCAGACAAAATAAAATTTTTCAAGATTTTTTTGAATTTTTTTGGCTATTGTATGACCAAATGATAATTACTGATCGTTTTGGTAAAAAAAAATGACTGAGTGATTAATGAAAGACATAGAGTCACAATCTTATCGTTAATTCGAAAGATTCTTCATGGGTCATTGTGTCTCATCTCCACGAAAATATTTGTGTAAAAGCCATAGAAATCTACTTTTTGGTTGATAGGTCTAATCCGCTAACGCTGACGTATTTTATTCATAATATAGATTTAAAATTCAAGAAATAATAAATTGAGTAAAGTTCATCCATATATAAATAGTAATAATCCATTGGAATTCATTCTTTTTCCTGCATCTTCAATCAGCTTGGAATAAAATGAGATTTCGAAATTTCAACAGCTGTCATTTAAATTATATTCAAATTGAATGAATTCACGTGGTAACGCACAACACTGTGCTTACGCTGCGTCTTATGTAGCATGGCCCTTAAGAATCTCTTTTTATCCCTAATTAACTCACCCAGCTTTACGTACAGCTCCAGTACAATTGAATGATGCTGCAGCAGTGCCCGTCTGCTTGGCTCTGTACGGTGAATTCATGACACTCTCACCATCATCATCATCGCTTACAGCAGTTGTCAATGACATCCTGTCATCATCCGACATCTACAGATGAAAGAATGAAAATTTCCCCCCAAAAAAAAGGGAAAAAAAAGCCATTATTAGAATTTCTGCAAATTACTGAAAAACTAAAGATCATGTACCTTCTTTGGTCCAGTGAGACCATTAGTGACCCTAACATCCGGATCAAAACTAACGACTTTTCTCAAAAATTCAGCATTACAATCATCAGCAGTTAAATGCGGATGATAATGACAGTAACAGCTTTCTTTGAGAAGCTTCATATTTTTCTTTGATGATCCATTCATTTTGAACATTATACCTCTTTTTGCCTGACTAAGACCATCAATGTAACGATGTGCCCATGAGCTCAATGCACTATTTATTATTTTTAATAGCTTACAATAATAACCATCAGTACCAATTTGATTGACTTTTTCCTCTACACTCTTACAATTAAACCAATAAAATTTTTTCGTATCATTAATATTAATTACACTTATTGTGTGACGTTTGCAGAGGCAAAAATATTTTTTACACTTTTTTTTATGCAGTGTTTTTAAATCTGTGTAGCCCTCGGCTAAACTACTACCACTTGCACTCAGCAGATCTGGAAAACTAGACGCACCAGCCAATCGCCATTCCTGATCTACCATACCTCTGCCAAGAAGATACCTCGTTTTTTTTTTCTTCTCCTCTCTTTTTCGTTTTCCCGGAGAATAAAAAATAGGGGGAAAAAAAAACGAAGAAAAAAAGAATAAATCACCACTCACATTTAATACCTCGTGGACTCTTTGGACAAGCCATTATCACCATAGTATACACTTGTTTCGTTATATTCTCGACTTTTTATCTCAGTCGTTGCTCCAAATTTTTTTTTTCTCCTTTTTTTTTCAGCAATTGTCTTCGATGACACTGGATGGATTCATCTTCGTCTTCTTCTCGTTAATGTGGACTCTCATTTATTGTCCACCAGTCACTTGCCAACTTGCATTTATATCTCATTGGATAATCGAAAAGGGACACAAATTCTTCTTTTTATATACAGCAATTGTTATTATTATTATTTCGTTTTTTTCTTTCATTTAATAGGAATTTCTTATCATTATGTACATTTTTTTTTTTTTCTTCTTTTTTTAGAATCAATTGAGATTGAGATAGACTATCTTCAATTGTGTACCCTGTAATAGTGCGCAAATTGTCCGGGGAAAAAAAAAGAGATTGTCCTTATTCAGGATGGAATTGGGGCCTCGGAATTAAATTCTTCTTCCTTTTATTATCAGATGACAAGAGAGACGTGTCCCTGTTTCTGATCACTTGGGCATTATGGACCAGTGCCCTTGGGAAAACTGATTCTTCCTCTTTTTTATTCCTCTTTCTTTCAGATATATATGTATATGAGGATTTATATATGTATGTATTTCTGGGTAACCTTGGACGAATTAGCAGTGAGAAATTCTCTCTTTTAATTACCTTTCCTCTTTTTATTTTCTTCTTTTCGATCAATTTTTTCCTTTTTTTTCTCTCTTTCTTTTCTTGTCACTTCAAGGGAAATGTGAAAATTTCTTCAATCAATTTTCATTGTACATTTTTAAGATTATTGATACGATCGGTGAAAATTCCTTGATTGCAAATTTTAAGCCACAAATAACAAGTGTATACATGACGTAGAGTGAAAATATTTTGAATGCTCTCATTAAATTATCCATTTTTTTTTTTTTTTTCAATATTTTCAAAATTTAAATAATCCTTTTTTCTTTCCTTAATTTATTTATCTACCGAAATTTTTTAATACTTAATTTTTTTTTTGATTCCATCATAAAGCTTTCTTTTTCTTCGGTACTTGTATATAGAATATCTCTCTTGAATATCGAAACAGGCTTTCCATATAAAAAATAATATTATATTTAAATCTTAAAAATTTTTTCTTTAGCTTCTCAAATTTTTCATTACTATCATAATATTAATTATTATTTTTTTTATTTCAACATTTATATCATAGATATACTGTGTGATATTGCGTATTATTTTCATTTATAGTTTAATAAAACTCTACAAGTGTGAAACAATGTTTGATGTGTGCCAGAAGAGGGGAAAAATGGGCACTTTTATATTGTGTGATAGGAAGTTGTTGGCTAATAGGTAAAACGAGCCAATCTGTTATGCAGCCGGATGTCGACTTGATTAAAATAAAAAATAAAAATAAATCACACTTTTCAATACTGTAAAACTCATTGAACTATTATATCATTTTTCACTATAATTCTAATTAAATTGTTTTTTTTTTTTTTCATCAAACACTAACGATTTTTTCTCATATCCAGGTACAAGTAATTTATAAATTACAATTTCAATTATTTTTTTTTTTTTATCATTTAAACATTTTCGATAATTTCCATTCGTCATATTGAACACAAATTTTTCATCACTAATTTATTAAAATATACGCATATATTTTGTGATCAATAATATCAATAAAAATAATCGCGCATTTTCATATTTCAAATTTTCCAGTCAATTTAACCGATTTTCCCTCTTTTTTTTTTTCTACATTAACTTGTAAATACTTCATCACGTATTAATTTCTTCAAAATCACACTTTTATCATACAATCACAGTGAGAGTCATAAAAAATTCGAAATATCAATCATTTTTCTCCAATTTTTTTTGCAGTATTAAATTGTTAATTTCCAAAGAAAAAAAAAAATTGAATTGATCACTCACGAGAACCAAAAGGCGACTCACTGAGTCGCTCATTGACTTGCATATTTTCAGAATAATTGCTAAATCAATCAATTCAATCTCAATATTAAAATATCGAAAATCCCCGAAAAAAAAAAAAAAAATCGAAAAAAAATAATTTCTCTCTCTTTCCTCCAGATTTCTCCGAGAAACAGAATCAAACAATTTTCCAGTTACATTACGTGTGTCAAGGTAGCGTTTTTTTTTAAAAAAAGAAAAAAAAACAGAACCGGAAAATAATAGATCTTGCTCAATGTCCCCGGGGCACTACGCACATCAGGTGATAACCGAGAAGAAATGACAACGGAGACACGAGAGTAAATTCACACAAATAACAAACCGCGCCTGTCCGTAAAATACTTTTATCCTCGTCACACCATGATAAAGATATATATACATATATATATGTATATATATAATATGTATATAGAGCGGTTGAGAGGAGGTGCTCGATGATATTTTGTGCTGTGCACCAGACCTCCAGACTGCGCTGATGGGACTGGTGGAAATAGTGGGACTAGGTAAGCTAAACCGGGGTAGAAAAGGGGATGGTGAAACGCGAGTATTTCCAACTTCTCTCTGTCTCTCTTTCTCTCTAGCAAGTGCTTCTCCATGAGAATCAATACTAGAGCCTGATGAGAGCTATGTCGACGTCCGCGAGGGCGCGCAAGCGAGACGTACACAGGGCATTTTCATTACATGAGCATTTTTTTAAAATTTTTTTTTCCTATATAGGGGAAGATGGGGCAAAATGGACATCAGGGGTGAAATGGACACATCTAAATTTTTTGGCAAATTATATGGAAAACTCTTGAAATTAAGGGAAATATTGGCGGTAGATTGTTTTTGATGATTTCATTGGAAAGCTGAGGAAATTTTAGATGGGAAACAAGTGCCGAAATTAATTTTTTGAAGTTTTTGGTGATTTTGACTTTTTTGAGCTTTTTAGAGGGGTAGAAGCCTTGTTTTTTTTGAAAATTTTCAGTTTTTTGAGAATATCTTTGGTTCTATTTGTCGTAGCGCAAGAATTTTGATGGGAGGTGAAAGGTGAGATCATTTGCCATCGATTTATAGGGTTTTAAATTCAAAAATATCGATTTTTAAGGTATTTATAGACATTTCTGTGAAAAAATTTTGTGAAACAGTTTTTGGACTATAACTATTCCAAAAATTGACATTTTTGAATTGAAAACCCCATAATTCGATGGGAAATGAGCTCACCTTTCATTTGAGATCAACCCCGAATCGCTACGACCAATAAAACCACAGATATTTGGAAAAAACTGAAAAATGCCAAAAAATATAAATTTTCAAAAAAATTGAAAAAAATACAAATGACACTGGTTTTCCAGCTAAAATTTCCTCAGCTTTTCAATAGAATGATCAAAAAAAATCAATCTCTAACCATTTCATTATAGTGTCCATTTTGCCCCACTCTCCCCTACGTATATATATATTTTTATACTTTAATTGTCTATTGTTTGTAATGTCACTACAATTGAATGTATTATGAGATAATCTATGTGATATTTTGTTTTAAAAAATTATTGTCTCATCGAGCTATTTTTTATTCTATTTTTGCAACAGTTATATTTTTGTATTTGTAACAGCGAATGTATGGATTAATGGGCTCCGATGGGTTTTCAAACCTGGAGTCTGGAATTTAATGAAGATAAAGATAAAGATATTTGATGTACGTGAAAGTGCATGGCGCATGTTGGCAATGCTGTACTTTTCTGCAGTACGAGCCAAAAAAGGAACGATGAAGAATAGGGGATACTGTATCTGGTTATCTCTGCAGTAGAGACAAGGACGTTATGCTCTGCATACTCCATCGGCTAGAGCAGTCGCAGAGGCACCCAACTACCCCCTCCCCTCATCCACTGCCCTTTTCTTCCCTTTTATTTGCGAGAGGCCTTCAGTATTATTGGAAGTTTGCGGATTCTTCATCCTTTTTCTATTGCATTGGTATCATCCCACTGGAGCAAGTGCCATCACAGGTTTTCTTCACTCCATTGGCTTTTTTTTTTGCTTCATTATCTTCATGATAATCTTGACACTTCACCAAAGTCGAATCTGACGTTGTCCTTGTACTCTTCAATCACACTTGCAGTACACTCAATGCAATGTTTCTATGGTGTTGTGACTATGGTGACTGTCGCTATTAGTCATTTTTATTATTTCTGCTTGCAAATAGAAGCTATGCAATCATCAGAATTTTCGATTGTGTGTTTAATATAATGTTGACTTGAAAAAAAATAAATAAATAAATAAATGAATAGGTAAATTATCAAGTAGATAGGAAATACATAATTAATTAGGTATATGTATGAATAAACAAATGAATAAATGAGTAATTAAAAAGTCAAATAAATAAGAATCTGTCTCTCTGAGAAGAAAAAAAAATATTAGATGTGCAATAAACTCACGAATAAGAAAAATTGTGTGTAAAAAAAATTGCTACACTGTTACTTGTAAAGGGGTCCCCCCCCCCCCCCCCCCAAATAATTGATATTATGGAATTTTGGAATTTCTTCGGAAACCAACAGATTTCATAAGCATTTTTCCATTAAAAAATAGTCAGTATCACATTTATTAAAATTTTCCTCGAATTTTCAATTATTTCCTAACAGTGACTCTTATCCACTTGTTTTTATCTTATCAACTATAGAATTTATAAAATTTAATGCATTTTTGTACTAAGATTTAGATTTTGGACCCTGTTATTGGCTTCAGCTGTTAAGTTTTCATTAAAAAAAATGAATAAATAAATAAATAAATGATAATAAGATTAGCACACATCTCCAAAATTCCTGGATTTCTTAAAACAAATAAGTTATCCTAAAGAAGAATATTTAAAAAATTCAAACTTGTAATTTTTTAAAAAAATTTCTACATTCACATTTTTTAAAAAATAATTATTTCGTTAACAGAATTTTAAAAAAATACTAAAAATTGCCAGTATCATCTGGCTTTGTCAATTTTTTTTTTGCTTCATTATTATTCACCTTTGCAATCTTTACATGAAAATATGCAATTGCGTGAAAACTTATTTCTGAATGTGCGTTTGCGCAATGTACCTGTTGTGTGGCAGTTCAAGTTTTTTTGCATTTTTCTTTTTATGCATCACTCATCTCAGAACACAATCCTTTGTGTATGTGCACATAAAAAGCACACAAGCAAAACGGGTCAAATTCATTGCATAGATTTTTTTTATTTTTTTCTCTTTTTTTTTCTCACTTTTTTTTTTTTCTCTAGATTTCATGGCTTCTCTGTGTGTATTTGCACTCCTCATTTTGTTGCTATGGATTGGTGACGCGGAGGAAGAAAAAAATAGGAGTGAATGGCGAAAAAGTGCATTGAGGGGTGAATAAAAGGGGATTGATGAACACACACACACACACATGAGTATACAAGGGATGAAAAAACAATAATGTGAAGTAGAGAGAGAGAAAAAGACAGAGGAATCTTACTTTGCTATGATATGAAACCCACTGCAGGGTCAGTAGGTTATCGATATTTGTCCTTGCCTCAGTTGCAAAAATAGATTGATGTAGATGGGACAAGTGCCTCAGGTAGGATACTTCTTTTGAATTTATATACATTAAAAATTCCCATGAATAACATAGTTACTACCATAATATTTGTTTTTTCATGTTAAAAATTCATCAGAAAAACCGGGAAAAAGTGCATGAATTTCTGGATTTTCATCGCATTTTGTGGTGATGGAAAAAAAATGTAATTTACGTCTCTATCCTTTCACTACGTCATTTTACGTTACTTTGTGGCACTTTGAGGGTGAAAATATTACAAAGAGGCAGCAAGTGTAATGCACTTTTTGAAATAATATCTTACAACATTTTTATGTTTCTATGGAACATTAACTCATGTTTTTGTGGAGCAAAATTCAAACGAAAATCACGAGTTTCTCAATAATCATGTGATTGAGTTTGCATTTCATGTCTTCGTATCATTGTGATAATTGCTATTGGCCCTTGTATGCAAGAAATTCGATAATTCGAGTTATTTCTATCTGAGTGGATTATCAAATGGAATCTATCAAACTCAAATGCTGATCTGATACAGTTGATAAGGTCAATGGGCTCACTCAATATGTTAGACTCACCTCTGACGAAGTCAAGTAGCATAGCCTTGAGTCAGTACTCTCTAGTGATGCTTGTTGCACAATTCCATATCTACCATCTCTATCGGACATATAATCCGATCTTACACTGTCCTGTCTATCAAATGTACCTCTGTAAATCAAGAGAAAAAAAAGGAATAATGTTTTAGTTAAGTGTTGAGATTATGAATTATTCGAAATTCATCGTTAATATTATACAGGGGAGAGTGGGGCAAAATGGACCTAGAAGATGAGATGATTCGAGATTTTTTTAAAAAGCAGCGGCTGCTTCGAAAAATCGGAAAAAATTTACAAACATTATACATATGTTGGAGGATTTTCTCAATTTTTTTCCGATTTTTTCGTCGAGTCCTTCATTCCAAAAAAAATTTCTCAATCATGTTGTTATGAGGGTCCATTTTGCCCCACTCTCCCCTGTCTCCTAACTTCATGTAAATCATCCTCTCCACGAAAAATGTAAGAATGTGACTGTTATCATTCCATCACATATTGTATTAATCAATCAAATCTGTCGTTATTGTTTGAATAAATTGCCATTCATTCATTAGAAATAAATATATTAACATTAAGTATCCTCGAAATTTTCCTTTTTATGTAATTCTATCTATGACATGGAAAATAGCAGAGATCTGACAATTTTTAATCTTTTATTTGTCAACAAAAAAAAAATTTTTTTTTCGAAAATGAAAAAATATGGACTGTAGAAGATTCAAAAAACTATAAGTGCAAATTTTTTCAATATTTTTTTTGTAATCATTTAATTGTTTAAAAAAATACAAAAAACTATCAGATTTCGGCTATCTTTAGTATCATTTCTACCTAATTTGATAAAATTACATTGAAACGGCCCAAATCTGAATCAGATATAATTATATATATTTAGATCTTGGTAGATATAAAAAATTGATAGAATTGGATCTGAACTGATCTGAAAAGTAGATTTTTCTTTGCACTTTTCGAGATCTAAATATAATATATAATTATAGTATATTATAATATATAATTAGATATTACCTAATTAGATATAATAATATTAAAAAAAATCCCGGATAATTAAATTAAGAAAAAAAAAAAATTCCATAATTTTCCTTTATTCAAAAATTCCTTCGAAGTAGTCCAAATATGAAGCTAATTACCAGAAGTACTTTGGGAAATTCTGACTTGAAAGAAAGTTTGAAAAATCACTTTGCCCCAATTTTACTTTCTGATGAACATGAACTATGATATTGACAGATCTTCGAAATACTTCGAAATACTTTCAAGTTTGAGAAAATTAGTAAAAGTTCTTTTTTGCAAAAAAAAAAAAGAGGGAAAGGTCCACTCACCGATGCTCAAGTGAATCTCCTCTATTAGACTTGTATCCACTGTCTTCGTGACGCAGTGATGGCAATGATTCCCAGGGTGATTCTTTTCTATATGTAGCGTAATTTGGAACTACAGTGTTTGATTGAACTGAGCCAAGATTGGAGCTTCCTGATTGCCATCCATCGGAGTGACGAAACCATTGGGCTCTGGCTGAGCTACCAATGCAGCTTGCACAGCTTCATTGAATTGTTTATATTATTAGATACATAATAATGAAATTAAATGGAAATAAAATTAGAATACATGTAAAAATTCTTTTTTCTTTGAGAAATAAATTAATAGAAAAAATATATTTTTAAAAAATTTGCACTAGTAGAAGAAAAAAAAATTGCATTTGTGATTTTTTGAATTTTCTATCTGTGCATATTTTTCATTTTTCAAAATAATTTATTTGTTAAGAAAAAAAATGCAAAAAATTATTAGACGTTCATTATTTTCAGCATTACTATTAAATTACTAATTTTTAATTAGAAAAGAAAAAGAGTATTGAAATACACAATCCGACTTACTTTGAATCATACTTTGAATTATAATCACTCAAATATCCACGTTCTCTTTCAGCTTCACGATCTCTTTTTTCTCGAATTATTTCATTTCTATCGCTGTAATAACCATCACGATCCTTGCTATTCTGTCTCTCATTGCAATAACGATATGACAATGGCAATGTCGATGATTTATTTGAGCTTGAGCCTATATTATCAACAGAATTATCATGAAAATTATTATCATTAATTTGTACATCACAATCATCATCTTTGCAATCAATTAGTACAGTCTTTTTGTAATGACCAACTAGTTTCCACGTGTCACGCGATGGCGACTCAAATGCCAAATACCAAGAAGCTATACTTTGTCGACGAGAAAAGCTCATTATCAGCGGTACAACTAATTAACTTTATTATCGTTAACGATAATTATTATAAAATATTCAGGCCAATAATGTATTTAATATAGAAATAAAATACTAACGCCTGCGCGTAGCATGTGGTGTGCGTTGAACGTTGAGTGGGATATTCTCAGCAACTTCTGAAAGTCATAATCGATTAATTCAATTAGCACGCATTTTTTATCGAAGTATATTGTCATGTTAGAAGCAAAGAGGCATAAGTGCTATGATCATACATAGCACTTACGCCTCTTTGTTTTTCAAGTAATGCTATTTTTTTTTATGATCAGTGCCTTTTAAGAGGACACAAAGAATGTGCCAGCTCAACTGAACATCACTGATATAACAAAAAAAAGCATAATTACGATAATAAATGAAGAATTACCTAAATTCTCCATGCTCTGCGTGATTAGTGCCTCAAATGTACGTAGACTAATGCTCTCAGCATCCAATCCTTTTGCCAATGTATTTCTCAGATGCATCTCGTACTCCAAAAGCAAACGACTAGATGGACTACCAGGTGTTGAGGCCGATTGCATATTCTGTTGTTGCTGCTGCTGCTGCTGTTGCTGATGATGATGATATGATCCACCCATGTTGTAACGGCGGCTATTGCAATGATTCGGCTGTTCCATATCCGAATTGCCATTTGATGAACTTGGCGTTGTTGCATAACACTGATTGTCGAAGATAACGTTGTCTGATGGTGGGGAAATATCACCTGTGCACCGATTACGTTCCAAATCTAAGTACATCCTGCCTCTGCCGCCTAAGACAGAGCAGATGATTTCCACGTGCAAATACGAATGAATGATTTTTGTGCAATGGTTCTCTTTTCATTTCAATTCATTCAGCGAGAAATGAAAACTAAGAATGATTACTAAGATGCTGTATGAATTTTTTTTCATGAAAGTGCAGTTACTATTTGATAATTCTATTATTTTCATGCAGATTAATAGCTATGATGAGAGTTAATACTTAGTAATATAAAATCAATCTGTTATAGTTAGTAAAAACATGTAGAAAAATTTTGGTGGCCCCCATCATCTTAAATTGGCCACTTCCATGGTGTTTTTTGAACTAAACCTGTTTTTCCTATGTATAGAAAGGATTTTTTTCGAAAAAAAAGCATAGAAAAATAGTGAAAATAGGTAAGTGTACAGAATTCTCTTTGAGAACAAGTAATAATAGATGAGAGGAGACTAATTTTTTCTGATAATTATTTGTTCTTAACGAGAATTTTGTAAAGTCAACTATTCTTGTGACTATACAGATTTATTTGATATTACTAAAATTTTTTCTTTCTCTCAATGTTAAAATTAATGAAAAATCCATCTAGCTATACCAATATATGGACGAGCCATATCGTGAACACTTCTTGATCCTTGAAATTTATTGTTGTATGGACTTCTGTATGGATGTGCATAATTTTCATTTTCTGCCTCTGATTGTATGTATTTCTGATTATTGTTGTTTGGATGATAGTGATAGGGATGATGGCTGTGACGTTTACGCGTCATTTCTGGTGATGTTGCTGGACTATCAATACTTGACATTGGTTTTAGCATACGTTTCAACGTACTTGGATCAAGACTCATACCACCATTTTGAGCATTTTCAATTCTCATGTCATCTGTACTTTTGCTCTTTGATTTTCTACTGTGATTATTATTGATATTGAAGATATTACCATTTTGTAATTCAAGTTCAGTATAATCAGCTGATTTTGTGTGATGTAATTGCTCTTTTCTCATTGTCTTACTACCATGTAATGTACCACCTGCTTGTGTACCTTCAGACTTTAGATCACTACCATTTTGTGTTGCACTGTCCTGTCTTTTTATACCCTTTTGAGGGGATATTGAGGTGCCTTTGTCATCTGGACTGTCAATCTGAAAGATAAAGTAGTTAATGAAATTGTCGAATTTTTCGATATTGTGGGGTAAAACGGATAAGGGTTAATTTTAGTATTTTATACTGGGAAACGTAGGAGAAATGAATGGGAATATTGGAGATAGGTTTTTCCTGATGATTTCATTGAAAAGATGAGGAAATTTCTCATAGAAATCATAGGGGAAGGTGGGGCAGAATGGACATTGGGGATAAAATGGACACATCTAAATTTTCAGGCAAATATTATGGAAAACGCTTGAAATTAATAGAAATATTGAGGGTAGATAGTTTTTCATGATTTCATTGGGAAGCTGAAGAAATTTTAGGAGGAAAACAAGTGCTGGAATTAATTTTTTTGAATTTTTGGCGATTTTGAATTTTTTGAGCATTTTAGAGGAGTAAAATCCTTCGTTTTTTTGAAAATTTTCAGTTTTTTGAGGATATCTTCAGTTCTATTTGTCGTAGCGCAAAAATTCTAATGGGAGGTGAAAGGTGAGATCATTTGCCATCGATTCATAGGGTTTTCAGTTTTAAAATATCGATTTTTAAGGTATTTATGGGCATTTTTGTGAAACACTTTTATGAAACAGTTTTTGGCCTATAACTATCCCAAAAATTGATATTTTCGAATTCAAAACGCCATAAATCGATGGTAAATGAGGTCACCTTTCATTTGAGACCAGCCCCGAATTGCTACGACAAATAGGACCAGAGATATTCGCAAAAAAATGAAAATTTTCAAGAGAAAAATATCGAATTTTCAGAAAAATCGAAAAAAATACATCTGACACTCGTTTTTCGGCTAAAATTTCCTCAGCTTTTCAATAGAATCATCAAAAAAATTCCATCTCTAACCGTTTCATTACAGTGTCCATTTTGCCCCACTCTCCCCTACGTCTAAAGTTATTTTTCTGAATTTTTCAAAGATTTTCATTTTTTGCGCAAGATTTGAAGGTGAAAACTCTTCTGTTTTTGAAAAATTCTAGGTTTTTGAGAATAATTCTGGTTCTATTGATCTGAGCTACCTGTGGTTGATCTCAAATGAAAGGTGAGCTCATTTTGCATCGATTTATGGGATTTGAAATGAAAAATATCAATTTTTTCAAGTACTGGCAAAAACTGATTTTCAGGAATTGACCAATGAATATTCAAAAAATTGATTAAAAAAAAAACTGTGAGCCACATAAATCGATGAGAAATGAGCTCATCTTTCATTTGAGATCAACCGCAAGTCGCTAGGACCAACAGAGCCGGTGATATTGTCGAAAAAGTGAATTTTTTCGATATTCAAATGGGAAACCCCTTCGAAACAAAGCCAAAAAAGTAAATTTTTAGAAAGATAAAAAAAAAAATTTTCATACATATTATCCGTCAATAATTTCCTCAGCATTTCAATGGAATCATCAGAAAATTTTCATCCCAAACTCTTCAGTTTTCGTCTATTTCACCCCACTTTCCGCTAATATTACCTAACAAGTGCGGTAAAGTTTTTTTCTGACGAGTGTAAAGCTGCAGAACAAGTCGAATGCCAGTTTTACAATAAACACGAATTGAAAAAAACTTTCCGCACGTGTAAGGTACAGTATTTTATTGTATAACGCGTGCATTCACACAAATCAAACAATTTTTCGGATTTTTTTAAACAAATATAGGGGAAAGTGGGGCAAAATGGACATTCAAATGAAACGGTCGAAGTTACATTTTTTTTAATGATTCCATTGGAAAGCTGAGGGAATTTTAGAAGGGAAACATGTGTCGGAATCAATTTTTTCGAATTTTTGAAAATTTTCATTTTTTTGCGCCAAAATTGAAGAGTATCCCATTTGAGTTTTTTCGAAAAATGGTTTTTTGATGATATCTCCGGTTCTATTCGTCGTAGCGATTCGCGGGTGGTCTCAAATTGAAGGGGAGCTCATTCCTCATATTTTCGTTAAAGTCCCATTGATTTTTATCAAAAATTGACGAAATTACAGGGCAATTTGTGGAAATCAGTTTTTGGACTGTAACTTCCGTAATTTTCGATAAAAATTAATGAGACTTTAACGAAAATGTGAGGAATGAGCTCCCCTTCAATTTGAGACTAACCGCGAATCGCTACGACGAAAAGACTGGAGATATCATCGAAAAACCATTTTTTCGAAAAAATTGAAAGGGGGTACCTTTCAAGATTGAGTGAAAAAATTATTTTTTTCCAAAATGTGAAAAAAACAATTTTCACCCATATTTTCCGCCTAAAATTTCCTCAGCTTTTCAATGAAATCATTGAAAAAATTCTACCTCCATTATTTTCATCAATTTGGAGCGTTTTTCAGGATAAAACCCCGAAAATTCAGATGTGTCCATTTTACCCCTTATGTCCATTTTGCCCCACCTTCCCCTATTACTTAAAAAAAAAACAATATTCCAAAATATCGCGCTTACTTTTCGAATTTTCTACAGATGCATATTTTTCGATTTCCCTTCAAATAATTCATTCATCAAAGAAAAAAAAAAATAATACAAAAATTTGAAAATATCTGATATTTTTAGTATTATTCATTCTACTAGTGCACTAATTGAAATAGACGATCCATGAATTTATCAATACCTGTGAGCCAACTGTAGATGTACCAATTCCAATATTTGCTGTTTTTGGTGTAGTTTGACATGTTTCATTTTGCTTATCTTTGCCAGTGTGTTTACATGATTCACTTGATTTTGATGTTTTACCAGATGTATCCCCGGTATTATTGACATTATCGTAAAGTGATGCACTTGATGTTGCTGGTGCTATCTTGTCACGTCCAGGCGTCATTTCCATTTCTGAGGTGCGGTTCATGGTTCTTGGTAGTGTTGATGCGCCTGCGCATTATTTTATTATTAATTAATTATCAATAAATAAATGAGCAAAATAAAATTATTCAATTAAATTACTCCAGGATATAATGTTACATTATTAAAATTCATTGACTTGATAAAACAAAGTGGTGTAAATGCTATGTTTAAGCAATAGCACTTATGCCCTTTTGTTTTTGAGGTGATAAAATTTAATGAAGGCTGCAGTAGCGTGAAAATAATTATCCAATTTTCCTCAACTATGGATTCTACTCTATTTTCCAAGTAGTTTAAATTAAAGTTTTGAAATTTATGGAAGAGCTCGCTCATTTGTGAATTTAGAAATGGCAATTTTGTAGATACCCTGCTTGAATAATGAATTGCAAAATTTCATAGGAAAATAGAAAAAAAAAAAGGGTGCGTGGAACCCACGCGACAGAAGTGAAAATTCTTATACATGAGCCATTGGTCATTTTACACTTGGCTTTGGATTAACATATCTCGAAAACTATGCAAAATTTATCGAAACATGCTGTGAATGAAATTTAGAGGAAAGATTGACGAACACAATAAGCAGAACGCTGTTTTTCTACGACCAGTAGTTTCAGAGATATCATTTTTTGAATGAGTAGTTCAGAAACAATGGATGAGGCCCGATAGCAAATAAATGAGCGCTTGGACGTCTTTTCTGAATTTTTCATTCAAAAATCGATATCTTAATAACTACGAGTCGTAAAAAAACGGAGCTTTGCTTATTTTATTCGTTAATCTTCCCTCTAAATTTCATTCACAGCATGTCTCGATAAATTTTGCATAGTTTTCGAGATATTTTAATCCAAAGCCAAGTGTGAAATGGCAATTTTTCAAGAAATAAAAAGCAAAAATTATGAGGTGGAGCATGGATATTTTTCGGTCGTGTTTCATGACAACTCCTCCTTTAAATTACAATTTTGAGTAATTTTTTAAAAAATCATTTAGATAAATTCCCATATTTTTCTCTCCGTGTATTGAAAAGAAAAAATAATAGAGTGTAGAGTCAGAAATCGCTGCTGACGCACTCTCCTCTTCTCCTGCTCCCCCCACCACGTATCTAGCTATTCCCCTCACACGATGACGAATTTTCGTGACGCTCGAAAATTGTTGCCCCCTCAGCAAAGAAGTTTCACTTCAAAAAAAAGTGATGAAGCATGACAATTAATGAGGATAATATGATAAATTTTGTCATAAAATTCAATTTTCCAACATATTACCAGAAAATAAGTGGCGTAAGTGCTATTCATAGGCATAGGACTTGCGCCACTTTATTTCTAAAGTGACGATTTTATAACAAAAAATATTATTAAAAAAAAATCAATATAATGATCAATAATTGTGAAACTCTGATATTTCCCGTCTCTGGGCATAAAAATTTGTTGAATAATTATGTTGCATAATTCCGCACAAATTCGGTCGAAATTTAACATTTTTTGAGAAAAAAAAGAGAAATTCAGAAAGCATCTCTTTTGAAATATTATGTTATAACGTGTCTAAAAGTCTCAAATCATCATGCAATTTGCCATTTTCCGTAATTTTTTTGCGAAATATGTCAAAATCCCGGAAATTTCGAACGAGTCACATTTCTACTGGAATTTAAGATAATTAAGTCATCGAAAAATGAACACATCGTCAATTTTCAAATAATTTCACGTCTGGATATCAATTAAATTTGTAAATTTCAGTTCAATTTTTCCTCGAAAATCTCGTGAGAATAGGGAAAAATAAAAAAAAAAAAATGAAAATTCAAGCAAATTGTAGAATTTTCGTCTCAATTCTACTTCAGACTCATAGATTTCTTTGAATTTCTTCCGAAACTCGAAAATTTCAGCACCATCTTCCCATTAAAAAAAATTTAGCATCAAGTTCATGAAAATTCCCATCGAATTGTCTATGAAATTTTCATTTTTTTCCAACAGAAAATGCAATAAAAAAGATATCAGAATTTTTTTTGTAAAAATTTGACGAAATATCACATGATTATCCAATTAATAGTCAAAAATGCTCATATTCTAACAGAAAAATAGGCAAATTATGGTATCTTATAATAGATACTATCGAAACATATCAAATTGTGACAATTCATAAATTTTGATAAATTTCCAGAGAAATTATTCTTCAGGAATTAGTTAAATTTCATGAAAAGTCGAAAAAAAAAAAACTTTTCTTCGCATTAATCTTGTAGTATCAGAAAATTATTGTCATTTCCCCGAAAATACAATTTCGAGAGTCTAGTAAACAATAAATCAAACTGAACATATTTCAAAGTAACTTCGATACTCATGAGTATCCCTTAGTCTATCGTTCATTCAATCTCTTCGAACTTCTCACAATAAATCAATCAAAAAACTTTTAACGTTATTACATGAAGCATTCGATGAGCCAATATATAATGATTTGTCTCAGTATTTTCACTGGAGATCTGAATGTAAAAATGGGATTTTTCATTGTGATGAAATTAGCAGAGATCTGATGATTTTTTGAATTTTTCGTTTTTTTATATAAATTGAGATAAAAAAAAAAAATATTCAAAAAATCTGCACTTATAGATTTTTTAATATTTTATCTGTTGAAAAAAAAAAAAAAAAAAAAAATAAAAAAATTGTCAGATTTTCACTATTTTCAGTATCATAATTTTTCCAAAACACAAAAATTATTTTTAAAAAATTTTGAAATTTTTTAAAAAATTCGATGAAATTTTTATGGAATTTTCTCGGAAATTTTCTCAAATTAAACTTCGTCAAACACTTTTTGTCCAAATTTCAAAAATCAATTTTATTTCAATATTTGAGATTTTTCGAAAGTTTTGAAATTATTTAAAATTTATTTTTAAAAGTTTTTGAAATTATTTATCTGAATAATACAGTTTATCAACGATTATTTACCGTGTGGCATGAATCTCTGATCTCGCGTTCTAAGCCGAGCAAGCTGGTCCGGTGGCATACAAGTGCACTGTGGTGCTTTGGATCTACTTGGTGATGCTGGTGTAGATAGTGGTTTTTCTCGTGTTTTGACCTTTTGCTTATTGGATGGCTCACTTGGTAGCTTGAGAGAGTAAGATGACGTTGCCTTTCTCGGTGTCTTTGTTGATGGTGACTGGGATTGGAAACAAAAATGCCAAAGATAAAATGTCATGTGAATAAAATTAGCAGACATTTCACACATTTTTCTTTTTTCAAGAAATAAATAATTGTAAAAAAAGAAAAAAATTCAATCCACACTCTTAGATTCTTAAAATTTCTACATGCGCATTTTTTTTGTCTTTTTTTTTTTAATAATTGATTCATTAAGGAGGAAAAAAGTCTAAAAATAGTCAAATGTCTTTTTTTTATCGGAGATTAAAAATAGCAGACATCTGACAATTTTTTTTGTCTTTTAACGAAATAATTATTTGAAAAGATAAAAAATTTGCACTTTCAGGAAATTCAAAAAAAACTATAAGTAAGAATTTTTCGAATATCTTTTCGATCACAATATTATCATGGAAGCAAAAATAAAAAAATTGTTAGATGTGTGCTAATTTTATTATCATGCTATTTTCAATATCATTGAAATGTCAATCATTGAACCTTAAGCAGAGTATTAATGGAGAATTAATAGTGGTGGACTTACGCAACAGTCTTTGAATTGTTTTGCATCAATGGGTGAGGTGAAATTCAGACCCCACGTGTCGTTTGTCATCGTGTCCTTCCAGTAGATGAAGCATTCTGATGCTTGGCCAATTCTTGTACCTGAAAATTATAATATTCATTATTGTCTTCATTCATTTTTTATGTACGGGGAAGAAATATGATGGGGATTGTTTCGAAATTGGTGAAAAGAATTAAGATGGGATATTTTTAATAAATATATATATATATGGGCGATTCCACCAATTTTCGAATAGAATTTCGGCTCCAAATTTTGGGGGGGGGGGTGACTTTTCGATCCTCATCGATTAAAACCATTAAAATGAAGAAAATCCTAAATTCTAAACTATTTTGGCCCACTATCAAAGCAGAAATCAGTGAATTTTGAATTTTGCATCAAAATTTTCTCTTAAGAATGACGTGAGTAGTTAAATGAAAAAAAAAATAGAAAATATAGATTTTCATCGCAAATTTTCTGAATTTTCTGAAAAAAATATCCTTTTTCGTCTTTGTCCTTGTTTTCGAGGTGAAAATGCTCTTTGAAAACTTCAAATGCTTGTTTCGAATCGTTCCCCAATTTTTTTTTTCAATTTTTTTATTTTTTTCTGAAAATCTGGAAAATTTGCTAGGAACTATATGATTTTTGGCCCCTGCTCTTGAAAACCATGGCAACTGTAATTAAAAATTTGAAATTCAATACTTATTAAGAACCAACAATAAATGCAAGCTGAAAAGATGGATGTTGCAAAAGACATATGTATATTGATCACATTTCATAATTCTAAATGGAAAACATCAGTTGTTTAAATGTTCTCCATTTAAGATTATAAAATGTGATCAATATACATATGTCTTTTGCAACATTCATCTTTTCAACTTGCATTTATTGTTAGTACTTAATAAGTATTGAATTTCAAATTTTTAATTACAGTTGCCATGGTTTTCAAGAGCAGGGGCCAAAAATCGTATAGTTCCTAGCAAATTTTCCAAATTTTCAGAAAAAAATAAAAAAATTGAAGAAAAAATTGGGGAACGATTCGAAACAAGCATTTCAAGTTTTCAAAGAGCATTTTCACCTCGAAAACAAGGACAAAGACAGAAAAGGATATTTTTTTCTGAAAATTCAGAAAATTTGCGATGAAAATCTATATTTTGTTTTTTTTTTTCATTTAGCTACTCACGTCATTCTTAAGAGAAAATTTTGATGCAAAAATCAAAATTCATTGATTTCTGCTTCGATAGTGGGGCAAAATGGTTTAGAATTTAGGAATTTCTCCATTTTAATGGTTTCAATCGATGAGGACCGAAAAGTCGCCTCCCAAAATTTGGAGCCGAAATTCTATTCGAGAATTGGTGGAATCGACCATATATATGATTAATTCTCGAATTTGATGAAGTGACTCTGTAAGGAATGCAATGAGGAATAAAACAAGAATTAGAAACAAAAAATCAATTGAAAATTGAAAAAATTTTATTATTTTTTAAATTTCTTCAAATCTTGAAAAATTGAAGAAATGTAAAAAATATGAAAATCTTTCAATTTTCAATTAGTTTCTTGTTTCGAGGCCTTATTTTATTCCTCATTACATTCTTCACAGATGAATTAAATCAGATTTTAGAATTTCGTCTTATATAAATTGTTATTAACGAGTTTTATACAAGCATTAAACTTATTTTCCGATTTTTACAGTAAAAAAAAAAAAATTGAATTTTTATCTAAAATCGTTAATAACAATTTACACGAGATAAAATTCAGAAATTTGACAATACTAATATTCAGGCTACAGTGTTAACAATGCATGTCGAGAAACGACTTTTTTGTAAAATTCAACTGTTTAAATAATCCGTTGTTTATTGTGGATATACAGTGCACGTCTCGAATAAGACGTCTTCGAATAACGTGCAATGTTTTTATTCGCGATGAGTTGGTTCCCCCACCATCAGGCTTCTCCTCCAGCGCTGTTCTTTAGGTCCCGATGTTTTGAATAAAGCGTTAGCGAGAAAAAGGAAAAATCAAATTATTTTTGGATAATTCATCTATTATTGAACTTTCTTTCAACTTTGGTTTAATTCTTAATTTTGAACAAAAATAAGAAAATGATAGTTAAATAGTTTTTTTCTTACATATCATACAAAATATTCAAAGAATCTGTTAAAAAATTGACTGACATTAATGGATCTTTTGTCCCATCATTATTGTTCGTTTCATCAGGGATACCATGAAGATCAGGCTCGAAATGCGATTTATCATTTATACTAATTACAAAAGTACTTACTTTCTTCAATGTGTATTTGTCACTATTTTGATTAAAAAAAAGTTTAATTGTAATTTTAATTGTACAAAATATTCAGTTTTTAATTCTTTCAACCGAACGCCTTATTGCGGACAGCCAGACCCAAAACACTGCGCGTTGATTTGGCAACAGGAGTGGGGGAACGACGATTCCAGGAATCGCCTTCCCCTACAAGACTCTTAGACGCCTTATTCGAGATGTGCACTGTAGTATCTTTCAACTGTACACTGGCTTTACTCAATAAGCATTGAAAAAAAATAAATAAATAAATAAAAAGCAAATTTCCTTGCTGCAAGATTTTTTTTTTCGTCTCAGTGTAATGATAATTTACCTGGTTGCACCAATCGCACGTCCAGAATTTTATCAACCTGACTATTGTAGGCGGTGATATGGAAGACCAGTTCAGGTGAATCCTGGAGGCATCGTATATTAACTGGTACAAGATCCTCAGAGACTTGCTGCCACTTGACAGTACCAGTACCACTGGCACTAACATGGAATACTTCAGCCCAAAGTCTAAAAAAACTCATTATTATATTATCATTGTATGCAAATTTAATTGATGAAAAAAAAAATGGAAAAAAAATATACAACAATTACATGAAAATTTTGCGATTACATGGAAGTGCAATGATGAGGTACAGAATGATTAGAGTCCATACGTGCTGCAAGTACTAGTATTTACTGAAGAACTATATATATAGGGGAGAGTGGGGCAAAATGGACGCGGTAATGAAATGGTTAAAGATGGATTTTTTTTGATGATTCTATTGAAAAACTGAGAAACTTGTAGCCGAATAATATTCTCATTTTTTTTTTTTAAATTCACTATTTTTCGGCATTTTTTTAGGGTCAAGCCTTTCTTTTTTCGAAAATCTTCGGTTTTTTGCAAATATCTCTGGTTCTATTGGTCGTAACGATTCGGGGTTAGTCTCAAATGAAAGGTGAGCTCATTTTCCATTGATTTATGGGGTTTTGAATTCAAAAATATCAATTTTTGGGATAGTTATAGGCCAAAAACTGTTTCATAAAAGTGTTTCACAAAAATGCCCATAAATACCTTAAAAATCGATATTTTAAAATTGAAAACCCTATGAATCGATGGCAAATGATCTCATCTTTCACCTCTCATTTGAATTCTTTCGCTCCGACAGATAGAAACGAAGATATTCTCAAAGAACTGAAAATTTTCAAAAAAAACGGAGGGTCTTATGTTACGTCCGAGTTAACTGCACCATCCGGAAAAATTAGAAAATTATAGATATATATTAATTCAATTATGAAACTAACATAAAATGACGAACTTTCAATAATAAAAAGATTTTAATTGAGAAAAGACAAGACAAGACGCAAAAAGACGAGACGCTGACGACATTACTGACGACATTACATTAAAACTCTGCCTTTAACCAAGACAAAGAAAAATACACTGTGAGAACCACGAGCAAGACACGAGGTGTGGAGACGCTGACTCCAGCAATTTTTGTTGATAAAAGGCCAGAGAGCTAAATAAAATATGCCATTTTGTTAAAGTAATTCTTAGTGGTCACTTCTCCTTATTCTAAACGGCGCAAAAACCCTTGCACCGTTTTCTTCATAATATCCTCCGAAATCGGCGCGTAATCTTGCACCATTTCGGGAACTCCTTCGCGATCAAACCAACGCGAAATAATTTGAATTCACCATAAAATGCAAATAACGACGAATTCCCAGTGTTCTGTTGAACACTAAATAACGATAAAATAATTAAACTTCTAGGGATTAAAAAATAGTGTACTAACGTAGCCCTAGGACGTAACACTTACCCCTCTAAAATGCTCTAAAAAGTAAAAATCGCCAAAAATTCAAAAAAATCAATGCCGGCACTTGTTTCCCGCCCAAAATTTTCTCAGCTATCCAATGATATCATCAATAACGATCTACAGCCAATATTTCTATTGATTCCAAACGTTTTTCACAATATTTGCTCGAAAATTTAGATGTGTCCATTTTACCCCCGATGCCCATTTTGCCCCATCTTCCCCTATATGTAAATCTACTGCTACAAACTATTTGGTCAAAAGCAACGAGTACCAACTGGTGAAGGTACCAGTTACCGGACAGTTAAGGCAATGGTACCGGTTCCCGGACAAGTTACAATTGAATTATTAAAATGTTAAAAAATTTCAATTGAATGAATCAAACAATTCACTTGATTGTTATTTTAACATTTTGCAAGCATTGAGAAAATAGATTTTTTCAATTGAATATTGATTAGGAGTGGGGGAGATCGGGGGAAAATGCACCTGCAGGTTAAAATGATTTGAAATTTTCTTTGAGAGTGAAGGGATCTTCAAATAATTTTCAAAAAATTCACTAACAATCTCCACATATTGGAGCATCTTCTCAATTTTTTTCAGATTTTTTCACCGAATTCTTCACTCCGAAAAAAAATCATGAATCATGTTACCCTGTAGGTCCATTTTGCCCCAGTTTCCCCTACATTTTGCTGCTGCATCCAGAAACTGGGACCCGTCCGGTAACCGGGTCCACCATGGTATAAGGCAAAAGAAGAAAAAAACGAGGAAAAATAAGAAAATATTTTCTTCCTCTTTTCCCTCATTTTCTTCTCTTTTTTTTTCCTCCACCTTCTGAAAGATGTTTCTGTACTGAGTACGTGCGTAAAACAATAGATCAAGCAAAAACTGGGGAGAATGATAGAAGAAAATATGTATATATATATATACATATGAAAGCAAATGATTGTGAGTATTTTTCTTCTTTTTTCTTTCTTCACTTCAATTCGACGTGAAAGTAACGAAAATATGAAAATAAATTACGTGAAATTCGTTAAGTGGGATACATACTCATTTTTTTAAAATCTCAATTGGCTTACAACAAATTCATAGAGAGCATGTGAAATAGGATTTGAGAAGAAACAGATAGATACATGTGGGCATTAAGGTAGTATCCCAGTGTGCGATCGATGAAATAGAAGAAAAAATAAGGATTGGTGGGCTAGTTTCCAATTGATTGGTGATAATTCGGGGAAAAAGTGCCTTAATTTACCCGAAAAAGTGATTAAATTATTTCAAAGTCATATCTTCAGCTTGTGAATATAATTTTTTTTAAATAAAATTTCTCAATAACTATACGGTGAATTGAATATTTTTTTCTTCTATTTTTTAGTAATTTAGTTATTTCTGTCCGATTTAGGGCGTTTCATCCCCACCACCGCTATTTTCAGTAACTATTCTCTTTGGGATCATAGGACGTTGCAAGAAATTAATTTAACAATAATAAATAATTGTCAAATGAACGACGTTCCGCCTGCTTTATCGAGGCTTACTCAGATTCTGAAAACCATAATCCAAAAATTAAAAGTTAATTCCAAAATACTTGTCCATTATTTAATATTGTTGAATTAATTTCTTCCAACGTCCTATGATCCCAAAGAGAATAATTACAACATGGAAATGACAAAAATAATTGATTTTCAGTAACTTTGATAATTCATATGAAACCAATTAAATGAATTTTTTTTTAATTTTTTAAAAATTCTACTTTTTTAGCCAAGATTTGAAAAATCGAAAAAATTCACTTTTTCCGGTATATTTCCGGTTTTATCGGTCTTAGCGGCGTGGAGCTGATCTTGAATGGAATGTAAGCTCATTTCCCATTAATTTTTGTAGTTCTAATTTTTTAAATTGATTTTTCGATTACTTGCAGCCTATTTTCTGAAGATCAGTTTTTGCACTATATCTCTTTGAAAAATCGAATTTTTCAAAAATTGATGGAAAAAACTATTTTGGAATTTCCATTGAAAATTCCCTCAATTTTTCATTTTCAATAACTTTGATAATTCATATCTCATAAAGTACACGGACAAAAATTTAAAAAAAAATCAGAAATTTTTTAAAAAAATAGCATCTTCTTCAGAAAAAATAAGGGATTAATAGTACTCGAATTGGCTGGGATACTACCTTAAGGGAGGGAGAAAATTTGTGAACACTTAATTGTTTAAAGTAGTTTGGTCACAAAACGAGTTCAAAAATTCATCAGAAACAAATTTTTTAATTAAAATTTTCATGAATCTAGAGTATCTCTTACACAGAGAAGAATGTTTTCTTAATTTAAGAATGTGCAGTCACTTACTTTAAGAATGTGCAGGTCACTTAAATTAAGAAAGAAAAGTCACTTGATTTAAGTGAGAAAACTCACTTGATTTAAGTGAGAAAAGTCACTTAATTTAAGTGAGTTTTACTTTCTTAAATTAAGAAAGAAAAAGTCACTTAATTTAAGTGAAAAAAGTCACTTAATTTAAGTGACTTTTACTTTCTCAAATTAAGAAAGAAAGTTATTTGATTTAAGTGAGAAAAGTCACTTAATTTAAGTGAGAAAAGTCACTTAATTTAAGTGAGAAAAGTCACTTAATTTAAGTGAGTCTTACTTTCTTAAATGAAGAAAGAAAAAGTCACTTGATTTAAGTGAAAAAAGTCACTTAATTTAAGTGACTTCTACTTTCTCAAATTAAGAAAGAAAAAGTTATTTGATTTAAGTGAGAAAAGTCCCTTGATTTAAGTGAGAAAAGTCACTTAATTTAAGTGAGTTTTACTTTCTTAAATTAAGAAAGAAAAAGTCACTTAATTTAAGTGAAAAAAGTCACTTAATTTAAGTGACTTTTACTTTCTCAAATTAAGAAAGAAAAAGTTATTTGATTTAAGTGAGAAAAGTCCCTTGATTTAAGTGAGAAAAGTCACTTAATTTAAGTGAGTCTTACTTTCTCAAATTAAGAAAGAAAAAGTCACTTGATTTAAGTGACAAAAGTCACTTAATTCAATTGACCTGTCATTCTTAAATTAAGTGACTGCACATTCTTAAATTAAGAAAACATTTTTCTCTGTGTAAAACTTCTGATTAACCGTTTTGTATAGTCAATAATGAATCAAATGGACCAATGCGAGATTTTGCACTTTTAGATTAAAATTTAAAAAATATCTTTTTAAAAAAGGGCTTACAGAAAGAATAAAAGAATTCACGATCCAATATGAAAACTATAGAACATCTGATAATTTTTTAATAAATTATTGTTGTTGCTGCATGGAGAGAGAAATATATATGGGCAAAGAAAGGTTGCCGGAGTTTAATTTGAGAAATTTTTTTTTTTTTTCTTTTATTTTGATTTGAGAAATTATCAGAAAAAATTTCCGAAAAATTTTATAAAAAGTTTTATAAAAGTTTCATGAAAGTTTCAGGAAAATCCCAAAAATTCCGAAAAATTCTGAAGTATCTCAAATATATTAGATAATAAAACTGTTTTTTTTTTTTCTTTTTGAGAGAAAGAGACGTAAATACGCCAGTCAAATTGCATATTATTGCTCTTCTGAGTAATAAATGCCAAATAATTGATATAATCAACTAATCCTTCTTCGAATTCGCTTTAAATACCAAGAAATGAGTTTTCCAATCATAAATATTCATTTTCGTCCTTTTTTCTCCTATTTCTTCCTAGAAATCCAACGATTCCTACAACTTCTGACCAAACTACTCTAAAAGTCATTAATAGAGGCCGGGGCAAAATGGACCTGTTTGTCAAAAATGATTTGACACTTTTTTTCAGCGTGGATTCTTTTTCAACAAAAAAATTTGAAAAAATTCACCAACAATTCTCACACATTGTCCCCTTTTCTCAATTTTTTTTAGATTTTCCCGACAAATCCTTCACTTAAAAAAAAAAGTTAAATCATGTCACCACAATGGTCCATTTCACCTAATTTCCTCCTATTTTCTTGTTTTTTAAAAAATTAATTCGTTTTTTTTTCTTTTTTCAGCATTAGTGGGGTGGGCACAGAGGGAAGAAGAAAAAAATATATATAGACAGTGTGATATAAATGAATATGGCTGAATGGCAATGGTTTTGCGCACCTCTTCTTCTCTATTCCGCACCTGAGCAAAGGGCCCGAGTCACCTCTATGACTACCACCACCACCCACACCGCCTCTTCCACCCTGCCATGGTGAATCCTCGTCCCGATAGCCCCGTTTTGATAATGGTGCACAACTGCAAGCTGAGAGCTTGTTCCCCATGTTTTTTTTTTCAATTTTTCTTTCCTTCTTCAATATCTTCGCTTATTTAATGCAACTCAATTATTCTCTGGCTCTTTTATTTTCCAGATTTTTTTTTTATCTCTTGGCTTTGGCAAATACAGTCAAATCTAGTTGAATTGCCAACGGTTTTGTTTATCTATCTCGTCCTTTACATCAGTCTACTTTCATCTCTTGATCTTTTTTCTCTCTGTTTGACACAATTTTTTGGCCCAGTTATTTCTTTTTTGTTTTTTTTTTCTTCTTATTTTTTTTTCAATTTTTTCTTTGGCTTTTTTTGGCACTGACTTAACAAGTTTACTTGAATTTTTATTTGCTTTTGCGAATTCCTCTTCTTCTTCTTCTTTTTTCAAGTGAGGATATATATATATATATATATATTTAATTTTTTTTTAGATATACATATATATATATATTTATAGGAAGCACTGGAGTAGCACAGTGGAGAAATCAATTATGATTCTCCAATTGTAGAA
The DNA here is from genome assembly GCA_963921955.1 of Aleiodes alternator. Lineage (NCBI taxonomy): Eukaryota > Metazoa > Arthropoda > Insecta > Hymenoptera > Braconidae > Aleiodes > Aleiodes alternator. The sequence goes on from OY998099.1 coordinate 14,552,936, forward strand.
TATAGAGGGGAGGTATCCATTATTGTCACATCATTGCCAGCGACTGGTGGCTATCAGCTCCTCCATAGCATGATCACTGTAAACATAAATATTTTTATTTCAATTTGAATTAAGGCTGTTTGCTAAGAGAAAACCATCGAGAAATTTTTATTTATTTTTTTTTTTTTCATCATGAAATTATGACAATTTTTTTTTTTAAATTAATTATTATTTAAAAAAATATTCTGGAAAATTGCACTTGCAAGATATTAAATTTCCTGCATGTCCATATTTTTTTTTCATTTTTTTTTAACAATAATTTATTTACTGGAGAAAACAAAAATATTAAAATTATGAAATTTCTGGTATTTTTAGTGTCATTAAAAATGAGAATTTCCATGTTAGTTTCCAATTAATTGCTGATAATTCGAGAAAAGTGCTTTAATTTAATAACAATTCATTATTTTTTTTTTCAAAGTGAAGGACTCCATGGAAAAATCTGAAAAAATTTGAGAATATGCTCCAATACGTGGACATTATTATTGAATTTTTTGAGATTTTTTTTAAGAGCCCTTGGTTTCCAAAAAAATACAATAGTTTTTAAATAATGGGTCAATCCAGTGGTTTTTTTTAGTAATTTCGTTAAATCTGTCCGATTTAGAGCGTTTCATCCCCAACGACGCTTTTTTTAGTAACTTTGGTAATATCTTTCTCTTTTTATTAATATAGGGGAAGGTGGGGCAAAATGGACATAAGGGGTAAAATGGACACATCTGAATTTTCATGGTTTTATCCTAAAAAACGCTCCAAATTGATAAAAATAATGGAGGCAGAATTTTTCCAATGATTTCATTGAAAAGCTGAGGAAATTTTAGGCGGAAAATATGGGTGAAAATTTTTTTTTCGCATTTTGGAAAAAAAAACTTTTTTTCACTCAATCTTGAAGGGTACCCCCTTTCAATTTTTTCGAAAAAATGGTTTTTTGATGATATCTCCGGTTCTATTCGTCGTAGCGATTCGCGGGTGGTCTCAAATTGAAGGGGAGCTCATTCCTCACATTTTCGTTAAAGTCTCATTAATTTTTATCGAATATTACGGGAGTTACAGCCCAAAAACTGATTTCCACAAATTGCCCTGTAATTTCGTCAATTTTTGATAAAAATCAATGGGACTTTAACGAAAATATGAGGAATGAGCTCCCCTTCAATTTGAGACCACCCGCGAATCGCTACGACGAATAGAACCGGAGATATCATCAAAAAACCATTTTTCGAAAAAAACTCAAATGGGATACTCTTCAATTTTGGCGCAAAAAAATGAAAATTTTCAAAATTTCGAAAAAATTGATTCCGACACATGTTTTCCCCCTAAAATTCCCTCAGCTTTTCAATGGAATCATTAAAAAAAATGTAACTTCGACCGTTTCATTCGAATGTCCATTTTGCCCCACTTTCCCCTATGAGCTTCCGATTTAAAAACCCATTGAAACCTTTCCGAATAATATTACAGTGTTAATCCTGCCATTACAGTATATAAAAAAAAATAATAATAATAATGAACATCATAATCACTTCTCTAATAAATTGAAAAAATGAAAGAATCGAGAAAAAAAAATGAACAAAAAGAAGAATATTTCATAAACTATTAAGAACAAAAATTATGAAAAAATTCAGAAAATTCCAAAAAAATAATAATTTAATAGTTCGATCAATGATATAATTTCTTAATCCAATTATAAGTCCATTTTTTAGTCGCTGCTTACTCCTATATTGGCATAAAAGTCATTTTTGGGGTGATTTTGTTATTTTTTTACCTCTCCGCCGGATTTTTTAATCGGAAATAGTTAAAATACAGATGAAAACCAATTTATTAAGAAAAAAAAAATAAAGTTTTTATTCGAGTGAAGAACTAAAACTCGTCTTCATTGGACTAAGAATTTATCTTAAATTTTGTACCAATGTTTCGACTCAAAAGTAGAGTCCTCTTTGAGGTACATTTATTATTTTCTATGATAACGATAATAAAAGAGAAAATACATCGAGAATTTAAAAAAAAACTATAATTTTTGATATGTCATAAATAAAAATGAGGGCTCTATTATTTTAAAATTGAAAAAATTGATCGAGTCATGAATTGAAGTTCAAATTAAATTCCACAGTTTTTTCCATAAATTTAATTACATTATCAATGAAAATCATTGATATGGTTATTAATTAAATATATGTTATGGTTAATGTAAATAATTAATACTACTAAATATTGATAATCAATTAATAGTATTTAATATCAATGATTAATATCATTGATATAAATTTATTAAATATGTCATTTTTTTTTTTACATATGTCATTATTAATATGGGCGATTCCACCAATTCTCGAATAGAATTTCGGCTCCAAATTTTGGAAGGCGACTTTACGGTCCCCATCGATTAAAACCATTGAAATGAAGAAAATCCTAAATTCTAAACCATTTTGCCCCACTATCGAAGCAGAAATCAATGAATTTTTATTTTTGCATCGAAATTCTCTCTTAAGAATGACGTGAGTAGCTAAATGAAAAAAAAAATACAAAATATAGATTTTCATCGCAAATTTTCTGAATTTTCTGAAAAAAATATCCTTTTCTGTCTTTGTCCTTGTTTTCGAGGTGAAAATGCTCTTTGAAAACTTCAAATGCTTGTTTCGAATCGTTCCCCAATTTTTTTTTCAATTTTTTTATTTTTTACTGAAAATTTGGAAAATTTGCTAGAAAATATATGATTTTTGGCCCCTGCTCTTGAAATCCATGGCAACTGTAATTAAAAATTTGAAATTCAATACTTATTAAGTACTAACAATAAATGCAAGTTGAAAAGATGAATGTTGCAAAAGACATATATATATTGATCACATTTTATAATCCTAAATGGAAAACATTTAAACAACTGATGTTTTCCATTTAGAATTATGAAATGTGATCAATATACATATGTCTTTTGCAACATCCATCTTTTCAGCTTGCATTTATTGTTAGTTCTTAATAAGTATTAAATTTCAAATTTTTAATTACAGTCGCCTGGGTTTTCAAGAGCAGGGGCCAAAAATCGTATAGTTCCTAGGAAATTTTCCAAATTTTCAGAAAAAAATAAAAAAATTGAAAAAAAAATTGGGGAACGATTCGAAACAAGCATTTGAAGTTTTCAAAGAGCATTTTCACCTCGAAAACGAGGACAAAGACGAAAAAGAATATTTTTTTCAGAAAATTCAGAAAATTTGCGATGAAAATCTATATTTTGTATTTTTTTTTTCATTTAACTACTCATGTCATTCTTAAGAGAAAATTTTGATGCAAAAATCAAAATTCATTGATTTCTGCTTCGATAGTGGGGCAAAATGGTTTAGAATTTAGGATTTTCTTCATTTCAATGGTTTTAATCGATGAGGACCGAAAAGTCGCCTCCCAAAATTTGGAGCCAAAATTCTATTCGAGAATTGGTGGAATCGCCCATATATATGTTATGGTTAATGTAAATAATTAATACTACTAAATATTAATAATCAATTAATATTATTTAATATCAATGATTAATATCATTGATATAAATTTATCAAATGTAATTTTCTTTTTTTTAAATATGTCATTATTAATATAGATTATTAATAATTAGCAGATAAAAATGAAAAATTGAGTCCCTCAGGGAATTAACTTTTTTTTTTTCTTGTTTTCTCACTTTGCCAGGGGCTAGGCTCAATGGAGACTCGTAGTACTGTCTAGTAGTATACAAATATCTACTAACCCTTCACAGTCAACTTTAGAAAAATGCACATTTTCCCAACAAAAAGCCATGCTACAAGGACTAGAAGAGGGGGGAGGAAAAAAACGAGTGAGAATGTTCGACCTCGTTTTTCTTTTTCTCCTCTTCCTCTTTCCTCTCTCTTTCCCTTTTTCTCTCAGGATTTTTGTGTTGAAAATTCCCAGGGAAAATCATCGATATTTCAAACTACAAACTCAAACTATTCCAATAAATCCATTGAAATACATGGAGACTCGTGAATAAGTAGAAAAGGTCAGAGAGGTGCAGACGAGCAGTGGTAATGAGGAAATGAGAAAAAATAAGGTATTTCATTTTTTCACAGGGGAAAAAATGGTGAATTTGAGAATTTATGAATTTTAGAGGAAGAGTTATGAATAATGAAAGTCTGATTGAACAATAAATTGCTAAAAAAAAAAAAAAAAACAAATTTTTTAAAATTTGATTAATCTTAGCTTCAATTAAATGAATTTTTTTTTTTTATTAATTAAATGAATTATTTAGGAAAAAAAGGGGAAAATATGCTCATGTACAAAATTTAAAAAAAAAACGCAATTTTTCGAAATATTTTTTTCTTCATAGAAAATTTCTTGAAAAATAATAAATTTAAAAAAACATTAAAAATGTGGGCTAATTTAATTATCATCAATTATTGAATTAAATAATCACGAAAATTTCCTTTACAATCTCTTTTTCATCGACGAATTAAAAAAAAAAAGGTGCAATATCCATCCAATGAATATTCTCCAAATTAAATAGAAAAAAAAAAAAATTCAATAAACCAACACCTAACTGAAACTGCCCCTCCCCCTTCCCCCAATAATTCAAGCAGTTTTCCATTGACAATAAAAATTACCCCTCCGGGAAATAACTCATTTCCACAGGGGAAAAAGAAAAAAAAATTGACCAAACTGGTTTTTCAATCCTGGATATCGTAGAAACACACACACACACACGCACACACACACACACATACACACACACACACACACACACACATACAATCTATACAAAATACAGTTGACAAAGTGCAAGTGGGGTGGGGCACCTCTCTGTGCATTGCACATACACATTTTATATACATCTAGATTTTCGTGGCTGTGTGTTATGTATATATATATATATATATATATTGATATATCTATATAATCACTCGAAGAGTGGTGTTGTTGAGAGCTGTACACCCTTTTTCGATACAGGGCATGAACCGTAGGACCTCCGCGTTTTTTCTTACACCGAAAAAAAAAAAAAAAAAAAAAATCTTTTTTTTCTCATCAGGTAAAAAAAAAGGAGAGAGACAGCAGAGGGTGGAAAGGGGGAATGGGGGAGGGAGAGGGTGGGAATTGGGATGAGATGAGATTTAGGTCGAAGTTTTCCTATCGAAACACACAAAAATTGGCCCCATTTCCACCCCCCTCCTTCCACCCCTCTTCCCCCCTTCTCCAAATAAAGGAAAAATTCCTATTTTAAGGATTTCGAGTTTTTTGAAGGAATCGTTATGTACTCGAAAAACACAGTGGGATAAATAAAAGGGGTAGGAGGAGAGGAAGGGGGCATATTGGATAGAAATAAGGAGAAAAACCTCTCTCTCTCTCTCTCCTGTCGTACGCGTGGATGAAACTAGCTTTCTAAACGCTATATTGATCTCAGGGCGATGCGTTCACCTGTCGCCCTATTCTCCGTGAATATTTCATTTCACCCTTCACAATTAATTACACTATTAATTCAATTGCATCTATACCGAATGTAGCAAAATAGGTTCGAAGGCAAAATAATGAAAAAAAAAAAAAAAAAAATTCAATTAAATTGAAGAAAAAAAATTATCACACCTTTATCACTTGTCCAATTTTCTTCATTTTTTTTTTTTTTCAATGCAAATTGATCCACTGATATTCGTGTTCTCATGTAATTATGATTGACTGGTTCATTGACATTGAAAAATTGACGTGACACTGGAAAAAAAAAAAAAAAAAAAAATCTCGTTTTTTGTTACTCTTCTTTTTTAATGTAAAATCACGAATTAAATTGAATTATCATGGGATCACACGCCCGTAAAACAAACACAGAATGTTTTTATCCAATGGGAATGCACTGAGGCGAGAAGAGCGACGACGCCCAAAGAAGTAATTGAAGAAAGTGTTTAAAAAAAAAAAAATATTCGACTAAATCTCTTTTTAGAATCACGATAAAATTGATTGAACTCCACTTTTTTTTCTGTAAACACTTTGGGAAATTAAAAATCGTCGATAAATGGATTTTCGGTGGTCCAGCATCGGACATGATGTCAATGCCTTGCGACCCCTTCTGGTGCCACAAAAGATGCATAAGGACGTGTATATATATATGAGTGAATGCACATACACACACACACACAGACACCCACACACACACACACAAATGAGAAAAATACTGACGCATTTTTCCTGATTTTCACTATTTTTTTTCTTCGAATTTCAATTTTTTTTTTTATTTTTTTATGAAAATTCTTGGGATCAAGATGATTGGGAGATGAAAATTTATCCACGAGGATTCTGCAGAAAATGAGAAAGAGCTTAAAGCACTTACGGTCGACGACATCCTCTCGGGGGTGCGTTGCGAGAGACCTCACCAGCAACACACCGCCATATCAGGGATGATGCACAATAAACATAGATATAGTAGGTATCCGTGGAAAAGGTAAGAGAGAGAGAGAGGGGGAAAGAGACACACACACAAGTGAGGGGGGCTAGTATTGGGTGGAGCGAATGGAGTAACTTGATAGGATGAAACTCGCAGAAGCCACGAAAATCACAACGTGCCACTGCCCCTCAAACATTTAAATTCAAATTCACTTGTCACTTAATTTTTTTCCTCGTTTTTACACTTCAATGAAGATGCCAAAAAAATTGCCTTTTTTATGCACGAATTTTTACCGATTATTCACAGAATGCATTTTTTTTAAATCGTAGTAATGCACCCGGTTTCGCGCTATTTTATCCAGACCGTAGCCATGGATACTGCAGCAGGAGGATGTATTATCAGGGAAGGCCCTGGACCAAGCGAGCGCCCCTAGCCGAAAATGTCAATATTCACCGTGTGCTGCGATTCCGCCCGTGCGCCGCCTTTTTTTCGTGCTCCTCTCTTAAAAAAAAAAAAAACTCCTCTTTTTTTTATTTATTTACCTCTTTTTTCATTCTCTCATCTCCTCTCGGGCACAATAATTCTCGCACAATTTCACAATTGTTGAATAATTTCTCCTCATTTCTCGAACGATAAATTCATGTTATTTCGATGAACTGCACCCTTTTTTTTTTCAATAAAAAATATTAAAAAACTAAAAAAAACATGGAAAATCACTCATTTTTGATTAAAAAAAAAAGAATCAAATCATTCAATTGTCCTCCCTCTTTTCTTTATCTCCCTCTCTCTCTCTCTCTCTCTCTTTCGATCTCCCTCTATCTTTGACCACAGTACAATTGGGATAAATAGAGGTGACAAATGAAAATTCGAAAAAAATAAAATAAAATAAAATAAAAAATATGTGAAAAGGTTATAAAACTGGGGGGAATGACAAGTGCACACACAATGCTGATGGTCCAGAACGATGGTAAAGTGTGATTCACTCTCGAACACGGGCTTTGCGAGCTTTTTCGGTGGACGAATTTCGTCCGTCACGGACTTAGTTGAGAAATAAGAGAGAGGGAGAGAGAGAGAGGAAAAAATTATGGAGTGAGTGGATCCGAGAGAGAGAGAGAGAAGGGTGGTGGGAGGGGGGGGGGGAGAAACAGAGAAATAGGAGTTGGGTACCGAGGGTGGTGGTTTGATAGAGGTGGGCGATATTGAAGGGGCCAGAAGAGGGGGGATGGGGATGTACGAGTGAACCTGCAAGCGAACGAGAAGAAGAGTAGGCGTAACCATGGCGATAGACGATCGATGCCGGACTTGCGCAGCTTTCGAGTTTACCCAGAGGACAAGGAAGCTTGTCACAAATGGGGGGGGGGGAGGGAAGAGAGGGACGGAAAAAAGTGTACGTAGATGAAGGAGAAAAGTGGGGCAAAATGGACCCATTCTTTTAAGATAATTTAGGATTTTTCTGGGGATCAAGGAGACGGTGAAAAAATGTGAAAAAATTTGAGATTATGCTGCAGTATGTGGAGGCTGTTACTGAATTTTTTGGGATTTTTTTTTATATCGCTTCAATGGGAAAAAAAATGGTGAATATTTTTTTTTTTGCAGGTCCTATTCTACCGAGGTTTATCTCTGGGAGGATGATAACGCGAGAAGGTGGGGGAGGACAAAAAGGGGGAGGGGGGTGAATCTCGACTGTAACCCGTGTCATCTCTTCTCCTCGTTATTCTTCCAGTTTTCCGCGAATTTTTCCTCTTTCTTTTTTCTTCACTTTTTGTTTTATTCTTTTCGGTTTCGTGTGATGTTCACGAGATCATTGCGGAGGCATGGAAATTCAATGATGGAGAAACGGAAAAAGAGGGGTAATGAAAATCTCAGTCAGGGGCGAAAGGAGTATCGGAGGGGAAAATGTCTTACAGGGAAAATTCGGGCAAAATAGACCACGGAGCAAAATGATTTTGGATTTTTTTGACGATGAAGTGCTTAACCGAAAAATCCGAAAAAAATCAGCAACAATGTAGACAGTTTCTACCACTTTCTTGAATTTTTACAGAATTTTTCATCGACTCCTTCACTCCGAAAAAAAAATTCCAAATCATTTTGAACGACAGGTCCATTTTGCCCTGGATTTTTTCCCTGTCTTTAAATTCCATTCCTCACCACCTTTGCGCCTGTATAACACTGTATATATATGCGATTGAGGCGTCGGCCCAATGCCCCTCCCGACTACTAGTCTCGACAACGGAGGTCATCGTCATTTCACCCCTTTCCAACTTTTTTTTCCTTTTTTTACTCGTTTTGTTTTCTTTTGCAATGCTGGAAATACTAACCTGATGTGAATCGGATCTATCGCGCGGGTCAAAAGGGTAAACTCAGTGGGAAATAATAGAAGGGCTTTTCGAGAGGTAAAAAGAAAGAAAAAGGGGGAGTGTTGGGAATGAAAAAAAAAAGAGGGCTCTTTTATGGGTTTTCAGTTGTAATGAGGGCAAGTGCACTGGCACTCTACTTTTACACGTTATGCCTAACGTGATGATTTCACGTGCTTTTTTTTTTTTAGATGAATTTTTACTGCAAAAAGCTACAATTTTACGATTTTCTTCTGCTTAAAAGTACATTTAAATTTGAATGTAATGAATAAAATTCAGAATTTAATTGCTTTTTTTTTGTATTTTAGCATTATTTTATATTTACTGATGAGGTTTTTTGATGCTGCACGGATTAGTTACTGAGTTTAGTGATGAGGCAAGTAGAAAAAAGTATTATTGATCAGACGATACGTTTTTTCGAAAAAATTACGGTAATAATGGTTATTATTAGCCATTGGTCCAGAGAAACACGGAAGATGATATAATTATTAACTCAGTCTGGTTGAATACTGAGAGTCGACAGTACTGGGGATAAAAGTGCACTTCAGATAGGGATGATCAGTGCCATCTGGATTCACTTGTTTCGTAGGTAAAAAGTCACTGAGAACATTACCATTCACTGTAATTCGACCCGTCATTTCTTCACTGAAAAAAAAAAGAGAAAACTGGATACTACACAGAGAAAAATGTTTTCTTAATTTAAGAATGTGCAGTCACTTAATTCAAGAACGTGCAGGTCACTTAAATTAAGAAAGAAAAATCACTTGATTTAAGTGATTTTTTTCACTTAAATCAAGTGATTTTTTTTACTTAAATCGAGTGATTTTTCTCACTTAAATCAAGTGATTTTTTTTACTTAAATCAAGTGATTTTTCGTTCTTAATTTAAGAAAATTCAAAGTGAGTTAAAAACTCACTTAAATCATGTGACTTTTCACACTTAAATCAAGTGACTTTTCACACTTAAATCAAGTGATTTTTCACACTTAAATCAAGTGATTTTTCTCACTTGAATCAAGTGATTTTTCGTTCTTAATTTAAGAAAATTTAAAGTGAGTTAAAAACTCACTTAAATCAAGTGACTTTTCACACTTAAATCAAGTGATTTTTCTCACTTAAATCAAGTGACTTTTCACACTTAAATCAAGTGATTTTTCTCACTTAAATCAAGTGATTTTTCGTTCTTAATTTAAGAAAATTTAAAGTGAGTTAAAAACTCACTTAAATCAAGGGACTTTTCACACTTAAATCAAGTGATTTTTCTCACTTAAATCAAGTGATTTTTCGTTCTTAATTTAAGAAAATTTAAAGTGAGTTAAAAACTCACTTAAATCAAGTGATTCTTCGTTCTTAATTTTAAAAAATTTAAAGTGAGTTAAAAACTCACTTAAATCAAGTGATTTTTCACACTTAAATCAATTGATTTTTCACATTTAAATCAAGTGATCTTTCTCACTTGAATCAAGTGATTTTTCTCACTTAAATCAAGTGATTTTTCTTTCCTAATTTGAGAAACTAAAACTCACTTAAATCAAGTGACTTTTCGCACTTAAATCAAGTGATTTTTCTTTCTCAATTTAAGAAAGTAAAACTCACTTAAATCAAGTGACTTATCACACTCAAATCAAGTGATTTTACTTTCTTAATTTAAGTGACCTGCACGTTCTTAAATTAAGTGACTGCACATTCTTAAATTAAGAAAACATTTTTCTCTGTGTAGTATTGTTTTCTGTATCTTTTTCTACTAATGCTTCAGCAATATGCTTCCGAATGAAAGTCATACAATTTTTTTCAAACCATCATCAAAATATCAAATTTTGGAGAAATTCATTAAAACGCCAAGAATTCGAGAACTAGTCATGCAAATGAGCTCAAAATTTACAGGCATCTGACTGATATGATCACTTAATGACCATCGCTCATATCATTGTGTGATATTTATTAAAAAATATATATCACAATTATTATTTATAATAATCAGAAAAAATTTTAGGAAAATTTTATAAAAGTTTTATAAAAGTTTCATGAAAATTTGCAGAAAAATTCCGAAAAATTCGGAAAAATCTCAAATATATTAGAAAATAAAACTGATTTTTGAAATATATATGAGCAAAGGAAGGTTGCCGGCGTTTGATTTTAAAATAAAATCATTTTTTTTTTTAAAGTTCTTTGGATAATCCACAGAGAAAATTAAAAATGAAGCCAAAAAGTTAATAATTAGAAGACATTCAAAGTGAATCTCTTACAGTGTCATTAATGATATTGGTGATACTAGTGATAGGGGAGAGTGGGGCAAAATGGACCTAGATGATGAGATGACTCGAGATTTTTTTAAAAAGCAGCAGTTGCTTCAAAAAATCTGAAAAAATTCACAAACAATATATATATGTTGGAGAATTTTCTCAAATTTTTTCCGATTTTTTCGTCGAGGCCTTCATTCTAAAAAAAATTCCTTAATCATGTTACTATGAGGATCCGTTTTGCCCACCTCTCCCCTACTAATGATACTCTGATTATAAGCCGTATTAAAAATATATGAATATTATTTTTCATTCTTCTTTATTTCTTCTTCTCTTCCTCTTTTTTTCCACATTTATACTTTTTTGTACATTAATACTTTCTACACAAATGTTTAAAATCATTAAACATGTAAAATTGCCGAGGGCTTTGAGATAAATAAATAAAAATGGTCCCAAAACCCCTTGAAACCGTCTTTTTTCAAAATCCCACTAATTTCCCATCAAATCATCAATTTGAATTTCCCGCTCTCCAAGAATATTCACTAGTAACTTTTACCTTCAAATTCACTCCAGAAAAACTGCTCCAAAAAAAAAAAAAATTCTCTATTATATATAAACAATTAACTCTTGAACGTTTCAATGAATATATTCAAAAAGTACATATGATTTGGCACAAAATGAAAAAAAAAAAATTAAATATCATCAATTTTAACAATATTTCCGGCAAACTTGATGCTCATTATATTTTATTCAATTACAATTAACCAATTAACTCTCAAACGATTTTAACAGCACTACAATCACCTGCAAACGAAATACAAACGTTCTAATAAGGGCAATTATAAATAATTCATGATTAAAAAAAAAAAAAAAGGGAATCCAGATGGCAGGTCCGTTGCCCATGGAGTGCTAAACCACTCTGCTTCACAAATGCGGGAATATTTGGATGGTTACATTAAAATAAATATGTGGAACATAGCTTTTTAGGTGCACTATTATTGATTATATATTCTTTAATTAATTGTCGAATTACACAACAGTTTTATACACTCTTAAAAATTAACTTCTTCAATTTTAGTCTACGACGTGAGATCAAGATTATCTTGATCTTCTTAGTTTTATTGTCGGGAAGAGTCTGCCTTTTCAAAACTTGAAACGAATTTACGAAAACTGAGTTGAAAGTGTCGCGCGCATCTATTGCCAAGGGTAGGGGACTGACCCAGCCAATTGTAGAGATTATCTAAGTCGAAGGGGTTGGCTTTCCACCCCCACAAGGTCCAGCATTCCTCCGGCCCCAACTCTCGGGCCCACGTGTTTCCAAACAAAGAGATCTCACATGTGCAAAGAGAGAGATAGAAGAAACACTTGAAAAACCCTTGGAGGAACTTGATGAAGGACTTTCACGACTTTTATGACTCTACGACAGTTTTTGGATTACTCTCGAAAATGCATCGGAAAATTGAGAGAAAAAATACAAATACATAAGGAGCTCTATTCTCGGGTGGTCCTATTGCATTGGAATGTTGGGGTTTGAATTTTTTGGCTCTTTTCTGTTTACTCAAAATCCATGACTTTCTCTCCGAGTGTTGTGCACGTGTCTCTTCCTCTTTTTATTCCTTAGAATTAACAGATTTATTATTAGGTTTTATTTAATTTTCATTTTCAATTCTCGCGGTATTTTTCTAGTAAAAATGGAGGTATCTAGTGGCACTAAATGATAACTAGCGAGCTACGCCACTATCACGACATCTAGCTTCAAAAAAAAAGAAGCTAACCAATCTCCGCGCTATATAGTCATCAAGCGCACGTTGCATTCGGTCATTTTGTCCGGTCACTTCGAGTGTATCGTGTCCAGAGCTCGGTAGTCTCGATCCACGTGTTGGCTTCTAACTAAATTAGCTCCAAATAAAATTAACTATTATCAACTCAAACAGTCTGAGCGTCAATTTGATTTGCGACAAGAAAAAAAGAGAAAAACTTCCATCACTCTTCGCCTAAAAATCAAAATAAATTTAAAAAAAAAAGGAAAAAAAATGGCAGATTATGTTATCGGTGATTTAAAACCAACTGACATACCATTGCCAGAGGATGGTCTTTCAGCTGCTCAATTATTCAATTCTGGTGAAGGGCTTACCTACAATGATTTCATCATATTACCTGGCTATATTGATTTTATTGCTGAAGAAGTTGAGCTTGTATCACAATTAACACGAAAAATATCACTCAAAGTACCGCTAGTATCATCACCAATGGACACTGTCACTGAATCAGATATGGCTATTGCAATGGCATTGTCTGGTGGTATTGGAATTATTCATCATAATTGTAGTCCAGAGTATCAAGCATGTGAAGTCAATAAGGTATGAAAATTAAAAAAGATTTTTATATGGAAAGTTGGGGTAAAATCGACACGGATTGGTTTTGGTGTTTTACACAGAGAAAAATGTTTTCTTGATTTAAGAATGTACAGTCACTTAATTTAAGTGACCTGCCATTCTTAAATTAAGTGACTTTTCTCACTTAAATCAAGTGACTTTTCTCACTTAAATCAAGTAACTATTTCTTTCTTAATTTAAGAAAGTAAAAGTTACTTTAATTAAGTGACTTTTCTCACTTAAATCGAGTGACTTTTTCTTTCTTAATTTATGAAAATAAAACTCACTTACATTAAGTGACTTTTCTCACTTAAATCAAGTGACTTTTTTCACTTAAATCAAGTGACTTTTTTCACTTAAATCAAGTGACTTTTTTCACTTAAATCAAGTAACTATTTCTTTCTTAATTTAAGAAAGTAAAAGTCACTTAAATTAAGTGACTTTTCTCACTTAAATCGAGTGAATTTTTCTTTCTTAATTTATGAAAATAAAACTCACTTACATTAAGTGACTTTTCTCACTTAAATCGAGTGAATTTTTCTTTCTTAATTTATGAAAATAAAACTCACTTACATTAAGTGACTTTTCTCACTTAAATCAAGTGACTTTTTTCACTTAAATCAAGTAACTATTTCTTTCTTAATTTAAGAAAGTAAAAGTCACTTAAATTAAGTGACTTTTCTCACTTAAATCGAGTGACTTTTTCTTTCTTAATTTATGAAAATAAAACTCACTTACATTAAGTGACTTTTCTCACTTAAATCAAGTGACTTTTCTCACTTAAATCAAGTGACTTTTCTCACTTAAATCAAGTAACTATTTCTTTCTTAATTTAAGAAAGTAAAAGTCACTTAAATTAAGTGACTTTTCTCACTTAAATCGAGTGACTTTTTTTTCTCAATTTAAGAAAATAAAACTCACTTAAATCAAGTGACTTTTCTTTCTTAATTTCAGTGACCTGCACATTCTTAAATTAAGTGACTGCACATTCTTAAATTAAGAAAACATTTTTCTCTGTGTATACTATGAAGATTAGAAGGAATTGATGAAAATATTGGAGATGGGTTTTTTTCTGCTGATTCCATTGGAAAGATGAGAAAATTTCCCATGAAAATCATATGTCAGAAGTTATTATTTTGGAATTTTTCAGGAATTTCATTTTTTGCTGAAGATTTGAAGGTGAAAACCTGTTTTTTTGAAAAATTTCAGGTTTTCGAGAATATCTCTGGTTTCATCTCTGATCTCAAATGAAAGGTGAGCTCATTTCTCATGGATTTATGGGGTTTGAAAAGATATATCTATTTTTTTCAAGTACTCATAGGGCAAAAACTGATTTTCAGAAGATGACCTTCAAATATTTGAAAAATTGACTTGAAAAAAAAAAATTGAAACACATAAATTGATGAAAAATGAGCTCACCTTTCATTTGAGATCAACCCCAGGTCGCTTCGACCCACAGAACCGGAGATATCGTCGAAAAAGTGAATTTTTTTCGATTTTCAAAAGGGAAATCTCTTCAAAACTTAGTCAAAAAAGTGAATTTCCCCAAAAATTGAAAAAAAAAAAAATCTTGAAACATGTTCTCACTTAAAATTTGATGCAAACACATTCTTTTTGTCCTAACGTGTTTTCCTAAAGAATTCCGAGAGCTAAAAAACAAGATGATGGAATAAAATGAATTCTCTGTAAAAAAAATACCTCTAAAATTAAAAATCTCGTATTTTCTTCAATAATAAAAAATAATAATAACAATAGTAACATACCGTTTTCCCGCATGAAATTTACCTTGACAAGTCAAGATATTTCATCCGCGCAAATTAATCACGAAAACATTGAATATTCAATTTTTTTTTCCTCATAGCACTTGATAAATAAAATGATTAATAATAATGACACGCATTTCTTTTTTTTTTTGCAGGTAAAAAAATACAAACACGGTTTCATAAGAGATCCAGTTGTTCTATCGCCAAATCACACAGTACGTGATGTATTAAATGTAAAAGCTGAAAATGGTTTTTGCGGTGTACCAATAACTGAAAATGGAAAAATTGGTGGTAAATTGCTTGGTATTGTAACATCAAGAGACATTGATTTTCTCGAGGATTCAGTGAGTCAACAGAGTATGAAACTCGGTACAATAATGACGCAATTAGATAATTTAGTGACAGCTAAATCAGGTGTGACACTGCAGGAGGCAAATTCGATACTTGAAAAATCGAAGAAAGGAAAATTGCCAATTGTCAATGATAAAGGAGAATTGGTGTCGTTGATGGCGAGAACTGATCTGAAGAAAAATCGCAGTTATCCAAATGCAAGTAAAGACGAGAATAAGCAGTTGCTAGTAGGTGCTGCTATTGGTACAAGAAGTACAGACCGTGAAAGACTACAATTATTAGCAGTAGCTGGTGTTGATGTTGTTGTTCTCGATTCATCTCAGGGTAATTCAATCTATCAAATTGAAATGATCAAGTACATTAAATCCGAGTATCCAGAGTTACAAGTTATTGCGGGCAATGTTGTTACAACAATGCAGGCTAAAAATTTGATTGAAGCTGGTGCAGATGGCTTGAGAGTTGGTATGGGCTCTGGATCTATATGTATAACACAAGAAGTTATGGCTGTTGGTAGACCACAAGCAACTGCTGTCTACAAAGTAGCTGAGTATGCAAGAAAATTTGGTATACCAATAATTGCAGATGGTGGAATACAATCAATTGGCCATATTATTAAAGCACTTAGTCTTGGTGCTAGTACTGTTATGATGGGATCATTACTTGCTGGTACTTCTGAGGCACCTGGTGAATATTTTTTCAGTGATGGTGTACGTCTGAAAAAATACAGGGGCATGGGATCATTGGAGGCAATGGACAGAAAGGATGCAAAAGGTTCGGCTATGGACAGATATTTTCACAATGAAATGGACAAAATGAAAGTTGCACAGGGTGTTAGTGGCTCGATTGTTGATAAAGGCAGTGTTCTTAAATTTTTACCGTACTTACAATGTGGTATTAAGCATGGTTGTCAAGATATTGGTGCCAAATCTGTTGCTGCTTTGAGATCACTTACTTACAGCGGTGAACTTAAGTTTGAAAGACGTTCAACTTCAGCACAACAAGAGGGAAATGTTCACAGTCTTTTCTCGTATGAAAAGAGGCTCTTTTAAATTTTCATTTTATTATTAATTATTATTATTTTTTATTAAAATATATCTTTTTCTATTCCGATCGCAATTGTACCTGCATTTTCATACCGAATTACAATTAATTCAATGATTTGGTATTTCAGAAATTGATTATTTTTTTTTTCTTTCGTCTTTTTTTTTTTTTTTTTTTTTTTTAAGTTAATTGCAACATTTGCTTCTCGAAATTTGTAACTGCATAATAGTTGATATAGATTTGTCTTCTCATTTTGAAAATTGCCAAATCAATGGGGATCATGAAATTCAATGAAAGTAAATGAATTATTAGTTTTTTGAATTATGTGAAAAAGAGAATGAATTCAATGGTTCTCAATAAAATTGTTTTTTTTTTCTTTTTTTTTCCTTTCTTTTCCCTCGATATTTTTGAAATAAATTTATTGTATTTGAATAATAATTTTAAGTGATATACAACAAAATGAAATGAGGGGAATTTTTTTTTTTTTTTTTGAAGAAATCCATGAATTTTATACGTAATTTTTGTTAGGTATATGTTTTTTGGATTTGAAACATATTTCAAAATTATTGACAATTTATTTTGTAATATTATATGAAAATATCATTGATTTATAGATGAAACAATGATATCTATGAATTGTAAATGTTTTTAGTAGAAAAAATTTTACAATAAAAATGAATGTCTAATAAGTTTTTTTTGTTTTGTGATTATTCAGCACTTTGTGTTTGATTTGATTTTTCATATCATTTTTCTCGAGTTGGAGATAAATGATACGTATGGATTTCATCTATTGCAGTGACTTTTTCTTCGAATTTATTAGCTAAAACAAAAACAACGATGAAACAAAAAAAATAAGGATTTTTATGTTAGTTTCCAATTAATTGCTGATAATTCGAGAAAAAAGTGCCTCAATTCACCCAAAAAAAGTGACTAAACTGTTCGAAAGTCATATCTTCAGCTTGTAAATATAATTTTTTTATCTCTATTTTTTCTTTACATTAATCTCCTATCACTTGCATGAGATAGAGAGAGAGAGGCAAACAGTTACGATTACCTTCTAATTAAAATTTCTCAATAACTATGCAGCAGTGATGGGCAAAAAAAAATCTATCTATTTTCATTATCTAATTTTTCTGAAAAATTAGCAATTAACCGGGAAAAATTCCTAATTTTTTTGGAAAAATTAGTAATTAGTCGAGAAAAATTCCTAATTTTTCGGAAAAATTAGTAATTAGTCGAGAAAAATTCCTAATTTTTCGGAAAAATTAGTAATTAGCCGGAAAAAGTCCTTAATTTTTTTCGAAAAATCAGTAATGCTTCTGAAAAATGAGTAATTAACCGACAAAAACTGCTGATTTTTCAGAAAAATGAATGATGCTTATCGGCTAATTACTAATTTTTCGAAATAATTAATAATTAGCCGCCAAAAATTACGAGTTCCTTTCAAAATATATTCCAAATATTATTATTCCAAATATCATTTATTATTCCATTTATTAATTGCTACTTTTTGCAACACTAGTATTACATTTCATCACAACTCCTCGTTCAAAATTTGTGTCTGTTAATCTATTAAATTACTAATTTTGAGGAATTTTTGAAAATAACAAGTAATTTTTCTCACTAATTACTAATTTACGAAAGTAATTGGTAATATTTTCTCACTAATTACTCATTTTTAAGATTAATTAATAATATTTCCTCGCTAATTACTAATTCTTTAGGAAAATTAATATTTTTTACCGACTAATTATTAATTTTTTATGAAAATCAATATTTTTTCTTGGCTAATTACTAATTTTTATGAAAAATCAGTAATTTAACCGAAAACGTTGACGAAAAAAATCTTTATTTTTCTATTATTTAGTTAAAATGCTGTTATCTTCGCCAATTGTTTTTAAATAATGCGTCCAAACGAGCGGTTTTTCAGTAATTTCGTTATTTCCGTCCGATTTAGAGCGTTTCATCCCCAAAAATTCCGAAAAAAATTCATAAAAATGTGAAAAATAATATTTTTGATAAAACATCGAAAAAATAAGGGTTCAACTGTACTCGATTTTGCTAAAAAACTACCTTAATTATCAAAAACTAATAAAAACCAAAGCAAATAAATTCAAATAATTTCACTGTGCTGCCATCATTCCCTTTCACTTTTGAAGAAAAGCAAAAATTCCATCGTTACTATTGTTATTATTCACAGTAATTTGATGGTTTCTCTATACATGCACAATCGATACAGCCAATCCAAAGCGAATATTTCTATTCGAAATTCGAAAAGACAAAAAATTTCAAAGCTAAATTTGAAACAATGGTTCTTTGTAGCATCGAGTGTGTTAAAAAAATATCACAATATTTGGAAATATCACCAGGAAAACTTCATTTAACGGAGAATAACGTGAGTTTATTAAAGTATTTCAGGTTAATCATGTTGATGAAGAAATCATAAGAATTATTATTATTATTATTATTTAGATTTATTTATTTCCCACAAAAACAGGACAATAGTATTGTTCTTCAACTTATTTAGCTTTTTCTGCTAATATTTTAGCAATAAGGGAGAGTGGGGCAAAATGGACACTATAATGAAATGGTTAGAGATTGATTTTTTTTGATCATTCTATTGAAAAGCTGAGGAAATTTGTTGCCGGAAAATGAGTGTCATTTGTATTTTTTTAGATTTTTTTGAAAATCTATATTTTTTTGCATTTTTGAGGGGTAGAACCCTTCATTTTTTTCAAATGTTCAGTTTTTTCCAAATATCTGTGGTTCTATTGGTCGTAGCGATTCGGGGCTGGTCTCAAATGAAAGGTGAGCTCATTTCCCATCGAATTATGGGGTTTTTCATTCAAAAATGTCAATTTTTGGAATAGTTATAGGCCAAAAACTGTTTCACACAATTGTTTCACAGAAATGTCCATAAATACCTTAAAAATCGATATTTTTGAATTTAAAACCCTATAAATCGATAGCAAATGATCTCACCTTTCACCTCCCATCGAAATTTTTACGCTACGACAAATAGAACCAAAGATATTCTCAAAAAACTGAAAATTTTCAAAAAAAACAAGGCTTTTACCCCTCTAAAAAGCTCAAAAAAGTCAAAATCACCAAAAATTCAAAAAAATTAATTCCGGCACTTGTTTCCCATCTAAAATTTTCTCAGCTTTCCAATGAAATCATCAAAAACAATCTACCGCCAATATTTCCCTTAATTTCAAGAGTTTTCCATAATATTTGCCAAAAAATTTAGATGTGTCCATTTTGCCCCTGATGTCCATTTTGCCCCACCTTCCCCTATGCTTCTGAATGGAAATGATATAACTTTTTTCGAAAACATCATAAAAATATCAAATTTTGAAAAATTCATTAAAATGGCAATAAATTGAGAATTAATCGTGCAAATAAGCTTAAAATTTACAGACATCTGTATGAATAACATCAGTTGAATATTTTTCAGGAATTTCATTGAAAGCTGATTTTTGAAAAATGGACATATCTCAAAAAGTAGGGGAAGATGGGGCAAAATGGACATCTGGGGTAAAATGGACACATCTAAATTTTGAGGCGGATATTATGGAAAACTCTTGAAATTAATAGAAATACTGGCTGTAGATTGTTTTTGATGATTTCATTGGAAAGCTGAGGAAATTTTAGACGGAAAATAAGTGCCGGAATTAATTTTTTGGGATTTTTGGCGATTTTGACTTTTTGGAGCATTTCAGAGGGGTAAAACCCTTCTTTTTCTTGAAAATTTTCAATTTTTTGAGAATATCTTCGGTTCTATTTGTCGTAGCTTGAAAATTCCAATGGGAGGTGAAAGGTGAGATCATTTGCCATCGATTCATAGGGTTTTCAATTGAAAAATAACGATTTTCAAGGTATTTATGGGCATTTTTGTGAAACAGTTTCGTGAAACATTTTTTGGCCTATAACTATCCTAAAAATTGATATTTTTAAATTGCAAACCCCATAAATCTATGGAAAATGAGCTCACCTTTCATTTGAGACCAACTCCGAATTGCTAAGACCAATAGAACCAGAGATATTTACAAAAAACTGAGGATTTTCGAGAAAGGAAAGGCTGACCCTTCAAAAATGCTGAAAAACATCGAAATTTTAAAAAAATCGAAAAAAATGCATCTGAGACTTGTTTTCCGGCTAAAATTTTCTCATCTTTTCAATAGAATCATCAAAAAAAATCCATCTCTAAGCGTTTCATAACAGTGCCCATTTTGCCCCACTCTCCCCTATATTTACATAATGAATATATACTGATCGGATTCTCTTCAAATGAAGATTAAAAAATAGATTTCGTCGAGAGGAAGTTTTTCACAAAATATGAAATTTTTCTATAAAATCGTTTTGCTGTAATTGAGACTTTTATGCACACACAGACAGACATGCTCTAAAAATTTCATTTTCTCTCTATTCAGATAATTTCCAGTATCTTCTATTAAAAAAATTATAATCAAAAATTCTGCTGATTACATGGCTTCCATTCGAAAGCAAAAAGAATCAATTTAATCAATTTTTAATTCAAAAGTTCGATATCTTGTGGCTGATTAGTCATATAATGAAATAAATTAATGAGAATCATGATAATGTAATTAGCACACATCTAACAATTTTTCGGATTTCCTAAGAAAAATGAATAATTATAAAAAATATATTTAAAAAGTGTGCACTTAGAGAAGACTGGGGCGAAATGGACCAGTGGGGTGAAATGCATTGAGATTTTCTCGTTTTAATTAAAAGACTTTACAAAAAAAATTGAAAAAATTCATCAATAATGTAGACATATTGCAGCATTTTCTCAAATTTTTTCTGAATTTTTTTCCGAGTCCTTCACTACGATTAAAAAAATCTTAGATCATTTCCTATCGGAGCTTCATTTTGCCTCAATTTGCTTTACGTAATTTTTTCAATTTTTTTTTTTCTATTAGAAATGAGAAAACTAAAAAATTGTTAAATGTGTGCAATTTTCAGTATCATCAAGAATTTTCATTTTTTTTTTAATTCTATCAGAGATTTCTCGTAATTCAATTATAAAAAATAAACAAGTTTTTGATTAACAGATTGTAGCGACTGACAACTTGGTGAAGAATAGCACAATCGAAGGATTTTCCCCTATAGTTCAAGCATTAGTGAAGAATTCAAGACAGAGTGAATTTATGATTGAAAATGATAAAATTACACAAGCATTAATACGACAGTGGTTGGAATATGCAATTCTCTGTGTTAATTATGCTGATGTTTCAATTAATGCCAAGAGAGTGCTCAAGGTGAGCAATTAATTTTTTTTATTTGATTAATCTCTTGAAATTAATGAATTTAATCTGAATGTAATTTTTTTTTTAGCTAATTTCATTGAATTATTCCCTTTTTTTGAGGATTTTTCTTACATTCATGAATTTTTTTACTGTTTTCAGGAATTGAATTCTGCCCTCAGGGACAATACGTACATCACTGGAACGAGAAAAACAATAGCTGATGTAGCTCTTTACTATGCCCTACATTCAATTATGGTAATATCTCACAATATTAAAAAGTACTACGATGGCTTCGTTTTATTACAGTGTCCCAGTAATTGAAAATCTTTGCAAATTTTTCATTTACATTAAATGTAGGGGAAAGTGGGGCAAAATGGACATTCAAATGAAACAGTCGAAGTTACATTTTTTTTAATGATTCCATTGGAAAGCTAAGGGAATTTTAGGGGGAAAACATGTGTCGGAATCAATTTTTTCGAATATTTGAAAATTTTCATTTTTTTGCGCCAAAATTGAAGAGTATTCCATTTGAGTTTTTTCGAAAAATTGTTTTTTGATGATATCTCCGGTTCTATTCGTCATAGCGATTCGCGGGTGGTCTCAAATTGAAGGGGAGCTCATTCCTCATATTTTCGTTAAAGTCCCATTGATTTTTATCAAAAATTGATGAAATTACAGGGCAATTTGTGGAAATCAGTTTTTGGGCTGTAACTTCCGTAATTTTCGATAAAAATTAATGAGACTTTAACGAAAATGTGAGGAATGAGCTCCCCTTCAATTTGAGACTACCCGCGAATCGCTACGACAAATAGAACCGGAGATATTATTGAAAAACCATTTTTCGAAAAAATCGAAAGGGGGTACCCTTCAAGATTGAGTGAAAATTGTTTTTTTTCCAAAATGCGAAAAAAAAATTTTCACCCATATTTTCCGCCTAAAATTTCCTCAGCTTTTCAATGAAATCATTGAAAAAATTCTACCTCCATTATTTTTATCAATTTGGAGCGTTTTTCGGGATAAAACCATGAAAATTTAGATGTGTCCATTTTACCCCTTATGTCCATTTTGCCCCACCTTCCCCTACAATATATTGTAAATTGAAAAATATGTATTTACATAGAGGAAGGTGGGGTAGAATGGACACCAGGGATAAAACGGATGCGAATTGATTTTTGTACTTTTTACTATGAAATTTATTCGAAATAGATGGAAATATGGGAGATAGGGGAGAGTGGGGCAAAATGGACAGTTATGAAACGCTTAGAAATGGATTTTTTTTGATGATTCTATTGAAAAGCTGAGAAAATTTTAGCCGGAAAACAAGTCTCAGATGCATTTTTTTTCGAATTTTTTGAAAATTCTATATTTTTCTACATTTTTAAAGGGTCAGCCTTTCCTTTTTCGAAAATCTTCAGTTTTTTGTAAATATCTCTGGTTCTATCAGTCGTAGTAATTCGGGGCAGGTCTCAAATGAAAGGTGAGCTCATTTCCCATCGATTTATGGGGTTTTAAATTCAAAAATATCGATTTTTCAGATAGTTATAGGCCAAAAACTGTTTCACAAAAATGCCCATAAATACCTTGAAAATCAATATTTTTGAATTGAAAACTCTATGAATTGATGGCAAATGATCTCACCTTTCACCTCCCATTGAAATTTTTACATTACGACGAATAGAACCGAAAATATTCTCAAAAAACTGAAAATTTTCAAAAAAAGGCAGGGTCAGATCCCTCTAAAATGCTCAAAAAAGTCAAAATCGCCAAAAATTCAAAAAAATCAATGCCAGCACTTGTTTGCCGCCCAAAATTTTCTGAGCTTTCCAATGAAATCATTAAAAACAATGAACAGCCAATATTTCTATTTACTTCAGAAGTTTTTCATAATATTTGCCTGAAAATTTAGATGTGTCCATTTTACCCCTGATGTCCATTTCGCCCCACCTTCCCCTAGTTTTTTTCTGATAATTCTATTGGAAAGATTAGGAAATTTACCATGAAAATCATATGTCAGAAGTTATTTCCTTGAATTTTTGAAAAATATCATTTTTTGTGCAAGAAAACTCTTCTGTTTTTGAAAAAATTCAAGTTTTCGAGAATATCTCTGGTTCTATTCGTCGTAGCAACCTGGAATTGAACTTAAATAGAAGATGATCTCATTTCCCATAGATTCATGGGGTTTGAAAATAAAAATATCAATTTTTGCAATTACTTATATGGCAAAAAACTGATTTTTAGAAAATGACCAATAAATATTTGAAAACTTGATTTGATAAGAAAAATAGAACCACATAAATCGATGAGAAATGAGCTGACCCTTCATTTGAGATCAATCCCAAGTCGCTATGACCAACAGAACCGGAGATATGGTCGAAAAAGTGATTTTTTTCCATTTTCAAAAGAGAAAATCTTTCAAAACTTGGCCAAAAAAGTAAATTTTTCGAAAAATTCAGGAAAAAAATTATGAAACAAGTTTTTGCCTAAAATTTCCTCAGTTTCTCAATGGAATCATTAGAAATTTTCAATTTCAAACCGTTCAATTGGAGTATCCACTTTACTCTACTTTCTCCTAATCAAATTACATTCAATAAGCAAATAGTTGCTGCATTCGATTTATTCTGTCAGAAACTAGGTCTAAAGTGTCAGAAACCGGGGCCATCGCAGTATTTAGAATAACAACCAGTAGAATCCGTAGGAGTGAAATTGGATCGATTTAATCTCCTCAAATTTCGTAATCTTTCAATATACATGTATATATATATATATATATTCTATATATTTACAGAGCAATTTGACTTATCAGGAACAGGCAGAATACGTGCATATTTCCCGATGGTTCGACAATATTCAGCAGGATGGAAAATTACGATGTAAATTAAAAACAATCAATTTTGATCTCATGCATTTATACATTTGAACATTAAAATGAAAATCATTTGGTGTAATTCCATGAATTTTTGCTATTTTAATATGTCATGAGATGTGTAAATCCTGTAAAAAAAAATCAGAGACAATGAAGAGAGAGAATTTTTCTTCTGATCTGCTCATTGAAACTTTTCATATTTCCAAAATTTTTCTTTATCACTTTGAGAGTATGTCCACTCTTAAAATGATACTGAAAGTAGCAGACATCTGATTTTTTTTAGAAATAAATTATTTTTGAAAGATATAAATATGTGCATGTAAAAAATTAATGAAAGTTCATAGGGAAGGGGGGTAAAATCGAAATTTCTATTGAAAAGTTTGAGATAGAGATTTTCTGATGATTTCATTGAAAAGCTGAGAAAATTTCAGGTGAAAAACATGTGTAGAATTTTTTTTTTTTTACTGTTTTGAAAATTTTCATGTTTTTTTGGCCCAGTTTTGAAGGGGTTTTCAAAGAGTACAGCTCTTTGGGGTTTTGTTACGTCCTAGGGGTACGTTAGTACACTATTTTTTCATCCCTAGGAGTTCAATTATTTTATCGTTATTTAGTGTTCAACAGAACACTGGGAATTCGTCGTTATTTGCATTTTATGGTGAATTTAAATTATTTCACGTTGGTTTGATCGCGAAGGAGTTTTCGAAATGGTGCAAGATTACGCGCCGATTTCGGAGGATATTAGGAAGAAAACGGTGCTAGGGTTTCTGGGCCGTTTAGAATAAGGAGAAGTGACCACTAAGAATTACTTTAACAAAATGGCATATTTTATTTAGCTCTCTGGCCTTTTATCAACAAAAATTGCTGGAGTCAGCGTCTCCACACCTCGTGTCTTGCTCGTGGTTCTCACAGTGTATTATTCTTTGTCTTGGTTAAAGGTAGAGTTTTAATGTAATGTCGTCAGTAATGTCGTCAGCGTCTCGTCTTTTCGCGTCTTGTCTTGTCTTTTCTTAATTAAAATCTTTTTATTATTGAAAATTCGTCATTTTATGTTAGTTTCATAATTGAATTAATATATATCTATAATTTTCTAATTTTTCCGGATGATGCAGTCAACTCAGACGTAACAGGTTTCCTTTTCGAAAATTGAAAAAGTTCACTTTTTAGAGGATATCTCCGGTTCTGTGAGTCGTAGCTACCTGTAGTTGATCTCAAATAGAAGATGAGCTCATTTCTCATCGATTCATGTGATTCAAATTTTGTTTTACATCAATTTTTCAAATATTTATGGGTCATTTTCTGAAAATCAATTTTAGTCCTATAAGTACTTGAAAAAAAATTGATATTTTTCTTTTTTAATCCCAAAAATCGATGGGAAATAAACTCACCCTTCATTTAAGAGAAAAAACTAGAGAGATTCTCGAAAAACTGAAATTTTTGAAAAAAAAACAGTAGAATTTCACCTTCCAAATCTTGCGTGAAAAAATGAAAGTTTTGGAAAATTCCAAAAAATTACTCCTGACACATGATTATCATGAGAAATTTCCTCGTTTTTCCAATGAAATAATCAGAAAAAAATTATCTTCAATATTTCCATCACATTACTAACACGTATCCGTTTTACCCCTTCTATCCATTTTACCCCACTTTTCCCAAAATTCAAGTTATCCAAATTCTCTTGTTCCTAAAATTCATTTGTAAGGAAAAAAAAATCCAAAAAATTGTAATATATTTGTTAATGTCATTATCATCATTTGAAAATCGTGCTTTTTCCCGCATTTTTATGACTCCGAAAAATCGTCGATATTTTATCTTCTGCAGGTTGTAATTCTTGTCCCTCAATTCACTTGTCTTTTCTCCATTATCAATTGCCAAATTTTCAAATAAATACAAAAATAAAGAAATATTCTCAAGAGTTAAAATTTGCAGAAGAAATTGAATATTGAAAGGATTCAAATTTGGAAAAAAATCAGAAAAATTAAAAAAAAAAAAACATAAAACAACTGTTGTAAACTCATAAAATCCAAAATTTCAATTATTTTTTTTAATTTGAAAAATTATCAGAAAAATTTTTATAAAAGTTTCATAAAAATGTCAGAAAAATTCCGAAAAATTCCGAAAAATTCTGAAAAATCTCAAATATATTAAAATAAAATTGATTTTTTTTTTTGCCAAAAGGGCGTATGTGCTATACACAGCACTTACGCCTCTCTGTCTCTAAGATGACGATATCGAGAAATTAGAGTCGAACCTAACCTCAAAAGTTTGTTGACAACAAATGTACAAGCTGATACCACAACTCCTCTCGTTTTTATCCTCAAGAAAAATATAAAATTGAATTAGATGAAAAATGATGAAAAATGCATCCAGCAAATCATAAAACTGTCTTTGTTCTGGATCATACACCATATTTTGGTATTTCCACTGAAAGTCCATTGGAATTTGAATGTTTGAAGAGTAGAGGACAGAATCAGATACCATTGGCACCAATTTGTAAATCATTATGGACAACAAGTGTGGAATCATCGATGGAATATTGTCGAATTGTCTGGGATTTATTTCCAACTGGAAAATTGGTAAAAATTTTTTTAACAAATTTCGATATTATGATTATTAATTATTATTTATTGATATCTGTAACAATTAGTAGTATGTTAGGGGAGAGTGGGGCAAAATGGACACTATAATGAAATGGTTAGAGATTGATTTTTTTTGATCATTCTATTGAAAAGCTGAGGAAATTTCAGCCAGAAAATCAGTGGCATTTGTATTTTTTTCGATTTTTCTGAAAATCTATATTTTTTGGCATTTTTGAAGATTAGCCTTTCATTTTTTTCAAATGTTCAGTTTTTTCCAAACATCTGTGGTTCTATTGGTCGTAGCGATTCGGGCTTGGTCTCAAATGAAAGGTGAGCTCATTTCCCATCGAATTATGGGGTTTTGAATTCAAAAATGTCAATTTTTGGAATAGTTATAGGCCAAAAACTGTTTCGCAAAATTGTTTCACAGAAATGTCCATAAATACCTTAAAAAACGATATTTTTGAATTTAAAACCCTATAAATCGATGGAAAATGATCTCACCTTTCACCTCCCATCGGAATTTTTGCGCTACGACAAATAGAACCAAAGATATTCTCAAAAAACTGAAAATTTTCAAAAAAACAAGGCTTTTACCCCTCTAAAAAGCTCAATAAAGTCAAAATCCAAAAAATTAATTCCGGCACTTGTTTCCCATCTGAAATTTCCTCAGCTTTCCAATGAAATCATCAAAAACAATCTACCGCCAATATTTCCCTTAATTTCAAGAGTTTTCCATAATATTTGCCAAAAAATTTAGATGTGTCCATTTTACCCCTGATGTCCATTTTGCTCCACCTTCCCCTATAGGCCAAAAACTGTTTTACAAAACTGTTTCACAAAAACGCCCATATATACCTTAAAAATCAATATTTTTTAACTGAAAACCTGATCAATCGATGGCAAATGATCTCACCTTTCATCTCCCGTCAGAATTTTCACGCTGCAACTAATAGAACCGGAGATATTCTCAAAAAACTGAAAATTTTCAAAAAACGAAAGGGTTGACCCTCTGACATGCTTAAAAAAGTCAAAATCGCCAGAAATAAAAAAAAATTAATTCCGGTACTTGTTTCTCGCCTAAAATTTCTTCAGCTTTCCAATAAAATCATCAAAAACAGTTTACCGCCAATATTTCTATTAATTTCAAGAGTTTTGTATAATATCTGCCTAAAAATTTAGATTTGTCCATTTTATCCCTGATGTCCATTTTGCCCCACCTTCTCCTATATATCATTTTATTTATAGTTTGATAATTATATAAATTTCAATGTTATGATATATTAATGATTGTTCATAGGGATATTGAAAAATTATCAACAACATCAACTATTGTCGAGATCGCGACCTTTCACTGGACAATTTCAGTTTTTTAGGCTCTGAAACCAAATGTAATATTATTCTTTTGTTTTCTCCTATTTTTCTTTCCTTTAATAAAATCATTGTTTCTTATTTATTGTACATAATTTCCATAATAGTTGATGTTTTTGAAAATTTTCTAATATTTCTATGAACAATTATAATAATATTATGATATACCGTCAATGACCCAATTGATGCCATTGGCCCGATTAATGCCACTTTTCATACATTTTCGTGATTATTGAACTTATTCGAATTCTCAACTCTATGTAATTGAGAACAGTGGCTAGAAAAAAATTCTGAGGACACCGGACAATCAAAATATCCGATATTTCTCTACTAGATATATTTCTAAAATTAATCTGTTGAATGCGACCAGCGTGCTCAGCAAGATAAAGCCCTAAAGCTCTTCATGTGGAGTTAGAGTGCCTAACAATATAAATCTTTTCACATAAATATATATATATTATATATGATAAAGAAAAAATATTTTTTGTCCAATAAAATAATTTGCCGAAGGAAGGTCGGTGTGGGATTTTATATGATTTTCATCACATAAATATATATATATATTATATATGATAAAGAAAAAATATTTTTTTTTTTTATTGAACAAATAAATTTATTAATAAATTAATTTTTATTAATAAATTTTTAAGAGAATCAAATTCCGGAAAAAATATGTAATGCGCAAGCAGGATTTGAACCCACGACCCTCTGATTACATGTCAGGTGCTCTACCGCTGAGCTATAATAATAATATATATTATATATAATATATTAAAAAGCTCAATGTGTGATATTGAGAAAATTTAAGTATTTAATAAATCAAAAATTGTATTGATTGTTAACAAAATCATTGGACTTTCATATAAATTGAGGAATAATTTAAAAATAACGACCAGTGATGGAAATTAATTGATGGCAATTATTGGGACCCTCTATGGCAGAAATCGGGCCATGGTGGCATGAATCGGGTCATGGGCAAAATATTTTTAAAAATATAAATTAAATAATTTTTATCATTAATTCGGGAAAATAATTAATGTAAATGATAGTCCAGACCCTAAATTCTTCCGAGGAAAAATCAAATTTGAATTTATGATAAGATATAATTTTTCTATGAAAGATATGTGGCAAAATAGGTCTCTTGGTGGCATTAATTGGGTCATTGACGGTAGTAATATTATTGAAACTCAAAAAAATGGAAATGAATCCGATAATCAATTTCTGCAAATTATTTTCTTTTATTTTCAGTGATCATTTGAGTTAAATCTATTAAATTATCATAATTTCTTGGGTTTTTCAGGTCAGATTTGTTGTCAGCGATCATGCAGCTCATATTTTGAACACGTGGAGTCCACTGCAACAAAATTTATCTCATGTAAGTGTTCCAGGGACGAGGGGGCAGAATGGACCCTGGTAACAGCATGATTCAGGAATTTTCTTACGAGCGAAGAAATCGATGAAAAAATCTGAAAAAATTCGGGAAGATGCTCCCTAATATGTCGAAATTGTTGGAGAATTTTTTCGATTTTTTATGAAAACTCCTTCATTTAAAAAAAAATCGCTAGTCATTTTTACCTGCAGGTCCATTTTGCCGGGATTTTTTTATAGAGTTGATTAAAGCTAGAAATCGCGAAAATTAGTTTTCATTTATTATGAAATTTCATATTGACTATGAAATTTACTTGAAATGAATGGAAATATTGGAGATAGATTATTTTTAATGATTCCAGTGCAAAGATGAGAGAATTTCCCATGAAAATCATATGTCAGAAGCTATTTTTTTTAATTTTTCAGAAATTTCATTTTTTGCGCAAGATTTGAAAGGTGAAAGCCTTTTGTTTGTGAAAAAATTTTAGGTTTTTGTGAATATTTCTGGTTTTATTAGTCGTAGAGGTCTGGGATTGATCTTGAATTGAAAATGAGCGCATTTCTATGGATTTATGAGGTTCAAAAAGGAAAATATCAATTTTTTTCAAATATTTCTAAGGCAAAAACTGATTTTTTGAAAGCTGACCTATGAATATTTGAAAAATTGATTTGAAATAAAATTGAGCCCCATAAATCAATGAAAAATGAACTCTCCCTTAATTTGAGATCTATCCCAGATCACTATGACCTACAGAACCGGAGATATCCGCGGAAAAGTGAATTTTTTCGATTTTCAAAAGGAAAACCCCTTAAAAACTTGGCTAAAAAAGTAAGTTTTTCCAAAAATTAAGAAAAAAAAATTCTCAAATGCTTTTTGCCTGAAATTCGCTCAGCTTTTCAATGAAATCATCAGAAAATTACAATCCCGAACTGTTCATTTTGAGTGTCCATTTTACCCCACCTTCCTCTATCTTATTTTGTCATCAGCTTTTTTTGATAATATTTTGGAATCCAAGCGATATGGAGGAATTCTCATGAAATCATTTTTCTTGGAAAATGTTAAGAGCTATGAAATTGCTATAGGAATTTCTTTATTTCGCTTAAACTCCAAGGTACTTGAAGAAAAAACTGGTGACGTAATAAAATCAATTTTTTCGAAAACTTCAGATATTTCGAAAATTATTTTTTATTCAATGATAATGTAAAAATTTCAAAAATTACCATTTTATTTTGCAGATAATGAATGGAATGTCGATAATTGGAGTTCCACCAAGAGCTCATCAACCTGGAGTTGATTTTTCGGTAATTCATGGCTTGAGAGTTGCCATTGAGGCACTTACAGAGTGCTCAGAAATTCAGCACTCGAAAAAAGTAGAAAACTCAACGAATTTAGTTAACAGAGGTCGTGTAATTTGTATAACTAGTGCTCGTGACAATATCAATATGAAGAGTTTGGAGAATATATTTCTGAATCAATTAACACAGCAGAATAAAATAGCTCAAGGCTCAGATCTGTGAGTATATTCATTACTTTTTTTTTTCTTACGGCTTCGAAACCCTATTTTGGGTCTATCAGCCTATATATATTCATTACTTTGGTGATTTTTGATTTTTCGGACAAATTAATTGTATTAAATTTTATTTTTTTATTTATTTCACTGCCGTTTGATACATGGTACCATTTGGGCAGGGGGAACCAGTTTACATTCGAGATTAAAAACAATTAAAATTAAATATATAAAATTAATACAAAGAAGCTCCTGATGGGAGCAAGAATGTCCGTTTACAGCATATAGATTCTTATTTCCTTTTGAAATCCCTGAAGAGATTTCCTCCAGATTAAAATTTTTTTCATTAACTTTGTTTTTGCGTTCAGCCAAATTAGTTTTTCGGGATTTTTCAGCAACAAAAGCGGGCGTAAAATAACAGAGTGGAGCTAGTCATTTAATTCAGAAGCTCGCAGTTGGAAGCATTTCTTCACGTAGCAATAAAGAGTTCTCATGTCCTTATATGCGTTGCTATTTAGAAACGCAGCAAGACCAGATAAGTAAAATGAGCAGGAATCATTGATGTAGTTGGGGAGATAATGTTCTCTTAGCGGGGAATAGAAGGGACAATGGACAAGAATGTGTGAAAAGTCCTCGGGGAGTTGGAGATGACAGAGAGTGCAATTTTCTGTAGGATTTATTTGGTATAGGAGACCGTCGATGATGATTCTTCTGGTGTAAGTGTTTGAGGTTCTCAGCTGGGCCTTGATTCTCAGAAAATTCATACAGCATCTCGATGGATAAAATGAGCCAAAGTCATCCAGGGGGTGTCTGGCTAGTCTGAACTGGATTGATTCTGAAATGCAGTAGCGCTGGTAGTCCTCTATCTTGCACCAGACCTCAAAATTCTCCAGAATAGTGGGGACTCTGATTGACCACCACTCCGGGGATAGGTTTGACCATAAGTCCTCACAGTCGACAACCCTCAGGCATTCTTTTAATTGCAGAATCCAATTATATTTCAGGTTTGAGCGGATTGATTCCGTAGAGATGTTGTCTGCGAGCATCAACTGTCTCTCCAGGCAGGCTCTTGGCAGGCGTTCTTTGTCCATTTTCAGGATTTTGAGAACCCATCTTAATGCTTGTTTGATCACTTCGTATTTGATATGGGTGATCCCAGTCTCTAGCCTGATTAGGTAACCCGGGGCGTTTTTTGGTAGATGGAAGAGTCTCTTTAGAAAGTCCAATTGAGCTGTTTCCAGGGAGTCAAGTTCCAATAATCCCCAAAGTGAAGCAGTGTACAAGAGAGTAGAACTCACTACGCTGGTGTAGAGTTTATGGATACCATCCCAAGAGTCTGCCTTCACTCTTGCGAGGAGTTTGAGAGCAGTAGAGGAGGCCGCTTTCGTTTTTCGGACTGAGTCTTTTGCAGCAGCTGAGCCGGTTGTAGTGGAGGAGAATTTTACTCCCAAATAATCATAATTGGGGACAATCTCAATTGGTGAACCAAAGATCATGAAGTCGTGATTCAGTTTTGGGGCTGGGCCTGCTTTTCTGAAGATTACGATCTTGGTTTTTCTATCGTTGATCGTGAGGCGATTCAGTTCACAAAATTCTTCTAGAATTGCTATTTTTTTCCTGAGATCAGAAGCAGTGTTTGCCAGTATGACCAAGTCATCCGCATATAGGAGCAGGATGACTTCTTTGATACCATTAATGTTTACTCCAGTTGCCCCTCTGGCTAGGAAAAACTTTATAATGTCTGCCAGGTAGAGGTTGAAGAAGATTGGACTCAATTTCTCTCCTTGGAGAACTCCCTCACTCACGTCAGCGCACTCCGAGGCTCCCTCTGAAGTTCTTATTTGTAGGGTTGCTCTGTCATAAAGATTTTTCATGACTCCGATTAATTTCGACGATACACCTAGTTGACCGAGTTTGCTCCAGAGCTTGCTATGTGGGACCGAATCGAAGGCTCGCCGGAAGTCCACGAACAGCGCGTACACTCTACCCCCGGTCAGCCTGACTTTGTTTTTTATGGTAGACTGCAGGGTGAAAATGTTGTCCATGACACCTCTTTCTTTCCTAAAATTGTATTAAATTATTTTTTTTTCAGAGTATCTTGGAAACTAAGCGAGATGGAGCGATTTTGTCTTGATCTTTATGATTTTTTTGTAACTCCTGAAATTTTCAACGATAGATTCAGAAAAAAAGCGCTGTATCTCGCTTAGAATTCAGTAGATTTTGAAAAAAAAGTGATTATAAAATAGTATCAATTTGTCTGAAAAATTGAAATTTTTTGATTTAGACAGAATGTCGTCATTACACAATGCTGAAAATAATAGACATCTGACAATTCTCTTTTTTTTTTTAAATTTAACGAGTAAATGATCTTTGAAAAAATGAAAAATATGCATATGTGAAAAGTTACAAAAACTATAAGTTAGAATTTCTTGAAATATTTTTTAAATAATAATTCATTTTTTAATGAATCCAGAGAATTGTCAGATTTGTGCTAATTTCATTATCTTCTAATTGCTAATGAAGAAATTATGAATTTCCAGATTAATGCCAATTCATCATTGTCATCTCGTTATTCTGAATATATTCCCAGTGAACATTGAGTCTCAAGTTACTAGTCAAAGCCCAAGAGAGGTGAGTGGCTCGAATTCAATTCAATCTACCAATATTGATTTCTGCTTGCCAATGGAAGCTATGTAATCATCAGAATTTTTGATTGTAATTTTTTTAATAGAAGATACTTGAAATGATCTAAATAGAGAAAAAATTTAATTTTTAGAGCATGTCTGTCTGTGTGTGTCTAAAAGTTTCAATTACAGCAAAACAATTTCATTGAGAAATTATATATTTTGTGGAAAATTTCCTTTCGACCAACTCTATTTTTTAGGCTTTATTTGAAGAAAATTCGATCGGTACTTTTCGAAATTCCTGAAAATTATTCAATTGATGTTATTTATCCTCATATATTATCTCGAGATTCGTATCAGTCAGTTGCCTGTAAATTTTGAGTTGATTTGCATGATTAGTTCTCGAGTTATTGGCGTTTTAATGAATTTCTTCAAAATTTGATATTTTTATGATGCTTTCGAAAAAAGTTCTATCACTTCCATTCGAAAGCAGATGACTGAAGCATTAGCAGGAAAAGCTATATCAGTTGGAAAAAAAAAATCTGTTTTATTCTAATATATTTGAGATTTTTCAGGATTTTTTGGAATTTTCATGAAATTTTTATAAAATTTTTTACCAAATTTTCCGGAATTTTTTTCTGATAATTTCTCAAATTATCCACTTGTTAATCATATAACCACATATCCCCAAATTTCCATAATTCTTGAAATTAATATGCAAGTTAATTAAAAAAATTAATAATTACAGGTTTCTCCACTTCTGACTATGGAAGTGCACTCGGTAAAGGCAACAGCACTTCATTCAAAATTATCTCATTTAATATTATCTCACTACGAATTAGCGAGTACAACAGTAACAGGAATTCCAATGAAGGAAGAGCAAAATGCAAGTTCATCAGCCAATTACGACGTAGAGATATTTCATTCATTAAATGCACATACTTCAATTCTAAATGGTACTTGAAATATTAATCTCTCTTTTGTAAAATTGCTTCTTAACTTTATGAGAATTATTTTAATTAATTAAGTTAGTATTAGCCCATTAATGTTTTCAATGCCATATCAAAAATGATATTTATTTTGCAATTTTTTCAGAATTTTTAAAGTCTTTGTATACATAGAAAAGTCCATGTCGCTGAAGCTAGCCCTGAAAATATCCGTAGAAATATTCGTTCTATTTCACACTTTTTGTGTTCTACGAATATTTCTACGAATTTTTTTACAGCTAGCTTCAGCGATATGAAAAATTCCTGTAGAAAATTTCTATAGATTTATTCTATAGAGAAGCTTAGAAGTTATTCGTATATAATATTGGGATATTTCCTATGGTAGAATTGAGGGGACGAGGGCAAAAAGCTCGAAGTTTATAGATATTTTTGCTAATGGACACAAATATTTTATTGTGGAATTACATGAAACTCTACTCGTATAGAGACAATGCTCATCGAAACAATACCTACACTGAGAAACAGAAAATTCTTGTAGCAAAAAAATTTGCCTGTTAACTGAATTTTTTTTCACAATTTTTATATCTATATATATATATTGAAATTTTCTGTTTGTCTATAAAGTAAATTTTCTTTAAGCAAGTAAATTTTCTCACAAACAATTTTTTTTTCCTCAGTGTATAGAAAATATTTCAATATTTCATACGATAAATCTATAAGATCCTCTATAGAATAAATTTATAAAAATATTTAATAGAAATAGTCTATAGAAACTCTCAATACGGATTTTTCATGCCCGAGTTCATGTGATATGAATTATCAAAATTACTAGAAATAGCGGTGATGAGAATGAAAAGCCCTAAATCGGACTGAAATAACGAAATTACTAAAAAACCACAGATTCGACCGATTATTTAAAAACAATTGGCCAAGATAACAGCATTTTAACTAAATAATAGAAGAAAAAAATATTAAATTCTCCGTATAGTTCTTGAAAAAATTTCAATTAGAACACAGTCATAACTATTTGTCGCTCTTTCTATCTCATGCATGTGATAGGAGATTAATGAGAAAAAAAATTCGAGTAAAAAAATTATGTTCACAAGCTGAAGTTGTGACTTTCAAACAGTGATCGGCAAAAAAAAATCTATCTATTTTCATTACCTAATTTTTCTGAAAAATTATTGATTAACCACGAAAAATTCTTAATTTTTTTGGAAAAATTAGTAATGAGTCGAGAAAAATTCCTAATTTTTCGGAAAAATTAGTAATTAGTCGATAAAAATTCCTAATTTTTCTGAAAAATTAGTAATTAGCCGGAAAAAGTCCTTAATTTTTTCGGAAAATCAGTAATGCTTCTGAAAAATGAGTAGTTAACCGACAAAAACTGCTGATTTTTCAGAAAAATGAATGATGCTTATCGGCTAATTACTAATTTTCCGAAATAATTAATAATTAGCCGCCAAAAATTACGAGTTCTTTTCAAAATATATTCCAAATATTATTATTCCAAATATCATTTATTATTCCATTTATTAATTGCTACTTTTTGCAACACTAGTATTACATTTCATCACAATTCCTCGTTCAAAATTTGTGTCTGTTAATCTATTAAATTACCAATTTTGAGGAATTTTTGAAAACAACAAGTAATTTTTCTTACTAATTACTAATTTTCGAAAGTAATTGGTAATATTTTCTCACTAATTACTCATTTTTAAGAGTAATTAATAATATTTCCTCGCTAATTACTAATTCTTTAGGAAAATTAATATTTTTTACCGACTAATTATTAATTTTTTATGAAAATCAATATTTTTTCTTGGCTAATTACTAATTTTTCTGAAAAATCAGTAATATAATCGAAATCGTTGACGAAAAATAATCGATGATGCCGATCACTGCTTTCAAATAGTTTAATCGCTTTTTCGGGTGAATTAAAGCACATTTTCTCGAGTTATCCGCACTTAATTGGGAACTAAAATGCAAATCGAGGTGAACGGTGGCTCGTTTGGTAGAGTGTCGGATTGCCAACTCGTAGACCCGGGTTCAAATCCTAGTCTCTGCCGAATGATACAAGCACCACTGTAAAAATTATTTACAAGTGCTTTGTCCACAGACACACCATGAACCTCCGTCGCTGATTGGCATAATCTTAGCGAAAAGATGGCGACGTTAAATAAGTATAAAAAAAAAAAAAAAAAAAAATGCAAATCTTCAATTTTTTTTTGCTGTTTTCAGGAAATCCTCAAGATTCAGCGCTGATAAAAACATTCAGAAGATTCGAGGAAGGCTCTGAGTACGAAACAGTTACACTAAAGTGGTGTACACCACGTGGATGTAGTGCTTCAGAGATGCAAAATTGCACAGCAATGCATAGAATAACACCAGTTGACGTAAATAGTCGTCCATCATCTTGTCTCATTAATTTTCTACTCAATGGTCGTTCTGTTATGCTTGAAATGGCTAGGAAAAGTGGTGGAAAGACAATATCACATTTATTGGCTGCTCATGGCGGTGAAATATTTATACACACATTATCAACTGCCAGAAGTGTCTTGGAAGATCCACCATCAATCAGTGAAGGATGTGGGGGACGTGTCACTGATTACAGAATCACCGTAAGTGCCTGCAGAACTTCAATAAGCTACGATTACCTGCGATTTCATGGGCTTTAATTTTTTTTTTGCTTCCGAATGAAAGCTATGTCATCATCAGAATTTTTAATTTTAATTTTTTTAATGGAATATATTTAAAATGATCTAAGTTGAGAGAAAATGATATTTCTAGCTCATGTCTGTGTGTGTATATCTGTATTGTGCATAAAAGTCTCAATTACAGCAAAACGGTTTTATAGGAAAATTTCATATTTTGTGGAAAACTTCCTCTCGATGAAGCCTATTTTTTAAGCTTCATTTGAAGAGAATCCGAACGGTAGTTTTTGAGATATGTTCATTTTTCGAAAATCATTTTTTAATGAAATTGTAAATTTTGAGCTTATTTGCATGATTAGTTCTCGAGTTATTAGCATTTTAATGAATTTTTCAAAATTTGATATTTTGATGATGGTTTAAAAAAAGTTGTAGGGGAGAGTGGGGCAAAATGGACACTATAATGAAATGGTTAGAGATTGTTTTTTTTTGATTATTCTATTGAAAAGCTGAGGAAATTTTAGCCGGGAAACGAGTGTCATTTGTATTTTTTTAGATTTTTTTGAAAATCTATATTTTTTGGCATTTTTGAGGGGTAGAAGCCTTTCATTTTTTTTCAAATGTTCAGTTTTTTCCAAATATCTGTGGTTCTATTGGTCGTAGCGATTCGGGGTTGGTCTCAAATGAAAGATGAGTTCATTTCCCATCGAATTATGGGGTTTTGAATTCAAAAATGTCAATTTTTGGAATAGTTATAGGCCAAAAACTGTTTCACAAAATTGTTTCACAGAAATGTCCATAAATACCTTAAAAATCAATATTTTTGAATTTAAAACCCTATAAATCGATGGCAAATGATCTCACCTTTCACCTCCCATCGGAATTTTTGCGCTACGACAAATAGAACCAAAGATATTCTCAAAAAACTGAAAATTTTCAAAAAAACAAGGCTTTTACCCCTCTAAAAAGCTCAAAAAAGTCAAAATCACCACAAACTCAAAAAAATTAATTCCGGCACTTGTTTCCCATCTAAAATTTTCTCAGCTTTCCAATGAAATCATCAAAAACAATCTACCGCCAATATTCCCCTCAATTTCAAGAGTTTTCCATAATATTTGCCAAAAAATTTAGATGTGTCCATTTTACCCCTGATGTCCATTTTGCCCCACCTTCCCCTATAACTTTCATTTGGAAGCCAATTGCTAAAGTGTTAGCAGAAAAAGCTATATCTGTTGAAAAGCAATACTATTATCCACTTGTTTTTTTTTTTTCAATTTTTCATTTTTAATGTAGTTTGATATTTTTGATAATGAAAATTGATAGCAGAATAATTCATTTAATTATTAATATAGGATTTTGGAGCTCTAATGAAGAATAATATTCTGGTGCCACTCAAACGTACGACTAATGAAGAAGTAAATGGATTGGCAACACAAATGAGAGGAAGATTGGAGAAACACACTAGATATTGGCCAATGACAATTGCAAATACTTTAATGTTCAACTTGAAGCAGGTGAAAATCCACTTTTACTATTTTACTTAATTAAGGAATAACGGAAGGATCCGTATGTATTAAATTTTCAAACTAATTGTTTGACGATATTTATTCATATTTTCATCATCGAAAAATGTCAGTGACTAACGAGAGAAATTGGAAAGTCAATGCTTTCTGTTATTTCATGAAAAAAAAATCATAATTAATGTTGAACAATGGATTTGAAAATTTGAAATTTAATGGGTTTTCCATTAGCTCTTAAGGTAGTATTCCTTAAGGTAGTACGATCGATAAAACAGAAAAACATGAAGATTTGCACGTTAGTTTCCAATTAATTGCTGATAATTCAGGGAAACGTGCTTCAATTTATCAAAAAAAAAAAATGATTAAACCATTTGAAAGTCATATCTTCAGCTTGTGAATATAATTTTTTTTCTCAAATTTTTTTTTCAACATTGATCTTTTATCACATGCATGAGATAGAGAGAGAAGCAAATAGTTACGATTACTTTCTAATTCATATTTCTTAATAATTATAGGGGAGAGTGGGGCAAAATGGACACAGTAATGAAACGGTTAGAGATGGATTTTTTCTGATGATTCTATTGGAAAGCTGAGAAAATTTCAGCCGGAAATCAAGTGTCAGATGGATTTTTTTTCGATTTTTTTCGAAAATTCGATATTTTCCGGCATTTTTGGGGAGTAATTCCTTCCCTCTTTCAAAAATTTTCAGTTTTTTGCAAATATCTCTGGTTCTATTGGTCGTAGCAATTCGGGGTTGGTCTCAAATGAAAGATGAGCTCATTTCCCATCGATTTATGGGGTTTTGAATTAAAAAATATCAATTTTCGGGATAGTTATAGGCCAAAAACTGTTTCACTTAACTGTTTCACAGAAATACCAATAAATACCTCAAAAATCAATATTTTTCAATTGAAAACCCTATGAATCGATGGCAAATCATTTGACCTTTCACCTCCCATAGGAATTTTTACGCTACGACAAATAGAACCGAAGATATTCTCAAAAAACTGAAAACTTTCAAAAAAAGGATGACTTTTACCCCTCTAAAATGCTCAAAAGAGTAAAAATCGTCAAAAATTCAAAAAACTTAATTCCGGCACTTGTTTCCCGCCCAAAATTTCCTCAGCTTTCGAAAAAAATCATCGAAAACAATCTACCGCCAATATTTCTATTAATTTCAAGAGTTTTCCATAATAATTTATGCCTAAAAATTTAGATGTGTCCATTTTACCCCTGATGTCCATTTTGCCCCACCTTCCCCTATGGGGAAAGGTAGGATAAAATCGATACTCCAATTGGACGATTCGAAATTTTTTGATGATTCCATTGAAGAGCTGAGGAAATTTTAAGCGAAAAACATGTGTTAGAAATTTTTTTTTTTCAATCTTCGGAAAAATTTGCTTTTTTGGCCAAATTTCGAAGGATTTTCCCTTTTGAAAATTGAAAAAATTCACTTTTTCGGCGATATCTCCAGTTTCTGTTGGTCGTACCGACCTGGAATTGGTCTCAAATGAAAGATCAGCTTATTTCTCATCGATTTATGTCGTTCAAATTTTTTTTTAATTAATTTTTCAAATATTTATAGGTCATTTTCTGAAAATCAGTTATTGCCCTATAAGTACTTGAAGAAAATTGATATTTTTCTTCTTGAACCCCATGAATCAATGGGAAATGAGTTCACCGTCCATTTATTAGAAATTTTTTCAAAACCGAAGAGATTCACCTTCAAATTTTACGCTAAAAATGGAATTTCTGAATAATTCAAAAAAATAACTTCCGACATATGATTTTCATGTTAAATTTCCTCAGCTTTTCAATGGAATCATCAGAAAAAATCAGGCTCCATCATTTTTATCCATTTCGAGTGAGTTTCATCTCGAGCCAAATCGAAATGGTAAAAAAATAATTAATAAAACTCTTGAAAATTTGATTACAGATAATTGATCCATTACCAGAAATAATGGTAAAAGATGAGATAACTAAAGATGAATTGGTGAAATGCAAACAATTGATATTTAATTTGCTTCAACTTGAATCGAAACACGAGACTCTGTCATTACCAAATCTTGGTGGTGGAAGAGGTGGGAAAAGTGGTGTTAGAAGAGAGGAACATTATCGTTTATTGTGGGAAGAATTGGAAGTTTTTCTGAAGGCACATGCTAGTAATTCACTTATGCATGGAGAAGTGCTAAATTGTTTACTTGAAGTGAGAAACAAGGATGACAAGGATAAAGGAATTGAATTGGATCAGGCATTACGAGAACTGGATGGGTAAGTAAATTTATTTAAAAATTTTTTTTTTCGACTGTTCATTGCTAAGTTATTGAAAATTTTCATTTTTTTAATCTCTTCCAGTCCTTTGATTTGTTTAAATAAGAAAAATATAATACAAATTGCATTAAATTTTGCATCAAATAAATTTCATTAAATATTCTACAATTTAAGATTTTCCAGAATTTTTCAAAATTAATTTGAAATTATTTTCAGAATTATTCTCCAATTTTTCGAAGATTTTTTATCAAATTCAACTTGGACAACTTGTCATGGCCCATTTATTTAAAAAAAAACGTTTATATTCGATAAATTGAGGATTCTCCAGGATTTTCGAAAATATTTGGAAAATTATTTTGGAAAAATCCAAATTTTTTTCAAGATTTTCTTCAAATTTAACTACGAAAATCTTTTCTTGCCTACTTATTTGAAAAAACGTAATATTCCACGATTTTCAAAATTTTCGATTTTTTTTTAATTCTCGTAATTATTTTAAAATGATTTGGAAGAATTATTTCGAAAATATTTCTTTGCCCATTTATTTATAAAAAAAAAACTGTTATATTCCACGATTTGAGATTTCAAGATGACGATGTATGAGCACAGCACTTACGCCCCTTTATTTCTAAGGCAATGATATAATTTCAAAAAATCTCTATATTTTAATTGAAAGTGAATTGTTAAAAAAAAAGTTTATTAATTTGTCTAATTAACTCTACACTGTTAGAAAAAAATGGGAATTTCATAGACAATTTGATGGGAATTTATCATAAACGTGATATTGATTTTTTTTTAATGAGAAAATGATTATGAAATCTGTAAGTACCAGAGGAAATTGAAAGGAATCTATGAGTCTCAAGTAGAATTGAGACAAAAATTCTACAACTTGAATTTTCATTTTTTTTTCGAATTTTTCCTATTTTTACTAAATTTTCAAGAAAAAATTAAACTGAAATTTGCAAATTTTCATTGATCCAGGCGTGAAATTATTTGAAAATCGATGATGTGTTCATTTTTCAATGACGTAGATATCAAAAATTTCAGTAGAAACGTGACTCGTTTGAAATTTCTGGGATTTTGCACGAAAAATTCAGACGAAAATTTTGAACAGTGTAATTCCGTTGAAAGGGCTCATTGTCCAGTTCTGTCCATAAACTGCTTTGTCACAGAAAACATAAAAGAATCTTATTATTATCAATCTATTGAATAAACTGAATATGTCTATTTTTTTATATCAGAATTGGAAAAGAAGAGCCTACACGTGCCAGTGTAATTCGTGCTACAACAGATTCGCCGATGTCACCGCCTCCAATTACACCAACTTCTTTAACAAGACAATTACAAAAGACTGGTACTCCAAAGAGTCTCCTTGACATCTGGCTACAACGAAGTGCTCCAAAAGAACGTAGGCCAGAATTTTACGGTCGTCTCAACAGTGATGGACCAAAAGCCAAACTTTATCCGAATTTCAAGGAGCCAAACTGGGAGCACCGTGAGCCAATGCTCGAGACATAAATACTGAATGCTCATGGTATGTAAATACATTGACTATGTAAATAAAGAAGATTAAAAATTTTTTCATGAAAGATAAGAGTAAGAATTTTTTTTTTTTTAATTATTAAATTATTGAATTAGGAGAAGGTGGGATGAAATTGAACACACTTCAATTGAATGATTTGAGATGGAGATTTTGGGTGAAAAAAATTTGTTAAATTCATTTTTTGAAAATTTCACTTTTTTGGCCAATTTTTGAACGAATTTTTGTTTTTTTTGAAAATCGAAAAAACTCACTTTTTTGGGGATATCTTCGGTTCTGTTGGTCGTAGCGACTTGGGATTGATCTCAAATGTAAGCTGAGCTCATTTCTCATCGATTTATGTAGTTCAAATTTTTTCAAAAATCAATTTTTCAAATATTCATAGGTCATTTTTTAAAAATCAGTTTTCGCCCTATAGAAACTTGAAAAAATTGATATTTTCCTTTTTGAACCCCATAAATCAATGGTAAATGAGTTCATCTTTCATTCAAGATCATTCCCAAGATCTTTACCAATAAAACCATAAATATTCCCAAAAAACTGAAATTTTCAAAAAATAGA
Organism: Aleiodes alternator; assembly: GCA_963921955.1. Taxonomy (NCBI): domain Eukaryota; kingdom Metazoa; phylum Arthropoda; class Insecta; order Hymenoptera; family Braconidae; genus Aleiodes; species Aleiodes alternator. The sequence goes on from OY998099.1 coordinate 14,596,517, forward strand.
AGAATTTTGCGCAAAAAATAGAATTTTCCAAAAATTAAAAAAAAATAGCGTGTGACTTATGATTTCCATGTGAAATTTCCCCAACTTTCTATAGGAATCATCAGAAAAAGCCTATCTCCAATATTCTCCTGAATTTCCATCAATTTCCACACTATAAAATCCCAAAACTAACACGTGTCCATTTCACTCCACCTTTTCCCTTGTCACGATAAAAGAAGTGCAAGTGCAATGAACCATTGTGTCCTTCTGCAAATACATTTTTATCGCGTGCAATCAAGCCAATGTCTCTTTCAACGATACATTGACCCCCAATCGAGGAACTATATGAACAGTTATTCGAGCCGCATATCCACGTGAATCGATGCAACGAAGAGGGGGTAAAAAAAAGAGTAGCCAGTATAAAAATGAAAAAAAGAAACATTTTTACGATAGAAACGAGAAGTGATGTAGAGTTAAATATTCACACATACATGTATATGTATACATATATATAGTGCATTGCACTGAAAGAGGTAGATGAGTAGGAGTCGGCAGTAGTGGGAATTTGGCGAGTAGATGGGGGAGGTGAAGAAAAGGACGAAGTGGAAAACGATAGAGTTTGTGGAAGAGGTGGTGAAGGAATGAGGGACACAGAGAGAGAGAGAGAGAGTGCAAGTGCGTGACGTAACAGTTCATTCATCCCGGGACAGACGATATCCCGGTCAATGGTAGGTATGTATTCACTTTGTACCACTAGTTTCCCCCTTAACACCCCCTCCTCCACCCCCTTTCCCTTTCTACACACACACATTCATTTTCTACTCCTCTCGTACCCCTTGCCCCCTGCCCCCGACCACTGCCTCTCCTTTTACCACCCTCCTCGTTTCCCTCGTTCCTCTGTTATCCTTCGAAACCGCCAATGCGTGTACATAAATATATATATATATGTTTTTCAGGCTTTAACTCTTGGATCTAACACTGTCTCATGGCTTTGTGGAAATGCGGTGGATACTGATTCATTTACAACGGCCAACACACGTGACACAGATAGACGTGGATAGTATTTCCTTCTTTTTTTTTTTTTTCTTCATGAAACGAAAAAAAAAAAAGGAAAATAATCGAGACTCCAACGCATATGTGTCTGTCTCTTTCTCACTCTGCAACTAGACTTCGTCTGTTGCATCTTTTTTTTTTTTTTTTCGTTTTTCCTCTCTGCAGCTCACTTTCGGTATCACGTGCCTGAAAAAATGCACAATTTACAACTACGAAATTTACGTCACAGAGCATTGAAAAACTTTTTTTTTTCGTTCATTCCTTTTAACTTCACTTTTGCATGAATGCTAATAATTGATTTATACATTTTTTTTTTTCAATTCATTCATGAAGAAAAAAATTAACTGTTTCTTTTTTTTCAAACAATTTTTCCACCACTTTGACTTTACGTTTATGAAGTATTGCTTTTGTGGCAGTAACATAAAGTGCCTAGTGCACCTCTGTATTTTCTGATTATTTTTTGGATGTTGTCTATTTGCACAATACATTTCAAGACAATTCGAGAAAAAAAATGGATTAGTCCGGCACCACGAGTCGAAACCAGGATCTTACGATGTTGCATTGGGCACTATACTTATTTTTTAATTTATTGATTTTTCGGAAAATACATATGAATTTTGAGGTGACAATAAAATTATCGAGAAAGACCTTGATGCTATTTTTTGCAAAAAATGAAAAAAAAGTTTGATGACTAATTGTCTCTAATTTTCTCGTCTTTTAGCAGTTTTTATACATACAGTACTTTGTGATTATAGTTATTTTTTTTATTGGCGTAAAGCACTGTTGACTTCGAATATCTAGTTTATTTATACTGTATAAAAATTGCTCTATTTGTCCTTTCATAAGGAAAAAAAAGTAGAATCTTGATATTTTATTCTTAAATCTATACTAATACTAACTATTTACACTATCTCTATGTTTAAATTCATCAACACATCCAAAAATATTGATTTTTTTAAAAATATATTTATTAATAATGGTTAAATTGAGTATTATGTTACTTTTTTGGTTTTCGTCGAGCAGTTTACCGATTAAGTTATTGTTGTGTACCAAAATGAAGAACTCACTTTTTAGTACTAAATTATTTATTAATTAACAACTCATTGGAATTTACAAATAAGTACTGTGTTCTATACTTGACAAAAACTTGACTTGTTTAAGAAACTGAAGTTTTATAATTCTTGAGTTTTCATGACTAAGGAATTTCCAAGACTGACTGGTGTTTTCCAATTGCGGGGGATTTATCCCCATCTTGGGTTTGAAGAGAGATCTTTCTGGAAGGCAGTGATCGTCAAAAAAAAATCTATCTATTTTCATTACCTAATTTTTCTGAAAAATTATTGATTAACCAGGAAAAATTCTTAATTTTTTTGGAAAAATTAGTAATGAGTCGAGAAAAATTCCTAATTTTTCTGAAAAATTAGTAATTAGTCGATAAAAATTCCTAATTTTTCGGAAAAATTAGTAATTAGCCGGAAAAAGTCCTTAATTTTTTCGAAAAATCAGTAATCCTTCTGAAAAATAAGTAGTTAACCGACAAAAACTGCTGATTTTTCAGAAAAATGAATGATGCTTATCGGCTAATTACTAATTTTTCGAAATAATTAATAATTAGCCGCCAAAAATTACGAGTTCCTTTCAAAATATATTCCAAATATTATTATTCCAAATATCATTTATTATTCCATTTATTAATTGCTACTTTTTGCAACACTAGTATTACATTTCATCACAACTCCTCGTTCAAAATTTGTGTCTATTAATCTATTAAATTACTAATTTTGAGGAATTTTTGAAAACAACAAGTAATTTTTCTCACTAATTACTAATTTTCGAAAGTAATTGGTAATATTTTCTCACTAATTACTCATTTTTAAGAGTAATTAATAATATTTCCTCGCTAATTACTAATTCTTTAGGAAAATTAATATTTTTTACCGACTAATTATTAATTTTTTATGAAAATCAATATTTTTTCTTGGCTAATTGCTAATTTTTCTGAAAAATCAGTAATATAATCGAAATCGTTGACGAAAAAAATCGATGATGCCGATCACTGCTGGAAGGTTTAGAGTTTTCTGGAATTTGGACCTTTGGAGTAGGACTGGCTGGGTACCAGGGTTAGTTTATTTATTGATAGTTTGAGACTTGTTTAAAGTTCTCATGGAAAAGACCAGCGGACGTGGGAAACTTTATCTTAAAGAACATTGTACAATAACTTGGATTCTGTTTACATACTAATATTGTAGTGAACTATGTCTTAGAAATTGATAAAAAGGTTGGGTAACACAACAATTATCCAATTCTATACCAAATTTCCATTCGAATTGCCTTGAAACATCACTCGCACAGCTATATCCCTATCTCTGCCCATCATGCAATAATTCAAGTTAAATTTCAAACCTTATTTCTGATATATTATACTTTGCGTGACTTTTGCATGGATTGTACAAATGATATGCTCCTTATTTTTTTCCCTCTTTTTAGATGAAGAGACTTTTTAGATTTGAAATTGGACAATTGGGTACTATAGCTCTGCCAACCGAAAAATATTGAAATTACGGCTCTTTGTTCGGTTTTTGAAGTGAAACTTCTTTGCTGAGGGGGCAACAATTTTCGAGCGTCACGAAAATTCGTCATCGTGTGAGGGGAATAGCTAAATACGTGGTGGGGGGAGCAGGAGAAGAGGAGAATGCGTCAGCAGCGATGCCTGACTCTACACTCTATTATTTTTTCTTTTCAATACACGGAGAGAAAAATATGGGAATTTATCTAAATGATTTTTTTAAAAATTACTCAAAATTGTCATTTAAAGGAGGAGTTGTCATGAAACACGACCGGAAAATATCCATGCTCCGCCTCATAATTTTTGCTTTTTCTTTCTTGAAAAATTGCCATTTCACACTTGGCTTTGGATTGAAATATCTCGAAAACTATGCAAAATTTATCGAGACATGCTGTGAATGAAATTTAGAGGGCAGATTAACGAATAAAATAAGCAAACCTCCGTTTTTTTACGACTCGTAGTTATTAAGATATCGATTTTCGAATGAAAAATTCAGAAAGGACGTTCAAACACTCATTTATTTGCTATCGGGCCTCATCCAATGTTTCTGAACTACTCATTCAAAAAATGATATCTCTGAAACTACTGGTCGTAGAAAAACAGCGTTCTGCTTATTGTGTTCGTCAATCTTCCCTCTAAATTTCATTCCCAGCATGTCTCGATAAATTTTGCATAGTTTTCGAGATATGTTAATTCAAAGCCAAGTGTAAAATGACCAATGTATATGGCTTATGTATATTTTGACTAGGCTGGCTTTTTGGATAGTTTCTGGATTCGCATTTGAAGTTCGTTCGGTGAAATTCTGAAAAATTCTGAATATTCAATAGTTGACATCTTGATAGTTGGATAGTATCAACTATCATTTGATAGTTGGATCGAAAAAGATTTTTTTTTTTTTTTTTACAAAAAGAATTTAAAATTATAATTTTTGGGAGAGTGAAACCAGTCAATTACCGAAAATTGTATTGCTTCGTAGTTTCATAAAATATCGAAATCTGCAGATGTAGCATTACCATTACTATCACTATTTCCGATTCACCTGTTATGAACGTAAAAACATCTGCCTTCAGTCACACAGACCGAATAGAAGCTTTTCCTGTTTCTAATGCGTTTGAACGAGTGGAAAAGCTCTATAGACGTTCAATTTTACGAGGAAATATTACCCGTATCCAGAGATCTATGGCTGAATAATAAAGTACCTGGATGGATTGTGAGAAGAAAGTATAATAAAAAAATAAAGAAAAAATAAAAGACCAGTTGTTGGATAATACGAGAGAAACTTCAATTCTAGTGGGTATTGATAATGCATGGTGGTATTGATCGTACAACGTGGAACTTGCGGAATAACGATCCACCTGGACGAGAGGTTTGCCCTCTAATTCGTCTCTACAATTCTCCTCATCGTTAATTCAACGAAATTTTAATCAAGATTGATCTCTAGTTTCCACTCAATTACTCTTCCCGTCAATGTCATTCTTTTTTAGAGTAATACATCTTTGAGGATGTATGATCGAGAGAGTGGGGGAACTGTGAATTTCGCTGGGTGGGGATAGGTGTTACGTCCTAGGGATGATAGATCCATTATTTTATTATTCCTAGGTGTTTAACTGATTTTATCCGATATTTGGAGTTCGACAGAACTCCGGAAATTTGCCATTATAGCTATTTAATTAGCGGATTATTTGTTTATTGCACGTTTGGTGGATGAAGTTAGCGATTCACGAGTGTAGTGGAATAACAGGTTAAGTCGGAAAAAGTGAATTTTTCAGGAGAGCCGAAAAACCGTAAAAGGATGATGCGAGCACCATTTTGCGCTACATTTATGATGAAAGTCATTAATCCGTAGTCAATTAAGATATTCAAAAGCTATTGTTATCGGCAGTCTTTTTTTCTATAATTTTGACTTGACTTGAAATTTATGGAAAGAAATTTAAGTTATGTCGACTTAACTCCCTTAAAAATTATAAGAGATTCGAGTTATGTCTACTTAACTCCCCCAGAAATTATAAGAAATTTAAGTTAAGTCGACTTAACTTTTATATGTATAATTCATGAGTGTAGTGAAATAACAGGTTAAGTCATATAGGTTTACCATATATACTTAACTTGTTATTCCACTACACTCGTGAATTATTTTTCCAGGTTAAGTCGACATAACTTGAATTGTTTTTGAAAAATTGCCAAAAGTGAACTTAACCTGTTATGCATGTTCAAAAATGAGGCCTTAAATGGTCATACTCAGCCAAATCCTTTTTGTGAGACATGTGTCCATACATTTTAAGGCAAATTCCGATAAAGTCTCATTTTCGACAAAAATTGACTTAACCTGTTATTCCACTACACTCGTGGATTGTACGCTTGACTTCATTTTTATGTAGATGACAAAAATGAACACGACAAATTACAAAATATGAATGGACGTTTTGTTATAGGATTTTCTGGTTTATATAGGCGTCAAGAAGAGAGTCAGCGTTTTCATGACTCGATCGCCGACGTTTTTGCGTCATGCTATAGAGAATGTGCTGACAAGGTTCCTGAGGCCTTTATATTTTATACAAATTGATGAAAAAGTACGAATTATAGTTGCAGATATTTTCAAAATGACGTTAAAAGTTTGAAGATTGCTAAATTTTTGTCTTCAAGTGTTCTTTCTCGTGTTCAGGCGTTAACTGGACGTAACAATAGGCTCGAACCCTTTTTGGGGTAAGCTGAAGTGAATGACCACGTGACTGTGTACTGTAAATCTGGCCAATCACGGTGGGAAATGAATGATAAAGTGAAGTAATTCGAATTTCAATTCTATTTTGCTCTTCAGGATGAATGGATACATTGGATTTTTTAAATATTGCTGAATTACTACGATATCCATTTTTTTATGAATATTTGTTCTCTGTACTACCAAAGTCCAATAATTGGATATTCATTAATTTACGATCATAACCTCCATTTCTCCATAAAAGCCCATGTATTTTCAGTAAATTTTCAATAATTTTCTTCTATTCTTATATGGATGGTTACCTACCCAGGACTTCTTATAGTACAATTCTTTGAGGAATGATCTAAGTCTAAAACAAATTTTAAGCCTCAAATTCATCATTCTCTGTCTTTGACTGACTTCTCGCTTTATCTTTGACGTTTCTATTTTTCACTACAATTTATTGTAATCGTTTCATGTAGTGGAGACAAAAGTACAGTAGAACCTCGCTATTTGCAACTCATCTCGAGATCAGAACCCCACTATTTGCAACTGGCCCCTCAACTCCTTTCAGTCCCCACCACAGACACTTAACTTCCCCTATAGCCAATAAGAATAAAGGGTAGAAGGGAGCAGCCCGCCACGAATTTCAATGTTATTCCATTCATGAATGTATATATTATATACCCATCTGTGAATAAATGAAATAAAATGAATATGGCATTGGCTTCAATTAATTAGAGAAGTACAGTAGACTCTCTAATAAGTTCCACCCGATAAAGTTCCGCTCTCGTTAATGATCCCCAGATTTTTCCATTAAAGTTCCTCGTTGGCTGCCCCACTCTGCTTCCTTGGCGGACCAATCAAATTGAGGTTAGATGCGCGGCAGTTATGTAGTCTAGAATTATCCACTCCGCGCATCTAGCTGCGCATAGGAGAGTGTGCCACGGCGCAATCAACTGCGCAGAGGAGACTAGTCTACGTGAAAGTGGGGAACAGAACTTTAACGAGCGGTCTGACGGACAGGGGAACTTATTTGAGAGTCCACTGTACTTTTTGTCGAAATCAGTTTCTTGTATTTCCTGTACAGTGAAACCTCCATTATTTTCACCTCCAATATATTCCACCGCCCCTCAACGGAGGAGAAAGAGCGTCCCTCACTCTCAACCATTTTTCGTTGCCTTTCTTCCATCTATAGCTATCTCTATTCTTCTGCGCATGCGGAGACATGTGCGGAATGACAAAGACACATATAGACGAAAGAGAGTCAACAATAATAATATTGCGGTTGAAGAGAGAGCGACGTATCGTCTTCTCTCACTCTCGCGCTGGCGGAGTGGGGGCCACAGAAACCGAGTAGGAACCTCTATTATTTTCCAAATTTGAGCCTCGCGCGTGGAAAATAATAGAGGTTTCACTGTAGCTTGAGTCTGTATCATGAAAGTAATGAATATGCACATTCAAAATTCCAGAAAAACAAAGAATTAATCATTTGGAATTATATCAAGGTTGAATATGGTTTAAATAGTCAGCTGGAAAAAAACAAATATTTGAAAGTAACCTCTCTAACACACGGAAGTGACGAATGCGCTCTCAATCTCTGGTAGAAAGTAGTGGGGGCAAGTAGGCGGGGCTGAAGTTTAAAACTGCGGGGTAGTTGCAGATAGTGAAGTTGCAAATAGCGGGGTTGTACTGTACATGTCAAATATAGAGGATGCATCTGGACAGAAACGTCAAATATTGAAAAACTCCGTAACGTCTGTAATATAAAATTATCTTCAAGTGCAAAAACAAGAGAGCAATGCATGAAATCAACTGTTACTAGAAGGTAAGAAAGTTTAACTTCTAAGTTGTGGAGGTTTCACGCACTTTCTTTTTTTTAATTTAAAGAAGTTCCTGGAAAAGAAACTACAAGGACAAACCTGTCACACTAAAAATAATCTCCCAGTGGTAATCTCCCCGGTGCAGGTCAGCCGAGAAAACTTGCGATGCCACCGGCATCCACGATGAAACGAGCTAACCCTCGTCAGTGCGTCAGGGGCTTATATATATATATATATATATGGATAGAGGTATAAAGCAAGTATATATACACCGGCAAGAAAACAGGCAAGAGGAAGATAAAATTGTATGCCAGCTGCCTCAGTAATACGAGTATAGCCCCGTAGGGTCTTCTGTACTCAGAAAGAATGACAAAGGAAATCCATGACCCTTGAGGAGGAAGACCCTTTGCTATTTTCAGTAATGGGAAAGCCCTTGCCTTCTTGTATTTCACGAGGACAACGATAAAAGATAGGAAAACTTCCGGGTAGCTTCTACTAAATGATTCAGAACAGGTCGATTGTACCATGAAGAGCATCAACAGAATTTTTCTACTGACATTTTTTTTTTGTGGTGGGGGACGGGGAGAAGTGAAGTTCCGACAACTGAGCCAATTTTCTTCACTGTTAAAAATTTTCGTCTGAATTTTTCGCGCGAACTCCCGGAAATTTCGAACGAGTCACATTATTACTGAAATTTCAGATAATTACGAAAAATAAACACATCGTCGATTTTCAAATAATTTTACGCCTGAATATCAATGAAATTTGTGAATTTTCAGTTCAATTGTTACTTGGAAATTTAGTAAAAATAGGAAAAATTCGAAAAAAAACAAAAATTTGAAAATTAAAGTCATTTTGATTCTGAATATTCATGTTCTGTTGAAAATTCAAGTAAGTTATAAAATTTTCGTCTCAATCCTACTTGAGACTCATAGATTCACTGTTAAAAATTTTTGTCTGAATTTTTCGTGCAAAATCATAGAAATTTTAAACAAATTATATCTACTGAAAATTTCAAATAATCACGTCTTTGAAATTTGTCAATTTCAGTTCAATTTTCCCATTGAAAAAACATTCAGTATCACGTTTATTAAAATTTTCATCGAAATCCCTATAAAATTTCAGTTCTTTTTTAACAGTGTTTCTTTGAATTTCCTCTGAAACTCACAGATTTTATAATCATCTTCGCATTAAAAAAAAAAATCTTTTTTTTTTTTTCATTTATAAAAAAAAAAATCAGTGTCACATTTATGAAAATTCCCATCAAATTGTCTATGAAATTTCCATTTTCTTCTAAGAGTGTTGCAATAAAAACTTCAGTGAAAAACTGTTTAATGCAAGAAAATTGACTCAGTTGTAGAAAATGTACTTCTCCCCAAAAAAAAATTGAATTTTTCGTTGCCTTGGAAACAAAGTGGCGTAAGTGCGGTGTATAAAGATAGCACTTACGCCATTTTTACTTTGAGGCGATTATAAAAGGGGAAGATGGGGCAAAATGGACATGAGGAGGTGAAATGGACATTCCTGAATTTTTATGTCTATATTATAAAAAACTCTTGAAATCAATGAAAATAGAAGGAGATAGGCTTTTTCTCGCCATTCCAATTGAAAAACTGGGAAAATTTGCGGAAATGATATTCTGGTATTTTTTCAACAATCCATCTTTTTTTTGTCAAGATTCAAAGGTATTCTCTCTCCATTTTTGTAAAATAATACTTTTTTCAAAATATCTCCGGTTCCATTAGTCATAGCATAGAAATTCAGAATGGAGGTGAAAGGTGACATCATTTGCCATCAATTCATCGCATTTTTAGTTAAAAAATATCGATTTCTAAAACGATTGTGGAGCCAAAATTGATTTTTCACAATAGTACCCATAAAATACTTGAAAAATCGATATTTTTCAATTCAAAACACTATAAATTACTGGCAAATGTTTTTACCTTTTGCATCCCTTCGAATTTATTCCACTACGACCAATAAAAATGCAAAATTATGTTGAAAAAAGTGAATTTTTCCGAAAATTTTGCCCCCAAAAACTTGAATTCTCAAGAAATCCAGAAAAATCCATTCCGTTCCACGATTTCTGCCTAGAATTTCCTCTATTTTTTACGGAAATCAGCGGAAAAATGAAGAAAAAAATGCCCGACAACTCATCCCGAACAATTCATCCCAAATCCAATTCAGCCGTAGACAATACATCCCGATTTAGTTCATCCCGATGCACTTCATATCGATGGAAATATATATGATATAATATATGATCTTTTATATTAAGATTATATAGATATTATTATTAATTACACTATTTGTATAATTATTGACGGCAAATCCATGTATATTATATGTCATAAAGAAATTTTTTTTTTCCCGTAAGATAATTTGCCGAAGGAAGGTCAGTGTATGTAGAATATTTATATGATTTTCATCATATAAATACAGTGTAACCTTAATATAACGAACCTCAATATAACGAATTCCTCGATTTAACGAATTTTTCAAAATCCCCCAGAACTGCCCATAAGAGTCTATGTAAAATATACCTTTACATTACGAATATATTTTTCAAACAACCTCGCTATAACGAAAAATCAATCATTGCAGAATATATATAGAAACTATTATTGACCTTCATATAACGAATTTTCCAGCCTACAACCTCTACATAACGTATCCTATAAATTATCCCCACTCAATTCCACAATAACTAATGTCTCAATGAGTGCTGATACGTTTAAATCTTCATAAGATAGACATTACTGTTTGATCACTGTAAACATTGCTGTTTGTGATTGTTAGTAATTTTGAAGTTGTAATGGCTGAAAAACGGAAAAGGTGTTGTTTGAGTGTTGCAGAAATTTTAACCTTTATTAAGCATTAACCTTTATCATGTTGTTAATTTTCTCTCTTACATTCTATGTTTATATTCTATTTGAATGTTTTCAAATAAATAATTCTGTGTTTTGATTCAAATGAGTTGTTATTCACATGAGTTGTTTTAATGGAAATTTTCTTACCTTGTTATAACGAATCGAGTTTAATCTAACCTCTATATAACAAACCTCACTGTTACGAATAACTCGATATAACGAATAATTCCTATTTCCCTTCAGTTTCGTTATAACAAGGTTACACTGTACATATATATTATATGTGACAAAGAAGAAATATTTTTTGAATATGAATGATATGAATAATATCTTCAATAACAGCGGAAAATTCAAATTAATATGGAAAATATTTTTAAAAAATATAAAATAGGAATGGATATAAATATAAATATTTCGGGATGAATATTGGGGATGAAATGTCTAATGATGAATTGACGTGTCATCGATGAAAAAAGTGAATAAATTTTCTGTTTCATTCTAATGTCCATTCTGCTCCACTTTCTTCTCTGCAACAAAAAAAATTGCTCGGCAAAAAAATTTTGTCATGGCGAAAAATTTCTTGTATTGCTTCAATACTTTTTTTTTTCTCCAGTTCCTACGAAATATTTCAGCAAATTGCCAGAATCAAATGCCCAACAAAGTGTCAGATATAGAGAACAGAAGTAAAATAAAAATCACAAAGGCAAACGCATGTATTTACAGTAGGTCAGATGCGGAAAGAGAGATGAAGGGCACTGGGGTGTCGACGCCCCCGCCCACTTCGTGGTAAAGTCGCACGTGCTACGTCACTCAGTGTGTTTACAGATACGAAAGCACACACACACACACAAAACGCATACAAACGTACACACATCGGTAAGCCTTACTCGTGACCTTGTGTTTTGTATATATCATCCGGCGCCTCTGCCTCCCCCCCTTCCCCTACATTTAGCTACCAACTCGAATCCCCCTCCTCCCCCTCCACCCCCTTTATGGTTGACGACCCACCCGAAGCCGCAGTTTATTTGTGCGCGCGCTCCATCTTTGTACCGTTTTCCCACAGTCCTCTGATTCTGCATCCTTCCCCCCCCCCCCCTCCTCCCCCACCGGAATTCCCCTTCGAGAGAGCACCCTAACACTGCCCCCCCCCCCACCTTCTCATCGTTGGCAACCAGTTGTGTGTTACGTCTGTGACGTAACCCGGGATATTACACGACCTGTCGACAAATCCCCCCCCCCCCTCCCCCTCCTTTCTCTCTCTTCTTTTTTTTTCTTCATCTACGCTTTTCACTCTCCTTTCGGCCATCGAAGCACTGTACACACATGCACTACATCGATTTCTCCTCGTCACTCTCACTCTTTTTTTTTCTCATAATTTCCTGTCTTTCTCTATCTCATCATCATTTCCTCCCCTCCCCTCCCCCCCAACCCTCCCGCTCCTTTCCCCTCTCTTCCTTCAACAACTGGGCTTAGCCTCTTTCTTTCGCAGCTCAATCTGTGTTCTCTCGGGTGCTTGCACCATCCTGGTGCTTGAATCATTCACCCCCCTCCCCCCCCTCCCTCCGCCCCCTCTTTCTCTCTCTTGTCCGGATGGAATGCCGGGGAATACCATGCGTCCGAGACCTTTACCTATACATACGCAATTTAAACGTCTAGACGCGACTGGGAAACACACTTGTGTTTCTCTCTCTCTCTCTCTCTCTTTTTCTATTTCTCTCTCACTCACTCACTTGTTACACTTCTCTTTCTCACTCCAACTTTGTTCCAGATATTATTGGGTCATTGCACTTGAGACTGCTTTGTTTACATTCACGATTTTTGTTGAGGTAGGTTTCACATTGATTTTATAAATAGATATATATATATATATAGAAAATTATATGAAATACTCGAGTATCAACTGTGTACTTGTTTTTTTTTTTTTGTTTTTTATTTTTTAAATAATCCTTCGCTACAGTTATTACGTCACTCCGATAATTACAATCAATATATATATATATGTGTGTGTGTTTATATATATATATATATATTTTAGTTGATTTATTAATTCGCCAAATGGACAACCGCCGTGACACCCCTTTTTTTTGTGTTGGTTATTTTTTTTTCCATTTTTCCACGATACTGTGGTCATCTTTTATTTTTTCTCATTTTTTTTCGAACGTTTCTCTCTCTCTCTCTAGTTTTGCATGCTTCATTTTATTTCAGCATATTTTCTCTTCATGATAATGAAATCAGCATATATCTGACAATTTTTGCCCATTTTTTTCAAATGAATTACTATAAAAAAAAAATAATCACCTTAGGAAGAAAGGGGCGTAAGTGCGGTTTTTTTCAAAGGATAGCACTTACGCCACTTTGACACTAATGCGGTGATATCAAAGAAAAAAATTGCACTTGCAGATTCTGCAATTTTTGTACATTTGCAATATTTTTAGTTTTTTTTTCATTCCAGATGCAGCGATCATAGGACGTTGGAATAATTCCATTTAACAATACTAGATAATTGTCAAGAGGCTTCTTCAGGTTTTTGACATTATTCAAGGCGATACCAATCAATTCATCAAAATAATTGAATTCTTCGATTATTTTTTTTAATAATCGATTTTTTTGCTCCATTTTTTTTGTCATCGATTCATTGATTTTCTAATGTTTTTCACTAAACATCGACGAAATTTTTTAAATCTCCAAAAAATCAGTGCCAAATGAACAGCATTGATTGATCATCAATTCATACACTCGTTCTATACTTTATCATGCATGAAATTTGAATTATTGACAGAAGAAACAATGATGTCTTGTACTTCTTCATTCATCTCATACTTTCTGTTTCACTTTTTATGATTAATTATACCCAAATTTTTTATATCTGAAAAAAAAAATCAGTTTTATTCTAATATATTTGAGATTTTTCCGAATTTTTGGGAATTTTTTGGAATTTTTCTGAAATTTTCATAAAACTTTTTATGAAATTTTTCTGAAATTTTCATGAAACTTTTATAAAACTTTTTATAAAATTTTTCTGGAATTTTCGTGAAACTTTTATAAAACTTTTTATAAAATTTTTCTGAAATTTTTTCTGATAATTTCTCAAATTAAAAACCTTCCTTTGCCCATATATATTTCAAAAATCAGTTTTATTCTAATATATTTAACGGAAAGAGCCGAAGGAATGTCGGTGTTGGCGAAAAATCAGTTTTTCCGTGGAAAAACTGAATTTTAAGGAAAAATATTTTTTTTTTTAATAAATTAAAAAAAAATGATACGTATTTTTTTTTTGCTCATAATTGATGACTCGAAAATCCGATTATTTCTTTCTGTGCGTCGATGAAAAAACATGGATTATTAGAAAATCTATTATTTTTCGAGCATCGAACATCCCTAGCAAGTATCAGCTCACTCCAAGTATTTGCAGTGATCGGCAAAAAGAAAATCTATCTATTTTCATTACCTAATCTTTCGGAAAAATTATTGATTAACCAGGAAAAATTCTTAATTTTTTTGGAAAAATTAGTAATTAGTCGATAAAAATTCCTAATTTTTCTGAAAAATTAGTAATTAGCCGGAAAAAGTCCTTAATTTTTTCGAAAAATCAGTAATGCTTCTGAAAAATAAGTAGTTAACCGACAAAAACTGCTGATTTTTCAGAAAAATGAATGATGCTTATCGGCTAATTACTAATTTTTCGAAATAATTAATAATTAGCCGCCAAAAATTACGAGTTCCTTTCAAAATATATTCCAAATATTATTATTTCAAATATCATTTATTATTCCATTTATTAATTGCTACTTTTTGCAACACTAGTATTACATTTCATCACAACTCCTCGTTCAAAATTTGTGTCTGTTAATCTATTAAATTACCAATTTTGATGAATTTTTGAAAACAACAAGTAATTTTTCTTACTAATTACTAATTTTCGAAAGTAATTGATAATATTTTCTCACTAATTACTCATTTTTAAGAGTAATTAATAATATTTCCTCGCTAATTACTAATTCTTTAGGAAAATTAATATTTTTTACCGACTAATTATTAATTTTTTATGAAAATCAATATTTTTTCTTGGCTAATTACTAATTTTTATGAAAAATCAGTAATATAATCGAAATCGTTGACGAAAAAAATCGATGATGCCGATCACTGAGTATTTGTATATCTATATCTATTAAATATTCATACATATAGGTACACGAATACATTAATATATTAGCAAGCAGCAACTAGTTCCTTTACCTTAAAGCCAATTTTATCCAATCGAAAATTAAACATATGCAAAATTGTTTCAATTCACATTACAGTGTTCTATTTTTTTTATCATTTAAAAAATTGGAAAAATGCCAGATGTCTGCTGCTTTCAGAATCATTTTTTTTTTTCTTCATTTTATATTTTTAATATATTAATTTGTGGGTACATCACGCCCGTAATCACCTCACTATGCGAAACTATGATCGGATACTATTAAAGAGCTGTATTTTCTTCGTAAATTCTTGCGATCATAAATTAATTATGTTTTTTTCTTTCTTTTGCATTCAAAAAAAAACTATGTTTTTTCCCCCATTTCATGCGGATTTTTTTTGCTCCACTGCATCCTTTAATAATTAATATCATCTTTTTTTTTTCTCGTTTCTCCCATTGAAATTTCGTACAATCAGTAATAATAATACTCATTTAATTCACTAATTAAAAGAAAAACTAGTGTCTCATGATTCGGTCTTCTTGCATTTTTTTCCTTCTGTTTCTCTGCATTATTATGTTCTTTTTCTCTCATAACTGCGATTTAAGGCCATAAGTGAAATATCTAAATTTACAGTATCCAGCGTTAGGATAATGTTTTTATTCTCTTCTTTTTTTTTCATTTTTTTCTCCTTTTTTTTTTTTTTATATATATATATAAATTGTTCCAGGATCCTAATAAAAGGTACAATATCAGAAGTCTTTGTCTTTCATTATATAATAATATATTTATTTATTTTGTTTCATACTCATTTATTCTGTTATCATCAGCTTTTTTTTCCATTTTTCATTAAAAAAAAAAAAAAAAAAAACATGGAAAATTTTCATCATTTTTTCACTTCAGCTGAAATATTTAACATTATTTTCAACTTTTTTTTCCACAGATTTTGCTTCAGTTTTTCCTTTTTCTATTTCTCAGCAAAGCACATTAATTTGATTTCGTGCGTATATATATAGATATACATTTATAAACATATACACACACAAAAATCACGTTTATTTATGCATTTTTCCGAGCCAGAGGGATGTCTTCAGGCAAGTCGAGCCTTGGCAGTGCTTTGCACATTTTTTTTTTTTGTATTTTTTTCTTTTTCATTAATTTTTAAAATTTTTTAATTTACTTTTTTTTTTTTTTTTTTTTTGCTAAACGCTACATCAATCTTTGTAAAACGTTCGCGCCCTCAACGATCCTATAATTATCCTCAATTTTCATTTTTTTACTTTCTCTCTCATTCCGTCTTTCTCTCATTCCATGAAAATGTTCATTTTAAGTATATCTATAATTTCATCACTTCAGAAACAAAGTGGCACAAGTCCTACACAGAGAAAAAAAAATTAATAATTTTTTTGCACCAAATATATGAATTGCTAGATGCAAAACGATTGGAAGAAGAATACTATTCATTTTTACGAAAAATTATTAAAAAAGTATTCTTGCAAAAAAAGCTCGGAATATATATATATAGCACTTGCGCCCCTTTGACACTAATCGAACGATTTAATGTATTTTATCTGTACAGTCAAAAAAAAGGTCATTTTTTTAAAATAAAATCGTTAATTAACAATTTATACGAGAGAAAATTCTCAAATTTGATAAAGTGAATCTGCAAAGGATTCAATGGGAAATAAAATGAGTCCTAGAAACAAGAAATTGACTGAAAAATGTAAAATTTTCTTCAAAACTTGAAAAAAATGAAAAATGTAAAAAACAGATAATTTTACGATATTTAATTAATTTTTTGTTTTTAATACTTGATTTATTTCTCATTACATTCTTCACAAATTCACTTTATCAATTTTGAGAATTTTATTTCGTATCAATTGTTATCAACGATTTTATAAAAAAAATTGAACTTTTTTTTATTATTTTACAGATAGAAACACCTTAATTATGTAATGCCATTTGGTAGTGATTTCTTTTTTAATTAATTTGTTTTTTTTTTCTTACGATTCAAGAAATTTTTAATTGTCAATTAATAATTGTGTGTTCTTGTAATCAGTGCTCCAGCTAAAAATTTGAAATAACAATAAAAAAAAATTATGATAAATTTAGAAAATTTGTGATATAACGTGAAATGTCATAGAAAAAAGCTCACCCTATCTCTCTTTCTCCACACACCCCCTCAAACCGTTTCCATAGAGCAATCAATATCGGAAATAAACGCTGTTTCCCCATCCAACGTTTCATAACTTCCGTTTGATTGGAGCTACAACGATAAAAATGAGAATAAAAAGAGAGAAAGAAAGACGAGAAAAAAAAAAAGTAATGAAATAATAATTGTTGAATCCACTGTAGATCGATGCCAATGCTTCTGGTCTGCTCTTTTTCTTTTTTTTTTTTTTTTCTTTCAATTTATTTCAATGCCACCATCCACGAAAAACTCATTCTCTAAATTAATGGCTAAATTATCGTGGAATGTATCTCATTTACTTTCACATGATAGTATAATTATTATTTTTTTTCCTCTTTATTCAGAATATTTTTTTTTTTTGATAATATTAGAAAATATCCTATAAATTAATATACTAAATAAATATAACGATGAGAAAAATTTATAAGCGATTAAAGTAAAATGTAATTATGATTACTCATGTGTCACAAAGTACATGGATAATTGAAGTTTAAGGATTTTTTTTTTGTTATTAAAAAATCATTCATGACATTATTTTCTTCTTTTTTTTTATATCTTTTCCTTTTGGAAATTTCTATTTTTTTTTCTGTCACTAGACAACATGCAGTACTTTTTTTTTTTTTTCTTATAAAATCCGAAATATCTGCACTATATTCTTATCCAATGAATTTAATCCCCTTTTTTCATCTAAATCACAATCTATTTATTAGAATATTTAATTATGAGTGTAATAACAAAAAAAAATTGTCGCATGATCGTTAATGGCGAAGCATAATTATTTATTTTTTAGTTTGTTCAAAGAGAAAGATCATTCACTCTTCATTTGCACGAAAAAAAAAAAGGAAATATCATGCACTCGTTATTTTTCTACATTTTTCATTAAATCCTCTTCTAACGTCCTTACCATTTATTTTATTTTGCCTTTTTCTTCCTCTTTTCATCAATTTAATTATGTGTTTTTCTCATTGCTTTCATATCTCTTGTTTGTGAATTTTTTTATTTTTTTACCACATTTTCTCATTTAATTATTATGCAAAAATACTAGTTAAATCCCTGTACAGAAAAATTTCGACACTGCATTGTAATGTGTGTGTGTGTATGTATTTTACGCGTTGTATGTGTGTGTGAATTAATTTAATTACTTCGAATTATTACGTTATTAATGGTCTTACTGTGTTTATTTACTCGCGATGGACTTTGAAGAGCTATTTTTTTTTTTTTTTCGTTTTTTTTTTCTGAAACTTTACCTTTTTTCTCGATTGCAGCTTTTTTCTTTTTTAATACGTTTCCTTTATTCATTTCGTTTTACTTACAAAGGTATTTGGTTTAGTCCATGCATCACTCGGACATGTAGTTTTTTTTTTTTCTTCATTTATTTGCTTTTTTTCATCATCGTGTAAGGTATATAAATTATGGTAATGATTTCGGTATTACAATTATTATTATTATTTAATCATTAATATTATTATTTTTATCATAATAATCAGCTTACCGCCTTCGTGCCTGGTCACGGGTTGGTGCATTTTTTTTTTTTTTAATTTTTTATTATTATAATTTTTTTTTTTTTTCATTTATCTGCAATTATTCATCTTCGTTTTTCTCATTATTTTCTTAATTTTTTTTCTCTCGTTTAATTTTTTTTTTCTCCATTTATCACTACAATCTCTTTTATTTACTTGATTTTCACAATTCAAAATAAGGAATTTATAAATTTAAAAGAAAAACATTAAAACGCTCTCAATAGACGCTTTTTTTTTTCATTTTTTTTTTTTCAATCAACCAATTTTCCCTCAAGGTATATTTGCAGAAAGTTTATTCAATTATTTTTTTTTTCTTCTTTTTTTTTCCATTAATTTTAATTTACAATAAAAATTCAATTGGGATCCAGAGTCGATTTCTACAATTACTTCCATTCATTTTTTTTTTCTCCATTGATGAAAAAAAACGTCATTCAAATGCGTAGAAATAGAAATGGAAAGTCTACAAAAATTAGCAAAAAGATAGGTCAACTAAAATTTGACACTATTATTTTTTTTTTAAATATATATAAGAATTAGGAATTCGATAATACAGGCGCAAGTGATGAAATAAAAAAATGGCATTGATGAAATTTAAATCATAATAAATCAATGAAAAAAAAAAGTGAAATCGAAAGTAAAGAAATTTTTTTACTAACGTGAATAGAAAATAGGGGGGGGGGGGGGGAGATAAAATCTTAAGTTGACGAAAAAAAAATAATAAAGTAACAACTGAATATTTTCAAATGCCTATAAAAATATCATTTTTTTTCACGACCCTGAGGTGTTGGCGATGAGAAAGAGCAGGAGAGTTAAGTGGGTATTGTGTTTTTTTTTTCATTTTTTTGGGGATTTTTTTTTCTTTTTTTTTTCATTTTTTTTCTTCTATCATGGATGAAAAAAAAAAAAAACGGATTAGAAGCGTCTTGCCGTAATCGATGTCATATTAGCAGTTGACACGAGGCTATGGACCGGATGTTCAATATTATTATGGCCCTGAGGTCACTTCTTGGTTTTTTTAGTTGGTGGCTCCTGTGCGTCCTGTGAATCCTCCGTATCCTCACTGTCAGTGGGTCTTGGTGTATTGCTACAGTCCTCATTCTCATTAGTTGCAATTGAATCATTAGTATCTTCACTTGGTGCTGCTGCTGTTATTGGTGTTGCTGGTTTATCAAGTGAATCCTCTGTAAATGATGTTGTAGTACTATTTTCATCAATTGCTGCTGGATCAATTGTATCTTTTCCATTGACAACTACAGCAACATCTTGATTACTATCATCAGATGGCTCAGTTGCTTCACCATTGCTTGATGGATGTGTATTTCCATTTTCTGTTGATCCTGGTATACCATCTAATAATTCTGGCTTCAATTCTGATGCAACGTAGTGAGTCCATAGAGCCAATTCAACTCTGTGTGGACTCCAGGATTTTCCATTTGAAGCTGTGAAAAAAAAGGTAAAAAAAATAAAGAATTAAACGAGATGCATTTTTTTTTCAGGAAATTTTATACCATCAATGGCCCAGTTAATGCCACTTTTCATACATTTTCGTGATTATTGAACTTATTCGAATTCGCAACTCTAAGTAATTGATAACACTGGCTAGAAAAAAATTCTGAGGACACCGGACAATCAAAATATCCGATATTTCTCTACTAGATATATTTCTAAAACTAATCCTTTAAATGCGACCAGTGTGCTCAGCAAAATAAAGCCCTAAAGCTCTTCATGTGGGATTAGAGTACCTCATCAGTTCAATTTGTGATATTGAGAAAATTTAAGTATTTAATAAATCGAAAATTGTATTGATTGTTAGCAAAATCATTGGACTTTCATATAAATTGACGAATAATTTAAAAATAACGAACAGTGATGGAAATTAATTGATGGCAATTATTGGGACCCTCTATGGCAGAAATCGGGCCATGGTGGCATGAATCGGGCCATGGGCAAAATATTTTCAAAAATATAAATTAAATAATTTTTATCATTAATTCAGGAAAATAATTAACGTAAATGATAATCCAAACCCTAAATTCTTTCGAGGAAAAATCAAATTTGAATTTATGATAAGATATAATTTTTCTATGAAAGATATGTGGCAGAATAGGTCTCTTGGTGGCATTAATTGGGTCATTGACGGTATTGCGGTTGTTACGCGAAAATTAGTTTAAAAAATATTAGAAATATATTTTATTTCTTATGATTTCATTGAGAAGCTGTGTAATTTTTTGAAAGAAAATATATCGTTTCTTTAGAGCCAAAGGGGCGTAAGTGCTATTTTCATACACAGCACTTACGCCCTTTTGTTTCTAACGTAACGAAATGTCAAAATCTTTTTTTTTTTATTTTTTGAAAAATGAAGAAATAAAAATCAAACTTTATGAGATTGAAAAATTTCACTTTTTTCGGGAATTTTTCCAGTCTTTTTTGGTTCCAGCGACTTGAGATCGGTTTCAAATGATTATTTGCCATCAATTTTTGTGGTTTTTTGACTTCTAGCAAATCGATTTTTGAGTTATTTAAAGGGGGCTGAAATTCGATTTTTGCATAATGATCTATAAGTACTTCAAGAATTGATATTTCTTTTTCAAAAACCCCATAAAGGAAAGGAAACTGATGTCAATTTTCATTCAAAATTGACTCCAGATTGCTATTTTGATAAGAACTGGAGATATCCTCGAAAAAGTGATTTTAAAAAAATTAAGAAAGTATAATTTTTCAGAAAAATTAATCATTTTCTCAGTTCTTTCAATAAAATCATTGAAAAAATTTAATCTCAAGTAATTTCATGAAAATTCCCATTTTATCCCATTTTTTTTGCACTTAAGCATAATAATTATGATAATTTGAAATATCAACTCACTTTGTTTGTTGAGCCTCTCCACTGTATTTTGAATGTGTTGAACAAAATTGAGGTACTCCTTAGTTGTATAGTCAATACCCTCAATTTCTGGTATCGCCATAAGACACTCGTCAGCCATAAATGGTGCGTTCTCTGGTGATGCTGCTGCCAATAGTGCTGATGCCATTGTTGTACCAACACCTTTGAGATTCGATAGTGCTGTAATAGCTTGCTCCAAATTTGGTAATTTTTTGAATGCCTTTTTTGTTTCAGCCATTACTGCACGTGGTGTATTGACTTTTACCAAGTAGTTCAATTGAGGATAAAATTTACCACGCTAGAACACAAAAAAAAAAATTGTATTTTAAATTTGACAATTCTGAATTGAATAATTTTTATTTTTAACAAAAAAATTCAAAAAAAAAATTCTTTATTTTCTTTTATTTTTTTCATGAATCAAAAAAAAAAAAATCAAAAGATAATTTTTTTTTTTCGTTTTTTACTAAAAAAATTCTAAATTTTTTTTTTTTTTTTTTACAAATTATAAAAAAAAAAAAAACTCACTGTTTGTTTCCATTTCATCGTTTGCACCAACTCCTCGTGATTGAGATGAGCGTCTTTTCCACGTGATTTAATCTTTTTCGGCAGTTCATTTTGATACCTGTCGAAAAAAACAAAAAGAAAAAATGTAAGAATAACGAAAAATGAAATTGGTCTTTTTTTTTTCTTCTTCTTTCCTTTAAACAAGGTCAGGAAAGATCAAGGATCATAAACAGTAAAGAAAACGTGGCAGTAGTTGGGATCATGGACGATTCAAACTTGTTAGTGGCAATAGTGTTTCTATATATGTATGACGCAAGCATTTGAATTGACGGAATCTTTAAAACGCTTCCTCTCGACTATCTCTCCCTCCAACTTCATCGAAAACTTTAATTTTCTACTGATAACAGTGAAGAAAAGACGAGAAAAGGGGAAAGAATGAAGCAGTAAAATAATTCGGAGCATTTTCTTTCTCTCATAAATGAGCAAGTGCTTGAAATATATAATTTTCAGAAAAAATTTCAAAAAAATTTTATAAAAGTTTCATGAAAATTTCCGAAAAATTCCAGAAAATTTCGAAAAATTTCAAATATATTAGAATAAAACTGTTTTTTTTACAGTTACACATAAAAAAAAAGAAGTTTGTTCCAAAAAATTTACTTTACTCCAAAAAAAATTTTAAGGAAAATTTTGTTATAATTATTTTTTTTTTCAGCCGAATAAATAAATTGATTTTAAATAAATTTGAGAATAATAAAAAATTTTGCAACAAATTTTTTCTTTCACTCTATATGTTGAAAAATCAGCGGAAAACAATTTCAACACCACTTTACGTGGAAAATCCAGAATTTCAGTTGAGTTATTGTTAGTGGTTCTTTTTGTTTTTGTTATTTAGTGTCTATATATTGTAACTGTGTGGAAAAGAGAATTTCAGCACTGGCATGACTCTCTCTCTCTCTCTCTGTGCGCTCGCGTCCATTTTGAGAGGCGCTCTCGGCACGCAAACACCCGTGTGCTCTCCAACAAAAACAGCCTTGACACAATCGTTGCGAGCTCGTGAACGCTTTTATATAAAATCAGCTTGGCAGTGATGGCTTCTGCAGAGAGAGGAAAAACACTGTGAGCAGCAAAATGTTGGATAAACATGCACGTTTTTTACTTGCCAATTCTTTCTTGTCAGTGAATGAGAAAAAGAGAGAATTTGTGGAAATTTTTTTTTTTTTTTTTTTTTTTTTATGTTGACTTCAAAAAAAAAAAAAACACAATAAGCAAAACGCTGTTTTTCTACGACCAGTAGTTTCAGAGATATCATTTTTTGAATGAGTAGTTCAGAAACAATGAATGAGGCCCGATAGCAAATAAATGAGCGCTTGGACGTCCTTTCTGAATTTTTCATTGAAAAATCGATATCTTAATAACTACGAGTCGTAAAAAAACGGAGATTTGCTTATTTTATTCGTTAATCTTCCCTCTAAATTTCATTCACAGCATGTCTCGATAAATTTTGCATAGTTTTCGAGATATTTTAATCCAAAGCCAAGTGTGAAATGGCAATTTTTCAATAAATAAAAAGCAAAAATTATGATGCGGAGCATGGATATTTTTCGGTCGTGTTTCATGACAACTCCTCCTTTAAATGACAATTTTGAGTAATTTTTTAAAAAATCATTTAGATAAATTCTCATATTTTTCTCTCCGTGTATTGAAAAGAAAAAATAATAGAGTGTAGAGTCAGAAATCGCTGCTGACGCACTCTCCTCTTCTCCTGCTCCCCCCCACCACGTATCTAGCTATTCCCCTCACACGATGACGAATTTTCGTGACGCTCGAAAATTGTTACCTCCTCAGCAAAGAAGTTTCACTTCAAAAAGAAGTGATACACACAGATTTCTTCACTATTCTATGATTTTGACTTTTTTGAAAAAGGCAAATCCCCTCATGGTACTAGTTGGCTCGAGCGAATAGAGTGGATGAGGAAAATGAGCCAGTTGGTGGTGTGTTTGTAACACACGACAGACAGTACTCGGGGCTCTCTGGCACTCTACCATACGACAGCGTTTCATAAATGTCAGGCCACTACGGACGCGAGACGAGAGCGTCAGTTCTCCTGCTACCTCAAGTCCATATCTATTCCCAGCTCATACAGACACATACACACACACACCATTAGTTTACGATCAATACCTTTTTTTTTAATGCTCATCAGCTTAACGACGAAAATCCCCATGATCGTTAATCGTTGGGAGGAAGATTGAAAAATAATTTCGATAATGAAAGAGAGGAGTCTCCTTATGTAAAAAATGAAAAAGTGGAAGTTGGATAATGATAATGAAACTGGCACACATCTGACAATTTTATAGATTTTTCTGGAGTAAATAAATTATTGATTTTTTTTTTATTTGCACATGTACTTTCTCAAAAAAATTTTTACATATGCAAATTCTTCATTTTTTTTTAAATTTATTTATTTTTTGAGAAAAAAAAAAATGAGTGAAATTTTCCGAATCGAGAAAAAAACATTATTTTTTGAAAAGATGTATAAAAAAAATTGCACTTATAGTTTTTTGAATTTTTTACAAGTGCATAAATTTGACATTTCTTCAAAAATAATTTATTATTGAAAACAAAATTTAAAAAATGTTAAATTGTGAGATATCTAGTATTTTTGTGACATAAAATGGGCACACATTCATCAATTTTTTCATATTTCTTAAACAAATAAATTATTATAAGAATATTCCAAAAATTTTCATTCAAATTTTTTTTGAAGAAAACATTTGCATATTTCTCATTTTTTCAAAAATAATTTATTTGTTGAGAAAAAAAAAGACAAAAGATATTTTCAAATTTTTGATGATAGAATTGCATTAATTTATGGAAATAAAATTCGTAAAAAACTGTAATTTTACCACAAATTAGTGTCAAATTACTTTCATCTCATTTGCCATTCATGAAATCAACCAAACACGAATTGTAATATGGATAATTAACGAGCATTACCAAATACCGAATTAATTTTCGAGTACCATCGACATTTGAACAATTCCACCAATTCAATTTTCCAAAAAATTGTGATATTTTCATTTTCGCCATTGAATAATGATATATTCGATAGATAATGTATTCATAAAAAAAAATGTTCAGTATTGAATTTTTCAAGATTCTCTTTAATTAAGAGGAAGCCACGTTGCAAAAGAATTGGGGGCAATTTGGTATCTCAGTTTAAAGAGTAAAAAATAAAATGAAATCTGCACTGTGTGTAACAACTGCTTGATTCACTTTGAATAAAATTTCCGTCCATTCCACCTCTTCTGATAGGAACAATATGAGAAAACAACGGAGAAAAAAATAAGCGACATTGCAAATCGAGAATATAAATCAAATGCAGATAAATATTCCAATGTCTCTGAATATGCAGCAGTTTTATCAAACAATAGCACATAAAATTCCATTAAAATTCTCTTATAAAAATGAATAATTTCAATAATGTGAAGCTCGATCAAATGATTTGCCCAGAAAATATCGAAATTAGAATTAGAATTCTAATTCCGAAATTTTCTCGACAAATTATTTGATCGAACTTGAAATTATTCAAATAATTGATTTTTATAGAAAAGAATTTTTAAAAAAATTGAAAAGTTTTTTAAGATAATTGGAAGGTGCAATAAAAAAAAAGGTAATTTTGGTGTATAATCGTTGATAACAATTGATAGAAGATAAAATTTTCAAATTTGATTCAGTGAATCTGTGAATAAAGCAATGAAAAATAAAATAAGCCGTAGAAACTAAATGAAAAATTATGGAAAATTGAGAAATTTTCATTATTTTTGGTATTCTTTTAAATCTTGAAAAAATTGGAAAAATGTACAAAATAATGAAAATTTTTCAATTTTCAACTGATTTTTTTCTGTTTTTTAAGATTATTTCATTTCTCATTACATTCTGCATAGATTCACTGAATCAGATTTAAGAATTTCATTCTGAATATATTGTTATTTATGATTTTACACAAAAAATTAACATAATCTCGAAGAATTCTTTGAAATCTCAAACATTGAAATAAAATTGGATAATTTTTGATTTTTCAAGTGTCGAGCCCTCGAAATTGGTCACAAGTGTAATAAAGTCTCTACAATTCATTGAAAAATGAATAGAGCCCCACTTAAAAATTTCCGACGAAAAATTTCAAACGACTCACATTTCTATTGAAATTTCAGATAATTACGTCATTGAAGAATGAAAAAAATAATCGATTTTCAAATAATTTCACGCCTGGATATCAATAAAATTTGTGAATTTCAGTTTAATTGTTTCTTGAAAATTTAGTAAAAATAGGAAAAATTAAAAAAAAATTTTAAATTCGAGTAATTTTAATTCTGAATATTTATGTTCAGTTGAAAATTCAAGTATTTCGTAGAATTTTCGTTCCAATTCAACTTGAGACTCATAGATTCCTTCGAATTTCCTCTGAAACTCACAGATTTCATAAAAATCTTCTTTATGAAAATTTCAGAAAAATTCCAAAAAATCTCAAAAATATTAGAATAAAACTGATTTTTGAAATATATATGAGCAAAGGAAGGTTGCCGGAGTTTAATTTGAGAAATTATCAAAAAAAAATTCGGAAAATTTTTATAAAAGTTTCATGGAAATTTCAGAAAAATTCCAAAAAATTCGGAAAAATCTCAAATATATTAGAATAAACTTTTTTTTTTTTTCCTATTGAAAAAAAAAAATTCAATATCACGTTTATGAAGATTCCCATCAAATTGTCTATGAAATTTTCCATTTTTTTTCTAACAGTGCTCGTAACACATGTCGAGGTAGTTTTGCACTACAAACGTAGAGAAGACAGAGTGAAATGCCACGTGCCACTGGCCATCGTGTTCCCACCCAAGTTTTATATTATTCTCGTGTACAGAGGAGCTATAGCTCTACTCCAATTCCTCTTCACAGACATGCGTGAAAAATACCTCTCCTCATTACAAAGAAGATCATCGACAATCGGGGAAGTACCCAGAAAGCATCGTGCTAATAGACTTTTGCATACACTGAGATAAAAAAAATTCATTGCTGCAACAAAAATTGAGATAAATAAGAAAAAAAATAACGATAATCTCAATTTTTTTAATTCTTGATTTTTTTCATGCGAAATAATCGTATTATAGGGGAGAGTGGGGCAAAATGGACCTAGAAGATGAAATGACTCGAGATTTTTTTAAAAAGCAGCGGTTGCTTAGAAAAATCTGAAAAAATTTACAAACAATATAGATATGTTGGAGGATTTTCTCAAATTTTTTCAGATTTTTTCATCGATTCCTTCATTCAAAAAAAAATTCCTTAGTTATGTTGCTATTAGGGTCCATGTTGCCCCACTCTCCCTATGCATATTATCTCATATTCATCAAGAAACATCATTATTTCACAATTCTGTTAAAAATGTCTTTTGGTCTTTCTCTTTCAATAATTTATACTAAGCATACAAGGCAATTGCTTATCGTATACACTGTTAAAAATTTCCATCTGAATTTTTCGTGCCAAATCACGGAAATTTTTAGCAAGTTACATTTCTACTGAAATTTCAGATAATCATTGAAAAATCAATAAATCATCGATTTTTAAATAATGTCACGCCTGGATATCAATGAAATTGGTAAATTTCAGTTCAATTGTTTCTTGAAAATTCAGTAAAAATAGAAAAATTCAACAAAAAAATGAAAATTCAAGTAAATTGTAGAATTTTCATCTCAATTCTACTTAAAACTCATAGATTCCTTTAAATTTCCTCTGAAACTCACTGATTTCATAATAAATTTTCCCATTGGCAAAAAATTCAATATCACGTTTATGAAAATTCTCATCAAATCATCTATGCAATTTCCATGTTTTTCTAAGAGTGTATTTCTTTTTCACTATTATAGGGGAGAGTGGGGCAAAATGGACACTGTTATGAAACGCTTCGAGATGAATTCTTTTTGATGATTCTATTGAAAAGCTGAGGAAATTTTAGCCGGAAAACGAGTGTCAGATGTATTTTTTTCGATTTTTTTGAAAATTCGATATTTTTTGGCATTTTTGAAGGGTCCTTTCCTTTTTCGAAAATCTTCAGTTTTTTGCAGATATTTCTGGTTCTATTGATCGTAGCAATTCGGGGTTAGTCTTGAATGAAAGATGAGCTCATTTCCC
The DNA here is from genome assembly GCA_963921955.1 of Aleiodes alternator. Classification (NCBI taxonomy): domain Eukaryota; kingdom Metazoa; phylum Arthropoda; class Insecta; order Hymenoptera; family Braconidae; genus Aleiodes; species Aleiodes alternator. Next base: position 14,624,960 of record OY998099.1, read on the forward strand.
ATCGATTTACGGAGTTTTTGATTCAAAAATATCGATTTTTGGGATAGTTATAGGCAAAAAACTGTTTTACAAAACTGTTTTACAAAAATGCCCATAAATACCTTGAAAATCGATATTTTTAAATTGAAAACCCCATAAATCGATAGCAAATGATCTCACCTTTCACCTCCTGTCGGAATTTTTATGCTACGACAAATAGAACCGAAAATATTCTCAAAAAACTGGAAATTTTCAAAAAAAGGAAGGGTCTTGCCCCCCTAAAAAGCTCCAAAAAGTCAAAATCGCCAAAAATTCAAAAAAATCAATGCCGGCACTTATTTCTCTCCCAAAATTTCCTCAGCTTTCCAATGGGATCATCAAAAACCATCTACAGTCAATATATCTATTGATTTCAAAAAATTTTCATAATATTTGCCTGAAAATTTAGATGTGTCTATTTTACCCCTGATGTCCATTTTGCCCCACCTTCCCCTATGCTAATTACTCATCTGAGAGCACTTGACTTCACTAAACTTCTTTTTCTTTACATTTTTACCTAATTTTCAGATTTTATCTGTTTCTCATGGAATCTATTGGGGCTCATAGGACCCAATTTCTGTAAATTCTGTTCAACTATACTCAACAATAATAAAACTTATCTATTTTTTTATCTCTCTTTCTCTCCACTATACCTCCACAATAGCAGTATTCTAAAATGGCTAATTAATCTCAAATTAATTCTAATTAAAATTGCATTCACTTAGTCTATTTTTTATTACATTTGGTCCATTCGGCATAAATTTACTAAGTTGAAAAAAATCTATTGGACTCCAGAAAATTTTAATACATATAGATATAGAAATTGTGAAGGAAAATTGTCCTGAAAGGCAATTTTCTCGCTACAAGAATTTCTTTTTTCTCAGTGTATCAAATGCCAAACACGAAAAACACATGGAAATAACAAAAAAAAGAAGAAAAAATCACTGAAAAAGAGGGGGGAGTGAGAAGGGGGGTAGGGAGAAAAATAAAAGCGTTGAAGGGGGCAAAACTAAGGAGATCGGAGTGTGTAAGCTTTCAACATACGATCCACAGTGTTCTACGTGCTGGCAAACTGTCGAGCCACACACAACAAATCGGGTTCATTGTACCCCCGAAGAAAAACGGACATACAAGAAGAGAGGCCCCTCTTTTTTGCCGAGTAAAAAAGGGAAAAAAAAGAATAAAAATACCGGATAAAGCTTCAATCGTGGTTTGTTACTTTGAGAGTTTTACTATCGTGAAATAAACTGTGGGGGCTACCAGACACATTACAATATATAGAAATCAAGAAAAAAAATGGAAAAAAGGGGGAAAAAAGGAAAGAATTGAAGAAAATTTGAATACATCATCATGATGAAAAAAAAAAAAAAAAAACGTAACAATTACGTTTACTCACCAATTGTCCAATTTAATTAGTTCCTCTGGTTTTTTCTTTTTTCTGTCTGCTTGTAATCTCAGTGCCTGGGGATACAATTTTAATACATGCTCAAATTGATTTGTTGTACCCTCAGCGAAGAAAGTTGCCGTGTCTTTCACGGAAGCCATTGTGATAACTATAGTTATGTTATATGTCCACGAGATGGCGTCTTTGCTTGAAGAAGAAAAGAAGAAAAAAAAAAACTTAATTTTATATGTGAAACTCCTTTTTTTTTTAAACTACTTCTATATTTTTTGCTCTTTCAAGTCCTCGAAATATCACGATTTTTAAAAGTCACTTTTGTGTTTGCGTATTTTTTGTCCTTTTAATAAAAAAAATTTCCACTCTCCATAAATTTTCTTATTATTATTATTATTATTATTGTAATCCTTCTTTATTTATTCAAACACGCCTTTCCACCGAGCGCGCGCTCCTCAGCACTATCCCACGCAATATATATATATATATATGATGATTCTATTTCACCCTCTATTCTCGTTTTGAATTCCCCTGATTTTGCCCCAGTGGCAGCGACACAACTAGCGCGGACATACGCGGATTATCCACTGAGAGAGACAGAGCTCTTGCAATTAATATGATGCAAATTGGAGTTTTTCTTTTCTTTGAAAAAACAACAAAAAAAAAGATTAAAAAAAAAATTGCAAAACAGATTATCCAAATTTTCCCGCAATTATATTCTGCATATACATAATATATATGTATAGTATATAGATATATATTTTCTTTGTTAAACAGAAGCCACACACACACAGAGACAGGCAGAATACGAAAAGAACTGTTTATTCCTTTATGCCTTGAAATTGACGTGAGACTGGTTTTTCACAGCACACATACACACACACATACACACACAGAGCGGCTTTTTTCAACGTTGCTACAAGAATTCCTTTTTTTCGTAGGGAAAAAAAAATTGAGTCTCAAATATTATTTTTCTTCGAAATATATTTTAGAGGTTTTTTTTTCTTCAAAATTCGTTATTATATAGATATTTATAATTTTTTCTCTTTGAATTATTGTAATTGGTTTTAACTGTGCACCACGAACGATATCACGATGTGACTCGTGGGGCACGATATACTCCGTCAGTAGTGCTTGCGAAATTTCATACGTTTCAAACGTTGTAGAGTGGAAGGGGAGGGGGAAATCGCGCGATCGAGAGCTCTAACACACACACACACACACACTCTCGGAAACCCCGTTCTCCTCTGGGGCTTTGCGTATATCCCGATGGAGTGCCTCTTTCTCTCTCACACACACACACACAAACACACAGACTCAGTGCGCCTCTCTCTCCTCGAGTTTCGAACTGGAGGGGTGGGGATAAACGTTGCGCTTCAGCCAATAGGGGGCAGCACTGTACGGAGAGGCCTTAAACCCGCCTCTTCTCTACGGTTATAACTATATATATATCTCTGTCTCTCTCTGCACTATCCGTTCCGTATCCAACAGCGACTCTATACACATGCACACAGGCCCCGTGTAGTCCGAATACACTCGCTTTTAGCACATACATATACATGCATACATGTCGACATGTATATATATATATATGTGTGTGTATAATGGATATATACGCTGCTGGAAACCAACTAAAGCACCTCGTATATTATGTACGAAAAATTTCGACCGTGTCACTCGCCGAGACTGCCACCGGTCTCGGCTGAACGATCGCTCCTCGCACGTTGCTCTTCAAGAGGTTCTCTCTTTTTTTGCTCAAACTTCAAAAATAATATGTGACTTGCAAAATTATTCTTCCAGATACTTTTTTTTTTCTCTTCAAATATTCAGAATGGACGAAAGGAAAAAAAACACGCAGACACACGAAACTCTTTCATATATATATACGTATACATATATATATATATATATTTCAACGGATATATAAAGTTTGTTCTTAGATCTCACAGAATTGCAGTTAATTCAGCAATTTAAAAAGTAAAATTCAGGAAATTAATTTTTTTTTTTTGTAAAAATCGACAAAATTCACTTCCACTTCCTCGAGAATTTAATATTTTTTGAGAAATTTTTTTTTCTCCGTTTATTGGACTAATGTAACACCGTAATATATACGTATATTCCACTCGAAATTATTTCTTGTATCTCTGTCGATGTCACTCGTTCCATTTACGTGTTTTTTCTCTTTTTTACTCGAAAAAATTCATAAAAATCACTGACAATACGTTAAAGTGTTTCAATTTGAAAATTAGAATGAAAACAAAAAAATCATATTGCTCGATGAAGTGATGAATCCTACACGAGGATAAGAAATATATAATCATTACACCATGCAACGGGCAATGATGTTGTGAATACGAAAGAAGAAAAGAAAATTAAAAACGTTTACAAAGCTAACGACAAGTTTCCTTATTTTTTTTGTATTATTTATCTCTTCGCTTTATTTGTAGTGATATTATCTCTCTCTCTCTCTCTCTTTCCCTCTCAAATTATTATTCTCCTTCTCTTTCTCACCGAAATCCTATTCGAAAATGCCCCCGGCTTGCGATTGCTCACCAACTTCACAAATTGTGATAGAGCAGCCAGCAGTACAGTATCTCTTCTCCTCTGTAGCCCTCACCTCTCCTGCGCCTCACCTTCAAACCAACGGTGTATATCGGCAATCACACTCACACTCACTTAGTTATATTTGGTACAGTGGGGCCTTCTCTCTTGTATATTCAGTTTGCGTTTTGGTGTAGGATATACACGCCTTGACGAAAACGAGAACACAGAGTGTTTGTATCACTCGCGCAGAGTCGATTTGTTCGTACAGGCTTTTAGCCAGTAGAGAGAGGAGGTAGTAAAACAGCCAACCGTCTGAGGGCACCCTATTCGCTTCTTCTGTATTTCACCCCCCCCACTATATGTACCATTCGTATGTCTCCATCCTTCTCTTGCCCAACGTTTTTGGCTTGAAAATCATTCCCAAGCGGCTCACGCTCCTGTGCTCGCGCAACCGTCCTTCCTCACCAACTGCTTCCCCTCCCTCCCCCACCCTCGCGCCGCTGTCCCTCTCAGCCAATGGCTTCACACAGCCCATCTTTTTCTCTCTCTCTCTCTCTCTCTCGCACTCATGCAAGCAGCTATTTCACTCATGAAACGAATAGAAGTAAAATGCATTGGATTTCGTGCCCCTATTCACTGGGCCCATTTGAATTCTTTTTTTTTTTTTCGCAAGTCCCCATAGGCTTCTCATTGGCTCCTGAAAATACATTGTCTTTTGCCCTGTGTGTCTTCAAGAGAAAGCACACTGGAGAAAGAAAATATTTAAAAGCACACAGCATTCTCTTGGGTTTTGCAGTTGCTTGATAAATCGCACGTGTGTGTGTGTTTCTGAGTGTGTACATTGAAGGAGTTGTGTGTGTGTATGAGTGTGTGTGTGTGTGTGTGTGTGTGTGTGTGTGTGTGTGTGTGTATGTGTGCAGTCTTCTTTCTGGGTGCCTGGATAGGCGGACTGGAAATCGATGCTAAGCCTGGGAGGCATGCCAGTGCCGTACCCAAGTGACGGCTGGCACTGGGGGCCCACTCCACACAGCCCCTTTCCCACATCCTCCTGCTCTCTGTCTCACTCTAATGCTCGTTCTCCATCTAGCTTCATCATCAGTTGGGAATGGACTGTGGCGCATGGAAACGCATTTAGACTGTGTGTGTGTGTATGCGCAGGCGCTCCGTATATGAAATACATCCATTGTACAAGGCCTCAAGTTGTCCATACACACACACACACACTTAACAGAGCAATTCAAGTATGTATGTACACACGTACACATATATACACACACACACATATACGCTGGTACACGTGAAGTGGATTTCAGGCTTGTATAACCTCATTCGGCACACACAAGCCAGAATAGGGGAGAACTGCCAAGAGAATCTGTACATAGGTTGGGATAGCTCTCTCTGCAGGAGGGTTGGGAACATATATTGCCTGGGAAACGCATTTGCGTCCGACCCCGAACGCTTCGCTAAACTAAACGTATTGCTCTGACAGTGCTGAATGTATATTTGTGCCAAATGCACGTATACACATGAAAGAGGCAACACTGCATAAACTTGAAGATTGGTATATTCGAGATTACAAATACATAGACGGAGCGTATATATATATATATATCGCCCTGGCAGGATAGGTACACACGAGGGTGTCGTCTGCTAGCGACGGAGCATCACGACGCCATGCAGCATCCACTGGCTTTTTTCTAGATATAATACGTGTGTTATATACTATGAAGAATGTGGAACCAATAGATACATGTATATATCGTTGTTTTAGATATACAGAGGATCGTAAGTGCTGTGTATAACCATAGCACTTGTGCCCCTTTGTTTCCGAACTGATGATTTGTAGAGAGATAATAAGGACAGAGAGGGTAATATGCTGATGAGTGTCAGAGAAAGAGAGACAAATGCACAATTGTGTGCGCGCGCATGCGTCATGGTATATAAAGGTTTTAACCAGTGTGCGAGTAGTTGCCAGTTGTCCGTGGAACGTTCGTGGTGGTTGGTTACGTGCTTGCGTTGGTATTTCTCTCTCTATATATCTATCCCTCTCTCTCTCCCTTTTGACGCCACTCGTTTCATCCCCACTCCTGTGTCTCAGTCGCACTGACGCGTTTCCCTTTCTCTCTATCTCTCTCCCTCTCGGCACAGCATGCTTCGCTATTTCTACTTACCATCATCGAACCTCGCTCCATCCTCATCGCACAAAATGCTCGTTGCCCCTTTTCCTCTCTCTCTATACCATTCGTATCTATTTCTATCTATCTCTTTTACTCCTGCGTGAATATATAGATATATCTGTCTTCGTTGTGCCCATTGGAACAGTCCCTGGCACATACTAACAATACTCCTGGGCTCTTTTGCCTCGCCTCCATCGCTGACAGTGACTCTCTCGTGGTTGAGGCCAGGCATACTGATGGAAAGTACCGAGCAAATCATGCACTACTACTGGCATTGTAAAGTTTTCAAACTTTTTCAAGCACATTTGACATTAGTGAAAAATTAAATAATTTTTCTGATTACACTACAATTTTAACAAAATATTTTGAGTATGAGGAATTATTGTTTTTGTTTCCTCTGTTTTCTTGAAAATTTTCATTTTATCTCTTGTTGGATATATATATATATATAACGAATATTCGTACGATCAATAAAATAGCACGTATTCGTTTTACTCAGTATTTATAGGACCTATTGCAATAAATACCGGTATTTTGAAAATTTCAGGTATACACGTTCCCCGAAGGCTCATAAAACTGTCCCTTTTTTTTTTTTAGTTCCATAGTAGCATTGTAGAACCTACAATGTAGATAGAGAGGAAGAGCATGGATTATCATTGTTTGAATAATGTATGTGTTGATCCCCCGGAAATGTATACGAATTGAATATTTATAATTGAAAATCGATTTTCAAGATAATTTCTATGGTTTTTTCTATGTTTTTCACATAATTTATCCTCTTCATTTTGTATTATCTTGAGAATAAATGGACGAAAAAAAATCATGTTTTTTTTACTTTGTAGTGAAATATGTATTTGGGCTGGAGTTTTTTTTTTTTTTTTTTGAAGTACAAGCCTGGTGGAACTCGAACTCGAGGCCGAGGAAGGGGCCACCACCGGGTTTTCCACTCTGTTTGCCCGCCTACCAGGCGGCCATACGCCCGCAGCATGGCCGTCATCGCACCGTTATGTTCCATGGCACATTCAGCAGAGTGAAGCCCTCGTTGGTAGAAGGCCCCCTTTATACAAAGGAACAAACTGTAAGCCCCCCCCCCCCCTTTCGTTCCCGCAAGCGTTTGAAATTCAACCCCGCACACATACACTCGGCCCCAACCACTGTACAGGGTTGCCAGACGTACTTCTTCAACGTTTTCAGGGCCTCTCGTATTTATTCTGCCTCATGAAACTTTGAAATATCATTTTTTTTTTTTTTTTTTTCCAAGAGATATAAGATAGAAATTTCTATATTTTCTATCCTCACTGGTAATTTACATGAAATTATTCAGAGTGAGAACCTCTCTTTTTTGTTGAGCTAACCTCAATTCCTTGGGCAAAAATACTGTTCTCATTTGGACTGTACTTTCAATACATTTATTGCTCAATTGAGTATTGCAGATAAAAACATATATATAATACAAAAGCTTAATCGTAATTTTTTTACAGCTTTTTCTTTGGATTTGGTTTATTTCTCTCGTTAATTATTGACTCTTGCCTTGAATGTCAGTGGTAATCTTTTATTTTTTTTTTTTTATACTCATTGTATCGTCACTCAACCGCACCGCGATAACATGCGCCCAGTGGTTCTCAACTTGAATTTACTGTATACGTATTTTAAAAGTTTGTATCGAAGTTTTTTGAGGCAATTCTTCTGCCGCAGGAGGATTCCTCTTTATTTATTAATAATTTACTTTTTTTTTCAAAATTTTTTTCTTGAGTGAGGCTTATCCGGACAACATTAATTGGCAACTCGGAGTGAAATATAATGGGGAGAATTATTTGTGTTTTTTTTTCTTTCAATTCTCGTTACTTGGCAGAGTGAGCGCTTGAAAAAAAATTCTTTTTTTTTAAGTACTCTCGCGTGTTATATTTCGCTATCCAACGAAATTACTGAACAGCCCGCACTTTTTTTTTCACCTCATCCCCATTTCTCCACTCATCCTCATTCTCTCTTCCTCTTGCTCTCTCCTTCTTTCACCGGTTCTCTATCTAATGCCATGTGCGTTCATGCCCCACTTGAGGAGAGCATGACCCTATCAGTTGCTAATTGTTTGCTGTCAGCAACAGGTCAATTCCAAATTCTTGAATTCAAGGATAATCGAACAATTTTGGAAATTAAGGTGGTAATTCCACGAATTTGTCTACAGTTAATCCCTTATTTTTTTCAATGCTGTATCAAAGATAATGATTTTTTACATTTTTCTGAATTTTTTCATGATTTTTGTCTGTGTAGTTTGCGAGATATGAATCATTAAGGGTCGGATGTGAGAAAATTTCGGTGAAGAGGGAGTAGAGCTCTGCCAACAAAAAGTATTCAATTTTGACATTAAAAAACCGAATTTTTTGACCAATTTTTAATCATGTCTAGTTTCAACTGTCGCATTGACAATAATAACATAGAAATTCAATTTTGTAAATTTTAAAATATCATTTTTGAATATTTTCCTTCGAGCTAAATAACTTGAAGTGATTTCATTGTTTTCAACAAATCAATTAATTAATTTCGATAATTTTCAAGAAATTCAATTTTGGTTGGCTGAGTGAAACTACCCCTTTACCAAAATTTCCCCTAGGCAAAATAATTTTTTTCCCTATACCAGAGAGTTTTCAAAGCTCTACTAATGCTGGCCGGAAAAATGCAGCGATCATTACGATCCAATGATCGAATGAAAGCTTATTTTCAGCTGCATGGCGAAAATTAGGTCTAGAGATTGACAATTATTTTTTGAAATTATAATCATCAAAAGAAAATAATACCTCCATTATCCCTATATAGATGATTTGAATACAAACAACATGGCATCTAGCCGATGCTAACACAAAACCACTAATGATTATTTCTACTGGTATCACATCACTTGGAGACTGAATTTCCGCCGTTTGCACTATTTTTTACTATATATTAAAATTTTTTTCAGCACAATTGCTACTAAATTACGCCCGTAATTAGTAGAGCTTCTGATGAAGCGGTCAGCTTCCCGACCGACCAATCAATGAGAGATCGAGTTAATAAGACGAAAACAACACTATATTTTATATCCGACCCTTAAAGTTACTGAAAACAGCGGTGGTGGGGATGAAACGCCCTAAATCGGACGGAAATAACGAAATTACTAAAAAACCACAGGATTGACCCATTATTTAAAAACAATGGGCGAAGAGAACAGCATTCTAACTAATTAATAGAAGAAAAAAATATACAATTCACCGTATAGTTATTGAGAAATTTTAATTAGAAGGTAGTCGTAACTATTTGCCTCTCTCTCTATCTAATGCATGTGATAGAAGATTGATGCAGAGAAAAATTTGAGAACAATAAATTATATTCACAAGCTGAAGACATGACTTTCAAGTAGTTTAATCACGTTTTTCGGGTAAATTGAAGCACTTTTTCCTGAATTATCAGCAATTAAGTGGAAAAAATAACCTACAAATCCTCATTTTCTCCTGTTTTATCGACTGGATCTATGATACTACCTTAATAAAACTCATTTTCTCACACAATTCCCACTGATTTTTCCTTGATTCAAGATAGTGAAAGGAAATCACAATTGCCAATGCAATTGTTAATGAATGGAAAAAGCTAAACTTAGCAATAAAAAAAAAGCCGCAAAGAATTGTTGCTTCTTTTGTTTTTTTTGCACTCCATTTTCATTGCCCATATTATCTGAAGTAAATTCTCCAGAAATGGAAGTTGTAAAATCTTTTATTTTGCCATTTCACAAGTAAAATGTTACTCTCAATACGACCACGTGTTTTCTTTCACTTACAAAAGGCCAATGGATTGATGGTGGGGTGAAGGAGGGCGGAGGGGGGGGGGAGGTTGGGAAAAAAATTCACAATTTCTCAGGATTGCGTGTGTTGTGTGTGTGTGTGTGAGCAGACTCTGCGGTTCTCGTGAGCACTGCGGCCTTCAGAATTATCATCGGTCAATTCTGTTCTTTTGGCCTTGACTGTATCATGTAGGGAAACGAAGGGATTAAATCATGAGCCCTTGAGGCAAATTCACTCCTTATCACATGTCTAATTAACGAATTAATTCAGTTTATCAGCCCGTCAGCGTTCGTGCTATGAGACTTTCTCTCACACTTTTTTTGAAGGTATACACAGAGAAAAATGTTTTCTTACTTTAAGAATGTGCAGTCACTTAATTTAAGTGAACTGCCATTCTTAAATTAAGTGACTTTTCTCACTTAAATCAAGTCACTTCTTCTTTCTTAATTTAAGAAAGTAAAAGTCACTTAAATTAAGTGACTTTTCTCACTTAAATCAAGTGACTTTTCTCACTTGATTTAAGTAACTATTTCTTTCTTAATTTGAGAAAGTAAAAGTCACTTAAATTAAGTGACTTTTTTCACTTGAATCAAGTGACTTTTTCTTTCTTAATTTAAGAAAGTAAAAGTCACTTAAATTAAGTGACTTTTCTCACTTAAATCAAGTAACTATTTTTTTCTTAATTGAAGAAAGTAAAAGTCACTTAAATTAAGTCACTTTTCTCACTTAAATCAAGTAACTATTTCTTCCTTAATTTAAGAAAGTAAAAGTCACTTAAATTAAGTGAATTTTCTCACTTAAATCAAGTGACTTTTCTCACTTGATTTAAGTAACTATTTCTTTCTTAATTTAAGAAAGTAAAAGTCACTTAAATTAAGTGACTTTTCTCATTTAAATCAAGTGACTTTTTCTTTCTTAATTTAAGTGACCTGCACATTCTTAAATTAAGTGACTGTACATTCTTAAATTAAGAAAACATTTTTCTCTGTGTAAGAAACTCCTAAAAAAATGAGTGAAAAATCTCGATTTTTTTTATGTATTTGTCAAAAAACTATTCTACTTTATTATGGTCATCGCAAAAATTTCAAAAATAATTTTTTCTTTTGGAAAAAATAATTTTTCCTTCCGTGCCGTCAGGCAGCGTGAGACTTTCTCTGATCGCGAGGCTAAACGTGGTCGGTGGGTAAGCATGGCTCAGTCGCTGTATATAGCATTGGTGACACCCCCCTCTCATTCTAATCCTTTTTTCTCAAATATTTATAAACGGAACTGAATCTATCAAAAATACGAAAAATTTTAAGATAAATCTATTTAATTTTGCCATCAGTTTTTTGTTATTTTCTCGGAAACTAAGCGAGATACGGCAATTTTGCTTCAATCCTTTTTTGTAGAGAATTTCAAGCTTTACAAAAAAGGTTCAGGACAAAATTATTCTATCTCGCCTGCTGACGGCTTAAAATGGAAAATTGTTCGAATTTTCTCCTGGATTGAACGAATAAAGCTAAATAATAATACTTATAATAATAATAATAATATATGAAATAATTGGCAAAAATTTCTCAGATTCTCTCTGATATAAAACTCTCCCAGTCAAAAAATATAATCCATCGTTCCCTCTGGTATGAAATTCTTATACTCTCACCAACTTACCAAGTTTCCAGTCACAGTAGCTCTAGTCCAGGAAAAACTGTTTTTTATCATCTCTTATCCCCCTACTCTCCCTCCCCTTTCCTGTCACGTCCCACGTGGGGACAGAAATGAAACGCTTGGGGATATATTTTCCAATGAAGATCAATATCATCCATCTGTCTCTGTCCCACCGGTCTTTCTAACGATGAAATTGCCTTGACAAGAAAAAAAAAAAAAAAAATTAGAAAAAAAAAATGAATTTATCCAGTAAATGATGAAAAAAAGAATGATGATGAATTGCAAAATATTCAAACAGAAGAATATGCAAAAAAAAAAATTAGAAAAAAAAGAAGAGGGAGGAGGAGAAGAGTTACGTGATGCACGTGAAATTTCAGGGTCAATGCAGTTGTGTGTGAAGTGAGAGAACGTGGAATAAAGAGAGAGAGAGAGAGAAAAAAAAACGTGGAAAAATAAGAGAAGATAAAAATGAGCAAAAAAAGAAAATAAAAAAAAAAAGGATGGAATCTCTGCTAACAGAGCGGTCGTTCCCTTCGACTCCGATTGTCATTCATGCGTTGTGAATCGGCAGCTTATTTTTAGAATGACTGAATGAAAGTGGAGTACCTACGGATAGTAGAGTAATGTCGCGAGTGACAGAGAAAGATGCAGGAGGGGGGTGGGGGAGGGAGGTGGTGAGGATCATGGAGATGGAGATGCTGCTGGTTGTAAGAGGAGGTCGGAGAAAGACGGAGAGAGAGAGAAACGATTTGCTTGAGCTCCTTTTACCCCTTGCTCTTTTTTATACCGCAACTTTCTGGATATGGCAGAAATCCCAACACTAAACTGATGGCACACGTTTCTTCCTATCTTCCTACATGGAATTCCAGTCTTTTCTGCTCTTTTTTTCTTTCTCTCTCTTTCTCATTCTCTTTCTGGTTGCTTCACTCGGGGATTCTTGAGAATTGCGACAAATCACTGCTGAGGGAGAGGTGATCTGATTGGTAATCTGTAAGATGAAATGAGAGACAGCAATTTATATGATATTTTCAGAGAAGTTTACTTGCAGCAGATGTTTATGCTGATATGTATACATAGAATTCGTCATTTCGAGGTGGAGGAAACTGGGGCAACATGGGACTCCAGTGTGATGTGAATTCGTGATTTTTTTTTGGAGTGAAGAACTCTGGGAGAAAATATGAAAAAAATTGGGATGATGCTTCAATATGTGAAGTTTGTTGGTGAATTTTTCTGGAAAATTTTCAGAAGGAGCCTTCATACTCGAAAAAAATCCGAAATTATTTTGTCACGGGGTTTAATGGCGACATTGCCTCGTGGATGGGAGGTGGAGAAAAGATGTGAGAATCAAAAATTCGATGGTAAATGTAGTAACTCGCAATAGCTCAGTGGTAGAGCACCTGACATGTAATCAGAGGGTCGTGGGTTCAAATCCTGCTTGCCCATTGCATATTTTTTCCGGAATTTGATTCTCTTAAAAATTTATTAATAAAAATTAATTTATTAATAAATTTATTTGTTTAATTATATGATCACTGAAAACGGAGGAAAATTAGGGTTTTTCGCATGCCGTGCGAAAAGTAGCCACTTTTCACACGTTGTACATGAATAAAGTATACCTTACGAGTGCGGTAAAGATTTTCAAACTCGTGTGATTACAAAATTCGCCTTTTGCTCAACTATTATAAGTTTGTTTCCAATTAATTGCTGATAATTCGGGAAAATATGCTTCAATTTTAATTTCTCAATAACTACCGTCAATGGCCCAATTAATGCCATCGGCCCAATTAATGCCACTTTTCATACATTTTCGTGATTATTGAACTTATTTGAATTCTCAACTCTAAGTAATTGATAACAGTGGCTAGTAAAAAATTCTGAGGACACCGGACAATCAAAATATCTGATATTTCTCTACTAGATATATTTCTAAAATTAATTCGTTAAATGCGACCAGTGTGCTCAGCAAGATAAAGCCCTAAAGCTCTTCATGTGGGGTTAGAGTGCCTCATCAGTTCAATGTGTGATATTGAGAAAATTTAAGTATTTAATAAATCGAAAATTGTATTGATTGTTAGCAAAATCATTGGACTTTCATATAAATTGACGAATAATTTAAAAATAACGACCAGTGATGGAAATTAATTGATGGCAATTATTGGGAGCCTCTATGGCAGAAATCGGGCCATGGTGGCATGAATCGGGCCATGGGCAAAATATTTTCAAAAATATAAATTAAATAATTTTTATCATTAATTCAGGAAAATAATTGATGTAAATGATAGTCCAGACCCTAAATTCTTTCGAGGAAAAATCAAATTTGAATTCATGATAAGATATCATTTTTCTATGAAAGATGTGTGACAGAATAGGTCTCTTGGTGGCATTGATTGGGTCATTGACGGTATACGGAGAATTTAATATTTTTTTCTTCTATTATTTAGTTAAAATGCTGTTCTCTTCACCAATAGTGAAGAGCGATTCTCTCACACCTGAGTATCTCAAGAACTAAGCGAGATAGAGTTATTTTGTTCTGAACCCTTTTTGTAGAGCTTGAAATTCTCTACAAAGAAGAAAGGATTGAAGCAAAATTGCCGTATCTCGCTTAGTTTCCGAGAAAATGACAAAAAACTGATGGCAAAATTGAATGGATTTATCTGAAAATTTTTCGTATTTTTGATAGATTCAGTTCCGTTTACAAATGAAATATTTGAGAAAAAAGGATTAGAATGAGAGGGGGGTGTCACCAATGCTATCTACAGCGACTGAGCCATGCTTACCCACCGACCACGTTTAGCCTCGCGATCAGAGAAAGTCTCACGCTGCCTGACGGCACGGAAGAAAAAATTATTTTTTCCAAAAGAAAAAATTATTTTTGAAATTTTTGCGATGACCATAATAAAGTAGAATAGTTTTTCTGACAAATACAAAAAAAATCGAGATTTTTCACTCATTTTTTAAGATAGTTTTCTATACCTTCAAAAAAAGTGTGAGAGAAAGTCTCATAGCGCGACCGCTGACGGGTTAAATAATGGGTCAATCCTGTGGTTTTTCCGTAATTTCGTTATTTCTGTCCGATTAAGGGCTTTTCATCTCCACCACCGCTACTTCCAGTAACTTTGATAGTTCATATCTCATAAACTACACAGACAAAAATTCAGAAATCCAGAAAAATGTAAAAATCATATAATTCTTGATAAAGTATCCAAAAAAAAAATACCCAGTTAATTCTTCAAATTCGAGAAAATTCCATCACATCAAATTCAAACGACAAAATAATCCATTATTTATAAACACACTCATCACGTTGACTGAAGCCAACTACCTTCATCTACTGTTTATCTCAATCAGATATATATTACTAAAAAAAAGAAAAAAAAAAAAATCGTGTGTAAAACTGACCTTGACCCAGGTCAGCAACACCACTTGGTCTTCAGATGTAAACATCGTTCTGAGAGAGCCACGTGACGTCACTCGGGATCACTCACACCACTCGAATACTTCTTCATGTGTATGTGTGATTGTGTGTGTGTGTGGGTGTGCATAACATATGTATATAACATGTGCTTTTGTTCCGTCGAAACACAATGACTCGACCGTTTGCCTCTGACTCCCCCTCCCCCCCTCCCCCTCTCTCATTTTTTTTTTCCTATAATTCTTCGTCACCAACGGATATATTGTTGAAGCCACGAGCAATAACGCTAGTATGTGCCTCCACAAAGTCTCAATGATTTCATTTTGTCCCTCAGATAAGGAAATTTAAGTGAATGAATACACTTTTAAATCTATGTTTGTGTGAATGAAAGCGAGAAAACGTAAAATTAATTGCCAACGGCCTTCAAATAAATCGTAAAAAGAGGGGGGGAGTGAATCTTACACAGTTGTGTGTTTTGTCAGTGTAATACTGCCACTATGCAGCCCAGGATCCATGCAACTCGTGTGTGTCTCACACCAATATATGTATATGCATGCATATATATGTATGTGAATGTGTGTTTTGTTGCATTGTGGCATGTGTTTGTATTAGTGGCATCAAGGCACGTGGTGCCTACCTCTGTTTATATGGGTCGTGTCCACGACAAACGACGTTTCTCCATCCCCTCCCACCAATTCTCTGAAAATAGCGGTATCTGCGAAAGAGTAAAACGGTATGGTTGTTCACCTATATAATGCGCTGAGGATTATTACACGACTTCACATCACTTCAATTTCGATCAATGACTCTCACACGTCACATGTTTAATTTTTTTCTAAACTTCTGTTTTTTTTTTCTTCCTTTTCTAAAGGTTTCTAGATAAGTTCTTGATTGTTAGAATCTTATCTGTAGATGCCGGAGGTAGAGCGTTTATTTTGAACAGAGGCTGCTGCTGATAAGATAGTACAGAAAATCCTGTTTTTTTTTCGTGTTTTTTCGTTCGAGACTAATGAAATACGTTATTCAACGAAATTTTCATTAAATTATTGCGAATATCTCACTTCTGGTCAATTAAAACTGCACGAAAACGTGACTCTGCTAATTATAAAAATTCACGTTCAGTTGAAACGTGCAAATTGAGAGGACACACAGACTGTTAAAATGATTTCATTCAACTGAAAATTTTGATTGACTACTGAAAAAAAAAAAAACACGTTAATTTTCAATTAAACGTTGGAATTGATGGTATTAATGATTTTCTCTCAATGTGACAGTATCAGTGAAACGAGGCAGTACATTAAATACATTGGATGATTGAAGATTGAACTCGATTAACTGAATAATTGGTAATTCTATTGAATACACAATTCTACTACTGATTAAATCATGAAATATCTTGTCTCGAGTGCATCAGAGACACTAGAATATAATTTTGATATATACATCGGTTACATTATTAGTAGATGGATTTATTTATCAAATCATTGCATTCCATTTTATTAGATCGCATGGTGAATAGAATGAATAGTGATAGAATACAACAAAACTGATTTCTATGTTTTTTTTGTTATTTTTATTCCTGAAGAAATGAATTAATAGCCCAATGGAATGGAAAGAACGTTTATTCCTTAACTGATGAGAGGACAGTTCATGTTATTCCTGTTGAATCCCAATGAAAAGTGAATTCTTGTTGTTAAACATGAGACCTCCGTTCTGACGGAGATGTAAGTGTACTTTGTCCTTTAAAATTGAATGCAGAAGGGAGATACCCTCAAATACTATGACAATTTACATTTATGTAAAGAGCCTAAAGATGCTTCCAATTAGGAGCGAAAAACAGAAATACCATATGAATATACCATGAATATTCACTGGTCTGAGCCGAAAAGAGCTCAGATGCCTGATTGGACTTATCACAGAACATTGGCCCACCAGGGCCCATCTACACAGGCTGGGACTCGAAAAGGAACCTACTTGTGACAAATGTGGAATGGAAGCAGGGGATGCTCACCACTTACTGACGAGATGCAGTGGACTCGAAAGAGACAGGTGGGAGGCTTTCGGATCCACTAGCATCTCGAAACTAACGGTAACAGGGGGAGAGATTGGGCAGCTACTTAACTTTGCTAGACTTAACAACCTTCTTGAACCTTGGAACCAGGGTGGTCGCCACTAGGCGGGCATAAAATAGTTACACTCATTATGCCCTTTCGGCCAACGCAGTAAACATCATACATACCATGAATATTGTGGGAAATATAATTTAAGGAATAATCGAAAAATGACCGAGTGCGAATGTGTGGATATCTCTCAAGGTATAGTGATATACCTTGAAGAGACCTTTGTCCTGACGAATGATACAGTAGACTCTCAAATAAGTTCCCCTGTCCGTTCCAGACCACTCGTTAAAGTTCCGTTCCCCACTTTCACGTAGATTAATCTCCTCTGCGCAGTTGATTGCGCCGTGGCACACTCTCCTATGCGCAGCTAGATGCGCAAAATGTATAATTCTAGACTACATCTTGTGCACGTAACCTCATTCAAAATGCCGCGCATTTAACCTCAATTTGATTGGTCCTCCAAAGAAGCAGAGTGGGGGAGCCAACGAGGAACTTTAATGGAAAAATCTGGGGATCTTTAACGAGAACGGAACTTTATTGGGCAGAACTTATTTGAGAGTCTACTGTATATATTTTGATTCATTTGAACGAGTCAGTCGTTCACACGCTTTTGATACATGCGGACATCGAGTCAGTTTATTGTCGGTAAATTGGGTGAATGAAATAAACACATTTCATTTAAATATTAATTTTCTGAGCATTTTTGTAATTATATTGAGATCCTGATCATGATTCGAATTCAGATCCTGATCCTGAATATACTAAAATATTGTTTGCATCTTCCTCCAAAACTAAAGAAACCTTTATCGCCTGGAGAAAGCCTATGAAGTCTAAAAAAAAGGACTATCTCTGGATTCACCGACATTGATTCCTTATGAATACCTCAAGACAAGCAATTATAATTGTCTCCGATGTTCATAAACTGTTCCTTTCACCTTATTCACTAATTTTGCCTTCCTGTTTATCATCATTTGTAAGCTACAATATAATATGAATACAGGGTGAATTGACCACTGTTCGAATTCGTCCAGTGATCGAACTATTCAGCGTATTTACGATGGAAAACCATGGTCATTCAGCGAAATATCGTTGGCTAAGAGTTGAAGGGGCGTAAATGCTATGTTTATAAATGTCACTTGTGCCCCTTAGTTTTTAGGACAGCACAATCATTTTTTCAATCATCGAAACACAATATAATGTTCGTCAACTCAAACAAAAGTCTATTTTTTTTTTTATTAGAAAAAAACAAAAGTCTATGAAACTGTTGAATATATCAGTAATTATTGAATTCCTTATGTTCGATCACTGGTGTTTGACGAGTTTTATTCGTTCGACCACTGGCCCATTCACTCTATCATGAATATATCCGAATCATGATCATAATTCTGATTATGTGAAAATTTTAGAAAATAAATGTAAAGATTGAAATCTGTTTACTTCATTTGTTTCCATATTCTAATTCAGTAGTGAAGAGATGAAACAGGATAAATCAAGTTATCTTTATGATGATTTTGTAGGATATATCTCGGAAACTAAGCGAGATAAGGCGATATTATCTATGTTTTTCAGTAGAAATTTTCAAAAGTTACAGAAGAGTTTCAGAGTAACATTATTCTTTGATCTTAAAATCAATATCCATCAATATGAACGAGAACAAAAACGAAAATTTTCATCTTTATTCATCATTTAAAAAAAAAAGGAATCTTCTTACTACCAGGAAATTCCATGCTTCGTCGTACGCGTTAATGAACCAAGAGGAAGTTGCCTGTATTTGTTTAATGCACATCAGTCCTCGCTAATTCTCCAGCAAAAAGAAAAGAAACGAGTAATCGCTTTTTTTTCCTCACTACACCTGCAAAAAAATGTAATTCCCTGAAAATTATAGGTGGAAAGATGATTTTAATGATTTCAGTGGTTAAGTGGAGATGAAAAAGTTATACTTCCTATTGAAAATCAGGTTTTTCCTGAAATTTTAATATATTCTTGCTTATATTTTTCTTCTACCGCACTATTTAATATCGTTGAGAATCGCAAGAAGTGCAGTTTTTCTGTTTTGTGTTATGTCAGGGCTATATGTTCTGTAGCCACCTGTGAATGCCCCTCTTCCAGACGTTTTAAAAAAACACCTGTTACAACGCCCCATGAGCTTCAATATCAGCATTTATTTCCAAGGATATATATACTTGAGAATAGATTTAAATTTGAGTCGTTATTTCTGCAGTTCTCTGTATTATCGGCAGTATTTTAGTCACCAGATAGCAGCACCTTCCGTGCAGACTTTTTGGCAGCTGTTTTCGATGGATAAAAAATGGGAAAAAAATGTCAAAATATGATTTCAGCATTACTCATTGAGTACTCAGTTGTTTTCCATATTTATTTATGCTCTTAGGTGCATTTGGAGAATTTGCTTCTCTTTTTAGACTGAAAAGTGATAATTCTGTGTTGTAATTCCTCATTATTCTCATGAATAGCTATCTATCTTGTAGACATGAAAGACTATCTTTCGAAATCCTCCGAATTTACCGGGTTACTAGAAATAGAGAAATATTCATTGCAAAAATTTTTGAAAGGTATTTCGGCCACTGGGACGCGACAGACTGGCGCAGCCCAGGAGTATAGATTCTTTCATTGGCTAACTCGCTATATTACTCGTTGGATAACACACGCTACTTGCTGTGTTGACTATAAAATCCACCACTCACTCGCTACCTATCTGCGTCAGAGAATGACGTCAGTGTACACTCTGAGTTGATTTCTACTGTATCGAGAGGTATTCACTTTTAAATTCAAATGATTGTGAAACAATTATTAGTTTGATGTGGTATTATCGATACACCACTTCCTATAAATATTTCTCTTTTGTGGAATTTTAGGTAATTTTATTTTTATGCATAAAATTTTGGTCCATTTGAAATGTTTCATGGAATGAACAATTGGAAAGCATTGAGCACATTCTTATCCGCTGTCCTTATTATCAGAACCTCAGAATAACGCATTTTAACGATGTATTGATAACTTCTCCGAAGGACCTCTTCGCAAACTTGGTTTTTGTCAAAAACCCCAGGCAATTGAAAAAAATTGCCTACTTCTGGAAGGAGGCATTGGCAATACGTGAGTGGTACAACTAGCTGTTGAACATCTGAGTTTATTCTTTATAGGAGTTTTATTTTATTATTTTACTTTTTGTTCTGTTTAAAGATTGTCGATTTGAGCTGGCTGTTCGAACTCTGTACCAAATGGCTCTACCTAAATATGTTTGTACTTTTATTACCCCTCCGTACAACGTGAGTGTCTCTATTGATGTAAACTCACCTGGGCACGTAATTTAAATAAATAAAAAATAAAATAAATTATTAATTGAACAATGAACGGTCCAATGAGAAGAAAAAAAACTTCAATAATGAATCAACGATTTCTGGATCACAGGAACTAACTGATGTTGTGTAATGCTGAATGACTGGTTGTTTTCGAAAAAGTTTGGTCAATGACTGGCCAATCAATCACTCTTCAACGTAGAAAATAGAGTTCATTTGAACCTCGTACTTACAAAGAAAAAAACTAAAAGAAAAAAAAACTGATAATTCCTAGATTTTAAAATAGGATGATGAAAAAAAATATAAATTAATGGATAAATTTAAAAGCCGGGAGAAAACGAAGGAGGCTTTCTTTACACGTGTGCGGTGAGAGCAATGGAGCATAATACTGTATCGGCACTTACCTCGTTTTTTTTTTTTTCCTTATTCTTTCTCAGTGTCCGCCTCCTCACTTTGAACAACTCTCTACGTGACATTGGACCTGGGAAAAGACGTGTGACTCATATGGAAACGGTCTTTCTTCAACAGCTCATAGAACAGAGAATTCAGCATGAAAATCATCAGAAAAAATTTTTAGTTTTTAGTTAAAATAAGGAATAAGGGAAAATGAATTGATGTAAAAAAAATCACGTATTCATTTTGAGGTAGTATTGTAGAGAACAGTCGATAAAACCGAAAAAAAGAGGATTTGCATATTAGTTTCCAATTAATTACAGATAATTCGGGAAAAAGTGCTTTAATTTACACGAGAAAGTAATTAAACTATTCGAAAGTCATATCTTCAGCTTGTGAATCTAATTTAATTTTCTCGAAATTCTTTTCACATGCATGAGATAGAGAGAGAGGCAAATAGTTACGATTACCTTCTAATTAAAATTTTTCAATAACCATACGGTGAATTGAAGATTTTTTTCTTCTATTATTCAGTTAAAATGCTGTTCTCTTCGCCAATTGTTTTTAAATAATGGATCAACTGTGTGGTTTTTTAGTAATTTCGTTATTTCTGTCCGATTAAGGGCGGTTCATCCAAACCACTGCTATTTTCAGTAACTTTGATAATTCATATCTCATAAACTAGAATCACGCGACCAATAGAGGGACACTGATCAAAAAATGGACGGTTTCGATTATCGAGGATTTTCTATGTTAGGACCTCAGAAATGAAGGGGCTTAAGTCCAGAGACTTGCTCCTTTTTGACTTTAAAATGCAACGATTTTTTTTTTGCCTGTTATTGCAAAAAAAATGGTCGAAAACCCTCAAATTATCATTATTATTATCTTTTCATCATATTATTGAGGACTTCAGTAATAAAGTGGCATGAATGCAAAGGACTTGCGCCTTTTTGCCTCTAAAATGCATTAATTTTAAAAAAAAAACGTATTTCTTCCTCAAACGGGCAAATTGCTGCTTTTTGTATGTGAAAACGCGCTTTACATTCATTTTTCTTCATTTCAATGACGGTCAATTCGGAAATATGTGTAAAAATATATATAAATTTTGAAGATCACCATGCAAAAATGGTGCACCCAAAGTCTAGTTATGAAAAAATTCAGAAAAATGTGAAAAATTATCTTCAATACAGCGTCAAAAAAATAAGGGGTTAACTGTACTCAAGTTCACTTGAATACTACCTTGAATGCGAGAGAAATGCCCTCATCGGTGGGCATGAGGAAACGGACTGTGTAAATCTCTCGTTGCCAAGGGGTTCATATGAGAGCCATGATGTCGAGTCAGACGAGGTCGAAATTGCATTTTTTTTTTTTTACTTTCCTCATCTTCCCCTTTTTCCTATGCCCGAAGGCCAGACGAAGCTTTCTCGCTCATGAAACTCACGTCGCAAGCCTGAGAAAACTTTCGTGTATGCGTGTATACCGGCTCACTGGGGAGCCTATATGATCTCTATTCACATTGTGTACACGTGCGCAAATTCTCTCTTTTATTTTTTTTCAATTTTTTTTTTTGTAATCGCGTGAAAAAGAACAAATAAAAGAGACAAATGGTGTATGTGCAATTGCGGAAATACTGTGTTCCTCGTAATTGCAATGATTGTTGTCGGTAATGATGGTATCAAGGGCATAAGCTCTTTTTTTTTATGGTACTGACAATAGCACAACTGACATCTATTTTTTTTTTCTAAAAAAAAAAAAAATTATTTGAGCAAATTGAAAAAATATGTACATGTAAAAAATTCAAAAAAAAACTATAATTGAAAATTTTCTTGATATTTTTTTTTCCTTAATAATTCGTTTTTTAAAAATTCAAAAAATCATCAGATATGCACTCATTTTATAATCATCTTCCCTTTCGTCTAAAGGTAAATAAAAATTGTATTTTCCGTAAATTGACATTTTTCAGATAATTCAATCTACTCACTTCTAATCACAAATAAAGAAAAAATGTGAATAAACGAAAAAAATCTCAGCGCTTTTTAGTTCCATCTTAATCGAATCGTATATGTGCGATACTTGATTTTTTTTTTTTTTTATTGAGCGTGGGCACTCTACGGCGTCGATGGAACAGAGCGGATAGGAAACGGGAAGTGGCCCGAGCAATTATTCATGAATCTGTTGAGGAACACTAACCAGGAAATTGTACCTTAAAAAAAAAAAAAAATTGGCGATTTTATTTATTTCATTTGATTTATCAATTTCTTCAGCAGTAAAGAGGTAAAAAAAGTGCTGAAATCGACTTGACCGAATCGATTGTAATCTTTTTTCTTTGTACAAAATTCTAAAAGCTACAAACAAAAGAGGCCTCAGGGCTAAAAGGGCGTATCTCCAATAGTTTCAGAAATATTAAAAAAAAAAATGTATAATATAGATATATTAGGGAGGTATTAATAACCTGTATTAACTTATTAATTGAGCGTTCCCCAGAAAGCGACATCATTAATGACTCAATTGATGCCATTATCACAAAATGTATTTCTATTATTTTTGGAATTTCATGGAAAATTGGAAGATAACTCGCAATAGCTCAGCGGTAGAGCACCTGACATGTAATCAGAGGGTCGTAGGTTCAAATCCTGCTTGCGCATTACATATTTTTTCCGAAATTTGATTCTCTAAAACCTCGGCTTCGCCTCGGCCAACAATTACATGTGCTCTGAGACATTTCTTACATTACTGCCCTAGGCATGTAATATACTAATTCTGAGGAGTTTGAGGTTGCACAACAAGCCGAAGGCGAGTTTTGTAATCACACGAGCTGAAAATCTTTACTGCATGTGTAAGATAGAATTTTTTTACGCACAACGTGTCGAGAGTGCCACTGACCGAATGCGTAGCGTGCGGAAAGTGGCTACTTTCCGCACGGCGTGCGAAAAATAACAATACTGAATGGATGGTACTAAGCAATAACGTCTTAACAAACATTTTATCGGAATTTTGTAGATGGCATATTTGGGTTCAGAAATGTTTGTTTACTGAAGATACACTGTCAATAATTTTTTTTGTTGGTCAAGACGTTATCGCTTATTACTGTCGAAATAATTGTCAATTTACGACGTTTCGCTTGATATTCAAGATTCCTCAGGGTCTTGAAATTTTTCAGTATTTAGTCAGATTAATTCTAAAAAGTTTCATGTTGAGCACCAACGACATTGCAATTATTCAATACCATTGAGACAGGCTTTTTTTATTTCACAGTTTTTATTAATATTCTGTCGACTAATTTTACCATTTAATCGACAAAAGCCTCTCACCCGACGCGGCTTGGGTCAGAGCTGTCGAGGCTCAAGAAATTTAACTAATTTTCATTAATTACGTCAACGACAATTTTATTTAATAATTTAGCTTTTGGGCGCCAGTTGTTTTAACGAGAAACAACAACGTATATTTGACCTCAGGGAGTGAGAAGTTGGAAGACCCAAAATAATAGAGAGAATGAAAAGGAAAATTACAAGAGATATGGATAAATAATAGATTACTCAGGTTATTCAATTGATTCAATTTTATTTCCAATTCGGGCTTCTCGGGGATCGACTCTGTTAATTCAACAAAAGTATAATTCCAAAAAAAGACAAAATACAATTAAAATTATCACAAATACAAATTCAATCAAAAGATGCTCTTCACATGAGAGCTCGACGCAGAGTGTCTTTGCCTCGCATTAGCATCGCGCGAGAGGGTCACTCGAGTCCAAATCGACAGCTATATCATTGGCCCTTAATTTTGCCCAACGAAAATCAAGGCGCGCAATTTCGACAATTTGAATTATTTTGAGATTCCCGAGGAGCCTCGGGCGATTTACTCCGACGGTAAGGTAAAGTTCGTATGAAAATGACATCTCCTGTCACACCATAAATTCATGATAAACTGCACATTACTCTTGCACTTGAGCCCCCTACTGTATTTCTATTGTTAAAATCAATCATGTAATGTCTTCTGCTATTCTCTATTATTTTTTTTTGTTTTTAACTTGTAAGCCATTCTCATTTACTTTAATGTAAATCATTGTACAATTCAGTAGTGAAGAGGTAAAAGAAGATAAGTCTTCTTTTCTCTCATTAAGTTTTTTAAAAATACCTCAGAACACAACCGAAAAAGAACAATTTTGCCCTAAAACTCTTTTGTAACCCTTGAAATTCTGTACAAAAACAGATGAGTAATATCACCTTATCTCGCTTAGTGTCCCAGATATTTCTTTCGAAATGACCTCGAAGATAAGTCGATTCATCCTGTTTTACCTCTTCACTACTGAATTCTATAACAGTCATAACTGTGCGTTTTAGCAGCCCTGTAATTCGCCTCGGCTGTTGGATTGATGTCATTAATAAATAAACTAGGGGTAAGCAGTTGCTCGCTCGCTACGCTCGTTCGCGAAAAGAAGAGTGCGCAGTTGGTCGCTCGCTACGCTCACTCGCAAATGGAGGAGTGCATTACTGCTGATTAGAAGGAATTAGTGAGAATGTATTGTGATGAGTGTGATTTCAAGCCGCACTAAGAACTTCCCGATAATTTCTCTCACTCAATACTAGAAAAAATGATGAATGATAAAAACGAAAAATAACAACAGACATAATCGTGGAAACTATCAAAGAATGTTGGGGAGATCTCAAAAAAAAGGAGATCAATAAAAAAATCAATTTTTCCTTTTCGGAGTCAGTGCATAGACTCCACTTTTCAGGAAATTAAGAAAAACTTGATAATTTTTTTCTTAAAAAACTAAGAAAGTACTGTATCGATTTCAATCAAAAACTAATCAGATCGAATCTATATCGAGAGGCTTCGATTGCAACATCGATCATCTCGATCGCGTTATTGATTAATGAGAAAACGTGAATGAAAAAATTGGTCACATACATACACACACACACACAGACCTGATCGTGAAAACTATCAAAAAATGTTGGAGAGGTCTTAACGTAGTTGACTCCCTACCGTCCAGTTAGAAAGTTTTGGCTCTGAGATGCCACCCTATGTTAGAGATGGGCGGCCGTCACACGACGCGTCACAAAACGGTCATATGACGGTCATGTCATGTCACGTCACGGAGTAGTTGTGACCGTGACAGAATTCGGTCACAAAATTTCACTGAATGACGGTCATAAAAGGAAAATAAATTATGACCGTCACAAATTGAAGAAATTTGATGACGGTCATTTTCCATCTATATAGATGTTTCACCATCAATCATTTTTCATTCCTTGACAAAAGTAAATAAATTTAGAAATGAACGACTCAATTGAAACCCGTTTGAATTAAAGGATAAAAAATTCATATTACAATCAAATGTATTGATTAGTTACTGATTTTCAAAATTGACTGAAAAAAATGACCGTCACAAATTGAAGAAATATAATGACGGTCATTTTACATCTATATAGATGTATTTTACCATCTCATTCATTTTCCATTCCTTGACAAGCATAAATTTAATTGTGACCGTCATTTTCCATTAAAAATTTTGTGACGTCATGTGACCGTCACAAGACGGTCATTTTTTGGTCATATGACGTCGGTGAAAAAATGACCGTCATTGCCCATCGCTACCCTATGTGTTGATAATGTACTACTATGAACCTATATATTTTCAACTTGACTGTACACTCCCACAGTAGTATCTTCTATATGAATACACACAACTGTGAAATGTTCTCTCACAACACGCTCGGGCGGCCATCTTGATACCCCTTCCACTGAAAATTTCGTCAAAATTTCGGTTTTATTTTTAATTATTCACCGAAACCATGTGGTCAATGATTTCCATATTTTCAAAAATAATTCTAGATGTATAGTTCTGACAGGTGTTAGTTTCTCATAATGATGGTGTTTTTTTTTCAATGTGAAAAAAAATAAAATTAGTAGTTTTCCCACGCTTCTCTCATACTGCCTGTACAAAAACGGTGATTTTAATTGCAATTATCTCATATATACTGTGGACCATCGTTCTCAAATTTCATTATTAGATGCATTATGCATCTAATTATTTATAGCCCGATTTTTAAGCAAGTCTTGAACTTTGTCATTAGGGAGTCAACTACCTTAAAACATGAAGATCCATCGAAAAATCGATTTTTCATTTTTGGTGCCATTACATAAACTTCTCTTATCGGGAAGGTAATAAATAAATTTAAAAAAAGTGTAAATTACAAAAATCAGGAAAAACATCAGTTTTTAAGGACAAAGTGTAAGAAAATTTTCTTTTCTTCGCTGCAATTGGTGTTATTTCGCCTTCTGTACTTCGAGTATTTCATAAACAAAAGCGCCAATCCAAATGTGTTCTGTAAAAACAATTACCATTAATAAAGGCATAAACGCACACCAGTTAACAAATACTTGCAGCATTACTCGAACAATGAATGTTTTTTTTTTCACGTCGAAAATGAATAAATTGCACAAGTTCAATTTTTACAGGACAATTTTCATTTTTAATTTTCTGGAATTTTTTTTTTTCATGAAAATACCAGAGAATAGAATTGAATGCACAGAGAAAGAATGATTGGAATTTTTCATTCGAGAAATTTTCCATTATTCGAGGACTCTGCGATAAGAGGTCATTAGAAATTTCTTCCAAAGAAAAAATTAATTAATAATAGATATTACAATCAATAATAGTCTAGTCATAGTCAAAAATCCGCGTATTAACAAGAACCAAAAATACATATCAACGAGAGAGAAAAAAATGACATGGCTACACCATTTTTTCATATGACAGAAGAGAGGAAGATGGCGATATTATGGATGTAGTGAATTTAATGCGCATGCGCACTTGGAGGCAGTCGGAAAAGTAGTGCCCCGCATAAATTTCCTTATTCGAAAATAATTTGAATCAAATTGTAAGGGGAAAAAAAAGGGAAAAATTATTTTAAAATTCGTTAAATCAAGTGTGCATTTGAAACACACACATTTTTCAACTGTATGAGAGTATTTTTATGGAGTCAATTAAATTTTTAAAGATTTTAATCAATTAACTGATAAAGAGTAGGAGTCGAATAATCGAGAATACCAGAGTACGTCACTGTATGTACGTGTATGTGTTATGTATGTATGCATGCCTCTGTGTAATAAGTTCGTGTGTATATATATGTGTTTATGCATGTGTGTGTATGTGTGTATGTATGTGTCTGTATGTAGGTGTATGTATGTATGTGTATGTATGTAGGTGTGTGTATGTATGTGTGTGTATGTATGTGTGTGTATGTATGCATGTGTGTATGTATATGTGTGTGTATATGTATGTGTGTATGTTTGCATGTATGTTTGCATGTATGTGTGTGTATGTATGCATGTATGTATGTGTGTTAAGTTCGTCTGTATGCGAACTATGTTCTATGGGTATGTGTGTGTGTGTGTGTGTGTGCATGGAAAAAAGAGAGAAGGAGAGTGTACAGGTTCGGCGCAGTGGTAGCTGCGCAGAAGTCGTTTTATCCATCTACCCCACAGAACCAAATAGACGTAAAGCACCATGCCCAAGCACACACACTTACGCCCCTTTCTGTCTCTGTATCAACCACGTACATTTAGGTTGGTTGGGCTTTTGGAGTTGGTTTGAGTGAGTGAGGCATCCCGTCTCTCCACTAGTAAAAGACCATAGTGAGTGTAATGTCTGATAAGACGTACGATGGATATCCGTGAGTGTTGAAAAAGAAAAAAAAAAGAAAAACACATACACAATTCGTGAATAATCATTTTTTTTTTTAAATATATATATCCAAAGGTTTGACAGTCTTGAGTTTACAATTATAAAAGACACAATTGATTCATCAAATAGGCCCCAACAATTGTAATATTTATTGGAATAATAATAATAATAATAAAATTGTTTGTGGGTGTTGGTGATTGTCTGTGTGTGTTTGTGTGCAGAAAGACAAATTTCTTTTTTAATTTTTTTTTTTTTTATATATATATATATATATTTTTGCCTGGCTAAAAGTGAGATGCCCATGGAGACATAGGCAGTGTGCTGGGAGAGTTTTGGGGCGACAAACCACACATACACATATACATATATATATATCTTATATATATTTTATATATAATAGGATATAATATATATAGACACACAGAGACGTGCAGAGATTTTTTTTTTTTTGTGAAAGGACTTTTTTCTTTAAATTTAATTGTTGTTTTTGATATTTATTGTGCCACTGGGATTTTTTTAATCAGTGAGAGATAATTTTTGCAGGAGGAAAATAAAAATCGATTTGGAGGAATCACCTGTGATATATAGAGGGTCTTTCTGCGAGTGTCCTTGGCGTTAAGACGAGAGAAAAAATTTTTTTTTTTTTGTTTTTTTTTTAAATAATTAATATAAGTGATAATGGAAGCTGTTGCAAAACACGATTTCACAGCTACGGCTGAGGATGAACTGAGTTTTCGAAGGAATCAAGTACTGAAGGTACATTTTTTCTTACTTTTCTTTTTTTGCATGGAATTTAATTGAGTCAGGTGGTAATTCTCTTTTGTTTTCCCTTTTTTTTCAATTAATTTAAATGCACTAGTCGCATTTGGCATTGGTTTAATGCATGGAGCGTTCGTTGGTGCATTTAACGCATTTCAATAATACTTTGTTTTTTTTTTTTTTTGCATTTTATGAATTAAATTACCCCTATTTTCATTGAAGACCAAGAACTAAAGGACTTTGTTTGATTTTTTTCGAAATTTATTCTATTGCTTTTTTTCTTTCAGTGGTAAATTCAATTTGACACATGATACTGAAGACAGCAGACATCTGATATTTTTTTTTTAAACAATTGAATTATTGCAAAAAAAATATATTAAAAAATTTTTTAATTACAGTGCTTCATATTGTCTACATGTCCAGATTTTTTTCATTTTTTTTTTTTTCGAATCATCCATTTGTTGAGAAAAAAAAGAGACTGAAACTTGTCAAATGTCTGTTATTGTCATGTATCATTGTAGCACTTGGGTTTAGTTTAACTCAATTTACTTTCAATGTATACTGACTTTGTCATTTGTGATTGTGTAAAAGGATTGTGGTTCATTGACGCAGAGGATGTGAATTTATTTTGATTTTTTTTTAATGTTTTTTTTTTTTTTGACAGATACTTAATATGGAGGATGACATGAATTGGTACAGAGCAGAGCTGGACTCTAGAGAGGGCTTGATACCCAGTAATTACATAGAAATGAAGAATCATGAGTGAGTTATTTTGTATTAATTAATATTATCAAAATATTGAATTTAATAAATTTTTTTTTAAATAATTAGGGGAGAGTGAGGCAAAATGGACACTGTTATGAAACGCTTAGAGATGGATTTTTTTTGATGATTCTATTGAAAAGCTGAGAAAATTTTAGCCGGAAAACAAGTCTCAGATGCATTTTTTTCGATTTTTTTGAAAATTCAATATTTTTCAGCGTATTTGAAGGGTCAGCCTTTCCTTTTTTCGAAAATCCTTAGTTTTTTGCAAATATTTCTGGTTCTATTGGTCGTAGCAATTCGGGATTAGACTTAAATGAAAGGTGAGCTCATTTCCCATCGATTCATGGGGTTTTAAATTCAAGAATATCCATTATTTGATTAGTTATAGGCCAAAAATGGTTTCACAAGAATGCCTATAAATACCTTGAAAATCGATATTTTTGAATTGAAAACTCTATGAATCGATGGCAAATGATCTCAACTTTCACCTTTCGTTGGAATTTTTACGCTACGACGAATAGAACCGGAGATATTCTCAAAAAACTGAAAATTTTCAAAAAAAGGAAGGGTTTTGCCCCTCTGAAGTGCTCAAAAAAGTCAAAATCGCCAAAAAATTCAAAAAAAATCAATGCCGGCACTCGTTTCCCGCCCAAAATTTCCTCAGCTTTCCAATTGAATCATTAAAAACAATCTACAGCCAATATTTCTATTAATTTCAAAAGATTTTCATAATATAATTGCCTGAAAATTTAGATGTGTCCATTTTACCCCTGATGTCCATTTTGCCCCAACTTCCTCTATAATTATTTACTGTTGTTTTTAGCTGGTATTATGGGCGTATAACAAGGGCAGACGCTGAGAGACTCTTATCAAATAAGCACGAGGGTGCTTTTCTGATCAGAATTAGTGAAAGCTCACCTGGAGATTTTTCACTATCTGTCAAGTACGTATTTCTCCTAAAAGACACGAATTTCCCAAATTGTTCTGCATTTGTCACCAGTTTTTTTCCTGGAATATCTCTTCGAGTAATGGAGATACGCCTCTTTTGTCCTAAGATGGGTTTGCAGAGAATCTCAAGAGTTACAAAGCAAATTTGGATGGAAATGCTCTATGTTGCTCAGTTTTCGAGATATATTCTTAAAAAAACTGATGATAGATGTGATTTTTTTCTAAAAACTTCACTTTTTTCATTTTTTCTATTTTCATTTTAATTGTTGCTTCCGAATGGAAGCTATGCAATCATCTGAATTTTCGATAGTAATTTTTTTTAGAGAGAAAATTATATTTTCACATGTCTGTGTGTGTATGGCTGTATCTGCACAAAAGTCTCAATTACAGCAGAACCGTTTTATAGAAGAATTTCATATTTTGTGGTAAACTTTCTCTCGACAAACTCTATTTTTTAAACTTTATTTGAAGAGAATTCGATCGGTACTTTTTGAGATACGTCCATCTTTCGAAAATCAGTATTTAATGGAATTTTTCGAAACTATTCAACTGATGTTATTTATAAAAAAAAAAAAAATCAGTTTTATTCTAATATATTTGAGACTTTTCAGAATTTTTTAGAATTTTTCTGAAATTTTCATGAAATTTTTTATAAACTTTTTCTGAAATTTTTTCTGATAATTTCTCAAATTAAACTCCGGCAACCTTCATTTGCCTATATATATTTCAAAAATCAGTTTTATTCTAATATATTTGAGATTTTTCAGAATTTTTTGGAATCTCGAGAATTGTATCAGTTAAATGTTGGTCAATTTGGAGCTTATCTGCATGATTAGTTAATAAAAATTTGATAATTTGATGATGATTTGAAAATAAAATTGTATCAGTTCCATTCGGAATCACATTGCTAAACCATTTGCAGAAAAAACTATATCAGTTGAAAAGCAATACTATTGTCCATTTGTTTTTTTTCTTTCAGATGTTCCGATGGAGTTCAACATTTCAAAGTATTACGAGATGCTCAAGGAAAATTCTTCCTCTGGGTCGTTAAATTCAGTAGTCTTAATGAATTAGTTGAGTATCATCGTACAGCATCAGTTTCACGCTCTCAAGATGTTAAACTACGTGACATGGTACCAGAAGAGGTAAGATTATTCTGAAGAATGTATGTATTCTTGAAGATGAAAATTTTTTTCATTGTATTTACTGACCTTCAGCCATAATTATATAATTGTATTCTTCTCTTTTATCATTGTTACGTGACTTTCGGATGTTTAAATTGAATTGTGTAGCTTTTGAATTTAATTCACTAGGATTTGTGAATAGTATCGTTTACATTTGTGATTAATGATACTGAAGATAGTGAACATTTCATCATTTTTGAGATAATGGAATTAGCAGAAATCGGACAATTTTGTGCATTCCTTTTCAAAGAAATTGAGTATTATGAAAAATTGTTTCGTCAAAAATTCGCAATTATAGGTTTTTTAATTTTCTACATGAGTATATATTTCTTTTCTTTTTATAATTTATTTGCTGTAAGATAGAGAAAATTGGAAATTAATTAATTACTAATAAAATGCTTTAATTTGTTATTTTTTTTTAATGAAGAATATGCACAAATAATGAATCAAAAAAGTTATGAGGGTAGATTGTTTAAATATTCCTCTTTGTAGCAATTTTAAATCATGGGAATTGTCGATTGTGTGCCAACTATGAACCTAAAAATAGCATACATCTGACAATTTTCCGTTTCTTTTATCAATAAAATGAATTATTGAAAAAAAAAAATGAAAAATATGCACAAGCGAATAATCGAAGAAACTATAAGTGCAATTTAAGAACAAAAAAAATTTCTACAGTTATTAATTTGTTTGAAAGAATCTAAAAAGTTATCAGATGCATGCTCATTGCATTATCATTGCTAATTTCATTTTCCCGCTGATTACATTGTTTATTCATGATAATTGATTATTCTTTTTATTTCAGTGCTTAGTACAGGCACTCTACGATTTTACACCACAGGAACCAGGTGAACTTGAATTTAGAAGAGGCGATGTTATAACTGTGACAGATCGTACTGATCAACACTGGTGGCATGGAGAAATTGGGAACAGACGAGGATTATTCCCATCCACCTATGTTACGCCTTATCATTCATAGGTAATGTTGTAATAATATATTACCTAACAAGTGCGGTAATAGTATATTACGCATCTAGGGCGGAAAAAAGTTAATGTCAACTAAATTTTCTCATTTTCGCTTCACTCGGCGAAAATTTCGACTATAAACAAATAAATTAAACAAATAAATTTATTAATAAATTAATTTTTATCAATAAATTTTTAAGAGAATCAAATTCCGGAAAAAATATGTAATGCGCAAGCAGGATTTGAACCCACGACCCTCTGATTACATGTCAGGTGCTCTACCGCTGAGCTATTACGAGCGAAATTTTGGTTGAAATTAACTTTTAACCGTTGATGGTGTATACAATATTTTTTTTAATACTCAAAAAGCTCGAAGGTGTTGAAAAAATGCGTTTCAAACCGAGCAACGTGAGGTCAAAAACCCATTTTTTCAGCAACCTAAGAAAAAAAAGTACTTTCCTGACTAGTGTGAGGCTGCAAAATGAGTAGCAGAGGAGTTCTGTAATCACATGAATCTGAAAATCCTTACCACATGTGTCAGGTACAGCTTTTTTTTTTATAGTGGCTACTTTCCGCACGATGTGTGGGAAAATGATATAACTGGGTGTTACGACAATTTATCACACCTTGAAAAACAGGCACAACCTATTATCAGGCACATTAAAAAAGGAAAAATTAGTAACTTCAACGGAATTATTCTAATTATCTATCTATTAATAATAGGGGAAAGTGGGGTAAAATGGACCTGTTTGTTGGAATGATTTCGCATTTTTTAGAGAATAGGCAGCTCTATAAAAAAATTTGAAAAAATTACACAAAAATGAAGACATATTGGAGCATCTTCTCAAATTTTTTCAGATTTTTCAATCAGTTCTTGACTACGAAAGAAATTCTTGAATTATGTTGTTGCAGGGGTCCATTTTGCCCTATTCTCCCTTATAATTAATAGGGGAAAGGTGGGGTAAAATGGACACTTCAATTGAAGGGTTCGAGATAGAGATTTTCTAATAATTCTATTGAAAGGCTTAAGAAATTTTAGGAGGAAAAAATGTGTCAAATTTTTTTTTCTATTTTTGGAAAAATTTACTTTTTTGGCTAAATTTTGAAGGGCTTCCCCTTTCGAAAATTGTTCTGTTGGTTGTAGCGACCTGGGGTTGATCTCAGAGGAAAGGTGAGCTCATTTCTCATCGATTTGTGTGGTTCAAATTTTTTTTAAAATCAATTTCCCAAATATTTCTAGGTCATATCCTGAAAATCAATGTTTGCCTTATAAGTATTTGAAATTGGTGCTATTTTTCTTTTTAAATTCCATAAATCGATGGGAAATGAGCTCACCTTTCATTTAAGATCAACTCCAGGTCACTGCGATCGATAGAATCAGAGATATTCTCGAAAACCTGAATTTTTTAAAAAATAGAAGAGTATCACCTTCAAATCTTCAGCAAAAAGTGAAATTTTTTAAAAATTCGAAAAAATAACTTCTGACATATGATTTTCATGGAAAATTTCCTCATTTTTTCAATGGAAGCCTCAGAAAGAACCTATCTCCAATATTTCCATTAATTTCTCGTAATTTTCATAGCATAAGATACCAAAATCAACCCATGTCCGTTTTACCCTTTGTCTCCATTTTACCCCACCTCTCCTTAAATGAGAGAAAAGGAGCAATTTCCAAAATCCAGTTTAATTTCCGTTGAAATATATTTAATTATGATAATTCAGCATTTAATGATATTCAGTCATTAAGAATTATTCTAGTGTAATTTTTTTTATTATAGGGGAGAGTGGGGCAAAGTGGACACTATAATGAAATGGTTAGAGATTGATTTTTTTTGATTATTCTATTGAAAAGCTGAGGAAATTTTAGCCGGAAAACCAGTGTCATTTGTATTTTTTTCGATTTTTTTGAAAATCTATATTTTTTGGCATTTTCGAGGGGTAGAAGCCTTTCATTTTTTTCAAATGTTCAGTTTTTTCCAAATATCTGTGGTTCTATTGGTCGTAGCGATTCGGGGTTGATCTCAAATGAAAGGTGAGCTCATTTCCCATCGAATTATGGGGTTTTGAATTCAAAAATGTCAATTTTTGGAATAGTTATAATCCAAAAACTGTTTCACAAAATTGTTTCACAGAAATGTCTATAAATACCTTAAAAATTGATATTTTTGAATTTAAAACCCTATAAATCGATGGCAAATGATCTCACCTTTCACCTCCTGTCGAAATTTTCGCGCTACGACAAATAGAACCAAAGATATTCTCAAAAAACTGAAAATTTTCAAAAAAACAAGGCTTTTTACCCCTCTAAAAAGCTCAAAAAAGTCAAAATCACCAAAAACTCCGAAAAATTAATTTCCGCACTTGTTTCCCATCTAAAATTTCCTCAGCTTTCCAATGAAATCATCAAAAACAATCTACCGCCAATATTTCCCTTAATTTCAAGAGTTTTCCATAATATTTGCCAAAAAATTTAGATGTGTCCATTTTACTCCTGACGTTCATTTTGCCCCACCTTCCCCTATAGATAGTTGGACCTGTGATATTTTTTGTCCATGATATTAAAAGTGTAATCAATTGTCGTGATATTAGAAGATAGAATAATCATAATTGTTTAGAAATTCCAGTCGATATTGTGGGTTCATGAATGGATTACTCATACTTTAATAAATTCAAGCCATTTCGTATTACAGAAATGAGAAGCATTGAATCATAGGAACGTTTATTGATTTCATGGATATTGGGTATAGGGGAAAGTGAAGTATAATGATGACACTGAACGTAGTAGACATCTGCCAAATATTTTGTTTTTCATAAATTAATTATTTCAAAAAAGTGAAGAAAATTATGAGTGCAAATTTTTTGAATATTTTCCTTACAATACTTTTTTCATTCACGAAAATTCAGGAAATTGGCAGATTTCGGGCAATTTTACTCTTTTATACTATGAAAATTACGAGGAAAGGATGGAAATATTGGAGATAGGTTTTTTCTGATGATGCCATTGGAAAGATCATTAAATTTCCCATGAAAATCATATGTCAGAAGTTATTTTTTGGAAGTTTTCGAAAAAGTTTAATTTTTTTGCCGAAAGTTTGAAGGTAAAATTCTTCTGTTTTTAGAAAAATTACAGATTCGCGAGAATATCTCTGGTTCTATTGATCGTAGTGACCTGGGATTCATCTTAAATGGAAGGCTCATTTCCCATCGATTTATGGAATTCAAAAAGAAAAATATCAATATTTTCAAGTACTTATAAGGCGAACGCTGATTTTCAGGAAATGGCCTAGAAATATTTGGAAAATTGATTTTAAAAAAAAGTTGAACCACACAAATCGATGAGAAATGAGCTCATCTTTCATTAGAGATCAACCCCAGCTAGCTACGACCAACAGAATCGGAGATATCATCGAAAAAGTGAATTTTTTCGATTTCAAAAAGCGAAACCTCTTCAAAACTTGTACAGAGAACTAAATTTTTTCAAAAATTGAGAAAAAAAAATTTTGACGCATGCTTTCCCTCTTAAATTTCTTCAGCTTTCCAATGGAATCATCAGAAAATTTCCATCTCTAACCGTTCCATTGTAATGTCCTATTTTACCCCACCTTCCCCTATTTTCCATTTTCTACAATAATTCATACGTCAAAAAAAAATAAAAATCCAACAATTGTCAGATGTCTACACTCTGCAATATAATTCTCAGATTCTTCCCCCAATTTCTACTCAAATTTCAATTTCTTAAAAATTTCTAATACCAACTATTTAAAAAATTTTGTTTTTTTTACAGACCCTTTTTTTACGGATTTTGAAGGACCACGCCATTACTCTACCCCAATCATCACATGTACAGGAACAGAATTAAACATCAGAGAAACAAACTAATGATTAAAATTTCCTATAGCAATCATTCTCATACTTGTGGGCTACGAGATAAAATTAACTAAGATGACTAAAAAAAAGGACTTTCTCGCCGTTTCATTCAGCCATTCAGTTGCCATTTTTTGTATTTAATTATCCTGAATATTTTCGTCAAATCCATTGTAATTATTCATTATATCAAGATGAAATTGTCAACTCAGAAACAAAGGGACGTAAATGCCATGCTTATACACATGACTTACGTCCTTTTGACTCTGAGCCAACGAAATATTTCTATGTACGACGAATAATGTATTATTATTTCTATTGTACAATGGGTACAAGAAAATTTTCTTGAGTATGTTCAATTTCAATAATTTCAACAAGAAGTCGGATAAATCCATAGTCCAACTGTCCACTATGAAAAAAAAAAAAAAGAGGAAGTAGATGAAAGGTCTACTTCTAACACTCGTAGCTCCATTGTGAGTCATGAAAGATTATTTCGCTTTGCTGGCCATATTTACATGAGACAGTTACATGATAATCAATTATATCATTATTATTATTATTTTTTCAAATGTACTATCATCTAGAAAAAAATGATAGAATTCACAGATTTTTTTTTTCTCCATTTTGGACCACGAAAAGGGCCTATATCTGCATTGTTTTATTAGAAAATAATAATAATAAGAACGAAAATTATGTATAAAATAGATCGAAACGTATATCTGATTAACAGATAATCCCCCCCCCCCCCCTCATTAAACTCGAATTATTATTTTAAAAGTCATGAATTTTTGAAACATTTTATCGAATAATCAATCATTCACAAAATGAAGTAATATCGACATTTTAATAATCATTTAGCTTTTTTTTTTTTTTCTCGATAATTTATCTTCAATGCTGAGAAGAAGATAAAAATAAAAAGGAAATATCTACATTTTTGCGTAAGAGTTTAATGTATAAATGAATGAGAGAGAATGAGTGAGAGAGATTATAGCATTGATGATAAAAAAAATCGTGAAGAAGTGAAAATATGAAGGATAAATGGAGAGAAGGATGTGATAAGCTTTGAAAATTTAAAGAGCAAGTAAAAAAAAAAGAAGAAAATTAATCTGGATATTAATTGCATTGAATTGATGCAATATAAACTTTTATTTCTTACATTATAATTACTCGAAAAAAAAAGAAAAAAAAAAATTCGTCGTTTACGAATTTATATATATATTTTTTTTTTAACACAAGAGTGTCGTCGTTGCTTCTCGACAGTCGAAAATAATTTACTGTGTTCGACTGATTTATGCACAGTATCGATTTAAAAGATATTATATTCCATTATAATTGAAAAATCACAGAATTAAAGAAAAGAACAAAAAAAAAATCAGAATTTTTCTTCATTGGAGTATAGTGGTAGTCATTTAATCAAGTCGTTCATCGAATTCTGTTATTTTTTTTTTTTTTCTTTTTTTGTGCTAAAAAAGTGATTGTATCCTGTGCGTAGAGGCAAAAAGTATGTATGTGGAATAAGAAAGCAATTTTATTATTTTTTATTTCGATGAGGAAAAAAAAAGCAACTTTGGACATTTTTTTTTTCCATTGTACACAAATTTAATATTCTTAGCCTTTTATCGTGTAATTATTATATTATTATTGTGTTATGTTACATTTTATTGATAAAACAATATATTATATTAATCGAATGCACAAGTTATCTTCCGTTTTGCAGAAAAAAAAAGCCTTTTTTCCCATCTTTATATTGCGTTTACATTTAAAGAAAAAAAATAAAAAAAGAAGCATAGTATTGCAGTTTATGAAGCTCCAATAAGTATCATTCTCCTTTTTATAAGAAAAAAAAAAAATACATTTTATTTGTATAATATATTGTTCAATGTGAGAGAGGAAGTGTTTTATTTTTCATTTTGCTGGAAATTGAGTATAATAAATATAATAAAATGAAATTATAATTGATTAGAATTAGAGAAAAGTGGGGTAAAATGGAAATTTCAATTTAGCGACTTGAGAAAGTGTTTTTCTGATGATTTTCAAATTTTTTCTTTATTTTTTGAAAATTTTACCTTTTTGGCGAAGTTTTGAAGGGGTTTTCCTTTTGTAAATCGAATAAAATTCACTTTTTCATGGATATCTCCGGTTCTGTTGGGCGTAGCGACCTGGGGTTGATCTCAAATGGAAGATGAGCTCATTTTTCATTGATTTATGTTGTTCGAATTTTTTTTAAATAAATTTTTCAAATATTTATAGGTCAACTTTCTAAAAATCAGTTTCTGCCCTATAAATACTTGAGAAAAATTGATATTTTTCTTTTTAAACCCCATAAATCGATGGAAACTGAGTTCACCTTTCATTTAAGATCAACTCCGGTCACTACGATCAACAAAAACCAGAGATATTCTCGAAAAACTGGAATTTTCCAAAAACATAAGAGTTTACCTTCAAATTTTGAGCAAAAAACGAAATTTTTGATAAATTAAAAAAAAAAAAACTTCTAACTTATGATTTCCATGGAAAATTTTCTCAGCTTTTCAATGAAATCATCAGAAAAATCCTATCTCCAATATTTTCATTCATTTCAAGTAATATTCATAATATAAAATTCCAAAATTAACGTTTCCATTTTACCCCTTTTCTCTATTTTTCCCCTTTTTATCCTTTTCTTTAATGATTAAAGAATCATATCAAGTAAAAAAAAAGCCTTTTTTTACAGAAATTATCTTTTATTTGTACACTTATAAAATACAAGAAACTTCTCGTCTTATCAATTATTTTAAATGATTCAAATTAAATTTAACAAACAAGCCTATAAGATATATATCTTCCAGCTGTTTCTGAGGGTCGAATAATCTTAACAACCTGTCCACGTTTTAATCCAAAATATCTTGCAACTGGATCACCAGCCTGAATTCTCATAAGTTGATTTTCCTTCAATTTATATCTCATTAATAATTCTTCTTTCTCATCTGGAGTGAGAACAATGTGTTCTGGTACTAATTCATGCTCTGTAATGTTTATCAATAGTTCAGACTCGAGGAATTGTTCAAGAATGTATTTTGGTGCCATATCAACCAATGACTGCTTTGCTGATGGTGTCATTCCCTGTTGCACAACGATAATAGCTCTGAAAATGATTAAAATAGCTCAGAATAAAAAGGCAATCAATGGATAATGGAATCAGCATAAATTTGATGATTTTTTTGGATTTTTTAAAAATTAATCAATTATTGTGGAAAAGAAATAATTAGAAAATTTGCACTTGGGGTAAAATGGGCAGAACATGGTT
The DNA here is from genome assembly GCA_963921955.1 of Aleiodes alternator. NCBI lineage: Eukaryota > Metazoa > Arthropoda > Insecta > Hymenoptera > Braconidae > Aleiodes > Aleiodes alternator. Next base: position 14,665,255 of record OY998099.1, read on the forward strand.
TTGGTATTTTATACTACGAAAATTACTCGAAATCGATGGAAATATTGAAGATAGCTTCATTCTGATGATTCTATTGCAAAACTGAGGAAATTTCTTATAAAAGTCATGCCAAAAATTATTTTTTTTAATTTAAAAAAAAAATTCATTTCATGCGCAAGATTTGAAGGTGAAATTCTTCTGTTTTTTTAAATATTTCAGGTTTTCGAGAATATCTTTAGTTCTATTTATCGTAGCAGCCTGGGGTTGATCTTAAATGAAAGGTAAGCTCATTTTCCATCGATTTATGGGCTTCAAAAACAAAAATATCCATTTTCTCAAGTACATATAGTGGCAAATTCTGATTTTCAGAAGGTGATCTAGAAAAATTCAAAAAAATGATTTAAAAAAAAATTGAACCATTTAAATCGATGAAAAATGAACTCACCTTTCATTTGAGATCAACACCAGGTTGCTACAACCAACAGAACCCGAGATATCCCGGAAAAAGTGAATTTTTTCGATTTTCAAAAGATAAATCCCCTTCGAAGCTTGACCAAAGGTAAAATATTCAAAAAAATAATTTTGACACATGTTTTCACGTAAAATCTCCCCAGCTTTTCAATGAAATCATTATAAAATCTCTATCTCGAACGAATAAATTGGAATGCCCATTTTACCCCTCCTTCACTTAACGTTTCCTCAATTTCCTACATATTCATATTTTCAATTCTTCTTTTCAAATAATTTTGTCGTCTCAGAGTCAAAGAAATGCACGTTCTTTGCTTATATATATCACTTACGACCCTTCGTTTCTGAGACGATTTATTTGTTAAAAGAAATTGCCAGACGTCTACTACTGTTCAGGAAAATAATGATCTTGGAAATAGCAGACATCTGAAAATTTCTATTATTTTTTCTTCTTAATAAATAGGGCAGAGTGGGGCAAAATGGGCACTGTAATGAAACCGTTAGAGATGGATTTTTTTTGATAATTCTATTGAAAAGCTGAGGAAATTTTAACCGAAAAACGAGTATCTGATGAATTTTTTTTATTTTCTTTGAAAATTCGATATTTTTCGGCATTTATTTTCTTTTTTAAAAATTTCGAGTTTTTTGCAAATATCTCTGGTTCTATTGGTCGTAGCAAGTCGGGGTTGGTCTCAAATGAAAGGTGAGCTCATTTCCCATTGATCTATGGGGTTTCGAATCCAAAAATATTAATTTTTGGGATATTTATAGGCCAAAAACTGTTTTCCAAAACTGTTTCACAAAAATGCTCATAAATACCTTAAAAATCGATATTTTTAAATTGAAAATCATATAAATCGATGGCCAATGATCTCAGCTTTCACCTCCCGTCAGAATTTTTGCGCTACAACAAATAGAACCAAAGATATCCTGAAAAAACTGAAAATTTTCAAAAAAAGGAAGGCTTTCACCTCTCTAAAATGTTCAAAAAATTCAAAATCTCAAAAAACTCCAAAAAATTAATTCTGGCACTTCTTTCTCGCCTAAAATTTCCTCAGCTTTCCAATGAAATCATCAAAAAAAAAATGAACCACCAATATTTCCATTAATTTCAACAGTTTCCCATAGTATTTGCCTAGAAATTTAGACGTGTCCATTTCACCCCTGATGTCCATTTTGCCCCACCTTCACTTGCATTACTTTTTAAAAAATGAAAAATATGTATAGGGGGAGGTGGGGCAAAATGGACAGCAGGGGTAAAATGGACACATCTAAATTTTTAGGCAAATATTATGGAAAACTCTTGAAATTGATAGAAATATTGGTGGTAGATTGTTTTTGATGATTTCATTGGAAAGCTGAGGAAATTTTGGGCGGGAAACGAGTGCCGGAATTAATTTTTTTGAATTTTTGGCGATTTTGACTTTTTTGAGCATTTTAGAGGGGAAACCCTTTCTTTTTTTGGAAATTTTCAGTTTTTTGAGGATATCTTCGGTTCTATTTGGGATAAATTCCGATGGGAGGTGAAAGGTGAGATCATTTGCCATCGATTCATAGTGTTTTCAATATAAAAATATCGATTTTTAAGGTATTTATGGGCATTTTTGTGAAACAGTTTTGGGAAACAGTTTTTGGCCCATAACTATCCCAAAAATTGATATTTTTGAATTCGAAACCCCATAAATCGATGGGAAATGAGCTCACCTTTCATTTGAGACCAACCCCGGATTGCTACGATCAATAGAACCCGAGATATTCGCTAAAAACTGAAAATTTTCAAAAAAGTAAAGGCTTTACCCCTCAAAATTACCAAAAAATATCGAAATTTTCAAAAAAATCGAAAAAAATACATCTGACACACGTTTTCCAGCTAAAATTTCCTCAGCTTTTCAATAGAATCATCAAAAAAAATCCATCTCTAACCGCTTCATTACAGTGTCCATTTTGCCCCACTCTCTCCTATGAAGAAAATTTGAAGAATTATAAGGGCAGATTTTTAAGATATCTTCTTTGCAATAATTTATGTGTTTTTAAAAATTTGAAAAATTGTCAAATGTCTGCTAATTTTAGTGGTAAGGAACATATCAATGAAAATGACAAAATAATTTTTTTTTTTTAATAAAAAAAAAAAATTTTTTTTTTCAAATGCAGTGTAGGAATTTTTCATCATTAATACCTGTGGATTTTTTCTTCCTGCATACGTTGACAATACGTTTTAATCGTTTTAATACCAATTTTTGGCTCATCTGGAAAAAATACGAACAATTGATCTGTTGGATCATCATTGTGAGCAACTAAAACAATTAAATCACTTCTTGCTGGCCTTTTTTCACTCGGTTTATCGCCAAATTGTTCCTTAAATTGCTCGAGTGTCTGATCCAATTCATCCTGTGTAACGAGATAACCTCTGTCATGGCACAACTGCATAACTGTTTTTCTTATTCTCCATAATTTGTATGTTTCTGCCTCGTCATCCATGTTAAATCACAAAAAAAATCAGTCTCAATGCACTTTGAGGGACAGAAAAAGGTGCAATTATCCTTTGATTAATGAATTAAAAGGTATTCAATCACAATCGGCACGTTGAGGAGTATCAACAATGCTAAAGTGCATTCTAACCTAAAAATTATGGAAAAAAAATTGAATTATTTTTGTGGAGGGAAAGAACTGATGAGGAACAGTGCTGCCAAAAAAATATTTCAAACCCTTTTTTTTTATAGGGAAAAGAGGGACAAAATGGACCCGAGATGTAAAATAATTGAATATTTTTTTAAAGATCGGCGACTTGTATAAAAAATCTGAAAAAATTCACAAACAATATAGACGTATTGGAGCATCTTCTCAATTTTTTTCAAATTTTTTCACAGAGTCCTTCACTACGAAAAAAAAATAGTTAATCATTTTGGACGTAGACATTAATTTTTGGATTTTTTTTTGTACAAATAAATTAATAAAAAAGAATACTTAGGAAATTTGCACTAAGAGTTTTGCAAATTTTTTACATGTACATATTTTTTATTTTGTGAAAAAACAATTTTGAGGTAAATTTGTTTTGAAAAAAATCGAAAAATTGTCGGTTGTGTCCTCCATTGAATTATTATCAAGATTATTACACAATAATTGTCAAAAATTCTCTTTATTTTTAAAGAAATTGATACAGAATCAAAGAGTTTTGTCAAATATATTCCCAAAGTTTCATGGTTATCGTAGAAAAATAATAACTCTAATTCTTGAGCAATTTTTACATTAATACAATTAAACACGTGTTAATCCTGCTTTTCACATATTTAAATTGAAAAATCCTTTGAGGTATTCATTTCTCACCAGTCATTAAAATAATTATATTCACTTATATAAAAGTTCATTCAAGTAGAAAAAAAAAATTGTTAATAATCTACTCAGTCAAAAAAGAAAAAGAAAAAAAAACCCACATTTCTATAAATTACTAATGAAAAATTACCTAGAATCATTCGAATATCTAAAATTATCATGTCTATCGAATTGATTGTTTCAATTTAGATGCTACAGATTTCGGCTCAAAAGTGTCTTTCTTCTTTTTGAGTGGATCTTGTTGAAAACACTTCCATAAACGTAATGTTTCATCAGCTCCAGCACTAAGAACAGTTGTACCATCAGGAGACATTGCTAAATGAAGAACACGAGCAGTATGTCCAGTCAATTCTGCAACTTTACTCATTGTCGGATACTTCCATATTGTCAATTGATTTTGTGCATAGCCATGACCAGAGACAATTTCCTTGTAAGTTGGTGACCAAAGTAATGAGCAAACTTGTGACTGTGTATCTACAGAATTAAGGCATGCGCCAGTATTGCAGTTCCAGAAGCGAATGGTCCTATCAGCAGTACCACCACCACTAGCAAGGATATTTGTTTGCCAAGGACACCAAGCAAGTGCCTTAACAGCAGCTTGATGCTGATTCATTGAATAAAGTGGTCTAGTTTGTGCCTGATTAGTGCCACTAATAGCTGGCCATATCTGCAGTACATTGTCATTGCCACCACTAGCCAAATACTTGCCATCAGTTGACCATTTTAATCCGCAAATTTCTTGTGTATGTGCATTAACTGACGAAACTAAATGATCACGTTGACGTACATCATGGTGCACGAGTTTTCCAGCTCTGCAGCCACTAGTAAGTATATGTGTATTCCATGCCAATGATCCAACTCTAGCTGCATGACCATTCATTATTCTTACACGTTTCATCTGACTACAGTCCCACAATTCTGTGTTTCCAGTTGTACATCCAACAGCCAAATACGGACCTTCCTGAATCCAAGAAACTGAACAAACATAGTCATTACCGTCTAGCTCGAATAGCTGCTCTATTGTTCCACTTGCTGCATTCCATAGATAAACATTACCACCAAGTGCTACAGCAAGAACATTGCTCGATGACCAGTCAACTAAATTTAAATAATAATCATCTATTATTTCAGGTGCATCTAATATACGATCTGGTGCTTGTGGTATGTATCTTGTTGATGTTTTTACACTTGATGGTGTCTTTGATTGACTGTAAACAACACGCAGAGGATTTTGATAGCCCTCTGGTGGTGCTGGTGCTTTATTCTGATATGATAGTACTCTCATATTACTAATATCACCACCATGAAGATTTTCACTTATTAAACGCTGCATTTCCTTTTTTGATGGACTTGAATTGTCTGATCTTTCTAGCTCTGTCTCTGTATTGTGCTGTTGTAATTTGTGATAAGCTAAATCGAAATTTGTCGTAGATCTTGAGGGTATAAATCTGTCTCCACCACTCGGTGTTTTTGCTGGAGTTGTTTGATTTCCACGGCTTGGTGATTTTTTCGTGTTTTTGTTGGGAGTCTTTTTGGTTTTCACATCGGCACGTTTTGTTGGAGTTTTGCCGTTCATTATGCTGGCAGATGATGCATTCATACGTGAACTGTTCAAGCTGATGTTGACGCTGTAAAAAAATGATAGATTTTGAGAAAAAAAATAAGTGGATAACAGTATGGCTTTTCCAACTGATTTAGCTTGTTCTTCTAATATTTTAGAAGAATGTTGTGAATACAACTTTTTTCGAAACCATCAGCAGAATATGAAATTTTGAAGGAGATCGTGCAAATAAGCTCAAAATTCACAGGCATCTAAATGATACAACTCTTGATATAATATATGAGTGTAAATAACATCAGTTGAATAGTTTCCAGAAATTCCATTAAAAAATGATTTCCGAAAAATGTAGAGATCTCAAAAAGAGGAGGAAAGAGAGGAAGTTTTCGGTAAACAGGTAGTATAGCTCTGCCAACTGAAAATTAGTGTCTTTAGCGTTTTATTAACATTTTTTTTCATCTACTGTGCTCAGTGCACCTATTCCAGGTTCGCATTGAGTTCGATTTTTGAAAATTTTAATTTTTTGAAATTTTTTTCTAGAATGTGTGGAGTTTTCACTACGAGTCGAAAAAACTTGAAGTAATTCATGGTGGTGATGATCTCAATCTCAATTACCGTCAATGACCCAATTAATGCCACCAAGAGACCTATCCTGCCGCATATCTTTCATAAAAAAATTATATCTTATCATAAATTCAAATTTGATTTTTCCTCGAAAGAATTTAGGGTTTGGATTATCATTTACATTAATTTTTTTCTGAATTAATGATAAAAATTATTTAATTTATATTTTTGAAAATATTTTGCCCATGGCCCGATTCATGCCACCATGGCCCGATTTCTGCCATAGAGGGTCCCAATAATTGCGATCAATTAATTTCCATCACTGGTCGTTATTTTTAAATTATTCATCAATTTATATGAAAGTCCAATGATTTTGCTAACAATCAATACAATTTTCGATTTATTAAATACTTGAATTTTTTCGATATCACACATTGAACTGATGAGGCACTCTAAACCCACATGAAGAGCTTTAGGGCTTTATCTTGCTGAGCACGCTGGTCGCATTTAATGGATTAATTTTAGAAATATATCTAGTAGAGAAATATCGGATATCTTGATTGTCCGGTGTCCTCAGAATTTTTTTTTAGCCACTGTCATCAATTACTTAGAGTTGAGAATTCGAATAAGTTCAATAATCACGAAAATGTATGAAAAGTGGCATTAATTGGGCCATTGACGGTAATTGTCGTTTTTTTTTTCGATTCAATTGGTTAGTGACTTCCAACAAAAGTTCGTTGTTTTTGGAAAAAATTTAATTAGAATTGTGTCTGTTTGCCCCGAAATCTTGCTACTGATCTCTGCTACATCAAAACACATCAATTTAATTTTTAAAAAATTGGTAAAATAATTCAAATTTTTAATATTTTTGGCAGAGTGAAACTCATCGTTTACCAAATTTTTCACAAAATATGAAAGTTTTCCTGTAAAACCGTTTTGCTGTAATTAAGACTCTTATGAACAATACAGATAAACACACACAGACATGAGCTAAAAATATCATTTTCCCTCAATTTAGATCATTTTAAGTATTTTTTATTAAAAAACGACAAGGCTAGAGGTACAGAAGCGCCTTTAATAAATGCACTGAATTTATTTAAATAACTTTAGTGTCAAATACACGCAAAAGGCACTTCTGTACCTCCAGCCTTATCGTTAATTTTTAAAAATGAAAAATTTAGCTCACCTTGAGTTAGAGGCATCTAAACCCTTTTTTTGCCATCTAGGCATTGGTCCCTTGATCGCATCGTCCATTCGGGTTATGTTGCTCAATTCCCTTTGAAATTTTAAATGAGACATAGCAGGATTTATGTCGTTTTTTTTTTTTGCTTAAATATAAGTCTCGAGGCTATTGGAGACAGACTTTTTGGTGAATTTCGGAGGTGAAAGCCGAATGGCGTGAGAGAGGCCAATGGCTTCCTCAACGGTCGAAATGTTTCTCCAATAGTTCGTTACACGAGAACCATTGATTGTGATAATTTTCTCGAATTTTTTTTTTCTAATTTTTTGGTCAGAAAAAAATGGAGAAATACCTCAATTTGTTTTATTTATTTGATTTATTTGAATAAAGGCACAATTACCAGAAATTTCACTCCGAGTGTTCAACTGTGTACTGTGTACAATACCAGCCATTTAAAGGGACAGAATGTGTTTGTGCATAACGACCGTTAAAATTTGAAATTGTGTGATTCAAATAGTTGCTGTTTGAGGACGCTCGCAGCAGCTGGATGTCGCGCGTAGCCCGCTAGTTATCATTTAGTGCCACTAGATACCGCCATTTTTACTAGAAAAATACCGCGAGAATTGAAAATGAAAATTAAATAAAACCCAATAATAAATCTGTTAATTCTGAGGAATAAAAAGAGGAAGAGACACGTGCACAACACTCGGAGAGAAAGTCATGGATTTTGAGTAAACAGAAAAGAGCCATAAAATTCAAACCCCAACATTTCAATGTAATAGGACCACCCGAGAATAGAGCTCCTTATGTATTTGTATTTTTTCTCTCAATTTTCCGATGCATTTTCGAGAGTAATCCAAAACCTGTCGTAGAGTCATAAAAGTCGTGAAAGTCCTTCATCAAGTTCCTCCAAGGGTTTTTCAAGTGTCTCTTCTATCTCTCTCTTCGCACATGTGAGGTCTCTTTGTTTGGAAACACGTGGGCCCGAGAGTTGGGGCCGGAGGAATGCTGGACCTTGTGGGGGTGGAAAGCCAACCCCTTCGACTTAGATAATCTCTACAATTGGCTGGGTCAGTCCCCTACCCTTGGCAATAGATGCGCGCGACACTTTCAACTCAGTTTTCGTAAATTCGTTTTAAGTTTTGAAAAGGCAGACTCTTCCCGACAATAAAACTAAGAAGATCAAGATAATCTTGATCTCACGTCGTGGACTAAAATTGAAGAAGTTAATTTTTAAGAGTGTACAAAACTGTTGTGTAATTCGACAATTATTTAAAGAATATATAATCAATAATAGTGCACCTAAAAAGCTATGTTCCACATATTTATCTTAATGTAACCATCCAAATATTCCCGTGGGCAACGGACCTGCCATCTGGATTCCCTGGATAACCCGCTCGGTACGTAACACCTCATTACAGATAGTCACGAAAATTTGAAAAATACAGTTTTTGCAGGTAAATTTAATATTTATTTTTGCATTATTTGAATTGAATGGTAGTGACAATAGCAAATATCTGGGAATTTTCATTATTTTTTTTCTAACAAATAAATTATTGAAGAAAAAAATGAACAATATGAATAATTAAAAAAAAAAAAAAATTTTTTATTTATTAAAAAAAACTATAAGTGTAATTTTTTAAAATATATTTATGATGATAATTGATTTGCTTCAAATAAATCAAGAAAATTGTCAGATGTGTGCTAATTTCATCATCAATTGATTAAATATGTAGCTAGTGTTGCAGAATATTGAAAATAATTTTTATTTAATTCTCAATGATATTTAGGAAAATTGTGCAGAAAAGCAAAATAAACGAATTTAGAAGAGAATTGCCTTCAGGTTATTTTTTTTGGTTGAATACTTAGAAGTCTTGCTGTATCCATATCATCAATTTCTCTGTTTTCTTGAGGAATTTCTTCATTTTGACAAGTCATTGCCTTTTCCAGACTGTCCAGCATCTTCCTCATGGTGTTGTTGGAGCTCTTCAAGTTTTTGTAAGCTAAAATAATCATTTTTATAGTTGGATAGTTCGTCCACATTAAGTTGCCATGTAACTTATCATCAGAGTAACATGTTTGATTCAATTTTTCTCTGTACAGAATGAATATTTCAGAAAAAAAACGAATTTTCACATGCTGTATAATATTGTTATGCAGCATGTAAGCATTTGCTTTTTCTAAAATATTCATTCTGCACCGAAAAAAATTGAATTAAAATTTTTTACTCTGACGATAACTAATGTAACCACTTAAGGTGGTATTCCAGCGAATTCGAGACCAGTTGACTCTTTATTTTTTTGATACCGTATCAAAGATAATATTTTTTTATATTTTCCTGAATTTTTTCATGATTTTTTTGTTCGTGTAGTTTATACGACACGAATTGTCAAAGTTAGTGAAAATAGCGGTGGTGAGGATGAAACGCCCTAAATCTGACGGAAATAACGAATTTACTAATAAACCACAGGATTGACGCATTATTTCAAAACAATTGGCGAAGAGAACAGCATTTTAACTGAATAATAGAAGAAAAAAATATTCAATCCACCGTATAGTTATTGAAAAATTTTAATTAGAAGATAGTCGTAACTAGAGATGGGCAATGACGGTCATTTTTTCACCGACGTCATATGACCAAAAAATGACCGTCTTGTGACGGTCACATGACGTCACAAAATTTTTAATGGAAAATGACGGTCACAATTGAATTTATACTTGTCAAGGAATGGAAAATGAATGAGATGGTAAAATACATCTATATAGATGTAAAATGACCGTCATTAAATTTCTTCAATTTGTGACGGTCATTTTTTTCAGTCAATTTTGAAAATCAGTAACTATTCAATACATTTGATTGCAATATGAATTTTTTATCCTTTAATTCAAACGGGTTTCAATTGAGTCTTTCATTTCTAAATTTATTTACTTTTGTCAAGGAATGAAAAATGATTGATGGTAAAACATCTATATAGATGTAAAATGACCGTCATCAAATTTCTTCAATTTGTGACGGTCATAATTCATTTTTCTTTTATGACCGTCATTCAGTGAAATTTTGTGACCGAATTCTGTCACGGTCACAACTACTCCGTGACGTGACACGACATGACCGTCATATGACCGTTTTGTGACGCGTCATGTGACGGCCGCCCATCTCTAGTCGTAACTATTTGCCTCTCACTCTATCTCATGCATGTGATAGGAGATTAACCCGTCAGCAGGCGCGCTAGCTCGCCAACGTTCTCTAGGAGCGCGATGAGAGATTCTCTCACACCTGAGGATCTCGAGAACTAAGCGAGATAGAGTAATTTTGACCTTCTTTGTAGAGCTTGAAATTCTCTACAAAAAAGGATTGAAGCAAAATTGCCGTATCGCGCTTAGTTTCCGAGAAAATAACAAAAAACTGATGGCAAAATTGAATGGATTTATCTGAAAATTTTTCGTATTTTTGATAGATTCAGGTCGGTTTACAAAGAAATATTTGAGAAAAAAGGATTAGAATGAGAGGGGGGTGTCACCAATGCTATCTACAGCGACTGAGCCATGCTTACCCATCGACCACGTTTAGCCTCGCGATCAGAGAAAGTCTCACGCTGCCTGACGGCACGGAAGAAAAAATTATTTTTTCCAAAAGAAAAAATTATTTTTGAAATTTTTGCGATGACCATAATAAAGTAGAATAGTTTTTCTGACAAATACAAAAAAAATCGAGATTTTTCACTCATTTTTTAAGTTAGTTTCCTATACCTTCAAAAAAAGTGTGAGAGAAAGTCTCATAGCGCGACCGCTGACGGGTTAATGTAAATAAAAATTTGAGAAAAAAAAATTATATTCACAAACTGAAGGCATAACTTTCAAATAGTTTAATCACTTTTTCGGGTGAATTGAAGCACATTTTTCCAAATTATCAGCGATCACTTGGAAACTAACCTACAAATTCTCATTTATTTTCTGTTTTATCGACAGTACGCTGTGATAACACCTTAAGTTTTTGATAAAAACCTCTTATATTCTCATTCTCTTGCTTTGCAGCAGTTTTCCTCAATTTTTTAAGCAGCTTCTGTAGATCCTCGGGAGAGTTTCCATCATTTTTCCCAGATAATTCCCCCCATGATGCATTATTTTCTCTGATATACTCGTCCAATTCCTCAATTGCTGATTTCTGACCCAATATGTCTTCATATTTAATCTCCATCTAAGAACCGCAAAAAAGAGACAATGACTCTTGCTGATTGAGGATGAATTTTCAAATGGAAAAAAAATAAAAGCAGATTCCTAAACTACTGTCTTTTGTTACTAGTGATGAGCGATTTCAAATCGATCTTTTGCGAGATCGATTCCTTCTTTCTTGAATTTTTTTAAAAAATATTTTTATTGAATTTTTCCGTTGGAAAAAGCGTATTCAATTTTTTTCTGAGAGAAAAAAGGAATGAAAAGTAGGATTTGCTTTCGAACCCTAACTACTGAAACGGAACTATCGAATGATATGCGATATCTCGAATTCAGTTCGAGATATCGCACCCATTATCGATTAATCGATCATTTGGAATCCGTCGATCAGAGGAGGTCAAGATCATTTTTTTAAAAATCCGATTGATTTTTTGGAAAAATCGATTTTCCCACTTCGATTTCTTGTTCTCAAGAAAAAATCGTTTCTGAAAAAATCGAATTCTCTAAAGATCGATTCTTCATCGAGTCGATATTCATTCTACAGTTCACCCATCACAATTTCTTACTGTTTGATGGATCAATTATCGAATCCCCTCCAACCAAAATTGGTGAAACAGAGCTATCGAATGATATGCGATATATCGAACCAGATTCGAGATATCGAATCGCATCGACTAATCGATTGTTTTCCCCTTTAACCAAAACTGGTGAAACGGAGCTATCGAATGATATGCGATATCTCGAGCCAAATTCGAGATATCGAATCGCATCGACTAATCGATTGTTTGAAATCAATCGATCGGAAGTCAAGATCACCATCATGTTCTTAAAAATCCAATTTATTTCCCAAAATCCCCTTCAACCAAAACTGATGAAACGGAGCTATCGAATGATATGCGATATATCGAACCAGATTCGAGATATCGAATCGCGTCGACTAATCGATTGTTTTCCCCTTTAACCAAAACTGGTGAAACGGAGCTATCGAATGATATGCGATATCTCGAGCCAAATTCGAGATATCGAATCGCATCGACTAATCGATTGTTTGAAATCAATCGATCGGAAGTCAAGATCACCATCATGTTCTTAAAAATCCAATTTATTTCCCAAAATCCCTTTCAACCAAAACTGATGAAACGGAGCTATCGAATGATATGCGATATCTCGAACCAGATTCGAGATATCGAATCGCATCGACTAATCGATTGTTCCCCCTTCAACCAAAACTGGTGAAACGGAGCTATCAAATGATATGCGATATCCTCGAACCAGTTTCGAGATATCGAATCGCATCGACTAATCGATTGTTTGAAATCAATCTATCGGAAGTCAAGATCACCATCATGCTCTTAAAAATCCAATTTATTTCCCAAAATCCCCTTCAACCAAAACTGGTGAAACGGAGCTATCGAATGATATGCGATATCTCGAACCAGTTTCGAGATATCGAATCGCATCGACTAATCGATTGTTTTTCCCTTCAACCAAAACTGGTGAAACGGAGTTATCGAATGATATGCGATATCTCGAATCAGTTTCGAGATATCGAATCGCATCGACTAATCGATTGTTTGAAATCAATCGATCGGAAGTCAAGATCGCCATCATGTCCTCAAAAATTCAATTTATTCCCCCAAAAATCGATTTTCTCACTTCGATTTTTAGTTTCTAAGAAAAATCGATTAATCGATTAATCCAAAAAAAATCGCACTTTCAAAAAATCGAATACGTCATCGCAATTTTTTACCATCCGATGGACCAATTACCGAAGGAGAAAGTATTGTCAGCCAGCACCATCTTCCACAGTTTCGAAAAAACATGAATAAATCGACTCTATAAAACTGAGCAGTGAGCTTTTGGCCAGTGGGAGGTTCAGGTGTGTGTGCGCGAGCACCGTACTCCTCTCTCTCTCTATTCTCTATCCATTTTCGCATTAGTCCAAAAAAAAAAAAAGGAAAAAAACTGATCAGAAGACTGTGGGCGGCCATCTTAAGATAAAAGAAAAAAAAACCCGAAAATCCAAGAATCTCAACAAATTGAATTAAAAATTCAATTTATAAGAAAAAAAAAAACGTCAATCGTCAGTTTCATTGTAAAAAAAAAATAACACACACAATTACCAAAGTAATTGTCAAAAGTTAAAATAGAACGTGTCAGTGTGTGTATTGGTGTGACACATATATATATATGTATATGTCTGTGTGCGGTTAGTAGCCTGTGTTCTTATGACGCGCTCGTAGCGTTCGTAGTGGCCGTCAGTCGAGTGTACAGTATATAGTAGTGTGCCGACATCCTCGGCTCGAAGCGGGCCTTCCAAAAGGGTTAAGTTGATGCATTGACACAAAAAAAAAAGAGAAAAAGTGATTGTGTCTATGTGTGTGTTGATAATTATTTTTACAATTGAATTTCAATCGAAAGATTAACTTGCAAATGCAAAAGATAAAGAAAACAGCCAAATAAAAGTTGATGAATAAAATTGGAGTAAAGTAAAAGAGTAAAAAAGTTGCAGCAATTAAATATCAAGTTTTAGTGGACACTGTGTTTCGTATGGATTATTGTGAAGAAATCGGAGTGAGTGACAGGATATAAAAAAAATAAGGGGGGGCAGGAAGGAGAGGGAGAGAATTTTGTTGGCGTTGCCAAGCGCTTATAGGTTCTGCAACGTTGGTGGCCCGAGAGGAACCCAGTGGTGGTTGTTGTAATTGACAGGAAAGATGGCGCAAGGTGCAGACGAGGAGTGTTGACCCATTTTATGACCCCCATCGCCCTGTGGACAAAGTTATTTTCCCCGAATTTATTATCCCAAAAAATTGTGAGGAAAAAACGTTAAATTTCTGTAGATTCACTTGATTTTACGTTGTTCTCAGGATTGAATTTTTCAAAAAAATTTGGAATTTTTGCAAAAATTGCCGGAGAAAAGCTGTCGCACAAACACATAGACAAGCAGCTTTTGCTCAGTTGATTGAAGGAAAAAAAAAAAAGACTCGAAAAGAGTTTTTTTTTCAACACTCCTAAATTAGACAGGGAGTGTAGGATATTTAATTTAAAATTGTTTAAATAAAAGCCGCAGAAATTCTGAAGAAATTTGATATCCGTGGAGCCCTGGCAGGCTCTAGCACGGGTGGAAAAATGGGCAACAATGCCGCAACAGCTAATAAAAAAGTTGACGCAGCTGAGAGTGTTAAGGAATTTTTGGATCAGGCTAAAGAGGAATTTGAGGAAAAATGGAAGAGAAATCCAACAAATACAGCTGGTTTAGATGATTTTGAGAGGATTAAAACACTTGGTACTGGATCATTTGGTAGAGTAATGATTGTACAGCACAAACCAACTAAAGAATATTATGCTATGAAAATACTTGATAAACAAAAAGTTGTTAAATTGAAACAAGTTGAGCATACACTTAATGAAAAAAGAATACTTCAAGCAATTAGTTTTCCATTTCTTGTATCATTACGCTTTCATTTCAAGGATAATTCAAATTTATATATGGTACTTGAGTATGTACCTGGTGGTGAAATGTTCAGTCATTTACGTAAAGTTGGACGTTTTTCTGAGCCACATTCACGTTTTTATGCTGCTCAAATTGTACTTGCATTTGAGTATCTACACTATCTTGATCTTATTTACAGAGATTTGAAACCCGAAAATTTGTTGATTGACTCGCAGGGCTATTTGAAAGTCACTGATTTTGGCTTTGCCAAGAGGGTAAAAGGCAGAACGTGGACTCTTTGTGGTACACCTGAGTATCTTGCACCTGAAATAATATTGAGCAAGGGATACAATAAAGCTGTTGATTGGTGGGCACTTGGTGTATTAGTTTATGAAATGGCTGCTGGTTATCCACCATTTTTTGCTGATCAACCAATTCAAATTTATGAAAAAATTGTTAGTGGTAAAGTACGTTTTCCATCACATTTTGGATCTGATTTGAAGGATTTACTTCGTAATTTACTTCAAGTTGATCTTACTAAGAGATATGGTAATTTAAAGGCTGGCGTTAATGATATAAAAGGACACAAGTGGTTTGCTAGTACTGATTGGATTGCTGTATTTCAAAAACGTATTGAAGCACCATTTATACCAAAGTGCAAAGGACCTGGTGATACTAGTAATTTTGATGATTACGAGGAGGAGCCACTTAGAATCTCAGGTACGGAAAAATGCGCCAAGGAATTTGCTGAATTTTGAAATGGTTGAATACCAAGTAATTTAAATAAAAATTTGAATTAATTAACAAAAAAAAAACAAAATACTGAAAATATGAAAAATCATTTATTTAAAAAGGAAAAAAATCTCTTAAACATGCATAGGCGTAATATATTGCAGCATTGCTCGAAATATTAAATCTGTTTTTCCATTGAAAAAACACAAATGAGCGCTTTTTGATCGAACAACCAATTTAATGAGAAAATTGAGAAAAAAAATAAACAATTAAAAAAATTAAGATACACATTTTAATTAATGCAGTTTAAATTACAGTGGAGTATCATGATTGGTTGTTATCGACAAAATGCCACCTATGTTCTGACACGACAACTATATTGAAGTGAATTTAAAAATCCTGTCTACTCGATTTAAAAAAAAAAAAATAATAAAATCACTCATTATCAATTTTATAAATGAGAAGATAATACGACAGAGAATATAATGGCTACCCATGTACCCTAAAACACCAATCCAAAGATGAATTGAGTGTGTCACATTTAATTTTAAAGAATCCAGCAAAGGTGACTTCTTCAAAAATGTCCAACGTCAAGTTTTTTTTTTTTTTTGCAAGAAAAATAAGGAAAAATCATCATTTTAAAGAAATCACTAAAAAAAAAATGAAATTACGTTGAATAATCATCTAGCTGTGATCCCTACTATTTATTCAAGAAAAAAAAAAAAAATAATCGGTTAAACCTTTATTTTTAAAAACCTAAATGATAATAATAATTCTCTAAAAATCCTATAAAAGTCGCAAAAATAAATGTAATTCATTGAAACTAGTCGTCATCGTCCTCTTCTATTGAACAAGAAAATAAATGAAGAATCAATGAAAACAGAAAGAAATAAATCATTAATTCCGTTCCAAAGTCATAAATAAACGAGAAAAATGAAAGAAAAAAAAAAAAAATAAGTGACAAACAAAAATGTTTACTCGAATTGTTATTTTCTGCCCAGGGGATATTATATAATTGAGTGTAAATTTTGTGTTTTTATGAATGAAATAATATTTATGAAGAGAAGAAAACAAAAATTAACATATACAAAAACACACAATGAGATCTTGTCCATTATTTCAATTGAATATGAAATAAAAATTGGAAGAAAGTAGATAAATGAGAGACACAATTATGTCAATACAACACAAGGCTCCAAAAATAAAATCAGATGTATGTCGACACATCTCTATGTTTAGGTACTCTAGTTTATTTTTTCATTTTTTTTTCTTTTTGAGGAAGACCTTCAAAGTATCACGAATTTGACGTTAAACTAGAGTCCAATTTATGCCAATATGTTCATCCCATTTAAAAACCAGTTACGAGCCACGAACCAAGGTGAAGAACACAAGATCGTCATTATCCATCGATGGAATATATATATATATATAGCCTCGGTCTTCTTTTCTTCTATCATTACGCAAGAAATACGTAATTCACGTACTAACAATTAGTAGGCTAGAGATAAAGAAGGTGAAAAAAGAAGTAAAAAAATCCTTTTATCACGTAAATCTTCAGGATTTGTTGGTGTCAAAGGGCCATCATAACAAAGATAGAAAAATACATCAAATTTTCTGCACTGTGACACCAAAAGAAAAAAACCTAAATGGAACTTTGAGTGTTTTTTAAAGTAAAAATTCCAAGTTATAGTGATGCTCTACTTCTCTCCAATTTGAAAAAGCTATTAAAAGAGAAAAAAAAGGAAAAAAAGTGGTAGTGAATGCTATTTTTTCGTGCAGCTTCCCCTTCCCCAGTGAAAAATTACCCTATATAATACAGATATTGCTCTAGTGCAGTGGAGAATTTCATTTGAAGAGAGAAATAGCAGTATTTCATGAGTGATCAATGCTCTGTGAGTCTAGCGTATGAATGTTTTCTCAAATTACCATGAAAAAAAAATTGAAGAAATAAGAAGAAAGAAAGAGAACAGCATCCAATTATAATTGTATTCAAGGAAATGAGAATGAAAAATTGTATATCTATATATGGCATTATTTTGCCAAGACCAGCAGTATGTTCGTCGTCGTCGATGCAGCTCCAGAACGAACGCAATTTCCAGGTCTCGAGAAAAGATCTAAAAAAAAAAAAAAAAAATTTTTGAAAAAAAAAATATCATTGTTTAATATGAATGTGAATGATCGTAATTTTACTATTATATTTGTTAGAAAATCGAAAAATGGATAACGGCATTTGAGCGAAAATCCCGAGTGTTGTGTGGATAGAGTTAGATGCAAAAAAAAAAACAGGCCAGAAGGTAATAAGTATAAAAAAAAAAAAACAATTGACTTCTGATTTTTTTAGATTAACGTCTGTATTAAAAATTAGTGGTAAACTTTCTACCCCTACCTCAGGAACGCGTATTTGCCATTTTCTCTTGTTTTCGCTGTTTCTAAAAATTTATTTTTCGAGATATTATGTCTCAAGCAAATTTCTCACTATCAAAATTTTTCTTTTTTTTATATCAGTTGACAGTGAAAATTTGCTTCTTTCGTTCTTTACTGGTTTTTTTTTTCTCATATAAAATTGAGGAGACAGCCTCTTGGCAGAGTATTATAATATTGAAGGAGGTCTGACAGAATAAGTTGGCACTCATTGTACATACAATCTAGAAATACCGGGTTTACCCCCCCCCCCCCCCCCCAATGTGGTTATTTTAAGATCAACGTTGCTGGTCACAAGTTTTTCATTTTTTTTTCTTCCTTCTTTTATTGAAAAACAAGTCAAATAAACTCTAATATAAGGTGCAATTATACGATTTTTGGCTACTTTACTCTTTTTTGACCGAACTTTATATTCAAATTCGTATATGGCATCATTTAATGACAGTGAAAATAGCAAATATTGAACAATTTACATATTTCTTCTTCTATTCGCAAATAAATCATTGAAAAAAAAAATCAATTTCTTAATAATATTAGTTATTATATTAATTTATTTATTAAAAAAAGGCAAAAAGTTGTCAGTTGTCTGCTAATTTCATTATTAGATCATTTTGGCACCTCAGAATCAAAGGGGCGTAAGTCCTGTGTATAAACATAACACTTACTCCTCTTAATTTCTAAGGTGTCGATTTCATGAATCGAAAATATTCTGTTTTTAGATTTTTTTTCCTTCTAAACTTTCATTTGAAGTGGCTAAAAAAAAAGTGCAAAAGTAGCTAAAACTGGTATTTTTATCCTAAACGTCATTCAGATTTCGACACGTGTCTTTTGCATCTTTATAAATTAATCGAAATGTATTTTTAGAAAATTCATTTTGATTGTTTCCATTTTTTTTTTTCGCAGTATTGCAGATTTTCTCAACATTAGTTGAATTTATAAAGTCTTTAATTGATAATAATCAATGACTTTTGAAGTTTATAACAATGGAATCATTAATATTTAATGAATTTATCCAAAAAATGAAAAAAAAAAAATAACATCATTATTTGACATTTCTTTTAAAAATCACGTCCAATTTGAATCTCTCTCAAGAATCTTGTGATTTTTGCATGAAACTGCAGAGTTTTTGTATCTTCATTAATGTGGTCAGTTGAGTAAATGGTGTGATTTTTTTTTTTTTTCATTCTTTCGATTCATTGTACCACCTTAGGAACAGAGTGGCAAAAGTACTATATATAAGCATGGAACTTATGCCTCTTTGACTCTCAGGTGAGGATATTTACATTGACAATATCAGTGATTTTGGAGCAAAAAAAGGCCAACTATCCCAATTGTATTTCATCGTCTCAGAAACAAAGAGGCGTAAGTGCTATAATAATACACAACACTTATGCCCCTTTGTATTTCTAAGGCTACGATTTTTAGTAGAAAGACACGTGGCGAGTAAAGTAAAAGAGAAATAAATGAAATGCTAATGAAAATTTTTTTTATTAAAAAATCTCGAATTATTCCATTTTCTTGAATAAATAATACATTATGATCTGAGTAGAAAAATACAGATGTTGATGTAAGAATTATTGAATTATTGAATCTCAAAGTGGCTGCAAATAAGATAAGAATTTTTGGGATTTATAAAATATTTTTGTTCTTTTTATTTTTCCAAGCAATATTAAAGTATAAAAAAAAAAAGCAATTTATGAGAATGAAAGAACAGAAATTTGATGGAATCCAATTAAAATTATTCTTGTATCTTAGATTGATGTAATGTCTGTTATTTTTTTCCAATTTTTTCAATCATAAAAAAAAAAGAAAAAAAAAAGAATTTTAAAAATCATCAAATAAATGGATCCAAGCAAAATGTAGAGTATATGCTTGATTAGATAAGCATTAGAGACAAATGATATGAGTAATAATGGGTACATAATCACAAAAAAAAAAAAAAAATTGTAAATACGATTATAAATACGAAAAAGTAAAGAAATAAAAAAAAATACATATTTATTATTATCAATTGTGTCCAGCCAGAGTTTCTTTCTATTTTTTTCTTCTTTTTTCGTTATATCGTAAATAATAATTTGAAAAAGAAAAGAAAAGAAGACAAAAATATTTATAATAATTTCCGGTAATAATTTCTTTTTTTTTTCGTTTTCTCAATGAAATATCCATTAGTTATCCCCCCTATAACCCGGGCGATACAGCATAGTGCTCTTTGATCGTTAAAAAAAAACACAATAGAAAAATTGAATAAAAAAAAAAGAAATATCATGTGCGATTATATAAGAAAGTCCAGATTTAATTTTTAGTGCTATTGTACATTATTTCTGTGTTTTATACATACACATCCACATTACCAAAAAAAAAAAAAAAAAAAAAATGATAAAAAAAATCAGACTAAATTTGGATTCTATTCATGCGTATCCATCTAAAATACTATAAATTAAAGAGAAAAATATTAAGAATAAAAACAAAATATATATATATACATATATATATATACACACATATATATGAATATATTCTCGATGAAATGCGGCTTGCATTGCCTCGAACTGAAAATTTATTGTTTAATTTAAAGGATAATGAGTCATTACCTTAGTATCAGAGGGGCGTAAGTGCTATACTTATATATAGCACTTGTGCCACTTTAATTCTAAGTCGACACTGTCATTCCTTTTTTTTTTTCTTCTGATAAAGAGTATTTTTTCCGTTCCATTTTGCAATATAAAGGTCACATTAGCTTTTATCGAGATACAAAAAATTCACTCTAGGAGGGAGGGGGGGGGGGGATGAGAAACAAATGAATAAAAAAATCACTGAATCACTTGAGGCCATGCTAGCCGTGTGTCAATGTTGTTTTGTCTATTTATAGAGAAGAAAAGAGGAGAGAAAAAATAAAATGATGCAGATAAAAAAGATTCGCGTGAAATCAATAAAACAATGCTTTACAAAACGAGGAAAGGAAAGAAGGAAAAAAATTACGAGTATTTATTTATTATTGTTTTTTTTTTTTGTAGATAACTGGAGTATTTATAATTGAATTGTCGCATGTTCATCAATTTACTTTAATTATATCGTTTACGTCTTTTTTTTTTCTTTCATTTTTTTATCACTCATTCTTGTGTTTTTTTTCATCTTAATTTCAAATGTGATGATCATAAATCATTATGAGTGTATAGGAGTGAGAGAGAGAGAGAGAGAGAGAGCACGCGATGAAATGAATAATCAAATTATTAAATAATTGATGTATTTTTTTGGTTCTGCATAATTCAAAAAAAAAAAAATTGATATCTTTGCCTCAGAGTTAAAGGGGCATAAGTCCTGTTTATAAGCACAGTACTTAAGCCCCTTTCTTTCTAAAGCAACAAATATAGTTTCAACAATCAGCCTCAATTTTCGTGCCTATTTTCAAATTTAAAAATAGACTAAATTCGTTCGTTTTTTTCCATCTTTCTCTCCTTTTTCAATCAAATTAAAATTATCTAGCAATGTAAAAGTAAGAATAGATGTCAGAAAATGTCAGATAGACGGTCTATTCTCGGTTTTTTTTTTTTTTTTGGCTCTTGGATACTGTAATATAATTTATTCATGACATAGCGCTTTATTTGAGAAGAGAAAAATGGAATTAAAAAAAAAATGAAGATATTCTCATTCGTCTGAATGAGACGAGAGTGGCAATACTGTTAAAAAGACGAGATATTGAAGTTGAGGAGGGTGGGGAAATGGGGGGGGGGGGGGGGAGGGAGTGTGAGGGCTTTAATAATCCAAGTTCTAAAAGTATTTTTCATCGACCCGGCTAATTTAATTATCCATGCTGGTGTGTTCTTCCACCGAGTTTGTTCAATCGATAGTGTCGTGCGCCAGGTATTTTCGGTCGAATCAATTCTCTCAGCCACTCGAGACTCAGGGCAAAAAATAATAATATTAATAATAATAATAAATAGTTTGTTCGATGTTATACTTTTTTTTTTTCGTTCTGTCTGTCAAAGAGGCAGATGAAGATGAAAAAAAAAAGAGGAGAAAAACGTCAGCTTGATGTCAAATTTTCACACAATGGAAAATTTTTTGATTAAGAATGACAATTGAGAATAGCGGATATCGGAGAATTTTTGAAATTTTTTGGCTTCTGTTAACAGGGAAATTATTTTTTGAAAAAATTAAAAATAATATTTTTTATTTCTTCAAAAACTTTCTTAAATTTAGCGAATTTACATATTATATAAATTTAAGAAATTGCAAATACAGGGATTTTATTTAATTTTTAAAAGAATAATTCAATTGTTTAGGAAAATCCAACAGAAAAAATCGTATTTCTGCTAATTTTTGGAGCCAGTTACCGGATGCAGCAGCTAAATATACCACTAATTAATATTCAAATAAAAAAGTCCAGTTTTTTGATACTTGCAAAATGTAGGAATAACAATCAAGTCAATTGTTTGATTCGTTTAATTGGGATTTTTTTATCATTTCAATAATTTAATTCTAAATTGTCCGAAAACCGGGCACCATGGCTTTGAACGTCCGGTAACTGGTACCTTAACGGTAGCTGTAAAGGGTCAGAAACTGGAGCCACTACAGTACACAGAGAAAAATGTTTTTTTAATTCAAGAATGTGCAGTCACTTAATTTAAGAATGGCAGGTCACTTAAATTAAGTGACTTTTCTCACTTGAATCAAGTGACTTTTGCTTTCTTAATTTAAGAAAGTAGAAGACACTTAAATTAAGTGACTTTTCTCACTTAAATCAAGTAACTTTTTCTTTCTTAATTTAAGAAAGTAAGTCACTTAAATTAAGTGACTTTTCTCGCTTAAATCAAGTGACTTTTTCTTTCTTAATTTAAGAAAGTAGAAGACACTTAAATTAAGTGACTTTTCTCGCTTAAATCAAGTGACTTCTCCTTTCTTAATTTAAGAAAGTAGAAGACACTTAAATTAAGTGACTCTTCTCACTTAAATCAAGTAACTTTTTCTTTTTTAATTTAAGAAAGTAAAAGTCACTTAAATTAAGTGACTTTTCTCACTTAAATCAAGTGACTTTTTCTTTCTTCATTTAAGAAAGTAGAAGACACTTAAATTAAGTGACTTTTCTCACTTAAATCAAGCAACTTTTTCTTTTTTAATTTAAGAAAGTAAAAGTCACTTAAATTAAGTGACTTTTCTCACTTAAATCAAGTGACTTGTTCTTTCTTCATTTAAGAAAGTAGAAGACACTTAAATTAAGTGACTTTTCTCACTTAAATCAAGCAACTTTTTCTTTTTTAATTTAAGAAAGTAAAAGTCACTTAAATTAAGTGACTTTTCTCACTTAAATCAAGTGACTTGTTCTTTCTTCATTTAAGAAAGTAGAAGACACTTAAATTAAGTGACTTTTCTCACTTAAATCAAGCAACTTTTTCTTTTTTAATTTAAGAAAGTAAAAGTCACTTAAATTAAGTGACTTTTCTCACTTAAATCAAGTGACTTTTTCTTTCTTAATTTAAGGAAGTAGAAGACACTTAAATTAAGGGACTTCTCTCACTTAAATCAAGTAACTTTTTCTTTCTTCATTTAAGAAAGTAGACGACACTTAAATTAAGTGACTTCTCTCATTTAAATCAAGTGACTTCTCCTTTCTTAATTTAAGAACGTAAAAACTCAATTAAATTAAGTGACTTTTCTCACTTAAATCAAGTAACTTCTCCTTTCTTAATTTAAGAACGTAAAAACTCACTTAAATTAAGTGACTTTCCTCACTTAAATCAAGTAACTTTTTCTTTCTTAATTTAAGAAAGTAAGTCACTTAAATTAAGTGACTTTTCTCACTTAAATCAAGTGACTTGTTCTTTCTTCATTTAAGAAAGTAGAAGACACTTAAATTAAGTGACTTCTCTCACTTAAATCAAGTGACTTTCCTTTCTTAATTTAAGTGACCTGCACATTCTTAAATTAAGAAAACATTTTTCTCTGTGTATATTGAAATGAAAAAAAAGTGGTGAAAACTATTGAATATTGATGCCATCAGTCTTCAGCATTTTTTTCTGAAATAATTGAATAAACTCTTGAATTAACGAAATTTAAGCAATTCGTTTGAATTAATTAAATTCAGTAAATTCCAAAATTTCTCTAATTATTCGAAAAAAATAACCTGTAAGGACCAATAGCATCGATATTTTTAGGTATTTATCACTTTTGTTTTTTCTCAGTGTAAAATAATTCATTTATTTTGATGAAATGGAAAATTTTGTGGACTTAAAAAATTAACAACTAAAATTCAAGTGATTTGATCGGAAGCAAAAATGCGAAAGTAAGAAGTCGATTAAATTAATTAAAGTTCATTATTGTTCTACCGTGATCAAATACTAGCTTTCAAACTAACTCGAAGAAGTTTTGTCTGAAAGGAATTCGATTAATTGATTCTGCTATGATAGAGTCACCTCTTTTGAGTTCAGTAGTCAATAGTTAGAGAGAAAATAATCGAATTTTATATTTTCAAAGTTTTTTTTCTTAATATTTGTAGATAATTTGGAAATGAGAGGAACAGTCATTATAATCGCTCCAAAAATTAAATACTTATTTTTTTTTAAATATTCCAAAATAATTTCAATTTTTTTGAAAAATCAAGTTTTTGAATTTCCAAAAATTTCGCATTAAAATGCCAAATTTTCTGAAAATTCGAATTTTAAATTTTCAATAATCCCAAATGTTTTAAAAGTTAAAGTATTCAAATTTTCAAAAATTTCACACCAAAATTTCAATTTTTCTGAAAAATTCCAATTTTTGAATTTTTCAAAATTTAATACCAAAATACCAAATTTTTTGAAAACCAAATTTTTTAAATTTTTTCCACCAAAATTCAATTTTTCATTAAAAATTCAAATTTTTAATTTTTGAAGTGATTTTTTTATTTTCATTAAAATAATAAAAAATATCATTGATTCTTTGAAATTCAGAATTTGAAAGCCTCTTTCATTTCATTTGCATTTTATTTTTACCTTGGTGCTTCGGTACAGAGGGAAAATTGAGTGAAGAATGAAAGAAGAAGAGGAGAAAAAAAAAAAGAACGTATAGAATACGTCGTATACACTCATTTCAAACGTATGGAATAACATCGAGGTTGATGCTTTTATTCTTTTCTCGGTGCATCGAATTACATTTACCAAGAATCGTATCTCAAGACACACTATTTCATCTATTCGTCAAAGTTGACACGAGAAAAATAACAATTAAATGTTGAACGTGAAAAAATTCTGAATTAAAATTAATTATGATAGACATATTTTTTATTTTCATTTATTTCAAACTAGAAGAATTTTCTACGAATATATTAAAAAAAAAAAAAAATATATATATATATATTAGCAATGAATCAATCGAACAATTGGCAAATCTCTGTACTGAGTACTCTGTCACTGCAGATTTTTAATTTTAAATATTCTAGCAGTGATAAGCTGTCCATCTGTCGAACATACGCTCGATTGACGCAATTCTGTGACTATATTTTTAGTGTCTAATAACTTCTTACGTTGTTGAATGTGTTATTTCTGATGCTTTCAGTCATTAAAAATAGCATAATATTGAGAAATTATTTGATGAAAATTGCGTTATTCATCGGGAGACGGAAAAAAGTTATTTTTCAAAATAAAAATTCGAAAAAAATATTTTTATTAACATAAAACAGGAAATTCCTCGAAATAAATGGAAATATAGGAAATAGGTTTTATTCTGATGATTTCATTGGAAAACTGAGGAAATTTCACATGGAAATCATATGTCTGAAGTTATTTTTTTCGAATTTCTCAAAAATTTCATTTTTTGCGCGAGATTTGAAGGCTAAACTCTTCTGTTTTTGGAAAATTTCAGGTTTTCGGGAATATCTCTGATTTTTATCGATCGTAGCGACCTGGGATTGATTTCACATGAAAGTTGAGTTCATTTTCCATTGATTTATGGGGTCTAAAAAGAAAAATATGAATTTTTTCAAGTAGTTATAGGGCAAAAACTGATTTTCCAAAAAAGACCTACGAATATTTGAAAAATAGGTTTTAAAAAAATTTTAAACACTCGAATTCATGATAAATAAGCTCACCTTTCATTTGAGATCAATCCTAGGTCGCTACGACCAACAGAACCAGAGTTATCGCTGAAAAAGTGAATTTTTTCGATTTTCAAAAAGGAAAGTCCTTCAAAACTTGGCCGAAAACGTGAATTTTCCCAAAAAAATCGAGAAAAAAAAATTTCACACATGTTTTTCGCCTAAAATTTCCTCAGCTTTTCAATGGAATCATTGAAAAAATTATGTGTCTATTTTAGCTCACCTTTCCCTACCTAAATTTTCAAATTTCTATAAATTAAAACGTATTTTCAGGAAAAATTCTTGGAAAATTCCTTTTTTTCGATTTTCTGTCTCTAACTTTTTAATGACATTATGACAATGCTAAATGCTTCGGAATTCTCTTTTTCAATCAAGTCAATTCTGCATGGAAATCGAATTCTAACTTGATTATAAACGTACGATCAAATTACGTTGGATTGATCCAACTAATTATTCGATAATGAATTTTACAAATGCATTGAAAAAAAAGGAATTTTTGTTCCAAATAAGTGTATTTAAGCAAATTAATGTGGAATATTTTTCTCAAAAAAAGCATTCATCATCTAGGGGAGAGTGGGGCAAAATGGGCACTGTTATGAAACGGTTAGAGATGGATTTTTTTTAATGATTCTATTGAAAAGCTGAGAAAATTTTAGCCAGAAAACAAGTCTCAGATGTATTTTTTTCGATTTTTTTGAAAATTCCAAATTTTTTGGCACTTTTGAAGGGTGAAAGGCTTTATTTTTTCGAAAATCTTCAGTTTTTCGCAAATATCTCTGGTTCTATTGGTCGTAGCAATTTGGGGTGAGTCTTAAATGAAAGATGAGCTCATTTTCCATCGATTTATGGGGTTTTGAATTCAAAAATATCAATTTTTGGGATAGTTATGAGCCAAAAACTGTTTCACAAAACTGTTTCACAAACATGCCCATGAATACCTTAAAAATCGATATTTCTGAATTGAAAACCCTATGAATCCATGGCAAATGATCCCACCTTTCACCTGCCATCGGAATTTTCACGCTACGACAAATAGAACCAAAGATATTTTCAAAAAACTGGAAATTAAAAAAAAAGGAATTTACCCCTTTAAAATGCTCAAAAAAATCAAAATCGCCAAAAATTCAAAAAAATTAATTCCGGCACTTGTTTCCCGCCCGAAATTTTCTCAGCTTTCCAATGAAATCATCAAAAACAATCTACAACCAATATTTCTAATGATTTTAAAAGTTTTTCACAATATTTGCCTCAAAAATTTAGATGTGTCCATTCTACCCCTGATGTCCATTTTGCCCCACCTTCCCCTATATCTATATCAATGGAAATTGATTATATTTGCTTGTATAAAATACATTTTTTTGAGACAAAAATTTTTTTTCTCATTGTGTCTAACATTTCTACTGATAGTAAAATTGTCTCTTTAATTATGTTTGCTTAAAATTTATCGAAATATTCATAAAATCCATGAATTTCATCAAGATAAATTTGGAAATATGAAAGGAAATCAGATAAATCCTGAATTATCTGCACGTGCATGACATTTCAATATAATATTGTCTATGAAAATGACATAAAATGATGTTTTCCCCTGAAACATTATTAATCATGAAATTTTCATTGATATTCAATCACACGATAGAGTGCAGATTGAAATTCATTGAGTGAAAACGCGTTAACAAGGCTGATGAATTCCTCGAAACCGGAAATATCATTGAAAACTACAGATATATAGCTTTCCGGGTTCTTTTTTTTTTTTTTTTCAACGAAGGAAATTATCAGTGCGGGTCAACGTCTAGGCGAAGGTTATTTTAGTAATTCACAAAAAAAAAAAAAAACCCGCCTGATTCGTTGGGACCTTGATACTTAGCTCTCGACACGAATTGAACATAATGTAGCTGTCAATAGAAGAAAATCAGACAGAACAAAATAAAAAAGTTAAATATAAATTGACTCATGGGAGGGCCTTGATTGAGTACAATGACATTTAATTCGATTCAAAGTCCTTCGATTCACCTGCGACCCTGGCTAGACATTCGCCCTTACAATTATTATTATTATTTTTTTTTTTAAATTATAATATACTTTTTATTTGTTTATGGAGCTTTTGTTGAGTTTAATTCAATGCCAATGAAACAGTGATCGGCATCATCGATTTTATTCGTCAACGATTTCGATTATATTGCTGATTTTTCAGAAAAATTAGTAATTAGCCAAGAAAAAATATTGATTTACATAAAAAATTAATAATTAGTCGGTAAAAAATATTAATTTTCCTAAGGAATTAGTAATTAGCGAGAAAATATTATTAATTACTCTTAAAAATGAGTAATTAGTGAGAAAATATTATCAATTACTTTCGAAAATTAGTAATTAGTGAGAAAAATTACTTGTTGTTTTCAAAAATTCCTCAAAATTAGTAATTTAATAGATTAACAGACACAAATTTTGAACGAGGAGTTGTGATGAAATGTAATACTAGTGTTGCAAAAAGTAGCAATTAATAAATGGAATAATAAATGATATTTGGAATAATAATATTTGAAATATATTTTGAAAGGAACTCGTAATTTTTGGCGGCTAATTATTAATTATTTCGAAAAATTAGTAATTAGCCGATAAGCATCATTCATTTTTCTGAAAAATCAGTAGTTTTTGTCGATTAACTACTCATTTTTCAGAAGCATTACTGATTTTCCGAAAAAATTAAGGACTTTTTCCGGCTAATTACTAATTTTTCAGAAAAATTAGGAATTTTTATCGACTAATTACTAATTTTTCCAAAAAAATTAGGAATTTTTCCTGGTTAATTACTAATTTTTCATAAAAATTAGGTAATGAAAATAGATTTTTTTTTGTCGATCGCTGCAATGAAACAGTCATTAGTTTTTTTTTCTCGCTGGCTGTGTGTATTTAAATGATTTTTTTTTTTTCGGTAATCTGTGGAAATAATTTAGTATTGTTTGAAAAAAAAAAGAGGCAGTACTGGAATATCATTTGTTCTTAGAACATATCTGTAATAATGAAGAAGAAAAAAAAAGATGAGAATCGAGAGGAGAGACGATGACAATTTTTATTTTCAAATTAGTATGTAAAAGATAAATTAGAGTCTTAGGCATTTAATTAAAATCGGCGCGTGATGATTGAATGATTTTGAGAATGTGTGTGTGTGCGTGTGTGTGATGCATATGAAAACATTTAAATTTGAATGAAGAAATGAAAAAAATAAAGAACATGTAATTAAATTATGTATATCGTCGTTATGTGTTTAAAATGGAGAATAATGATGAAAAACAAAAGATTATAATTATTGAAGAATCTCTGTGGAGCGATAAGAGGTTGGACTGAATAGAAAATATTAAAGAGAAAAAAATGAAAAAACAATCAGAATTAAAAAAAAAAAAAAGAGGAAAAAGTTAATGATTAAATGAAAGAGGACTGTCACTCGTCTGAATCTCGTTTTTTTTTTTGGCTTTTACCAATTTATATTGAATTTTTGTTTTCATTACAGAGAAATGAAATTTGAAGATTATGAATGGATGTAAGATAATTGATATGATAAAGAAAAAATTTAAAAAAAAAATGAAAAATTCCACATTAAACGAAGTCATGGAGCTGATATAAAAAACAAGTCCGTGGAGCAATGTATATCTCAATGCGAGGAAAAAAAATATAAATAATTGTGAGAATTATAAAAAAATGAAGAAACAAAAAAAAAATTAATAATTTGAATAATTAAAAATTAATCGCGCATCGAAGCATTGTAAATTCGGGCGTGTCGCCTTGTGATTACGTTTTATGGAGTTTAGATCACTATTCGCTATATGTAGCTGTTAAAAAGATAATGAAAAATGGAATTAAAAAGGAAAAAAAAAACAAAAAAAAAAAGGTAAAAATCAATGAAAACAAAAGATGATTATAAAAATGAATAAAATTAATTAAAATTAAAATTAAAAAATAATAAGATATGTATTATTTGATCTAGTAAGAATTTATGATTTGTTAAGATGTGAAAGATGGAGAAATAATAATTATCAATCTCATTTTTTTGTAAATATTAATTTAAATAAATCCTATTGTAAAGATTGTATGTTTTACGATGTCTTTGATATTTCATCCGTTTGCTCATTTGAAAATTCTCTCTCATCATCATTATCCTTATCAAATTTATCTTCGGTCTTATTGATGGGTTTTGCATTAAGGTAGTTAATCAATTACGGTCGGTAAAACAGGGAAAACAAGCAGGCGCTCGTCGCTGCGTTAGTCGCTACTTCATCTACGTTATCCTTCAAATCAGTGATCGGCAAAAAAAAATCTATCTATTTTCATTACCTAATTTTTCTGAAAAATTATTGATTAACCAGGAAAAATTCTTAATTTTTTTGGAAAAATTAGTAATGAGTCGAGAAAAATTCCTAATTTTTCTGAAAAATTAGTAATTAGTCGATAAAAATTCCTAATTTTTCTGAAAAATTAGTAATTAGCCGGAAAAAGTCCTTAATTTTTTCGAAAAATCAGTAATGCTTCTGAAAAATGAGTAGTTAACCGACAAAAACTACTGATTTTTCAGAAAAATGAATGATGCTTATCGGCTAATTACTAATTTTTCGAAATAATTAATAATTAGCCGTCAAAAATTACGAGTTCTTTCCAAAATATATTCCAAATATTATTATTCCAAATATCATTTATTATTCCATTTATTAATTGCTACTTTTTGCAACACTAGTATTACATTTCATCACAACTCCTCGTTCAAAATTTGTGTCTGTTAATCTATTAAATTACTAATTTTGAGGAATTTTTGAAAACAACAAGTAATTTTTCTCACTAATTACTAATTTTCGAAAGTAATTGGTAATATTTTCGCACTAATTACTCATTTTTAAGAGTAATTAATATTATTTTCTCGCTAATTACTAATTCTTTAGGAAAATTAATATTTTTTACCGACTAATTATTAATTTTTTATGAAAATAAATATTTTTTCTTGGCTAATTACTAATTTTTCTGAAAAATCAGTAATATAATCGAAATCTTTGACGAAAAAAATCGATGATGCCGATCACTGCTTCAAATCGCTATTTCTTTCTTTCCATTCCTACTAATGAATCAGCAGGATGCTCCCGAACAAAAAATTATGAATATATTTTACATAAAAAATCACTTTTCACTTTTAATGTTTCCTTTTGGGTACAGTTTCTGATTGTCCTACGAAAGTGAGTAGGGGCTTATTCGAAAGAGGAAAATGTGTTCTTTCAGAAAACCAAATAAAAGATAAGGGCGCCCATTCAAAAAAAAAAAAAAATGAAGCCGGGGTAGGGAATATTCATTGGCCCAGTGCTGGCCCAGTGCCGGAAGCCCATGATCCAATGCTGGCGCCCAATTCTCAGCCACGACTGGCCCAATATTGGTTGAGCATTGGATGATAACATTGTACCAATGCTGATTGCCGAAGCATGGCCAAGCCTTTATAACGAGCATTGGGTACTATATTGGTGCCAATGGTCGGCCAATGTTCGTTTTATTGTAGATTTCATGTTAGATACATGCTAGATACATTCATGTTAGATACATGTTTCTGCTTCATCTTGAAAATAACCATATTATGTTGACAATGATTTTAACTAATAGTAAAAATTGCAATTTATCGAAAATTTGAAGAAATATAAAAAATTATTGGACAGTATCTGTCCTTTATCTAAAAAAGCCAAAGTAATAATCGAAAGATGATACGCTCCCTCAATTTCAGGCAAAGCCCATGAGAATTCTCCACAATAAAAAGGCAATGAATTCCGATTATTCTGATATGATGGTACTTTGAAAGAAATTATTCATTCGAGATGAATTCACTGAAGACAAAAGGAAAAATTGGATTATACAACGTCATAGCTGAATTATTACTGAATTTGTTATCTCAGTACCTGTAGCAATCAACTCTTCATACTCAATGAGATTGGATTATAGCTATAGTTACAACGTAATAAAATGAAACCTAGACCGTTATTACTATTCTGTTCGTTCATACGAGAATAATTCAAACAGAGAGTGAACCTGAGAATGCCCCTATCAATTCTCTTTGCCTTTTGTGTACCATTGTGTTTGTTCATACATGAGAATAGAGTTTCTCGTACTTGTAAGCCTTCAGGCTGTAGTGTTGAACGTTTATCTTAGCTTCTAGCTTGTACTGTAAGTTGGATAGGCTAACTATTTAGTTTTGTAGTAATGGCTCACGGATAACAAGGCCAAACTTCCTATGAAAATCCATGTTAAACTCGTACATGTACTCGACACTGGGTGCTTACATTGAACCAGTCGAGGGACTGCTAATATAGTGGCCTGCTGGTATCCTCTCTTTTTGGAGGGGTTAGTACTTCTATGGGATCTTCAGGGGAGATCAAGCTGTGGAGAATTTTAATTAATAGATGGGAAAAGGTAGGGGTCAAAAGAACATAGAAGGGGTGCAGTAGAAAATTAAGTTGGTTAAGGCACTGACTTGTCATCTGGCGGTCCCGGGTTCGAAACCAACAGATACCCAGTATACATGACAAAAAAAATCCACATACAAATTTTATTTATCTAGAAATTGATTATTGAAATTATATATACAGAAATTATTACAGTCTATTATATATATTTACAAATATTAAAACTTGATATTAATATTAACACATGTTTTCTACCAGAAATGTCTCCACTTTTTCAATGAAATCTCAAACAAAAAAATCAATCTCAGGCTGTTTTATTCATGAAAAAAGTTCATCTTACTGAAAAAAAATGTTCATCGAAGCTGGCCTATAATGGATTGAAATGAGTATCAATTATGCAGACTGCGGTTGATATTGGAGTATTGAGGTAGTATCCGGTAGTATATAACGCATTGCGGTATTACAGAAAGGCAGAATTGTCGGCCAATGATTGTATTATGGAAACTATATTTGTTATCATTAGTATATGGATTTAAACTTGAATTAGTTTATTTGTATTTGAATGATTCGTGTAGTCTGTATTTTCACAGTATACAAAGCTTTCAAAATACGTCTTGTTTGATATACATTGGTTTTAAGAAGATTGGTTACCGCTTGTGCGGGGTGCGCGGGCAGGGGTGAATGCCTATGCTTTAGCATAGGCATTCCGAGCTCATACCAATTCCTGAACACGAAAATAGACAACATTTTTCTGACCTCTAATCAGTTAATTACTCGCTGAAAATCATTATAATAATTTTTTTATTCCCTCTTATAATTTTTGAAAATAAATAATCACCTCAAATGTTGTCAATGTCATAAAAAATGAGAGAAAATTGATTGCGAGATGGGCTCGGGAACTTTGACAACGCTGCAGTTGAAATATATTTCAAACTGTATCCACACATACATACCGAGCTCTCACAGACATAACGCTACGTCACGCGGCGATGCCATGTTAGTTACTCGACACGTGAATTTTGATCGAGGAATTGTATAAAACCATAAATTGCAATTGTAAAAGGTCTGTAAGGCCCCGAAAAAATGGTCAATTATTTTTCCTAATTGTTCAAGGAAGGTACTGATCAGTTTTCCAATCAAATCTCAATTGTCATTCACGAGATTTTCAATTTTTTATCTCCGAATTATCGGTATGGCTCAGTATGCCCATAAGAGGCTGTGTATAACCAGGAATTTTCATTAATTTATTACGTCCAAACTAGGTTCAAGAACGAATTAAAAATTTAACACGAGTCGTATGGGATATTCAACAATAACATTGAAAATTTTCAGAATTTTTTCATTTGAACGCATTTGACTATGTTTCAATGCGCCTCTGACAGTTTATAAACGACTATTGAACTTCTTAAGGATGTTCTACAGGTGTTTTATCAAAATTTGAAAATAATAACAATAATAAAATAATAAAAACAAATAATTTTATTTGTTTTCCCGTTGAAAAAAAAAGTGGTACATTATCAACACAAAGGGTGGCGTCTCAGATCCAAAACTTTTTAACTGGATGATAGGGAGTCAACTACGTTAAACACCAAGAACTAGGTTTTTAATCATAAATATTAATTTTTGGGTGATTTTTCTGTTTATTTCTTGCTTTACACTCAACGATTAGTGCGAAATAGTATAGAACTACTTAAAAAATACAAGTACATTGTTTGAAGTTTATTTTGTGAGAAAATCATTCATCATCTCTAATGTTGAGATTTCAATGTTTTAGTTAGTATTTTTAAAAGAAAAAAAAAAAAACTTTTGCATTCAATCAAATTTTGTATTTTTAAGAAATGAATCTGGGTCATGGTAAAAAAATGATATTTCAAGAAGGCTTTTTTATTTTTATCCACGTATGAAATAGGACTGACGAGGATTTTCATTTTACGAAATAAAAGGAAAAGCTTTCACTTTTGTCTCAGTTGACTCCAATATTTAGAGGTGACCCTCAACATACATATATACATACATTTTTATATAGATGTGGAGAATTTACAATACATAATCTCTTGGTATTGAGTAACAAAAGCACAAAAAAAAGTGCTATAAAATAAATATTTGACTGGATGTTGTTGCCAGCGCTGCAATCAGAGACTTTTGGGGACATACAGCTCTTTTTAAAGGCAAGTTTCTTTTTAAACAAGTTTTTCCGCGTCACTTTATTCTTTCATTCTATTTTTTCTTTCTTGTACTCTCTATAAACAGCCAATTGTGAGTACTGAAGTGGGTCGACCGTAAAATCATAAGTAATTTTCAAAGTTTTCTCTTGAGAATAATGGTGGATTTTTTTTTTGAGAAGTGTGCACACAAAAAATTGAAGGTTTTTGAGGTAGTATCTTAGAGTCTAGTGGTTGAAACAGGAAAAAATGAGGATTTTTAGATTAGTTTCCAATTAGTTGTTGGATAATTCGGGGGAAAAGTGCTTTAATTCACCCAAAAAAGTGATTGAACTACTCGAAAGTCATATCTTCAGCTTGTGGGCAATATATATATATATATATATATATATGGGCAAAGGAAGATTGCCGGAGTTTAATTTGAGAAATTATCAGAAAGATTTCAGAAAAATTTTATAAAAAGTTTTATAAAAGTTTCATGAAAACTTCAGAAAAATTCCAGAAAATTCCGAAAAATCTCAAATATGTTAGCATAAAACTGATTTTTTTTTAAATGTTTGCCAATATAATTTCTTTTTCTCGACTGATTTTTACATTAATCTCCCATCACTCGCAGGAGATAGAGAGAGAGAGAGGCAAATAGTTATGACTACCTTCTAATTGAAACTTCTCAATAACTGTACAGAAAATGGCATATTTTTTTCTTCTATTAATTAGTTGAAATGCTGTTCTCTTCGCCAATTGTTTTCAAATAATGGATCAACTCTGTGGTTTTTAAGTAATTTCGTTATTTCTGTCCGATTTAGAGCGTTTCATTCTCACCATCGCTATTTTCAGTAACTTTGATAATTCATATCTCATAAAATACACGGACAAAAATTATGAAAAATTTTTTAAAAAATATCATTTTTGATATCAAGAAACTAAGGGGTTAAATGTATTCGAATTCGCTGGGATAGTACACGGAGAGAAAAATCCATGAAAATTTATGGTGAAAGTTTCAGAAAAATTACCGGACTGAGCAGTAACCGTGGGACATAGTGGCCTTACTATGAAAAAATGCGAAGCCAGTCCGGTAAAATTTGACACTGATGGGTTCCAGTAAAAATTTCAGTCTCAGTGAATAAGAATTCAGTTCTTCCGAATGAAACGATGAAATTCGCGTATACTACACCATTTTTATCATATTGATCATCCTAATTATTATTAGTTCTTCATTATTCTTATTCATTTTTTATCCTGAAAATAAATTTATTTTACATCCATTTTTAGCAATAAAGACTCTAGCAGAGATTATTGTCTTATGAGTTACAATGGTCGACAGAAATTCGGAGTCCTCCAAAAAATTCCCAAGAATAGTTATTCAAATCATAAATTTCATAATATCCTGTGTGCGGATCTAGTACAAGAGAATTAAATTTTTTGCAATAACAATTATTTCGCTGTTTGATACACTTAAAAACTTGATTTCATAGAACTGTGGTCCATGGCTATCACGATGACAGATCCAATATGGCGATTCTTCCAAATTTCCCATAAGTCCTTGCGATACGCGATCGAATCCGAAAAGACCCGAACTGAATCGATTGACGGACGAGTGCGATAGAAATTACTACTCAGTCCGGTAAAAAGTGTTCCAAGAACGAGAAAATTAACGTCCTAGTCCGCAATTTATACGTTTTTCACAACAAATTTTGTGGGATACAAGAAGAAATTTCATGAATGTAGGTACAGTTAGGGAAAAATTACGGACCAGTCCAGTAAAATGCATTCACTCATTTGGTACATATTATGAGACGTTTCTCACTTTTTCATTCCTGTAGGAGGACGTTTTCACTTACGAACCTCTATGTCCCACGATTACCGGACTGGTCCAGTAATTTTTCATGAATTTTTCTCTCCGTGTATCGGAAAGTGTATTCGCAACTGATGAACATATTTGAAGATACTTTCATTTGATCAATTCATAAGTTTTTTTTTTATTTTTATTTATATTAACATTCTTATTTCCCTCTTTCTTATTTATGAGTAACTCAGCCTTGAGCTTTTCTTATCTCAA
The DNA here is from genome assembly GCA_963921955.1 of Aleiodes alternator. Classification (NCBI taxonomy): domain Eukaryota; kingdom Metazoa; phylum Arthropoda; class Insecta; order Hymenoptera; family Braconidae; genus Aleiodes; species Aleiodes alternator. Next base: position 14,701,810 of record OY998099.1, read on the forward strand.
ACAATTTTTCTGATAAAAATTTTATTCAGCAACTCAATTTCTCTTACTTTTCCAACAATCTTTCTCCTCCGTTTCTACGTGCACACAAGGTATAATGAAATTGGAGGAAAAAAGGGAGAGAATCACGTGCAAACATTTTTTTTTTTTCATATTTTCCTGAATTCAAAGGACTTTCAGCTGAGTACAATTTTTCTATTAAATCGCTCATAGAATATTTCAAGCAAATTGTCTTCTTAAATAATTATAGAGTTCTCGTAAATGTCTTTAAGGAGTTTCTGTTCGTATAGTCAAAGAAAATGTTAAATTTTTGGATAAAATCGTTAATAGCAATTTATACGGGATGAAATGCTCAAATTTGATGAAGTAAATCTGTAAAGAATATAATGAGGAATAAAACAAGTCCTAGAAACAAGAAATTGATTGAAAAATGTAAAATTCTCTGTGGTTTTGAAAATTTCTTCAAAATTTGAAAAAAATGAAGAAATGTAAAAAGCTCAGAAAATTTTTCAATTTTCAATTAATCTCTTGTTGGTTAGACTTATTTTATCACTCATTACATTCTTCACAGATTCACTCTATCAAATTTGAGAATTTTAACTCGTATAAAATGTTATCAACGATTTTATACAAAAATCAATTTTTTTTTGAATGTAGAGACAGAAACACGTTAAATTCTCAAACACTCTTTCATCGTATTATCAATGCCAATCCTGGATTTAGTTTCATACTCTAGTATATCCATTTGCAATTTTATTTTTTTGCGAAGTGAAGAAAAAAAAACAATGTTACAAAACATTTTTGGCAATCACATTCGAGCTATATGCCAGAGAAAAAAAATTCCATTATTTTATCTCTGCAGATTTTGAGGATTCTGGCACTAGAGCAAGAAGCTTTTTACAATTTTTGATTTATTTCTCTTGAAAATTCGAGATAAATGTATAAAAGAAGAAGAAAAAAAAATTTTTAGAATAATTTTTGATGATCTGCACACTGAGGCGATTCTCTCGTACTTCCATGACTATCTGTTCAAAAGCCAAGGTCAAAATGAACTACTTCAAATTAGTTATCACGTCCAGAATTACAATGTTAGGGTTACTATTATAGATTACTACCTATATAAAATATATTATATTTATTATACATATATAATAAATATTACTTTATAGCACGAAAAATTATTACAATTTCTCCTACATCAACACTCCATATTGATAAAATTTAGAAGTTCGAGAGATGTTCAACATAGAGATGCGAAATTACGGTAATTTTTGAAACGCGTCAGGTCAGTGGTAAATTTAGCATTTTCTGACCGTTTCTGACCTGACCTTTCATTCCCGTTGCAAAATGACCGTCATTTTTTCGGAGTGTCAGTAATAAAATCAGGTGATCAGAAATCCATCTATATAGTTGCAAAGTTACCGTCATTTTTTCAGATGGTCACTAATAAAATGAGCCAATCAGAAATTCGTCATTTTGAGCTCCGGTCACTTTCTGTAATTTTTCTATTTTTTTTTGTTTTTACTCTTAACAAGCAAAGAATGAATGAATCCTGTATTAACGAAATTTTTTTATTAAATCTTGCATACCGATCTACGTACTGAAGAGGGAAAACAGACGAATCGATTCATTTTCATGCTCATTCTTACTAAAATATCTCTGAAACTAAGCAAAATAGCGAGATTTTTGAACGCACCTTTTTGTAGCTGTGATGCTCTTCTATCAAAAAATTCGCCCAAAAATTTTACTGTCTAGCTTAATTTCTGAGATATTCTTGATAGATAAATGGCAAGAAAATTTACTCATTGTATTTCATTTCTTCACTACTGATTTAGACTTTTCAAAGTCTTCCATACAATTTTGTGTATGAACCTCTCTACATCTCTTTCATATATATTTCTTCATATAAACTATGAAAATTATTTCAATCGAATATCATGAAACAAAGTACAGTGTAACCTTAATATAACGAACCTCAATATAACGAATTCCTCCATTTAACGAATTTTTCAAAATCCCCCAGAACTGCCCATAAGAGTCTATGTAAAATATACCTTTACATTACGAATATATTTTTCAAACAACCTCGCTATAACGAAAAATCAATCATTGCAGAATATATATAGAAACTATTATTGACCTTCATATAACGAATTTTCCAGCCTACAACCTCTACATAACGTATCCTACAAATTATCCCCACTCAATTCCACAATAACTAATGTCTCAATGAGTGCTGATACGTTTAAATCTTCATAAGATAGTCATTACTGTTTGATCACTGTAAACATTGCTGTTTGTGATTGTTAGTAATTTTGAAGTTGTAATGGCTGAAAAACGGAAAAGGTGTTGTTTGAGTGTTGCAGAAATTTTAACCTTTATTAAGCATTAACCTTTATCAAGTTGTTAATTTTCTCTCTTACATTCTATGTTTATATTCTATTTGAATGTTTTCAAATAAATAATTCTGTGTTTTGATTCAAATGAGTTGTTATTCACATGAGTTGTTTTAATGGAAATTTTCTTACCTTGTTATAACGAATCGAGTTTAATCTAACCTCTATGTAACAAACCTCACTCTTACGAATAACTCGATATAACGAATAATTCCTATTTCCCTTCAGTTTCGTTATATCAAGGTCACACTGTACTAGTGAATCTTTAAATGAATTGTCGAATTATATAAATCCATTTAGATGAAAACTGACCCTAATAAAATCAATGAGTCAGCTTTGTGACACGACACTCAGTCATTTTTTTTTCACCAAAACCGTCAGTAATTATAATTTGGTCAGTTACCGGTAAGTTACCGGTAAACTGACCGGTAATTTTTTCGTCGCATCTCTAGTTCAACATCCATTAACTTCATTAATCATGAGTATGATGATATCAATGATTATAGTTTTTTTTTTCACTGTTTTCTACTGTACATATGTGAATTCTACTGTACATATGTGAATATTATCTTTTTTAAGTGTTGATAAAAACTGTTGATATAAAAAAAAAATCAGGCATGGCAAGTATGAAAAAATTCTCTCAGTGTGAAGAACTTAATAGAAATTCATTGATATTATAATGGAAAATTCAATACAGAATTCATCTAGCTGAACAGAAAAATCGTTTCCACGCAAAGCGATATTCAATCATCCATGAAAAGACCTCATAAACCATACTTCATTGATTCCCGTTGCTCCTCCATCTCAGGAAAATGCGAATTTTCATGGAAAATACAAAGAAAAATATAAGATTCTATTGAAATTATCCGAGAAAGTTTTATCGTCATAAAGGTAAGAATGTAGATGAGAATGTCACCAACAGACATCCATGGAATTTGTCATTTCTACACTTCTATTTTTCTGAAGAATTTGGAAGAAAAAAAAACTCTCCAGTTGCTTCATGTTTTGTGTTGCAGAAAACTTCCTACTTCTCCTAAATTTGTCTCTCTGCCTAATAAAACGTGGCATTTCGGTAGATGAATCTAGTATTCAAAATACAATTTATATTTTTTTACTCTCAATTTTTCGATGCTCATTCATTGTGAAGACATTAAGAAATGAGCTTATTTGATTGGAGATGTTTCCTGATTGTTTCTTTTTCGATTAGTTTCCTTATTTCTATTGTCTCGATATATATAAAAATCAATTTTCTAATAATCGATGTTTTTTTATGTCAATTTTTCTTCATCGATGCCTAGAAAAAAACAATCAGATTTTCGATTTATCGATTGTTAGCAAGAAAAAAAATTACATTTAATTTTTTCCTATTATTATTATCATTGGGGTATATGATTAGTCATAAAAAGTGAAATAGAAAGTATGAGATGAATAAAGAAGTACAAGACATCATTGTTTCTTCTCGTTTGCAGTCATATTATGATAAAATCTCAAACTCGAGAAAAAAATAACGATTATAAAGCTTCGATTCGGAAGCAAAATATTGAACATCGATGAATCGGTGACAAGAAACATTGAGAAAAAAATGGATTATTAGAAACAATAATCGAAAAATTCGATGAATCGATTAATATCGCCCATCTCTAGCCTCGAGTAGTCTGGCGCACGATTGTTTCTTTCGGGTATGAGCACAAAAGCAGAGAGAAATGGAGCAGTTTGGAAGATTTTTCTTCCTTTTTTGGCTGAGGTCGTGTAGGAAAAGTGCCTAAAGAAGAATGAGAAAAAAAAACTTGGCGGGGGGGAAGGGGGGGGTAGTTTGAAGTTGTTGCGCACTCTCAATGGACCAGGGTGACGTCGATGCTGAGAGGCAGACGAGGAAGCCTCAAAAGAAGAACAGAGTTATATATGCCTCTCTCATCACACAACCCATTCTCCCGGAATTTTTTTCTTCTTTTTTCCTTTACATTTTCCTCTCTCAAGACAATAGGCTTCTCTTGCTTTTTCGACGTTGGCCACGATGAACAGCGTCAGCAAGAGAATATATACGTTTTTCATTTGTTTTTCATCTTATTTTTTTATTTTTTTTTTATTTCTCTTTTTGCCCTGGGAATGTAAATTTTTGCGACACTCATTGAGAGGTAAAATTTTTTTTATGGGAACTTCTTTGTGGGTCAAGTAGCTTTGCGTGGAAAAGAGAATGGATTCTCTTTTATTTTTTCCCGTCTTTTTTTTTGTTTCTTTCGTTATCTTCTTTTATTTTCTTATTTTCTTCTCAAGTTACTCAAGTTGATATGAAAGCGCAACATCTCCAAGCTACACTGATATGCCTCTCGTTATCTTTAAGCACTTTTCTTTTCATTACAATCGACTCTTGATAGACGGCCAGACTCTTTGTTACTGATTTTTTTCTTTCTTTCTGCTGGAAATGAGCATCTTACGAATAAGATATGAATAAACTATTTGAATTTATGGGGCGTTTTAGTTCAACATTAAAATTTAAAGAAATAGACTTTAGGTTCATTTTTCGGATACCGTTAGGAGAAAATGGAAATTCCATAGAAAATTTGGTGAGGATTTTTATAAATGCGATATTGTGTTTTTTTTTAACCCGTCAGCGGTCGCGCTATGAGACTTCCTCCCACACTTTTTTTGAAGGTATAGGAAACTACGTTTAAAAATGAGTGAAAAATCTCGATTTTTTTTGTATTTGTCAAAGAAAACTATTCTACTTTATTATGGTGATTGCAAAATTTCAAAAATAATTTTTTCTTTTAGAAAAAATAATTTTTCCTTCCGTGCCGTCAAGCAGCGTGAGACTTTCTCTGACCGCGCGCCTAAACGTGGTCAGTGGGTAAGCATGGCTCAGTCGCTGTAGATAGCATTGGTGACAGCCCCCTCTCATTCTAATCCTTTTTTCTCAAATATTTCTTTGCAAACGGAACTGAATCTATCAAAAGTACGAAAAATTTTCAGATAAATCAATTCAATTTTACCATCAGTTTTTTGTTATTTTCTCGGAAACTAAGCGAGATACGGCAATTTTTCTAGAATCCTTTTTTGTAGAGAATTTCAGGCTCTACTAAAAAGGTCGTAGACAAAATTACTCTATCTCGCTTAGTTCTTGAGATAGTCAGGTGTGAGTAGAGATGGGCGGCCGTCACATGACGCGTCACAAAACGGTCATATGACGGTCATGTCATGTCACGTCACGGAGTAGTTGTGACCGTGACAGAATTCGGTCACAAAGTTTCACTGAATGACGGTCATAAAAGGAAAATAAATTATGACTGTCACAAATTGAAGAAATTTGATGACGGTCATTTTACATCTATATAGATGTTTTACCATCAATCATTTTTCATTCCTTGACAAAAGTAAATAAATTTAGAAATGAAAGACTCAATTGAAACCCGTTTGAATTAAAGGATAAAAAATTCATATTGCAATCAAATGTATTGAATAGTTACTGATTTTCAAAATTGACTGAAAAAAATGACCGTCACAAATTGAAGAAATTTAATGACGGTCATTTTACATCTATATAGATGTATTTTACCATCTCATTCATTTTCCATTCCTTGAAAAGCATAAATTTAATTGTGACCGTCATTTCCCATTAAAAATTTTGTGACGTCATGTGACCGTCACAAGACGGTCATTTTTTGGTCATATGACGTCGATGAAAAAATGACCGTCATTGTCCATCTCTAGGTGTGAGAGAATCTTTCATCGCGCGCCTAGAGAGCGTTGGCGAGCTAGCGCGCCTGCTGATGGGTTAAGGTAGTTGACTCCCTAATGACAAAGTTCAAGACTTGCTTAAAAATCAGGCTGTCAATAATTAGATGCATAATGCATCTAATAATGAAATTTGAGAACGATGGTCCACAGTATATATGAGATAATTGCAATTAAAATCACCGTTTTTGCACAGGCTGTATGAGAGAAGCGTGGGAATACTACTAATTTTATTTTTGTTCACGTTGAAAAAAAAACGCCATCATTATGAAAAACTAACACCTGTCAGAACTATACATCTAGAATTATTTTTGGAAATATGGAGATCATTGACCACATGGTTTCGGTGAATAATTAAAAATAAAACCGAAATTTTGACGAAATTCTCACTGGAAGGGGTATCAAGATGGCCGCGCGAGCGTGTTGTGGGAGAAAATTTCACAGTTGTGTGTATTCATATAGAGGATACTACTGTGTGAGTGTACAGTCAAGTCGAAAATATATAGGTTCATAGTAGTACATTATGAACACATAGGGTGGCGTCTCAGAGCCAAAACTTTTTAACTGGACGGTAGGGAGTCAACTACGTTAATGGAAAGATGATCATAAAATCTATGAGTTTCAAAGGAAATTCGAAGGAATCTATGAGTTTCAAGGAGAATTGAGACGAAAATTCTACAATTCACTTGAATTTTGAACTGAACATGAATATTCAGAATAAAAATAACTTGAATTTTCGATTTTTTCTTGAACTTTTCCTATTTTTTCTAACTTTCCAAGAAATAATTGAACTGAAATTTACAAATTTCATTGATATTAAGGCCTGAAATTATTTGAAAATCGATGGTGCGTTCATTTTTCAATGACGTAATTATCTGAAATGTCAGTAGAATTGTGACTCGTTTGAAATTTTCGAGTTTTTACACGGATTCAATTAAGACGGATATTTTTGACAATGGATAAGGCATTAAATTCAAGTTTCGTAACAGTCTATTTTACTTGCTGGGGGAAAATTAATATCCGTAAATGGAGAATATTTTATTAGAGGAAACACGAAAATATGGCGTAACAAGGCTTTTGCATGGCTCAATAGTCTGAAAGGAGCCTGAAATACTCCAGATATTTGTTTGGTAACTTCTGTCATGAACACTCGTCAACAGCGTCATTTATTTGAATACCTGTCTTATGCAGTATCTCGAGGAAATTGATCTTTCTACCTCTCTGAGACTTCGACAATTTTATGTAAATATATATTTCTAGCATGAGACAACCTGTATACATTTGAAGTAAAACTAGTCGTTAAATTGGAGTTGAGTATTTCAGTCGTGTTCTGTATCCTCAAAGTGAATATCTAGCAAATTTGTATTTTTTTCCCACGATCCACATGAAAAGAATCTGCGGATGTGAGTGGTACGCAAGTTGTCAAATGCTGTATCGAATTAAATGCGAGATATCACATCGATTAATCGAATATTTGAAAAAAAGACGATCGAAAGTTGTTTTTGCAAGAAAAATTTATGCAGCTACGCTTTTAAATGCTGGTCCCCTTCGACTAAATTTGGTGAAATGCGATTATTGAATCATATGCGATATCTCGAATTTTATGAACATCAAATCGATTAATCGAAATTTGAAAATCATCCATCGAAAGTTGATCTGACATTGTTTTTTCCTCCCCTTCAAACTAAAGCGGGTTCAATCGAATCGAATTATCGATCTATATGAATTTCGATTAATCGAATTTTGACATCGATCAATCGAAATTTTGAAACTGATCGATTGAGTGTCAAGTCTGTTAAACAAAAACAGGTGAAACGGAACTTTCGGATGACAAGTTATGTTTCGAATTTAATGCGATATATCGAATCGATTGATTGATGTTTGAGAATGATCAATAAACTCAATTTTACCGATTAATTTTGCATAAGATCGATTTTTCAGGAATCGATTTTCTTTTTTTGTCAATCGCTCATGACTAGTAGTACAATGTAGCATGAGTCCTAGCGTCAAGTAACGCTCACAGTTTCTCTGTACTATGCCACTCTGCGTAAGCTAATTCTTCAATTGAGCCACTTCCTCCGACGAGGCGAAGGAAGGCCAATAATTGACTTCGGTCGTGTTGCGCACCTAGTTGTACTAGTTTCTACGCAAACTTGATTTTACAAATTCAAAGCAAGATATTTGTATTCAGCGAAATATTTGTGAATTACAGAGTTTTGATTTTACCGACCGTGTATAGATTATTTTTGAATTTTCGTGACATCACTTTTTGCGGCAATTTCGGTCATATATAGGCATTCGTTCATGAGAAATTCATCTGAACTTAAATGGAGAGAAGGCCCAGAATGCCTGAGTATTTAAACTTCTAACCTATTCAGGTTATAGTAGTTGGAATCTCATAGTATCGCGTAAAGATGGAATTCAAATTATTAAATAAATCAATTAAATTAAAGAATTAAATGAATTGATTAAATTAAAATGCACAAGTTTCTGAAAAAAATTGGAGGTGATCGGATTCGATCTCGGGTGAGAATCGAAGCTCACAACCTTATCTACTTTCCGGAAACCTTATCTAGTTGCCCGGGTATATATATCTTATTTATTTTTTGAGCCAAGAACAAAAAAATTGATTTTTTGAAAATTCTACAGTGGTCCCTTAACTGTACTCAAGTTTGCTTGGATAATACCCTAAAAGTTTCCCAAAAAAGTGAAGATTTGGATGTTCAAACTTTTGTGGAAAAGTCTGAGATTTGATCATGAGACGAGTCGATGGACATCGGGTCAACTCGGCCAATCTCGTCTGGGCCACAGGCTCAAGCCGGTAGTGTTACGGAGAAGCACTTTGCAGTCTATCTAACGGAAATCAAGATGTAAACGGTCTATTATCAATCGGTTACTTTATCCATAAATTAACGGCACGGTTCATATCAATATCAATTATTATATGTATTTTATCCAACGAACAACAGTGCAAATTATATCAATTTTTATATAAATCGGGCTTCTTTATTCTATCGATACCTGTCCCAATTTCAGACCAGCGTCGGTGCTATTTTGGGGGCATTTTATCTATTAAAAAATACAGTCCACTTAAAACATCAATTTTCGGCTACAACATCAAGGTAATTCCATAAAAATCCAAACATTGGATTTTATTAATTGTTGCGTTCAAAATTCATTGTTGAATTATCTCATTCCCTCCTTCCCTGTCTTTTGAGAACATCTGAAAGTAGATACTGATCAACTTGCGCCATGTGAGGATCCACTCTTGCAACTAAGTTCGCCTAATGTACCTAACGAGGTCGAAGTAGATGGTGATACTCTCAGGGGAGGCCAGAAGTGTCAGGAGTGCGAGTTAGATTTATTAAGGTGGCTCATTAAATTATATTCTGCCACATTTTCCACGAGAATTCTCTCTGCAGCTCTTCAATAGCCTCATTCAAACAATTCCATCTTCCACTGTGTTTCATTGAAGTGTCAATTTCATCTCAATGTTTCCCATATACTTGTATCTGTGGGTGGAGTTTTACGTTAACGTTATAAGGGATCTCCATTCGGGGTTTATCTTCACAGTAATAAGAGCCTCTGGCACATGTGGGGCTCGAAGGATTCGTCACACTGCCCCATTCAAACCAGAAGGATATATCGATCCTTCAAACCAACCAGTCACATATTCATCAATCACATGAGAGATATCCAAATTATATTATCGCCGGAAAAGTAAGGGAAAGTGGAATAAAAAGTGATAGGGGAGACTGGAACATAATGGAGCTTGGCCACGAAATGATTCGACTTTTCTTTTAAAAAGCTGCAGCTTCTATGGAGAATCTGGAAAAATTCACAAAAAATATAGACAAGCTGATATATTATCTGAAATTTTTTCCGATTTTTTCATGAAGTCCTGCACTCCGAAAAAAATCGCTAGCTCTCACGTAGCACAGACATTTTTAAAATATTGGATTTTTGGAAATTAGAGCGAAATCGTCCTTTGCTAGTCACTGCTTTCACTTGTTTACAAAAAAACTCAGGAATACGAAATTAATTATGTTTCGACTAAGGTATTTTAATTTCTACAATATTTTTCTCTGCAATTATTAACGCTCAATAAGCATTAGACAATAAATCAACAATAATATATCGCCTTAGAAGCAAAGCCACACCAAAGGGGCGTAAGTACTGTGTATAAGCATAGCACTTACGCCCCTTTGTTTCAGAGGCCACGATATTTATCAAGAAATTTTAGATCCAATTCCTTGAAATCTGTTGAATTTTTATTAAAATCTATGAAATCTTCAGAAATCTATTCAATTTTCATAGGTTCTCAATTTTATAGAGTCTACTGAGAATTCAAGAATCGTTGAATTCTTGCAATTTGAAGCTTAAGAAGGAACAGCAGGTCTCTACGGGGTGAGGCGCACGGGGCGAAACATCAAAGCTTCCGACGGATAGTGCCAATCCCAAATAAATGAAATATCATAATTTAAAAAAATGCTCATATCGCGTAAAAGCTGAGAAATACTTAATGAATAAAGATGATAACTCTTATAGAGCATCCGTAATAATTAGTCAATCAATTTCTTCACTGAAAGGAATTATTTAAGTAATTATTGAAAATGTTTTCCACTTGGCAACGTCGTCTTTCACGTTTATGAGTTGGTAACAATTCGGTCGGTGAAACCGCATCTTCATCGATTGAGCTGATACTCTCGGCGAATCAAATGTGTGTTTATAACCTGTTAGCGTGAAAGTGTCGGTTTTGAAAAATCTGCGCGCTGCTGCTTGCAGTGACGTCACACAACGCTGTTGCCACGTTTTTGCAAATGGCGCCTGTCTTGATTGAAAAATTGATTCTGATTGTTTCCTGAAAGTTGAATAATGATGAGAAAAATAATAAAAAAATTGAAATTTAAAGTTATTTTGATTCTGAATATTCATGTTCAGTTGAAAATTCAAGTAATTTGTGGAATTTCTGTCTCAATTCTACTTAAAACTCATAGATTCCTTTGAATTCTCTCTGAAACTCACAGATTTCATAATCATCTTCCCATTAAAAAAAAATTCAACCGCATGTTCATGAAAATTTCCATCAAATCGTCTGCGAAATTTCCATTTTCTTCCAACAATTTAGATCAAGCAATACCAGAATAATTTTATCTCAAAAATTAACAGAAACATCTCTAGTCATTTTCAATGAAACAATTCAATTCACAAAAATAGAATGAAGCCTCCATTCAGCTGCAAAATGAATGAAAACCTATAAATCTCAAAATTTCCGTGGAAAATAAAAAAAGACAAAGCATGACCTTGAGAGTATTCAAAAAAAGAATTTTTCTTTTTAGCTTCAGCCCTGAGCTATGATTAGAACTCTGCAGAGAAGCTATTGGTAGACTTGCGCCACTATTCGATAATTCACGAGTATTTACACTGCAATATCCTCATTTGCCTCCAGATTTTCCAGTCATATGGGTCGGTACAGTGAAGCAGGTTGAAATTGAGGTGTTTCACAAAATCCCAAGTATAAGAGCGAGAGGAAGGGAGAGAGAGCGAGAAAAAGTGAGAAAGAGAGAGAGAGAAAGGAGATTAGCCTCTCTGTTGGCACTTTATCCCAGTCTATTTACTGTAGGTACAAATACTGATTATACTAGTTTGGCATTGGGTGACCTTGAGGCCATGTTTGACCTTCATTCTCAAGGACACGATAAAATTGGGATTGAAGTGTACACTGAAGAGGCATATTTCAACCTCAGCCTTATCTTTCTACCTTTAACTGTGCTCGATTCGCCTCAGTGAGGGCTTTGAAGTCAAATTATTCTTGATTCCGTTGGGATGAGTATCAATTGCTTGCATAATGAGAAAAAAGTTTTGAAATATTCATGGCGCGTAATTTAAGGTAGTATCCAAGCTGAACTCGAGTACGGTTAACCCCTAATTTTTTTTTAATGCTGTATTGAAGATGATATTTTTTTTTTTACATTTTTCTGAAATTTGTAGTTCATGAGATATGGATTATCCAAGTTACTGAAAATACCGATGGTGAGGATGAAACGCCCTAAATCGGACGGAAATAATGAAATTACTAAAAAACCACAGGGTTGACCCATTGTTTGAAAACAATTGGCGAAGAGGACAGCATTTTAACTAAATAATAGAAGACAAAAATATTCAATTCACCGTATAGGGAAAGAAATTATATTGACAAGCTGAAGATATGACTTCCAAATAGTTTAATCATTTTTTCGGATAAATTGAAACACTTTTCCCCGAATTATCAGCAATTAATTGAAAACTAACCTACAAGTCCTCATATTTTTTCTGTTTCACCGATCGTACACTGGGATACTACCTTAACCTCTAATTTTATTTTTTCATTTCAATTGATCCTTGAAAAACGGGGAAGAATTGAATGGAGAAGATTTCAGTCAAGATAAATAGATAAGACTGCTTCCCGGGCAAAACTCGTCGAGAGTTTTAACAAAAATACACAATTGTTACTCTTTTTTTATCATACAAATGTAAAACTTTTGCAAAACATAAGCTTACACAATATATATAATAAACGTAGATACTAATTGCTCAATAGATAATTCACGAGTGTAGTGGAATAACAGGTTAAGTCAATTTTTTGTCGAAAATGAGATTTTATCGGAATTTGCCATAAAATGTATGGACACATGTCTCACAAAAAGGATTTAGCTGAGTATGACCATTTAAGGCCTCATTTTTGAACATGCATAACAGGTTAAGTTCACTTTTGGCAATTTTTCAAAAACAATTCAAGTTATGTCGACTTAACCTGGAAAAATAATTCACGAATGTAGTGGAATAACAGGTTAAGTATATATGGTAAACCTATATGACTTAACCTGTTATTTCACTACACTCCTGAATTATACATATAAAAGTTAAGTCAACATAACTTAAATTTCTTATAATTTCTGGAGGAGTTAAATAGACATAACTCGAATCTCTTATAATTTTTAAGGGAGTTAAGTCGACATAACTTAAATTTCTTTCCATAAATTTCAAGTAAAGTCAAAATTATAGAAAAAAAAGACTGCCGATAACAATAGCTTTTGAATATCTTAATTGACTGCGGATTAATGACTTTCATCATAAATGTAGCGCAAAATGGTGCTCGCATCATCATTTTACGGTTTTTCGGCTCTCCTGAAAAATTCACTTTTTCTGACTTAATCTGTTATTCCACTACACTCGTGAATTGTCTTCTCCGACAATTGCCAGAATTTTCGTAAAACTCGATGAATATTTTAGTTATGTGGATGTAATAACCTGACTCTGAAGGGGGCACCATCCGGTGGCATTCACAATTGGTCAGTGCTTCCACTGTTAAAGTGCTTTGAAAAAAAAAAACAGAAAAAAAAGAATGAAGATAATGTACCAACTGCCGCGTGAGGGAGGGCAAGGTCACGTTGGGATAGTGAGGAACTGCGGCATAGCCCCGTGGACCGTTTCCCCACGTTTCCTGGAGTTTCGGATTGACGTCATGTCTGTAGGGAAAATAATCGTTACTTCAAACCTTAGAGAGGTAAATTCTCTTCAAGGGGTAACGGAATAGCCAGTAAATTGTGAATGCTCAGACCAAATGTTTGAGGGGTAATGGAATACCTCGTATTTATTGAAATTTCAAATTAATTGTTTGACGATATTTATCAATATTTTTATGATAGAAAAGTTGAAACGACTGGGGATGGAAATTTGAGAGTCGATGCTTCTGAAATTTAATGCAAAAAATCATCATCATGGAAAAAAATGAATTTGAAAAATTGTAAATTTACTGGGTCTTCCGTTGAACTTTCAAAAATTATTATGATTATGTTTGTTGAATAAGAGGAGAGCCCACTTTTGAATTATTTTCCTCAGTCGTTGACACTTTTTTTGGGATGAAAATATCAATAAATATCGTGAAATAATGCAAAAACTCAATCAAATGTAGCGTCAGCTTGGAGATAAAGTGGCGTAAGTGCTATGTTCAAATACAGCAATCACGCCACTTTGTTTCTTAGGCGACGATATGGCTTTTCGTTATCTCTGAGATATTATCTCAGAGTGCGGTCGATAAAACAGAAAGAAATGGAGATTTTTAGGTTAATATCCAATTAATTACTGATAATTCAGAAAAAAGTGCTTTAATTTATTTGAAAAAGTGATTAAACTATTCAAAAGTCATATTTTCAGCTTGCGAATATAATTTTTTTTTTCGAATTTTTCTTTACATTAATCTCCTATCACTTGCGTGAGATAGAGAGAAAGGCAAATAGTTACGACCACCTTCTAATTAAATTTTCTCAATAACTATACGGAGAATTGAATATTTTTTTCTTCTATTATTTAGTTGAAATGCTGTTATCTTCGCCAATTATTTTTAAATAATGGGTCAATCCTGTGGTTTTTTAGTAATTTCGTTATTTCTGTCCGATTTAGGGTGTTTCATCCCCACCACTGCTATTTTCAGTTACTTTGATAATTCATATCTCATAAACTAAACAGACAAAAATGATGAAAAAATTCAGAAAAATGTAAAAAAACATCATTATTGATATGGCATCATAGAAATAAGGGGTCAATTGTACTAGCACTCATTTCCTGAGATAAAACCTTGAAAAACTACCTCCAAAGCCAAATGAAAATCCAAATTCAATGATTTTAGGTCAAACACTAAGTTGCTTTTTCATGAAATAACCATTGAAAAAAATCAGTATTACAATTTTTCCTCCATCATTCTGCATCTCTACACATGATTGTAGACACGAGTTTTATCTGGTATTTCTAACGACCAAAGGAACGTGGAAAATTGTCTTTGACGTACAAAAATTTCGTTTCCAAAGTTACCAAGTGTTTTTCGTTTGTGCGCAAGCGTTCGATCCCAGGATTTTATCTTGAATAAAAAAGGTAAAAAAAAGTAAGAGCCGATAGAAGTGTCGGTAATATTGTCTACGTGGTGAAATAGTGTGAAAAATATTTCCCAAGCCAAAGGACTCAAAACAGTATAAGCATTGTCAGTAGACAGTTAAAACTATGTACATACCCATCATATGCGTTATGTGACAATATATTTTCAGCTTTTCATACTGGTATTATATATATAACGTGGAATGGGATGGTTTCATTTTATCGGGGACGTCAAGCGCCGGATGACGTCACTGGATCCACTCAGCCGTTAGAAGAATCGCTGAGGCAATAAATTTATTTATTAAGTGTACTAAGAGGTGTTATTGGTTCTAGCTTCTATTTGCTCATATAATCCATTTACTCGTGTAGTTGTAATTTAAGTTTCATTCGCCTGGAATTGTTTGACGATACTGCTAACAATATATGGAAGTTTTAGGGTAATCTTTCCCATTTACTGCAGTGCCTATTCTATTTTCCATCATTTCTGAAGATTATCGTGAGAAATTCTTCTTTTTACTTCCCAATGGAAGCTATGTGATCATCAGAATTTTCAATTTTAATTCTTTTTCAGTTAAAAATACTTGAAATGATCTAAATAGAGAGAAAACGATATTTTTAGCGCATATTTGTGTGTGTTTATCTGTATGGGCATAAAAGTCTCAATTACAGCTGAACGGTTTCATAGAAAAATCTCATATTTTGTGGAAAACTTTCTCTCGAAAAAATCTATTTTTTAAGCTTCATTCGAAGAGAATGCGATCTGTACTTTTTGAGATATGTCCATTTTTCGAAAAATCAGTTTTTGATGGAATTTCTGGAAACTATTCGACTGATGTTATTTATACTCATATATTATCTCGAGACTTGTATCGATCAGTTCTCGAGTTGTTGGCGTTTTAATGCATTTTTGCTAAATTTGATATTTCGATGATGATTTCGAAAAAAGTTGTATCACTTCCATTCGGCAGCATGCTGCTAAAGTATTAGCAGGAGGAGCTGTATCAGATGGGAAACGATGCTATTGTCCATTTGTTTTTCGTGGATCTCTACATGGAGAGAAATTTCTCTGAATAATCATGATGCTCAGCGACATAATGTGGATGCAAAATACAGGCCGGGGGTAATTCATGAGTCTACTAATGGAAAAAATGTCTTTGTCAGGGCAATTTGTAATAGGGCCAATAAAATTTTCACGATAAAATAACTGTTACGTAGCATTACAAAAATATTAGCTAATAGTTTTTTCTCTCGAAGCTAAGGAAAAGTTATCTATTCGAAAAATGATGAATCATCGGGCCTCTAGAACTTTTCATACGCTAATAAGAATTCTTATAAATTTTTTTTAGAATTTTTCCCATGGGAGCCTCATAATGTGGTAGACGAAGGGGCAGCTCGGATACCTTCGACTGTTTTCGGTACATGAGCCATTGCTCATTTTACACTTGGCTTTAGATTGAAATATCTCGAAAACTGTGCAAAATTTATCGAGACATGCTGCGAATGAAATTTAGAGGGAAGATTAACGAAGAAAATAAGCAAAACGCCGTCTTTCTCTGATCAGTAGTTTCCGAGATATTAATTTTTTAATGAGAAGTTCAGGAACAATGGACATGGTCCGATAGCAAATAAATGGGCGCTCGGGCGTTCTTTCTGAATTTCTCATTAAAAAATTAATATCTCAATAACTACGCGTCGTAGAAAAACGGAGTTTTGCTCATTTTATTCGTTAATCTTCCCTCTAAATTTCATTCACAGCATGTCTCGATAAATTTTGAGTTGTTTTCGAGATATTTCAATCCAAAGCTAAGTGTAAAATAGCTATATTTTCAAGAAATAAAAATTATGATGTGCAGCATGGGAATTTTTCTGTCGTGTTCCATGAAAACTCCTCCCAGAAGCAAATCGCATCCCGTTTATGGAGCGACATGGTAATTTTTAAAAAAATCATTCAGAAAAATTCCGATATTTTTCTCTCCGTGTAGTAATTTTGACACAAACTCTACTTATTCATCTGGAAATATTATGAAAATGATGATCATATATGCGGAGGCTCTGCACTATCTCAAGAATCAGTAGTAATTGTCATCACTGCCTACCAGCTGTACTTTACGATAAGATAAAAGTATCGAGCAACGGAAATTTGTTTGATTCCGAATAGTCTCAAGGAGAAACGAAAAATCATAAACATTTGGTGTTATTGAGATTCGTGTGATGAATTTTCGAGTATTATTAGTAGGGATATACAATGACAGTTGATTTCGACATGGGTTCGGTCACGCCGAGAAAAAATAGTACATTACGCACCTAGGGCGGAAAAAAGTTAATTTAAGAGTTGTTTGAAAGTTAAGAGATTAACTTTTATCCACCCACGGTGCGTATAGTATTTTTTTGCCCAAGGGTGCTGGAAAAATGCGTTTCAAACCAAGCAAATTGAGGTTAGAAACCCATTTTTCCAGCCCCGCGGGCAAAAATAGTATATTTCGATACAATACAGGAAAAAAGAAAAAGTAGATCATCTAGATCTACTACTTGAATTTCCTTGAAGTAATCCTAGTAGCGAGTCTAAACGATCTACTTTTATTTCATTTCTTTCTTAGTTACCATGAATATCCTAATTATTCCATAATGTATCATTTCCCTGGTATTGAAACGATATCCACGATAGTAAGTTGGTATTAAATAATATTATGAATGTTCAATATTGTTGTGGTCCAATATATATATATATATATTTTTGATATATATTCATTTAAATATAGTGGAGACCGGGGCAAAATGGGGTCCTTCAAAGCACTTGCCCCGGTACCCTATTTTGCCCCGGTCTCCCCTACATATCAAAAAATGGCTGAAAAATTAAAGGATCTTTATCAAGAATCAGTCATTAACATTCTGTCAATTGACCCGTCAAATGACCTCCATATTTTCTCATTCCATCTTTAATTCTTAGCATTAACTCGAAGCTCAGAGTTAGGGAACTGCAGAATTACCTTTTGTCCCTGAATCGGTGAGATCTAATCGGAAATTGTGAAATTCGTTAAAGTAGTAATGGTTCAAGGGAAAGACTTGAGTGGAAAATTGCTTGTCCCTGTGATCGTTTCGCTTTCGCTCTGTGAAATAGTTGGGGCGAAACAAAGAAAAGTGGGTGAAAAAAAAATTGAAGCAGAAGCTTTCCAATTACCTCTTCTCCACTGAATCATCAGTGTCCACTCGTACCAATCGCGTTTCTGTGAATCGTTCCACTTTGCGAAAAAGAAAATCGGGAGAATCTATTTTATCCGTCCTATTTTTATACCTCAATGCTTTTGTCATTGCTATCAGAATGTAATTTATGCTATTTTTTATACTTTTCTAAGTAGTTCAATGAAAGATGTGAAATTACGGTAATTTTCGAAACGCCTCAGGTCAGGGGTAAACTTACCATTTCCTGACTGGTGAAATTGGTAAAATTCACTCATCGTTTTTCATTTCGTCACTACTGATTTATACTTTTCAAAGTTTCCCATTCAATTTTGTTTATAGAACTCTCTACAGTAGACTCTCGATAGTTGCGTGCGTACGGGGCTGTGACGTCACCGGGTTCCGAGAAATACGCAACTTACAAGCGTCCCCACTCTGCGGCCGCCTCGACCCTCGTTCCAGGAAATTTAAAGGGCCAGGTATAGAATAACTGAAAGACAAAAGGCGATCGCCAGCACGGGAGGAGAAAAGGGATACGGCGTGCAGTGGTGGGGGAAGCACTCGGACGACGGAAAAAGGGATTAGGGGAAATACGCGCAACTTTCGGACGTGCAACTATCGAAAGTCTACCGTATATCTCTTTCATATATATATATATCTCTTCATATAAACAAGGAAATTAATTCAATCAAATATCATGAACCAAGTACTAGTGAATCTTTAAATAAATTGCCGAATTATATAAATCCATTCAGATGAAAACTGACCGTAATAAAATCAATTAGTCGGCTTTGTGATACGACACTCAGTCATTTTTTTTACCAGAACGGTCAGTAATTATCATTTGGTCAGTTACTGGTAAGTTACCAGTAAACTTGCGGTAAACTTACCGGCCTTTTTTTCGTCACATCTCTAAGTTCTCTACCTGCAGGGATTTGAAAATTGAAATCTGAAATAAATTTCAACTGAGAGCTTATATAAAGTTCAAGCATCTCGTGAAATTTCTGATCAATTAACCGTTTTGTTTGGCCAATAATGAATAAAAAAGAAATAAAAATAACACGGTGGCTTATGGGCTACCCAGGTAGGAATTATTCAGGACTGAAACCATTTTCGAGCCTTATACAGGCCTGACTCAGTGAGTCTACAATCAAATGAGGCTCAAACCAGTCTACTCCCGTCAGACTAGGCTCAAAAATAGGCTAGTAGTAGACTATGTCACTGATGCTGTGCAAGAGCAACCTCAAAAGAGGCTCGTATCAGTCTCAACTGAATGAGGTTGTTCATAACGAGACTCGGAAGAGCCTGATACTAATCTGAGTAAAAATAGACTCGTCGGTAGCCTCGAACACAGACCTTAGACACCCTCCAAATAATGACCTGATTTAAACCCTGAAGAAACCTTGGGAAGAGCCTGGAATTCAGGACTTTTTGAGTCTTAAAACTATATTATTAAAGACTTGAAATGAACCTGCAAACCAGGCCTTTGAAGGGTCTGTCATTCAGAGCTCAAACTGTGTTATCATTTTGAGGTTCCTCAGGGCCTTACCAAGGCTTGATTTCGAGGCTGATTTGAGGTTCAGCCAGCCTTGTGTAGAGGCTCGGTCAGCCTTGATAATGACCTGAATTCCTACCTGGGTAATGCAGATTTCCGCACTTTTAGGTTAGATAAAACATTGAAATCTGAAAAGTGTCTCAAAAAAAAGGAAAAATTGACGATTTCACATGAAAATTATTGACCGTCTCATAACTTTGTAATAAATGATTGTTTTTCAGTATAGGGAAATACGTGAGTACTCTAGTCGAATTGCATACTAGTGATTTCATAATAAGTTACAAATAATTAATATAATTCCTAAATTCTTCTTCAAATCTGGTTTAAACACCAAGAACTAGGGTTTTAATCGTAAAATTTCAATTTTTCATCGATTTTATTGTTTATTTCTTGCTTCGCACTCAACGACTAGTGCGAAGAAGTATAGAACGACTTCAATCAAGAGAGAAGTGGAGATGAATAGAGTCCATGAACCTCAAGACTATTTTTTTTTTAAACTCTTCAGAATTGTGAATAGACAATTGGAATTCTCTTTGGATTCTTCTGTTCTAAATTTCTTTTTTCTCCAACATTTCTATTCTTATCTACTGGAAATCGATTATTTCCACAGAAATGATGAGAGTCTCGCACACGAGGGGGCTCCAATAGTTGAGGGCTATAAAAAGAATTTCCTTGATGCAACCCCCACTGTGCTTATCCTTGAGTATGTTGGTAGATGGGAAATGTAGAATGGGGAAACGAGAGAAAAAAAAATGGAACTTAGAAAAGAAATATTACCGAAGAAACAAGTGTTTCTCTGACGGTTTCCCTCATTCCTCGCGACACGAGCAGAATGGAGGATTTCTCCGTGAAATATTTTTCTTTTTCGTTACGTAAAGAAGTTTTGAAATTTTGTTATTGCACAAAGTTTTTTTATTTTCCTTTAAATTTTCAGAGACAAGAAATGTTATTCCTCAGAAAATAGATGGAAAGTCATTTTTTTTTATTTTTTTTTATAAAATTAAATTGGAGAATTGCTTTGAAATATCATGAAAATGCTTTTTCATCACTGAACTAGAGCCTCCACTTTATTGATGTCAAAGCTTTTACCTTCTGAGCATTTCATTCCACACCCATGATCATTTATTGCTATTTACGAAATTGCAAATGCTCTGACAGATTGTGTGTGCATTAAAAAATGAAAAATACGCGTTAAGTTATATATGTATATATTTAGAATGATGTATTATCAATTCAAGGTGAGAGATTACGCCAGCAAGATCATTGAACGTTTCTATTTCAATATCTGCATGTTTCACTTGTGTATCGATGTTGATACACTGATAAAGAGGCTTATTTCATGTTTTATTGTTTTAAAAATAGATAATTCTATCATTGAGCTTTCTTCACTTCTCAGGGGTTATCGTGACGTGTAATCAACGGTTCATAGACCCTTTTTTTATTTGAAATAATTTATAATTGCAGGAGAAACCGGGGGCAAAATGGACCTCTGATGCAAAATGATTCAGGATTTTTTTTCAGGGTGAAGAACTTCAGAAAAAAATCTGAAAAAAATTCGAGAAGACGGCGCAATATGTGGAAATTATCAGTAAATTTTTCCAATTTTTTTTCGTTGAGGCCTTCATCTCCCAAAAAAATTACAGATCATTTTAACTTCATAATTCTCCTTTTTTCTTTAAACTTGAAAGTCGTTTTACGTTGAATTCTGGATGATTTCTTTTAGTGAAAAATCACAAGAGCTTTGTTTGAATAATTTGGAGAGGAGCTTTTTCCTTGATCTGCAATCCAATCACATTTATTTTATTTTTTTGCCCTACCAATTTTTCACTCGAGCTCTGAAGAAGAGGTCTTACTGGATGGCAGCCACAGTCGTGCGCGCTATTTTCATCCCACATTGTGTGTGTGTGTGTGTCTATCGATCCGTCTGAACGAGATAAGTTTTTCGTTCCCTCATGTGTCAACTACAGAAGAAAAAGTACTGCATATTATTTTATTCTTTAATATTTGAGGAAAAAATTACGTCAATTCAGTAAGAAAATTCCAAGGAAACTGCTGCAAGAGATTTTTGCAGGAATATTAACGCATGAATGAAGAATTCTGATTTTTTTTAAGGAGTTTGAAAACAATAACTTTTTGCACGTAGGCTGTGAAAAAACAACGTTTTTAAACTCGCTTCGCTACTAACTACACTCAAAAAATTTCCGTCTGAATTTTCCGTGCAAAATCCCGGAAATTTCAAACGATTGTGCAGGTCATTTAAATTAAGAAAGAAAAGTCCCCTGATTTAAGTAAGAAAATTCACTTGATTTAAGTGAGTTTTACTTTCTTAAATTAAGAAAGAAAAAGTCACTTGATTTAAGTGAGAAAAGTCACTTAATTTAAGTGACTTCTACTTTCTTTAAATAAGAAAGAAATAGTTACTAGATTTAAGTAAGAAAAGTCACTTGATTTAAGTGAGAAAAGTCACTTAATTTAAGTGACTTTTACTTTCTTAAAATAAGAAAGAAATAGTTACTAGATTTAAGTAAGAAAAGTCACTTGATTTAAGTGAGAAAAGTCACTTAATTTAAGTGACTTTTACTTTTTTTAAATAAGAAAGAAATAGTTACTTGATTTAAGTAAGTAAAGTCACTTGATTTAAGTGAGAAAAGTCACTTAATTTAAGTGAGTTTTACTTTCTTAAATTAAGAAAGAAAAAGTCACTTAATTTAAGTAACTTTTACTTTTTTAAAATAAGAAAGAAATAGTTACTTGATTTAAGTAAGTAAAGTCACTTGATTTAAGTGAGAAAAGTCACTTAATTTAAGTGACTTTTACTTTCTTAAAATAAGAAAGAAATAGTTACTTGATTTAAGTAAGAAAAGTCACTTGATTTAAGTGAGAAAAGTCACTTAATTTAAGTGACTTTTACTTTCTTAAATTAAGAAAGAAAAAGTCACTGAATTTAAGTGACTTTTACTTTCTTAAAATAAGAAAGAAATAGTTACTAGATTTAAGTAAGAAAAGTCACTTGATTTAAGTGAGAAAAGTCACTTAATTTAAGTGACTTTTACTTTTTTTGAATAAGAAAGAAATAGTTACTTGATTTAAGTAAGTAAAGTCACTTGATTTAAGTGAGAAAAGTCACTTAATTTAAGTGACTTTTACTTTCTTAAATTAAGAAAGAAAAAGTCACTGAATTTAAGTGACTTTTACTTTCTTAAAATAAGAAAGAAATAGTTACTAGATTTAAGTAAGAAAAGTCACTTGATTTAAGTGAGAAAAGTCACTTAATTTAAGTGACTTTTACTTTTTTTGAATAAGAAAGAAATAGTTACTTGATTTAAGTAAGTAAAGTCACTTGATTTAAGTGAGAAAAGTCACTTAATTTAAGTGAGTTTTACTTTCTTAAATTAAGAAAGAAAAAGTCACTTATTTTAAGTGAGTTTTACTTTCTTAAATTAAGAAAGAAATAGTTACTTGATTTAAGTAAGAAAAGTCACTTGATTTAAGTGAGAAAAGTCACTTAATTTAAGTAACTTTTACTTTTTTAAAATAAGAAAGAAATAGTTACTTGATTTAAGTAAGTAAAGTCACTTGATTTAAGTGAGAAAAGTCACTTAATTTAAGTGAGTGTTACTCTCTTAAATTAAGAAAGGAAAAGTCACTTGATTTAAGTGAGAAAAGTCACTTAATTTAAGAATGGCAGGTCACTTAAATTAAGTGACTGCACATTCTTAAATTAAGAAAACATTTTTCTCTGTGTACAAACGCGTTGTCATACCAATGCATTCCATGCCAAACGCATATACCCCTCTGAGTTGCTGTCGAGGATAAAAATTCCGATTTTTTCTGAAAATACTTTCACAGATAACGCCGTATTATTTTATTTATTTTTATTATGGATTTATCGTGATAGCCTGGAACCTGGTTACCAGGCAATTCACGTGGTTGAATATGTCTGGAATATTCTACTGGCTCGTGACTTGATGGATTTTCTACTGTAGCAAGGGTGCAAGTAAATTTACCAAGTAGTGTGGATAAAATGGTGAGCAAATGTTAGACGATGGTGGAGAAATAAAATGAGGTGGTTGAGGTTGGGTTACAGCGTTGGATAAGAGATATAGAAGGTTCACCCGTAGCACACGTGTGTGAATCCCCATGGGATTTACGTTGTATCATTCATTGAGAATAAAAAGCTGAATTTCCTGGTTAAATTATCCAGAGAGAGAGAAAATTTCGAATTACTTGAGCTGGAAATTATTCAATTGTCTCAGAATTAAAGGGGCGTAAGTGCTAAGCTTACACAGAGAAAAATGTTTTCTTAATTTAAGAATGTGCAGATCACTTAAATTTTTTTTTTTTATTATTATTTTTTTTTTATATTAAGTCACTTAAATTAAGAAAGTGAAAGTCACTTAATTCAAGACAGAAAAATCACTTAATTTAAGTCACTTCCACTTTCTGAAATTAAGGAAGAAAAAGTCACTTGATTTAAGTGAGAAAAGTCACTTGAATTAAGTGAATAATACTTTCTTAAAATGAAAAAGAAAAAGTCACTTGGTTTAAGTGGAAAAACTCACTTAAATTACACAGAGAAAAATGTTTTCTTAATTTAAGAATGTGCAGTCACTTAATTTAAGAAAGTAAAACTCACTTAAATTAAGTGACATTTCTCACTCAAGTCAAGTGACTTTTCTCACTTGAATTAAGTAACTTTTTCTTTCTTAATTTAAGAAAGTAAAAGTCACTTAAATTAAGTGACTTTTCTCACTTAAATCAAGTGATCTTTTCTTTCTTAATTCAAGAAAATAAAACTCACTTAAATCAAGTGACTTTTCTTTCTTAATTTAAGTGACCTGCACATTCTTAAATTAAGTGACTGCACATTCTTAGATTAAGAAAACATTTTTCTCTGTGTAAGCGACTTTTCCATCTTGAATTAAGTGACTTTCTCTTTCTTAATTTAAGTGACTGCACGTTCTTAAATCAAGAAAACATCTTTCTTTGTGTATACACAGGACTTACGCCTCTTTGGCTCTGAGGCAATGATTTGGAAAAACGCGAATTATTCATTTTTTCCCCTTTCCTTTCTCGATGGAACTGGTATATTCAGGGAAGAATTTATGAATTTGAATCATTTGTACGAAAATTTATTGTCTTACATTTGTTACATGAAAAATTATCCTGTCTGTACATTCTTCGAGGCGGATTATCCTATTATTGATGAGACTTAGGCTTTGGGTCGGGCTAGATGTAGCGATTATCGATCCAATGCTGTAACGAAAATAGCCTCGAGAATTGAATTAACACTCCTCAATTCATATTGAATGCATAATGAGGAGGTCTTAGATAATTGTTATTGGCCTTCATAATATAAATATTGTTTATACTGTTAGGAGAAAATGAAAATTTCTTAGCCAATTTGATGGGAGTTCTCATAAACTGTTAAAAATTTCCATCTGAATTTTCTCTGCAAATCACGAAAATTTTTTACAAGTTACCTTTCTAATAAAATTTCAGATAGTTACGTTATTAAAAAATTAATACATCATCGATTTTCAAATAATTTCACGCCTGGATATCAATGAAATTTGTAAATTTCGGTTCAATTGTTTCTTGAAAATTTCGTAAAAATAGGAAAATTCAAAAAAATTATGAAAATTCAAGTCATTTTGATTCTGAATATTCATGTAATGATAAAAAAAAAATTAATAGAAAAAAAAAATATTCATGTTCAATTGAAAATTCAAATAAATTCAATTAAAAAAAAAAATTTCCTCTTTTACTGAGTGTCTAAGAAATAATTAAACTGAAATTTACAAATTTCATTGATATCCAAGCGTGAAATTATCTGAAAATCAATGATGTGTTCATTTTTCAATGACGTAATTATCTTAAATTCCAGTAGAAATGTCACTCGTTTGGAATATCTTGGATTTTGGACAGAAAATTCAGACGGAAATTTTTAACAGTGTAAGACCCTTTGGTAGATACAATTTTGGTGTGTTCGTATCATTTAGTGTTACCAATCCTTCTGAAACTTTTCCCCCAAAGCAATTTCAAAACCCCCTAAATTTCGCTAAATCCGAAGAAAAATCCCCCAGCTCTGGAAGGAATGAAATTTCATATAAACTCAATAATTAATAGTGATTAAGAATATCCATAACTAATTTTTATTATTATTTATATATTAATTCATTATCTTTGTTTGAATTTATTGACCTATGTGCATAAATTATAATTATATAAATAACATATTCCTATTATAAAATAATACACAAGAGTTTTAAAAAAATAGGTTGACTAATTTTTATCTACTCTGTATAGAATTACATGGATAGATTTCTATTACACAGAGAAAAATGTTTTCTTAATTTGAGAATGTGCAGTCACTTAATTTAAGTGACTTGCCATTCTTAATTTAAGTGACTTTTCTCACTTAAATCAAGTAACTATTTCTTTCTTAATTTAAGAAAGTAAAACTCACTTAAATTAAGTGACTTTCCCCACTTAAATCAAGTGACTTTTTCATTCTTAATTTAAGAAAGTAAAACTCACTTAAATCAAGTGACTTTTTCATTCTTAATTTAAGAAAGTAAAACTCACTTAAATCAAGTGACTTTTCTTTCTTAATTTAAGTGACCTGCACATTCTTAAATTAAGAAAACATTTTTCTCTGTGTAAAACATTTGTCACCCATTGAATCTTAAGCTTATAGAAAATGCCTTACAAGGAAGTGACATTCGTGAACACATCAGGACGTCATTCCGTCAACGGAGTTTATGAAAATAAATAAAGAGACAAATACTGAAGAAATTATCAGTGAGAATTCTTTTAGATTGTGTCTCTAAAAATTTTCCCGCTAAAAATTCCCCTGATAAAATGTCCCCCGCCCCCTTCCCCCCAAAATCTCCTATCCCAATTTTTTTCCCCCAAATTTAGGGAGAAAACCCCCAAGTTGGCAACACTGGTATCATTTTTGACAATTACTACTGCTTTACGGGTACAGTGCTCCCTCCCTAAGATATCAAGTTTGGGGCTCTGGTTCCGAGAAAAATGTCTTACGGAGGTATCCCTTCCACCTCAGGGAGGCGGAGTCATCAAATGGGTTCGCGCACGCGCAATGTCATTAATTAAGTATACAAAGAGAAAGAGCACAGAATATTCGAATTCAATTTAGAAGGAGCAATGTATTTTTTCATTTGCAAATATAAATTCCTATTTTTTTTTCTTTAACATTCGAACTCTACGTGAAATATAAATTTGATGATAATCTTTTTTGACTGTATAAAATTTTATGAATTTTTTAGGTAAAATTATCAACAAACAATAATGACATTATACATGAATTTGAAGCAATTGTTTACGAAGTTGGAGTTTCAAATATTTTTTCGTTGTTTTGTCACTTTTTCACCGTTTGCGGAGTAACATTGAGGTTATTCGCAATAACATGCACCGGTATTCCATCTTTTCATTCTCTCAATGCATTAATTTTGTAAACAACTGGCACTGCCATTGGTTGTTTATGTTTATTTGGAATATTTTTATAACTTGAAATGAATAAACCTTATTATTTAGATATGAATTTAATTAATACAACTCTTCTCAATACTATTGCGCTGCGTACGACACTCTCCATGTATACATGTGCACAGAATGCCCTAGCTACCAACGTGAGCGCATGCGCGTCGAAATCAGTGAAAGTGGGGGAATGAATTGAGAACGAATTCAGGAGAATTGAGGAGAGGTGATATCTTACAGAGGGATATCTTAGAAAGGGACCACTGTATTAAGGTCACCCTCTCTCGCTCGCATTTTCTTTGCCTCAATCGACAATTTTATTCGAATTATGACAATTGAATACGTGATATTGCGTTCAGTCGAATCGAACTGTCGCAATTTGGTAATAACTGAAATAAAACTCGAATTTCGATGTTAAACAATGGAAATGTCCTCTTGTACGTGATAATACACCAAACTCGTATTGTCATTACCTCTGAATGTGAATTTATAGGTGTCGGATGAAATGCTTATCGTTGATGTATCACGCAGCATCAAATTTGCAGCGTCACAGCTCACCCACTCAACAAGTTCTCGATTAATATGATAATTCCTGTACACTAAACCCTCACCAGCTAGTTGTGTGCGTATGGGGATCTGAAATCATCGAGTTCACAGAAAAAAAATCTAACTTGGAAGTGTCTCCACTCTGAAGTCACTTCGACTCTGATTTTGAAAAATTTAAGGTAATCCTATTGGTTCTGGCATTCTATGATTTCTTCTCAATTTTGGTCACGTTCGATAGAGTAGCATGAGGAGATTTTTCTGAAATTTAGTTTACCCCATGTTATCGGACAAATAAGGCCAAAATTATTTTTTGAAAAAATGAAATTAACATTAGGATTCCATAAGCGAGGTTCAGTTACAGTTTCATTGCGAGAATTCATGGTCACAGACCTTTTTTTTCCTTACATAACTATACATATTCTTGTTCGTTAGAATGTCCATTCATTTTCGAAATAATGAAAAATGTTACCGGACATATACAGACAGAAAAAGCTGAGCAGATAATATGCAGTGCATAAAATATAAACTATTGTTTCTTGCATGAAATATGCGCTATTAGTACAGAAAATATGCACTAATGAATGCCCGACAACTCATCGCAATTCCACTTGATCCATAGACAATACATCCCGATTTAGTTCATCCCTATGCAATTCATATCGATGGAAATATATATGATATAATATATGATCTTTTATATTAAGATTATATAGATCCCAGGTGGAGATTAACAATTGGCTCGGACTTGGCCCAAGCTTGATCCAAGCATGTTGACGCTTGGTCCAAGATTGGATTCAAGCTTGGACCAAACCTGGATGAGCATCGAAATGTAACATGGGGCCAAGCTTGATCATCAAACTTGATTCAAGTTTGCCGTTCAGTCTTGGCCCAAGCATTCGGAATCCTTTTTTCCAAGATTGATCCAAAGATGCCTGTCAATATTGGTTCAAGGCTTTTTATCAGAAGTGACCCAATATTGGTCCAGGGATCGGGAGAAATAATATTAAAATAGAATCCATTAATTATTCATTAATTCAATTTTCTTTATTAGTAAACGATTCATTATATTTCTGAATTTAACGTACATTTTCAACGAATTTTCAATCATTACATATTGTAACTAAAAACCAGAGCTTTTGAGAACTCCCAGTTTTTAAACGAAAAGCAATTGAAAGGATTAAATTCTTTCTGAGTACAGGTTAATTAAATATTTAATAATCAGAAGAGAGTGGGACGTAGTGAAACGTCTATAATTATTGATGATTCTAGACCATCACAGCCAAAATTAACATTGTTCATATGAAAACTTAGAAGAACAAATTGAAGAATAGAAAACAATAAAAAAAAAAAAGAATAGAAAAAAATTGAATTTTTATGTACTGTTCCTAAGGGATTCATAATTGAAGACGTTCCACTTTTTTGGCTCTTCTTTTTTCTCCTTTTAATTTTTATTTTTAAAGCATCGCGTTTTTAAGATATACTAAAAAAATCCAACTGTTTTTCACTATAAATTTTAACGAATTTCCTAATGAATTATAGGCTTAAGAGCTGATAAATAATATCTTACTCGTCTAATTCTTCATCAACAGAGTTAGAATCTCTCACACATAAACATCATCATATAATCTCGGATATTTTTCTAATGATAGAATTTTTTTTATCTTACTCACGAAATAAGTTCACTTTTTAATGAAATTCTTCGAACTTGCAAGTTCAGAGTGTTTGATTTCTTTTGCGCAGTGAAGCTCCACCGTCCCGGTCTCCAGCATTAGCCAAAAAATAGCCAACTTTTGAAATAATATTCAATTCTTTGTCAGCTAAGCCTCCCAAGTTGAATTTAACTTTTAAATATGCTGGAAAAAGGCGTTGATTATAAACACATTGTTAAAATCCTCAGAAATTATGAAAATTGATCCAATATTTTACCTTCTAAGCATTTAAATGTATAGGTTTTGCTGAAATTCTTTTTTGCAACACCTTTACACATTCTTCCAACACCACTGTAGAGTAATTGAATATT
The DNA here is from genome assembly GCA_963921955.1 of Aleiodes alternator. Lineage (NCBI taxonomy): Eukaryota > Metazoa > Arthropoda > Insecta > Hymenoptera > Braconidae > Aleiodes > Aleiodes alternator. Next base: position 14,731,646 of record OY998099.1, read on the forward strand.
CTTTCTTATCAATCCACCAAGGATGATTGGTATAGCCTTTTGCCAGTCTGCTACTCTTCCAACCTCCATTTCCATCCAGTCTTTCTATGAGTGAATATAAATATCGTTAATTCATACATTGGAGAGAGTGGAGCAAATGAACCGTCAATCCCACATGTTCCAGGATTTTTCTCGTGAAGAAGTTGGGAAAAATTCTGAATGTACTCAAATATGTTGATATTGGTGGTGAATTTTTTCAGATTTTTTCCTAAAAATCTTCACCTTCAGAATTAATCTTAAATCATTTAAACCAACCGGTTCATTCTGTTCCACTCTCTAGTATATAAAAATGAAGGTATTTAATGAATTAACATACCAGTGCCTCTTGTCTTTCAATAGCTATATCTGCATTTTGTGCATTGTTCTCATCCTGTGGGTCAAGAGATTTTTCAAACTCCAAAAATGCATCAAGACCATCAAGTGGGAATTGCCATTGGAACTTCCTTCGAGGATCTACACCTCGTTCATTGTTAGCAGATGATGTGGATGACAATAAATTTTTCAATTCGGTCATTTGTCGATTAATATCATATTGATATCCTCTTCTTAACCCGTCAAATTTTTCCATAAGATTGAGCGTTAACAATTCGATTAAGGCTCCATTGTACTGGACGAGGAATGATGCAGTAGAGTTTTTCACTTGATTTTTCAATTCTTCCAAACGAGTTTCAATTATTTTCTTCTTCTCCCTTCTGCTAGTTACTGGAGGTGGTACAGTGGAATAATTTATTGGAGTATTTTCAACTGTACTTCTATTTTTGGGAACATTTTCTTGAGATTCTTCCATTTCTTCATCATTTTCTGGAATCGATGGTGGTTGCACTAAATTCCTAGCTTTATTGAGGACTCTGGGTATCTTAGAATGATGTAAATCGGAGGTTTCTCTCTCAACTGTTCCCTCCTCATCTGTTGAATCCACTCTACTTGGCCTTCGTCTCAAGGCATTTTGTAACTTCTTTTGTCCTTTAGTGTAGGTTGCTGAGAAGGAATTAAGGGAAAATCAGAAAAAAAGAAAAGGTGAAAAAGCACATTAAAACTTACAGGTAAGTTTCAATAATTCCACTCGGAATTTTTTCCATGTAGATTGGGGTTGTTGATTCTCTCTAACCATTTTATCCAAATGCTCGTACTCGTTTTTTGGAGGATAGAAACAATTTACAGGATTTTCACCTGTTAGCCATAATGTGGGCACAAGTTCAATTTGTTTTTTTCCATCAACGAACTCACCAACAAACTGAACTACAGCATACTTTTTATCTGTGCTTCTATCCATCTCCATGTATAAAATTCTCAATGTTGTTTGGAATAATCGATGTATTAAATGTGAGGTTATATATTGTACACGTGTCAAATTATCTTTATGATTGTGATCAATTAAACTTTATTTATTAATTGGTATTAATTTTAACTTGTATCGATTTTCTCTTAATTTTCTTTACAAATGCCGGTTCTCTATTTCACCAAGAATGCAAAAATAAAATTTACTTTTAATTCCGTAGTATGTGTTCACTCATTGACGCGGTGAATGTGGGGTTATGTATCGTAAAAGAACCGGTTTATCTTTATTATTGGGATGAATTAAACTCAATTTGTTGATGAAAATGAACTTCAATTTGTTTTAATTTTCTTCTGATTTATTTCATAGATCCCCGTTCTTTATTTCACCAAAAATACGAAAGTAGAAGTGATCCTTAATTGCGTGGCACGTGCTTACAGAATGAATGCTATAATGCAAATGGCCGCTAGAACTTTGGGTGGCGTTGTAGGACGTCAATTGCCTGAATTGAATGTTTACGGCAGGGATAAGGCTCGTTTATCCAAATATTTTAAACACAACGCGTAAAACGATTAACTTCATTTATTTAATATTTATCATAAACTCTTTTTTTTTATTTTTATTTTTATTTGTAACTACACTGAAAACCGATACACAGCAAGGCGACATAAACATAACTGAGCACCCGAATGCCCCCTCCCTGCACTGTCGTTCTCCTCCAGGTCGTTCCCCCCACTTACATCCTATGCGCAAGTTCTCTTCATTCAAATTAAGATCATGGACATAATTCATTAAAAAATATTAATTTTGAGCGTTTATCAAAGTAAAAAAAATCAATTTTTTTTTTTTGATTGTGACCTTTCAAGAATGTCACTTGGTTATCATTTTACACAATGTTCTAATTATTCCTCTTGAAAAAACAAAAAAAAAAGAACATTTGAGTCTTTCTATTTCGACTCAATGTTACATTTACCATTATCACTGATACTTTATGTGTGCAATAGGGAAATAGCATAGTAATCGTTTCTTATTTTCACAAAAACACATTTTTTCTCTACTTCCTCAATTGATATTAATTCAAGAACTCTAGAAAATTCCCTAATTTTATAAGCACCAATTTGTTTCGATGGGCAGGGTGCTTTGAAAATATTTTTGGTTTTTGTCACTCTATAGCCTTCAAGAGAAATATGCTGTGGTGTGATAATGTCTAATATAAACTCAGATCTGATGAATAAATGTTGAATCATGAATAACGTTCTATTTTTCAACTGGACGACATTGTCAGGCCCTCGATTGCAAAGAAATAAATCATTGTACTTTATTGACTGAATTGCTCTGTATGAGATCTCGCCTCTTGTATAAAGTTCCGTTGTTTCTTTCAAGATAAAGTTCTCAATTGGATCACACCTCTTAATTTCAACTTTTTCACGAATTTCTGTTGCACCAATTCTATTAATTATTTGTGCTAAGGGCTTTCTCATACCAGTCACGTAATTTTTTAGTTTACCTATTAAATTTTCCCCCCAAAAAGCTGACAAATCTGTCAGTGGTACATTGAAATGTCTAACATCACTTGCTAGGTGAATTATATTATGGGCATGCATCACTTGACATGCTGAACCATAATACCTGGGCATTAATCTAAAGAAATTTCTCAGACATTCATCCGCATAATCCACAAATTCGAGAGCCCACTTTTCATTACAAAGAATTCTGACAGCTACATACAATTGTAAAAAATGTTTATATCTTTCTTCATCTAATACGAATTGTAGTACAATACTACTTACATATAGAAGCAAAAAAGAGTACTGATTCGCCTTCCAATGAGCAATGTCTGTAACATCGAATATTTTTCTTTGGAATTCCTGAGGAACAAACTCTGTTAATCCGTTCATTATAGCGACGAATTCTTTTAATTTTTCAGAGGACAATTTGTAAGTATTCTTCTTTCTTAGAACCCACTTCTCTCCTAGAGCCTTCATTAAATTGAGAAAAAGCAAGTGCATTATATCCAATGGCATATCCTTGACTGGATCAAAATTTGGAATCTTTATTAAAGGTGAGAGAAGTTTTTCTTTAGTCCGTTTGTCGTCCCTGTGATGCTGTGATTGAATCTGGTGAATGAACGAATCTTTCGTTCTTTCTTCACAATTAATATTTGGATAAATTCTCCTACCTTGTTCTGTAACCCCTTCGACCGTGCATCTTTCACACCCATAAAAAGCTGTGGCTCCTTTGATACATTTGAGATATGCTCTGGCCGGACTATCAGCTATTATAGCAATTAATTTCAATGAATATAATTTACTATCAATAATTATGCCTTCAGTAATCAACTTCTGCAATTCGTTGACAAAATCACGAAGGAAATCTTCAATATTCATGGGTTTTGCATCACCATAATGTAAAGCTACAATAAATGGGGGACATTTATAATTTTTATGATAAATTTTTGCTGATATGGACCATAATTGTCCTTTGGAGTGATGATAAATGCTGGCTCCATCGACATGAACAATGATAGGTATTAATTCTTCTGCATAAACATCTGGTTTTATACGTTTCTCCAAAGCATTTTCAATGCCAAGATAAACATATTCCCCAATATTTCCTTTTTTGGTGGTCATCGGTCTAGATTTTACTCGCTTCTTGAATCCGAGCAACGTTTTTGCTGTTTTAGGAAGATCCTTAAACCCTCCATCACGGAGAATTCTAAGTAATTTATCAACCTTCACTAATTGTATACAGCCAATACAATCAATTGTCCATTCCTTGATTTGCTCTCTCATATTTTGAGGAATAGAGGAATGCAGGACATGATTTGTGTCGTTTATCACTTCTACGATATCATCACTATGAAAACTCGATTCCTCCATTTCAATTTCTCTGTTGTAACTTGATGTACTATTATAAAAAATATTTTCACTAGTTTCATCCTCTTCATAATCATCACAATCGAACCATTCATCGCCTTGAACTGTATTTTCTTCTTTCGAATTTTCTGTGACACATGGAATACTTCTATTTTCAATACAATCCACTTTCTCTGCATCAATTTTATCATCCACTTCTGATAATTTTTTCAAATATCGATGTTTATCCACTCTTGTGGAACATTTACTCCGCTTTGAATAATTAAATGACATTTTCACCTGTACGTAAGAACATTTGAAGGTTATGAATGAGAAATAGATACAGTATTGGTTGAACTTACTTTCTTAGTTGAAAACCACTTCAATTAGACACTTTTAATATTGACAAACAATTATGTCGAGATTCTCTTCAGTTTGAATATTATTTTCTGAATAATTAACTTCATTAAATTATCACAATGTATCATTGAGTGAATTAAGAATTGAGAAGATTTCTCAATCGACACATATGATTGATAAGTGATATGTGGCGCTAGTAGCGACAAATTGAGAAATGTATAATATTTCAAATATTAATGATGACAAACTTATTTTTCATAAACTTTGATTATTCAATATCGAATAGCATTAGAATTTAAACAATTAGGAATTTCTATTTAGTTATATTGAGTTACGATTGACGTACAGTCTTGGCCCATGTTTGGATGAAACTTGGTAAGCCAAGACTTGACAGCCAATCTTAATCCATGCTTGAATCAATCCTGATATCAATGATTGAAATTTATCGGCTGCTCAATCGTGGTTGATCATTGGTGAAAGTAAAGATTCAATCTTGAACCAAGATTGGCAACCAATGCTTGGCAAGCCAAGACTGGTCCAAGCGACATCCAATTGTCGAAAATTGAAATTTCTACCTGGGATATTATTATTAATTATACTATTTGTATAATTATTGACGTCAAATACATGTATATTATATGTCATAAAGGAGCAGTTGAACGATGGAAAAAGGGATCAGAAGAATTCAGAGAGAACTTGCAAATGTGCCACTTGCTAGAGCCTACTGTATTTTCAATGGATGAATAATTATCAAAAACCGAAAATGAGAATTCCAATGAAAGTATTGAATTTCCACTCCCCTTTCCTCTTAATAAAATCATTTTCAACTATATCTGATTTTAGAGGCCACGGTTTTAGATGCAGATGCAGCATGTGCTATATCAGCTTCTCCAATGTGGAAAATCAATAGCGTCAAAACCCTCTCATCTCTTCCTTTCCCTCACCCATTTATCGCTACATTTGTGTTGCCCTTCTTTGGTTAAATCACATGAGTTCTTGACCAATCTTTTCCTTTATCCTCTTTTTCTCTCTATCCCGGATAAATCTTGTTTTGACCCTCTACGTTTTCACTTACACTCCTCCCTCAACAAAGGAGAAGCGACAGGCCACAACGAAGAGGTCAATGTGAGGAAAAAAAATGAATGGTAAAAGCTGGAATTAATGATCTTTTAGTTCCGGGTATTTGTTGAAGAAAAAGCTTAACTTTTTTTTTTTTCGTCAATTGGATTCTCGACAAGTTTTTTTTTCTCTAGCTAATTTGATGGCATGAAAAAGTAGAACAGAACTATTGAGAATAAACAATTTTTGCTCTGAATTAATGATGGAACAGCAGTTTATATGTTTTTTTGCTTTTTTGTGAAATACTCGTAATTACTCAGCAAATGAAATCTTCTTTGGGTCTTGGGTCCATCTCCTGGATGGTAAATCTATTGCTTCAAGCCTTTTTCTTCTTTAGTCTTCTTCTCAGTATGTTTAAGGGATTCATAATGAAATACTTAATCGAGTCTAACATTTAATGTGGTTTTATACTTGTTCGCACGAATTGTTGATTGCGAAGCAAGAAATAAACAGAAAAATCACCCAAAATTTGATATTTATGATTAAAAACCTAATTCTCGGTGTTCAAAGCAGATTTGCAGAAGAATTTAGGAATTATATTAATTATTCACGTATTTTCCTATACCGAAAAACAATCATTTATTACAAAGTTATGAGACGGTCAATAATTTCAATATTACATAGTAAAATTTTTTTTTCCTTTTTTTTAGAGACACTTTTCACATTTTAATCTTTTATGTAACCTAAAAGTGCAAAAATCTGCATTAGCAAATAACCCACCGTATTATTTTTATTTCATTTTTACTTATTATTAACTAAACAAAACGGTCAATTGATCGAAAATTTCACGAGATACTTGAAATATTCATGCAAGCTTTCAGTTGCAATTTATTTCAGATTTTCATCTTCAAATTCGTGTAGGTATATAGAACTACCTTAATCTGAAGGTCCATTTCGCCCCAGGTTCGTGAAATCATCTCCCCTTTCTGGGTGAATATTATCTTTTTTTTTCAAGGCCAAGTATATTTGAGATCTCTATTGTATTTTCTCAATATCATTGAAATATTATAAATTCATCCAATCAACTCTATTATAACTTCAATAATGAAAGCATTTTAATATAAAAATTTGCTCCTTTCATCATTCATCAAGCGTCTCGATGTCTTCCAATCATTTGGAAGGTGGTATTAAATTATTTCTCAGAATGAGGTGAATGTGGGCAGTTGTCGATATTGATACGAGAGAATTATGAGTCACAGATGACACACGCACAGTGGATTTTATGAGTGTTCAATAAATGTACCCTGAGGAGGACTCTGCAGTGGAGTTGAAACGTTGGCACGAAAGATTAATTAGTTTTAAATTATTCATTTAAATGATTAGTAAATAGCAATGACCAAAAAATGGCCCTATAAGAGTATTTAAAGATTTTATGAGTGGATTGATAATAGGGAACTTGCATATTGTTATTTTATTTTTTTTTCTCAATTATATTGATAGTGATTAACAGAAAAGGCAAGAAAAAAATTGTTTACTCGTTAATTAATTCATAAACATTAATTAAAAAATCATTTTTTTGAACGTCTCTAAATCGGACATGACGTCAGAATACCAAAATCTTTGTGTGCGCCATCTGTAGTCACCTGTCGTTACTCATTGACAGGCGTATGAAGGTTATGCTGATTGTCGAAAAATGCGTTGTTTGGGTTTTGATGATTTACCTTAGATGTTGTAGCCGAAAATTGATGTTTTAAGTGGACTGTATTTTTTAATAGATAAAATGCCCCCAAAATAGCATCGACGCTGGTCTGAAATTGGGACAGGTATCGATAGAATAAAGAAGCCGGATTTATATAAAAATAGATATAATTTGCACTGTTGTTCGTTGGATAAAATACATATAATAATTGATATTGATATGAACCGTGCCGTTAATTTATGGATAAAGTAACCGATTGATAATAGACCGTTTACATCTTGATTTCCGTTAGATAGACTGCAAAGTGCTTCTCCGTAACACTACCGGCTTGAGCCTGTGGCCCAGACGAGATTGGCCGAGTTGACCCGATGTCCATCGACTCGTCTCATGATCAAATCTCAGACTTTTCCACAAAAATCTGAACATGCGTATTTCTTTATTTTCCTCATCTTTACTTCAAACATTGCTTAGAGAATTCCCATTAAAAACGTGTTTCCTTCCAAAGAAATTTATACACATAACCTCTTTATGAGTCTCGCGCATCGAAAATTCAAATATCCTCCAGCCGCGCCATCACTGGCCACCGCTTGAATTACGCATGTGGTATTATGACGTCAGATCCGTATGAGAGCTGTATGAAATTTTGAGATTTTTAATTGTAAATTTCTCCATAATCAACAATTGGAAAACAAAAAAAAAATTCCCTAATTTTAGACAATGCTGTAGAATGCATAGAAATGAAAAAAAAAAATAAATATGAAAGTTCCCTATTCAACACAGTATGGAGCAGTGGTAGAATGAAAGAGGACGAGAGATAAATGTTGGTAATATGAGTGGATGAGAAGAGAAGGAATATACTAGGCGTTGTGCCTCTATCCAGTGACGTGCAGTCTAATTATCCTTGTGGTAAGGACATAGGAAACGTAGTTGGGATGTGCGAATTGCCATTCTCTCATTATTCGCATTGCGCCTCTGGCTTCCGTTTCATTCTCTCATTTCTTCTGTTATCAAATCAGCCTCATTCACCTCTCCCTCTTCTCTCTCTCTCTCTTTTTCCTCATCTTCAATTCATCTTCATCCTCTTTTTATTATCAGAGACAACGTGCCTCTAACAATCATTGTCATATCTAAATTTCCTATAATTACCGGAATCATTTGAAAATTCATTTCACGTAACTGAATTTATTCACTACATATGATTTATGTGATTGCATCATCAGGCGAAACGATTCAATTACGGATAAAAGGATTTTCAACCTTTGGAACAATCCTCATCAAATCATTTTTGTTTTTATTCTGTTTGTTTTTCTCTTTATTCCTTCATTTTTGATTTCAAGGGAAAGCCAGATTGTAATTTTTTCAATAGAAGATACTTAAAATTATCTAAATAGAGAAAATGATATTTTTAGCGCATAACTGTGTGTGTGTGTGTGTGTGTATGTTTGTGTGTGCATAAAAGTCTCAATTATAGCGAAACGGTTTTATAGAAAAATTCATATTCTGTGGAAAATTCCCTCGCGACGAACTCTGTTTTTTAAGCTTTATTTGAAAAAAAATCCAATCCGTACTTTTTGAGATATGTCCATTTTCCTTTATATGCGTATGTATATATGCATATAAATGTATTCATATGCCAGTAAACAAATAAATTTATTAATAAATTAATTTTTATTAATAAATTTTTAAGAGATTCAAATTCCGGAAAAAATATGTAATGCGCAAGCAGGATTTGAACCCACGACCCTCTGATTACATGTCAGGTGCTCTACCGCTGAGCTATTGCGAGTTACTATATTTACCATCTGTTTCTGTGAGACTCATCCACTTATCCAGTTCCTCCTATCTGAATCTATTCAGGATAAATCATGTAAAAATTTTAAGTCAAATTATGTCAAAGAAAAAGGATATGTTATTGTTCTATGGTTAGAAGATCGACATCTTCGAACCGTCCATAAGAAATAAAATGAAGAAAAAAAAACAATTGAGGAAAGGATAAATAAAAAAACGAAGTCAGTTTTTAGAAATTGATGATGATTTTGAAAAAAAAGGTAATTTGAAAAAATAGACCGGAGAAAAAGACTACACAATATTCCGGCCACCCACTTTTGGCAATGTAACCACACACCTGAATGGGGCTATTTTTTCCGGTCTATTTTTTCCTGTTTTTTTTTTCCAGAACTCCAAAAAAAAATTGTATCACTTCCATTCAGAAGCATATTGCTGAAGTATCAGCGAAAAAAGAGCTATATCAGTTGGAGAGCAATACTATTATCCACCTGTTTTTTTTGTTATCTGTATGAAAAAATACTCAAATTCTACAAATTCCTGGGAAAACGTTATTTACTGCTCAATCAATATAACTCTGTCATATTATATCATTTACCTTAGAAACAAAGAGGCGTAAGTACTTTGTTGGAGCAGAGCACTTATGCCACTTTGATTCCAAGGCAAGTGATATCAATTCCACGTGTTTGAATAGCACACACGCAATAGTATTCGACACTCAATAAATTATATCATTGCCCTAGAATCAAAGGGGCCCAAGTCCTGTGTATTTGCATAGCACTTATGCCCCTTCGTTTCTGAAGCGGTGATATAATAAATTAATATCCATAACAAAACGATAAATAATAATATATACTGAATGTCACGAACCACTAATTCATTTCCCTTTTTTTTTCTCATTTCATTACTCTGTTCTTCTTCTTCTTCTTTCTGCCATACGTGTTATCATACACTTTATCGAGAAGAAAACAATCAGATTTATTACACGTGCCTTTGCTTTCAACGAATCATTTTCTTTTTTCCCAGTATTTCCTCTTTTTTTTCTTCATTTTCTCCCCAAAGCCACACCTCTCTTTCTCTTCCCCCCCCCCTCCCTGTGGATCAATTGAATACTCCCTGGATTGATTGGAGGATTTATTTATACCTATTAGGGAATGTCAAGTGCATCAGTGCCAGTCTAAACCTTGTATTATGTAATCTTCTGTTTTTTTTTTTGGTTCACATACTGAAATTCCAAAATCGATTCTGTTACGTCAAATCCGTTGACTAATTCGAATAAATGAAAAACGTAGTTCAATACATATAGTGTTACAATACAATACGTACCCCGTTACTAGTGAAGAGTGGGGCAGAATGAACCTCCATGACAATATGATTCAGGAATTTTTTTCAGAGTGAAGGAGTCGGTGAAAAAATCTGAAAAAATTTGAGAAGATGCTTCGATATGTGAAAGTTGTTACGGAATTTTTTCAAATTTTTTTGAAAATGTCTTCTCAAAAAAAAAAAAAAATCCGAAACACTTGAACTGCTGGTCCATTTTACTCTGATCTTTCAAATTATTATTGTTATTATTTTCGAGTACGCCAAAGCGCAAATATACTGCACGTTAATTGAATTGTTATCTAGATATTGGATGGACCATTTTTTTTCAATGAGAGTGACAATATTGCATCATACAGAAACGTGAGGATTGGAGAGGCATGGTTGAGTAATTGAAAATATTAATGGAAAAAAAAAGTAGAGGGAACTATTACGCGATCATGTGTTATCACATTGTTTTTTTTTTTTTTTTGTTATAAATATAAATATAGCTTAGTTTTTTTTTTCATTTTCCTCTTACTTCGTTTATAAACACCTTGGGGAGTATTTTTTTGTCTAATGGAACGTGTAGTGTCGAAGGTATCGATCGGTTTCCACATTGGTGGAGATTGGCCAGTTGGGTCAGTGAAAAAAATAAGGCAAAGACAGAGAAGCGATACAATGGAAAGTTTATTCACTCGCTCGATGAGACTTTTCAGTTAAGTAAATTGGTGTTTTTCAATCGAGAGATAGTACATGAAATAATCAGAATTAATCGATAAATTATAGGTTTCAACAGAAACACCTGCTCTTGAATAGTGCTGTTTCATTATTTATTGGTGAAGGTGGGAAGAGGCACTTTTGTTCCATGTGGAATTTTCAGGAATTTTTATGATCGAGTGAAGGAAAAATTGAACTATAGAGGAAAAATGGAGCAAAATGGACCTACATGTCAATATGACTGGATTCTTTTTTTCTGAAACAAGATCTAGATGAAAAAATCTGTAAAAATTTGAGTAGATGCTCCGATATGTAGACATTGTTGGTGATATTTTCTCAAATTTTCTTGAAGACTCCTTCATACTCAAAAAAAAAAAAATCAGAAATAATTTTAATATACAGGTCCATGTTGCTTCGGTCTCCACTATTATTAATATCTAAGAAAATGAAGTTGACAGGCACAGGTGTGTTTGTTGGTCTTCTACAAAGTGCCAAAAAGCCCCTTAGAAGTAAAAAGAAGGCCATCATCACCTTTTGCAAAAAAAAAAAAAAAAACTACAACACTCTGTGTCCCTTCGAGCGTAAAAAGTCAACAACATACAAACACATATACACATACAAACAAACCACACCCTTTTATGCTAAAATTAGAAGTGACGATCCAGTGTATTAGCACGCTTGGTCACTCTTCTATACGATCATCGGTGTTTACAATAACGGCGAAAAGCCTTTTTCTACACGTTATATTGAATTTTTTCTATTAAAGTAGTACTATAGTTCTTCGCACTAGTCGTTGAGTGCAAAGCAAGAAATAAACAAAAAAAATCGTTCAAAAATTAATATTTATGATTGAAACCCTAGTTTTTGGTGTTTAAGGAAGTACATCCGCTATGGGATTTATTGGCACGAAAAATTATCACGACTAATATAGTGGTTATAAGACTAACGTAGTCGCAACCTATACAGCTGTTATATACTAGAAATTCTTCTTCGTCGATCATAATTGTTTTATTGTAGAAAATCGAATTTATAGAAATAATTTTTTTGAAGATTACGTAAAAGAAGCCATTAAACAAATAAATTTATTAATAAATTAATTTTTATTAATAAATTTTTAAGAGAATTAAATTCCGGAAAAAATATGTAATGCGCAAGCAGGATTTGAACCCACGACCCTCTGATTACATGTCAGGTGCTGTACCGCTGAGCTATTGCGAGTTACTATATTTACCATCGAATTTTGATTCTCACATCTTTTCTCCACCTCCCATCCACGAGGCAATGTCGCCCTTAAACAAATAAATTTTATTCGATTTAGCAGTTAGGAAACTTGGGAAGGTGTCAAAAGAGCCTGAATAATTGTTAATGTTAAAGTGATTTTGAATGATTAACCTCAATCTTTAGATCTACATCTCTCTTGCACGTGTTCACTTATTCGCATACAGTACAGGTAGATATATTTTCGCGAAAGTCTATACACACGTCGATTGATCACGCGACTAGAATCCCCACCAGGTGTGAGGTTCGCGGGACCGTTTGAATAATAGAATCATTGACTTGATATAACCAACAAATTTATTAATAAATTAATTTTTATTAATAAATTTTTAAGAGAATTAAATTCCGGAAAAAATATGTAATGCGCAAGCAGGATTTGAACCCACGAAGGTAAATTCAGCACAGTTTTGTATGATTTAATGTGCAAGCGTAGCATACATTGCGTTGTTCGGAAAGCATTCTTATTGATTTAAAAAAGCGCGCGGTTCTTACGTTAGTGTCATGCAAGTAAGACAGAGGTTAACTTTCCGAAAATCAGCATTTTAGAGACAAATTAATTTATTCTAAAATCACGAAGTATCTAATGCATTTGAGGAATCTCTTAAATTGCTCTTTACACATTTATTTAGCCATTATGAAAGTTTCCCCCCTAAAAACCTGTTAATCGACACAAATTTCAAGTTTATAGACGAAAACCCATAAGGGACCGTGTTAATTGGAAAATCTTCATTTATTAATTTCTCCCGAACAAGATATTCGATATTTAGATTTTCAGAAGTATTTTGTAATTTTTTCATAATTATTGGTCTGTTAATTCAGTTACTGCATGAATTCCCTCAGACCAGATTTGAAGAAGAATTTAGGAATTATATTCGTTATTGTGATGTATGGGTACTACGATAGATTAAATACTCCCTACAATATCGACATACTTTGCGTTTTGCACAAGTTAATTTTGCAATGTACACGTACATTCTATACTGTTAATATAATCCATTATTATCAAAGCAATCATGTGTTTCTCATTGACAAAAACCTAGTTCCATCTACTCCAGACATTACAATTATTTGGAATTTATTACATGATCTGCCATTTGACAAGTGTATTCACGTATTTCCCTGTGCTGAACAACAATAATTTATTTTTTTTTTTTTTTTTTTTTTTAAAATTTTTTTTAAAATTTTTTAAAATTTTGTTTTCAAAAAAATTTTTTATTCATTTGTGCAATGACCGAAACAGCCGAAATTATTTGAGAAAAAAAAAAAAAAAAAAAAAAAAAAAAAAAAAAAAAAAAAAAAAAAAAAAAAAAAACAATAATTTATTACAAAGTTATGGAACGGTCAATAATTGTCATATTGGATCGTAATTTTACGTTTTTTACCTTTAATTTTACCTTTTTTTTAAAGACACTTTTCAGATTTTAATCTTTTACCTGACCTGAAAGTGCGAAAATCTGAATTAGCCCATAAACCACCGTGTTATTTTTATTTTGTTTTTATTTATTATTGACTAAACAAAACGGTCAATTGATCAGAAATTTCACGAGATACTTGATAATTATATAAGCTTCCAGTTGAAATTTTTTTTTTCAGATTTTAATCTTCAAATTTGTGTAGGCATAGAACTACCTTAATAAATGAGTTTGAGGGGTAAAATGTGAAGATTATGAAATTCACTGGTAAAAATTATCCTCGAGAAAGATGTTTGGCATGTTTGCCAGTAAAATATTCTGGATTGAAACGAGACGTAGAGGAAGACGAAGCCTGGGGGTAAATAGACGGATAAAATCTAGAGACGTTTAGAGTTACGCAAAATCTTCGATGCGAATCGATAGCGCAACAGACTCTATGTTTACTATTTGGCCCAGAAATCTCATTAGAGATGCTGTGTACACTCTTCGTCATTGATGTTTCGTGTTTCATCTACTCCATAAATAATTGTTGGAAAATTATACATTTATAGAACTCTTGGGTTTATTTTCGAGAGTAAATTTTCGGCTTAGAACCACAAAGTAGAGAGAGTGCTATGCTCTAAGTATTGCCATTACGCCAATTTTCTTCAAAGATGACCAAAATCAGGTTTGAAGGTATTATCTCAGCGAACTTGAATGTAGTTAATCTTTCATTTTTTTTGACGCTGCATCTAAGATACTTTTTCACATTTTTCTGAATTTTTTTTCAATTGGAGCATTGACGTATACCTTTTCGAGTTTTTAAGCATTTTATCCTCAACCCAACCCCACTGTACCGCATTCACCGGAGGCCGAGGGAAAACCTAATTTTTGAGGAAAACCTGCCCAGATACAGTCGTCCCTTGCGAGACTACCGCTCGGTTAAGTGAAACTGTGAGATTAGAGCTTTTTCAATTTTGGCTTCCCCCCGCCGGGATTCGAACCCAGAACCTCAGCATGCCAAACCCCCCGCTCTAACCACACAGCTACTTCAGTCGGTATTTTTTGATAATTTTTGCCCGTATAGTTTATGAGATATGAATTATTGAGGTTACTGAATATATCGGTTGTGCAGATGAAACGCCCTAAATTGGACAGAAATAACGAAATTACAGTAGACTCTCAAATAAGTTCCGCCCAATAAAGTTCCGCTCTCGTTAAAAATCCCCAGATTTTTCCATTAAAGTTCCTCGTTGGTTCCCCCGCGGCATTTTGAATGAGGTGCACAAGATGTAGTCTAGAATTATACATTTCGCGCATCTAGCTGCGCATACGAGAGTGTGCCACGGCGCAATCAACTGCGCAGAGGAGACTAATCTACGCGAAAGTGGGGAACGGAACTT